>OY728121.1:723963468-725213468 GCA_963277665.1 Viscum album | reverse complement strand
AAAATAACCATCATTACCCATCTTCAAAATTCTAAAATTACTTGGTTTGTAAGGTGTGAAGACATTTTTTCATGAAAACACTTGAAAGTACATTGTCAGTAACCCAACTTGTCTCAGTGACATTAATAAAATTCTCGCCACAGACAATAACAAGATCTTTCCTGGTGGTGTTGGCAATGCGATTATTATCAGTACCTTTCTTCTACTGATTATTATTTATTTTCTTTGTTCTTGGGTCTCAATTTACTTTTGCTCTTGCCTTTATTTAGTTTTCTCCACCCCAATCTCTCTCATTGCTTATCTCCCTATTTTTTATAATCAGAAGCTTTGATCATGTGGAGCTGATGTTTCCCATGTTCTTCTAACCTGTTCATTTTAAATTGCAGTCTTCCCATGTCTTCACAAAATTTAATCACAACACCATTGAGAACAAAACTAGTCAGGGTAACCCAATTTATTCATCAATAATCCGGTAAAGTATTTGAGTATTTAGAACATTTATATAGTTAATATGGGTTGACTAGATTGGTTTAACTGAGTCAATGGTCAATATTTTGAATTGTATTCATGTTCCAGTCTGTATCTTTATTTTTTTCATCTGTAAATAATAATAACCTGACCTCACTTAGAGGTACTGGGTCAGTGGTTTGATTGAGTCAATGGTCAATGGTTTGATTGAGTCAATGGTCAATGGTTTGAATTGTATTTACGTTTCAGTCTGTATCTTTATTTTCTTCATCTATGAATAATAACAACTCGGCTTCACTTAGAGGTATGGATTCAGGGTCTCTGCTTCTACAGTATCAAGCAACTAAAGACCTAAAATACTATTTTCAAATTTAATACCCATACCAGATAACTGGTCAACGCTGCCCTATAACTCACTCAAATGTTCTTAAATAGAGGTATTTTCTTTATAACTTAAATTATGTTAGATAAAAAACAATTTATTATTCTTTTTCTTTGAAGCATACAAAGTTTCAAGTTTATGTCACAAAGTTATGACATGTGAATCATTAATCAGATGATTTAAAGCATTATCATTCATACATTGACGCATGCAACCACATACATTTTGAATTGTATTTACATTTCGGTCTGTATCTTTATTTTCTTCATCTATGAATAATAACTACCCGACTTCACTTAGAGGTATGGATTCATGGTATCTGCTTCTATGGTATCAAGCAACTAAAGACCTAAAATACTATTTTCAAATTTAATACTGTAAGGGTTGGTGTCCTGAGAACCAACTGTTTTGTACTTTGATTACATGAATGTTCACTTATTATATATTGTTCATTGTTCTGTATGACTATAATATAATAATGTCCTGGAATATTTGTTGCATTAATAAGGTCATAGCAGATCCCCGCTATGATGAGAACCTTGAAATGCTATAACAATATTCTTAAATAAAGTTCTGCGGTTGGATGACATACTATGATAGGACACATAGTATACAGACCGTCATGTGCGAGTACTCGTAAGAAGACGAGACTCTCTCTCATGGAGTTCGCACTTGGTAATCTCTAAGATGAGAGATTATGAGAACAGACCCGCCAGTAGTAATTCCGCATGTCTTGGTGTCATCGGATATTGCTATCTACGAGCGTGCGTAATGGTCCTTAGACTAAAAGATTATCATTAACTCATGTCATGACTCGCGCACTTAGATTTACTGACGAAAACCGTCACGCAGACAGTTGGCGGAAAGTAGGGTACGTTGGGTGCGTCACGAGTGACATGTTGTTAATGGATAAGTCGAGGAAGGATTTGTCCCTTCCATTTATGGAAGTTGATATCTCGGCCCTTTGATTGAAATAGAACTGTCGCATTAAATTCCATGGCCATGGTGTAAACGACGAGTTTATTTCAGGTAGTCAAAGAACGACAGATCAAGCATATAGGTTTATGACACTGCCATGAAACCTGCTTGATAAGATATCGAGACAAAGGGATTAAATTACACAGTAAGCATTCGTATGAGGTGATACGTCAATGCGGCGTCAACTTCTTTCTCTTGGGTGTCTTGACCCGTTGCTAGACAGTAATCTTGGACTTTAGGCAAGTCTGCCTAATGCCAACGAGAAAGAGGCCCAGAGGGTCACACACTAAGTGTATCCAAGTATCTCAAGTTGAATAAAGATTATTCCCGTACATGGTTTAATAATTATTCAAGGAAGCCTAAGTTGTTTTAAATGATGGAGGAAAAATTAAATAAAACAAGTACACGCCGTGTATTATTAAATGTACACGCCGTGTAGTTTTATTTTAGAAAGGAAATGAATAAATGAAAACAAGATATACACGCCGTGTACATTTAATGTACACGCCGTGTAGTTTTCAATGAAAAACAAGTACACGCCGTGTATTTATTATTACACGTCGTGTAGTTTTTCCAGTCGCGTTTTTGAGGATATAATATCGTTTTATTAAATGATATTTATTATAATCAGCGTGAGCGCATGTCAAGGAATTAATTATTCGACATGGGGGTTTTCAATAAGAGTTAATGAAATAAATGAAACGCGTAATGCGTTTATTTATTATCATAACTCTACAACCTCAAACTCGATTATAAATATCCTCACAACCCAACTCTTTTCCTACACAAGAGAATCATTGTGCACAACATCTCTGGAGAATTCTTTCAAGACCGAAAGAACCTCTTCCTCCAAGAACGCTCTCAAGACCGAGAGAGATCCTCTTCCATCGGATCAAGACGATCTAAGGCGGACAACGCAAGCAAAGGCTTCTCCACGCTAGCACCCGGAGAATCCTTTGGCGACGTCCAGAGATACAAGGTACACGTGTGGATCACCGCTAAAGGGAGTCTACACTTGGCTTCTACGACGCAACGACGGATCACATCGACAACGTGATCGAGAACATCAACGAAGAAAGAACACCCAAAAGGTATTTCTTTATAATTAATTAAATTAACTATAATCAACCTGTAACGATCCTTGTTTGTGGTTTCGGGACAAACCATCTTCTTTGTCTTTTTCTGTGATTCGATCCGTGGAGACTGACGTTTAACGTCGTATTGATCCCGGATTGATCATTGCTAATGACAAAAAGCCAAGTGGGCACATCCACCCACGCGCTTCCGCTGCGCCCGGAACCTTCAAATGGTATCAGAGCGAGGTTACAATGTTGATTATAGTTTTTTAATTTTCGTTGATAATTTACGCATTCATATTTGATTCAATTCGAAATAAATCGTTCTATAAATCTGAATTAACGAGATCTATTCTTCCTCCTTCGTTTCTCGATTCATATCACAGAAACGACCTTTTAATTTTAATTTTTGATTAATGTAAAAAACGAGGAACTCATCCGGAGGAGCCGCTCTTTCTGTCTGTACAACACGGGATTACACGACGTATAATTAAAACTACACGCCGTGTACTTAGGTTCAACGAACCGGCCCTGGTCTGCCAAACCACGCCGTGTGAATTGATTATGCCTAAGTTTTAATCACGCCGTGTTGACCAGAATAAAACGGCGCGTGGAAACCGGAATACACGACATGTATGTTGGAACAACACGCCGTGTAGTCCGTTCCGACCCAGGTGAAAACGTGTACAAAGATAAGCCGCATACCGCGTACACGGGATCGCCAGGCCGGTTACTGCGTAACAAGGAAGTACACGCCGTGTATGATTCATCTACACGCCGTGTACTCTAAAATTTCCAAAGTACAGAAAACACGCCAAAGCCCCGGCGTGTACTTTGGATAAAGGGTGAAAAGAAAAATACACGCCGTGTAATTATAAACTACACGCCGTGTACTTTCCAGAAATGGAATTTCACCAGGTTTCCTCCAATGTACAAAGACCCGTACAAGGAATATGGATGAGAAGAATCTCAAGGAAATTCAGAAAGGAACTTAAGATAAAGAATTGATTAATTATAAGATCATAATTAATTGAATTCGAGCGCGTCTTATCTTAAATAAAAGAACGATTGAAAGAATTTGAATTCTAAATATGCGTAAATATCGTTGCATACTATGGATGATCATGAGCTAGACCAAAGACCCTTTGTATGTGTATGGTTTCATTTAAATTTATTTAATTTAAATTTGTTGGCCTGCGAGCCTTCTTCCAATAAAATGTAGGATCTCCCAAGCCAGAGGTGACGGTTCAAATCCCGAAGCCGAGGCGAAACCGACACAAGAAGATACAAAGGTGGACAGGTGGGAGCTGCAAAACACGAACCATCAGGTTCAAGGTGTTTTCCCTAGGTCAGGGTTAGCTTATCAAAACCGCTAGATAAGCTAACCAATAGAAGCTCATGATCATGCCATCTTATTTTATTTCTGTCTGATTGCATGGTTTATTTATTATGTATGTGTTGTCGCGATCACATAATTAATAAAATGAACAAGCATGCAAAGATGGAATAAAATAAAAACCGGACTATGCGTAAACATTATCAGAACATGGTTAATCACTTAAGCAAGCATCACTTAATATTAACAAGCATGTGATAATGCAAAGATACGCATAAAGAATAAAATCCCTCAAATACCATATTAAGTCAGACCAAGCCTTCCGTTACTTGATTAAGGGCAAGACTCAATAAAACTATGTGTTTGACCAACCCTTGTTGGGACACTTACTTTTATAAAGGAAGCCCTTATGAAAGGTTTCGGGTTGACTTAACCATATTACATCAAGAGAAGTAGCCCTTGCTAGACTTGATGTAATATTGGAGGCAAGAGTTGAGGAAATCCAAGTCAGGATTTCAGGATTGGGGAGTCCACTCAACAGATCAAGGAACTGTAAGCTCACAATTGGCAAAGACCTGCCTACCTAAATACCTTCAAATAGTTTGACCAACCCTTGTTGGGGTTATGCGAAGGGGAATATAGATCCTTGCCACTAGAATGTCAAAGCAACTGGACATTCCGAGTTCAATGGTGAGGGTCACTGGGACTTGATAAAATAGTGGGAGACTTAATAAAATTTATTATTTCTCATAAAATGTAATCAAGAAAGTACTGATGAATCTGCTCTTTTAATTTGTAGAATCAATATGACAAACACATCAACCACATTTTCTCTGCGATCAATTCTGGATAAAGACAACATCCTCATCGGCAGTAACTTTCAGGAATGGTTTAGGCGCTTTCGGGTTATCCTACGTCATGAACAGAAGTTTTACGTGCTGGAGTCCTCACTTCCTGATTCTCCTGCCCCAGGGGCGAGTGATGAAGATTTCCTAGTCTATGATCAACATTTGAACGATGCTCTCGATGTTCAATGTTTGATGCTGTCATCTATGTCTAGTGAACTCATGAAGTCTCATGAAGACATGGATGCCTACAGCATGCTCGAGCACCTCCGTGGTTTATACCAGGAGAGAGCAAGACAGGAAAGGTTTGAGATCTCCAAGGCTCTGTTTCAGAGCAAGCTTGGAGAGGGTGCCCCAGCTGGGCCTCATGTAGTCAAGCTCATTGGCTACATTGAGCGCTTGGAGGTTCTAGGGTTTAAACTCCCTGAAGAACTGGGTACCGATCTCATTCTCACATCACTCCCCCAGAGCTTCTCAAACTTTGTTGTTAATTTCAACATGAACAATATTGAGAAGTCTCTATCTGATCTTCTTATCCTTATTCGCTAAGTGGACAATGACATGAAGCGTGAAAAGCCTTCTATCCTTATGGTGAATAAAAGGAAAGGGAAGGCGAAGAGCTTTAAGCCCAAAGCTTCTTCAAGGCCTTCCAAGAAAAGGAAGATCAAAGGGGAGGCAAAGGAACAAGATGCTGTTTGTTTCGCATGTGGCAAGAAGGGCCACTGGAAGAAAAACTGCACCCAGCCAAGGAAGCAAGGGGAAGTTTCAGGTGCGTTTGTTATCGAATGCAATCTATCTGTTTCTACTAATTGGGTATTAGATACTGCTTGTGGTGCTCACATCTGTATCCAAATACAGGAACCAAGTAGATTCAGGAAGATTGATCGAGGGGAGGTAGATCTACGAGCAGCCAACGGAGCCAGACTCGCTGCTATAGCTGTCAGAGACTACCACCTCACATTGCCTACTGGGATGGTCTTGGTTTTGAAAGGTTGTTATTATGTGCCTTCTGTTACTAAAAACATTATTTCAGTATCCAGATTAGATACTGATGGATTCATATTCAAGTTTGGAAATGAATGTTGCTACTTTTATAAAGATAGCATTTGTTTTGGTAGGGCACATTTATATAACGGCCTTTATGTGTTAGACTACACAAACCAAGTAATGACAATCGATAACAAAGTTAATTCACATGACTCATATCACATCCAACTTTGGCATCACCGACTAGGTCATGTCAATGAGAAACGTTTGACAAAATTACATCAAGATGGGTATTTAGATTCTTTCGAACTAAAACCACTTGGTGTATGTCATGCGTGTCTATAAGGAAAAATGACCAAAGCCCCATTTAGTGGGAAAGGTGAAAGAGCTAAAGAGCTTCTAGAATTAGTTCACACAGATGTGTGTGGACCATTTCCAGTTGAAGCAAGGGGTGAGTTCTCGTACTTCATAACTTTTACTGATGATTTTAGTAGATATGGATATATCTATTTAATGAGGTATAAGTCAGATTCTTTTGATCGGTTCAAAGAATACAAGAATGAAGTTGAGAACCAGCTTGGTAAGAAGATTAAGAAACTCCGCTCAGACAGAGGAGGAGAATATCTTAATCAAGACTTCATTGATTTCTTACGGGAGTTTGGGATTCTATCTCAACTCACTCCTCCTTACACACCGCAGTAGAATGGTGTAAGTGAAAAGAGGAACCACACCCTGTTGCACATGGTGAGATCAATGATGAGTCATGCGAGCCTTCCATTATCCTTTTGGGGATATGCATTACAAACAGCAGCGCACATACTAAACCAAGTACCAACTTAATCGATAAATGGTATTCCATACGAATTATGGAGTGGACGCAAAACCATGTTATCGAATTTACATGTGTGGGGTAGTGAAGCATTTGTTAAGGCCTCTTCAGGTAACAAACTTGCACCCCGAGGCACAAAGTGTATCTTTATAGGATATCCCAAGGAAACAAGGGGATATTACCTATACAACCCCTCAGACAAAAAGGTTACAGTGGCAAGACACGCCATATTCCTTGAGAGGGAGCACATCTCCAAAAGAGATAGTGGGAGCGAGATAGACTTCGATGAAGTCGAGGCTCAAGATACACATGAGTTGGTATAAGAACAGATTCCACAAAGCCCCATGGAAGAACAATCTGTTCCAGAGACACAAGAACTGCGTAGGAGCACGAGAGAGGTGTGAGAACCAGAACAATATGGTTTTCTTGTCACCGAGGATGGTGACTCATTATTGGTTGACAATGATGATCCTCTTACCTACAAGGAAGCAGTTGAAGGCACAAACGTTGCCAAGTGGCAAGAAGCCATGAATTCTGAAATGGATTCCATGTACCAAAACCAAGTTTGGATTTTGGTAGATCCTCCAGTTGATGTAAAGCCTATTGGTAATAAATGGGTATTCAAAAAGATACTGGACATGGAGGGGCAAGTCAGCACCTACAAGGCACGACTGGTTGCAAAAGGTTTTAGACAGCGTCAAGGAATTGACTATGATGAAACATTTTCACCGGTTGCAATGCTGAAGTCCATCAGAATCCTATTGGCCATTGCTGCTTACCATGACTATGAAATTTGGCAAATGGATGTCAAAACATCTTTCCTTAACGGGAACCTCCAGGAAGATGTCTACATGACACAACCTGAAGGGTTTGTGACTCCAAAGGATGCCAACAAGGTATGCAAGTTGCAGAAATCCATTTATGGATTAAAGCAAGCATCAAGGTCATGGAACATTCGTTTTGATTAAACTGTTATTGAATTTGGCTTTGTTAAGAATGAATGTGAGCCTTGTGTCTACAAAAGGTTTAGTGGAAGTGCAGTCGTTTTCCTAATAGTATATGTTGATGACATATTGCTAATTAGAAACGAAGTACCTGTCTTACAGTCAGTTAAGGCATGGTTGCATAAATGCTTCTCCATGAAAGACTTGGGCGAGGCGGCATATATTCTTGGGATCAAGATCCATCGTGATAGCTCCAAGAGAATGCTGGGCCTGAGTCAAAGTACATACATTGACAAGATACTGAAGAGATTCAGTATGAAACAGTCCAAGAGAGGATTGTTGCCAGTGTCACATGGCATTCATCTTTCCAAGAAAATGTGTCCTCAGACACATGAGGAAAGAAAGAGCATGGCAAGGATCCCTTACGCATCCGCGATTGGGTCAGTCATGTATGCTATGCTATGTACGAGGCTAGATGTTGCTTACGCATTAAGTGCGGTAGGCAGATATCAAGCTGATCCAGGAGACCGCCATTGGATGGCAGTCAAGACTATCCTTAAGTATCTAAGGCGTACTAAGGATAGGTTCCTGGTTTATGGAGGAGATGAGGAACTAGTCATCAGAGGACATGTAGATGCTAGTTTCCAGACTGATCAAGATGACATGAAGTCGCAGACTGGATACATCTTCAGTTTGAATGGAGGTGCAGTGAGCTGGAAGAGCTCAAAACAAAGTGTGGTGGCAGATTCTACAGCGGAGTCCGAGTATATCGCAGCTTCTGAGGCAGCTAAAGAAGCAGTATGGATGCGAAACTTCGTCCAAGAGCTGGATGTTGTACCGAGCAGTAAAGATCCTATCACACTCTATTGTGATAATACTGCAGCGGTGACACTTGCAAAAGAGCCAAGGTCACATCAGCGGACAAAGCACATACTTCGGAAGTATCATCTCTTGATGGATTTTTCTCAGAGAGTGCAGTGAGCAGTATTTCCACGGAAGACAACGTGGCGGACCCATTGACTAAAGCCTTGATTCAGCAGAAACATGATCATCATGTGAGGTCTAGCGGACTAAAAGTCGTAGGCAGTTGACTCTAGTCCAAGTGGGAGTTTGTAAGGGTTGGTGTCCTGAGAACCAATTGTTTTGTACTTTGATTACATGAATGTTCACTTATTATATATTGTTCATTATTCTGCATGACTATAATATAATAATGTCCTGAAATATTTGTTGCATTAATAAGGTCATAGCAGATCCCCGCTATGATGAGAACCTTGAAATGCTATAACAATATTCTTAAATAAAGTTCTGCGGTTGGATGACATACTATGATAGGACACATAGTATACAGACCGTCATGTGCGAGTACTCGTAAGAAGACGAGACTCTCTCTCATGGAGTTCGCACTTGGTAATCTCTAAGATGGGAGATTATGAGAACAGACCCGCCAATAGTAATTCCGCATGTCTTGGTGTCATCGGATATTGCTATCTACGAGCGTGTGTAATGGTCCTTAGACTGAAAGATTATCATTAACTCATGTCATGACTCGCGCACTTAGATTTACTGATGAAAACCGTCACGCAGACAGTTGGCGGGAAGTAGGGTACGTTGGGTGCGTCACGAGTGACATGTTGTTAATGGATAAGTCGAGGAAGGATTTGTCCCTTCCATTTATGAAAGTTGATATCTCGGCCCTTTGATTGAAATAGAACTGTCGCATTAAATTCCATGGCCATGGTGTAAACGACGAGTTTATTTCAGGTAGTCAAAGAACGACAGATCAAGCATATAGGTTTATGACACTGCCATGAAACCTGCTTGATGAGATATCGAGACAAAGGGATTAAATTACACAGTAAGCGTTCGTATGAGGTGATATGTCAATGCGGCGTCAACTTCTTTCTCTTGGGTGCCTTGACCCGTTGCTAGACAGTAATCTTGGACTTTAGGCAAGCCTGCCTAATGCCAACGAGAAAGAGGCCTAGAGGGTCACACACTAAGTGTATCCAAGTATCTCAAGTTGAATAAAGATTATTTCCGTACGTGGTTTAATAATTATTCAAGAAAGCCTAAGTTGTTTTAAATGATGGAGGAAAAATTAAATAAAACAAGTACACGCCGTGTATTATTAAATGTACACGCCGTGTAGTTTTATTTTGGAAAGGAAATGAATAAATGAAAACAAGATATACACGCCGTGTACATTTAATGTACACGCCGTGTAGTTTTCAATGAAAAACAAGTACACGCCGTGTATTTATTATTACACGCCGTGTAGTTTTTCCAGTCGGTTTTTGAGGATATAATATCGTTTTATTAAATGATATTTATTATAATCAGCGTGAGCGCATGTCAAGGAATTAATTATTCGACATGGGGGTTTTCAATAAGAGTTAATGAAATAAATGAAACGCGTAACGCGTTTATTTATTATCATAACTCTACAACCTCAAACTCGATTATAAATATCATCACAACCCAACTCTTTTCCTACACAAGAGAATCGTTGTGCACAACATCTCTGGAGAATTCTTTCAAGACCGAAAGAACCTCTTCCTCCAAGAACGCTCTCAAGACCGAGAGAGATCCTCTTCCATCAGATCAAGACGATCTAAGGCGGACAACGCAAGCAAAGACTTCTCCACGCTAGCACCCGGAGAATCCTTTGACGACGTCCAGAGATACAAGGTACACCTGTGGATCACCACTAGAGGGAGTCTACACTTGGCTTCTACGACACAACGACGGATCACATCGACAACGTGATCGAGAACATCAACGAAAAAAGAACACTCAAAAGGTATTTCTTTATAATTAATTAAATTAACTATAATCAACCTGTAACGATCCTTGTTTGTAGTTCCGGGACAAACCATCTTCTTTGTCTTTTTCTGTGATTCGATCCGTGGATACTGACGTTTTACGTCGTATTGATCCCGGATTGATCATTGCTAATGACAAAAAGCCAAGTGGGCACATCCACCTACGCGCTTCCGCTGCGCCCGGAACCTTCAAATACCCATACCAGATAACTGATCAACGCTGCCCTATAACTCACTCAAATGTTCTTAAATAGAAGTATTTTCATTATAACTTAAATTATGTTAGATAAAAAACAATTTATTATTCTTTTTCTTTGAAGCATACAAAGTTTCAAGCTTATGTCACAAAGTTATCACATGTGAATCATTAACCATATGATTTAAAGCATTATCATTCATACATTGACGCATGCAACCACATACATTTTCATGATGGAAAACTTATTTTTCATTTGATTTGGACTTTGGCTTGTGGGCCGTAAATAGTGGCAAGTGCAACTTTTTTACAAATAATAAATCCTTTATCTTGCTTCTCCTTTTTGTTAATTTGTGTCATTTTAAATGATCACCTTGAATTTATGCTCCATGATTTAATGTAGCTGGTTTGACAAATGACTAACTCTTTGATGCCATTTGTTGGGAAAAGGACATGCTGACATTCTTGGTATGGGAAAAATGTCATCATTTTTTACTTCTGACTAGGATTGTTTCCTTTTTATTTTTGTAGCTTATGACACTTGCTAATAGGTATGATCAGTATGATTTAATATATTTTTTTATTAGCTTTTGAGTGTATGAAAGGTGATGAAGGCTATTCATTACTGATCGCGGTTATTCCAAAACCCGGAATTCTATACCTCTTTTATGCCCAACTTTTGTATGTCTAGAAAAATGAATTTTACTGTACGTGATAGAATTTAATCAACCAGAATAGATCTCAAGTAACCTTTCTCTCTCATTTTTTTGAAAATTTATTCAAAATTTATCTCTTGATAGTAACCCATAAAATTAATTTTGTCTTAGGGTCAAGTCAGGTGTAAAAACGCAGACTTTGAAAATGTTTTTTTGTTCTTTAATTTTTGTTTACAGCTAATTGGATGGTTGCATTTGGCTGATTGGTGTCTTAATTTAAGATTATGTTTGGTAGAGAGCAAACAAGGTGAGGTAAAATGAACTAGAAGCGGAAAATTGCTTTCTAGTGCTTGGCATGCATCATTTTCAATCTACTTGAAATCAAAATTCCATCGTTTGCGGCTATCTCTTTTCCCTTTTCCCTTTCTCATCTCACATCAAAGGGAGCCTAACAGTACACTTGCTTATTTGCATTATTTGAGGCTGCCTCTTCTCCCTTTTCCCTTTCGTCTGAAGTTCGTGTTTGATTTCCATTTCTTTTCTGTGTGGTCGTGGTTGTTTTGGGTATCAGGGAAATATATATATATATATATATATAAAACTGACACTGTAATGCTGGGCTTATCATTTTGCTGCATCCAAACCCTTCAGGCCATAGAAGTTGTTGAGCTAGACCAGCAGATTAAAATTGCGGCTGAGCTTGATGGCCATGTCATGCGCTGTGTCCGTGATCAGAATGGGAACCATGTCATCCAGAAGTGTATTGAATGTATACCTGAAGTTAATGTAGAATTCATCATCTCAACATTTTATGACCAGGTTGTTGCATTGTCCACTCATCCGTATGGTTGTCGTGTTATACAGGTGAAGAATGTTCAACTTTCCTGTTGCGTGTATCATTATTTGTAAGAACCCGTTTGTTTAAGTTTCTTTTAGGACCAAAAGCACATTTTTTTGTCAAAAAAAGGAAAAAAATACTTTCTAATATTATGGTGCACTTCTTTAAGATTTTTTCAGAAAACAAATAATCTAAAAAAATTCACTTTTCGGCTTTTTAAAAAACCCAGAGCCCGTTTAATATTTTTTTTGGGCTAAAAGAAACTTTTTAAAAAAATAAGTTCTCTGAAATTTTTGAGATTTTTTCAAAAAGCATAATCTGGAAATAAGCATTCCAGCTATTTTTTTTTTTTTTTGAGAAGCTGTTCTAATTATTATCTTTCAACTGATTCCGTGATAGGAAGCAGTAAGTGTTTTTTATTACAATACAAATGCAAAATGATTTCTGATATTTCCAAAATTACTTTTTTAAATTATCTCAGAATCACTTATATTTTAAGCTAAAGAAAACGTTTTCTGAATCCAATTAGCTTTTAACTAATTCTGCGATTGAAAGTTTTAAGTGATTTTTTTTTTATCATCACTGACATGCAAAATATATTTTGTTTTTTCTAGAATCACTTTTTAAGTTTATCTGAAAATCTCTTATTTTTTGAGATGAAACAAACAAGCTTCAAGTATGGTTTGGATGGTTGGAAGAAATAGCAAGGCGGTTTTTAACATTGCTTGGTCTTTCTTGTAGCAGAGAGTTCTGGAGCACTGCCATAACCCCAAAACACAATGCATAATGATGAATGAGATCCTCGAGTCGGTTTGCAAGTTGACACAAGATCAATATGGAAACTACGTTGTTCAGGTTTGTTGAATGTTTTATACCCCCATTCGGTTGGATTTCTGACAAAGCATCATGTCTGCTTTATTTGTTATCTTTGGCTTCATAAATGATCTTGAGCGACTGCTGTTCATTACTTGTAAGAATGGATGCGTTGGATGATGAACCAAACAAATTAACATGTAATGGTTAGATCATCCTTCCATTCATGTTGTGTGAAGTGTTGAAGTGCATGTAGAGTTTGATTTGATTCTGTCCATTCCTTACACTGAGCCCACAATTTTGTGGGTGGTTGCAGGGGGGCTCCTTGCCCGGCAGGCTGGGGGTTTTGGGGTCAGAGGCCCCTGAATTTTTTTTCTGGGTCGATTTTTATCTTGGATTCACCTGAAAACGTTGAAGAAATAAATTTCATGCGGGATGCATGGTGGGGAGTCCTTGAAGAAATCTATTTTACGTGGGATGCATGTAGAAATGTTGAAGATATTCATTTCACATGAATCAGCGTTTCACGTGTTTGGGTTTGCAGTGTCATTGGCATCTAATGGTTTTCACATATATTTGTGCAGCATGTGCTGGCGCATGGGAAACCGGAAGAACGATCTGCGATCATCAAGAAATTGAGTGGGCAGATTGTTAAGATGAGCCAGCAGAAGTTTGCTTCCAATGTGGTGGAGAAATGCCTGGCCTTCGGGGATCCTATGGAGCGCCAGAATCTGGTGAACGAGATGCTCAGATCCGCTGATGACAATGAGCCTCTTCAGGTGTTTCACTTCCCCATGTTGTATCTGATAGAAAGATGAGGAAGATAGATTTATATTACTTATGAGTTGGGTTCAGGTGATGATGAAGGACCAGTTTGCGAATTATGTTGTCCAGAAAGTGTTGGAGACATGTGATGACTGGCAGCTTGAACTCATCCTCAATCGGATCAAAGTTCACTTGAATGCATTGAAGAAGTATACGTATGGCAAGCACATAGTTTCACGGGTGGAGAAGCTTGTCACGGCCGGTGGTAAGTCTCATTCATTCATTTGTTGTCGGATTTCACACTGGAGGTGCTCTTTATGAGGAGGGAAGGCTTCATTTGACAACACTTGCTGAAATTTGCTTATAGCAATTATCATTTATGATAAACGATGTTTTGGTCTGTTTTGGTGTGCAGCTAGGAGGATCAGTGTCATGGGTCCGAATCCAGTGGCATAGGGAAGCTGTACAGCTAATTATGGTGTGTTTGTGTGTACTGTAGAATCAAACTATGTATATATGTATATATGTATTTATTTATCTATATAGCTGGTGTCCCGTGCAGAAGATTTTTAACTGTTGTTCAGGTACCGAAAGTGTGGATGGGATGTAATTAAAGAGGGGATGACAAGTATCCTAATTAGATTGAAGTTTCTCTCTTCAAATTAGAGATGAATTTTAGGGAATTTTGTATTTTCGGTCTTTAAACTTCACTCCATGGTAACCTGCACCCACCAGCGGTTTTTTTTTTTTTTTTTGCATATTTGGATGAAGACTTTGCTGTGTGATTTTGTAAAAAATAATGAGTTCTTGATTCTCTCTTCTGACTAGAAAAAATTCTAATGCGAAGTTCAGTTAGCTGATTAAAAAGGGTTAAGGGAAGGTAAAGACTGCATGCTAATGCTTCTGCTTATCTTCCTTTCTGTGATGAGGTTCCATACTTATTATTCTATTCACTGGAGAATGGATAAAGTTGTTAGTGTTGTGTTTGGTTTGTTGAGGTAAAGGGTGATGAGAGTGGGTGGTACGATTGTGGGGATTCTAGAAAAGTTCGTCTATATGAAATGCGAAACTGTATCTTTTATAGCTTTCCTCAATTAATGAATCAAATTTCTTTAGGAGTTGCAATGTCCATTTGTTGAATGTTACACCAACATTCTAGTCATCTATATATCAAGGTTCACATAAACCTTGAACATTTCAATGTCAGACCCCCCCCCCCCCCACATTTACAATTCTTAATGATGTGTCAACTGATTAAAGATAGATTAGTTGAAAATAAATGGATTAGCTAAAACGTGTTGGGGCGGAGCCTTACGTCACAACGGAAGCGGTTGCACAACACACAAAAGAAGATTCACCTGAAGATCTAATCACTTGAAAGCTTTTTATTACCCAAATGAATTTTACAACGCATACGGGAGATTTTTCTCTGAACACACCCAAATGCATTTTTATCATACTTATTGAACGTATCATTTTGATGTACCGTCGATCATCACAATCGGGACACTGTTTGATTTCCGTACCAAGGGGACTTTCGATACATGACACAATCATCATCTCTCATCACACGTCATCTTTGATGCTTTCAATTATCGCCATCGACACGCCATCGTTGACTTAATCACCATCTTCGCTTCATTCTCACTGTCATTGCTTCGCAATAGTTGCTGCAAACGCGACAACCTTTTCCCGGTTCTCTCTCGACGACTACATCTGTTGGATTGGTGTTGCCCAATCCGGTTGGACCGAATGCTTGTGGTCTGCAACTGCCGCGGATTGAGCTCTGCGGTGAGCTCGTTGGGGGTTGCAGGGGGCAACGCGCCCCTGCTCCGGGGGCCTAAGGGCCCCGACCCAATTTTTCGGCACTGTAGCAATGTTGACCACTGTAGTGGAGCTGACCGACAGACACTGTAGTGGTGTGGACTTCAGGATCAACTGGATTGTAGCACTTTTGACTTCCAGCCGGCAGCCACTGTAGCGCTTTTGACAAAACTAGCCGTCAATCACTGTAGCGACGCGAACTTACTATTCGGAACAGTGGACCGTCTTTTTCATATGTAGCCCATTTCGGGCTAGGGTTTACTACTGAAAAACCTCTGTAATTTGTTGCTCCCGATATAGTGAATTCTGCCTCTCCCATGGACGTAGGGATTTTTCCCGAACCACGTAAATCGGTGTGTCCTTATTTGCTTTCTTTCTTTCGTTTTCTCTCGTTTATGTCGTTGTGTCTCCTGACGATTCCGCAACAACATTATGCTGGCACACCTTTCAAAATATGCTACCACATTCACTTATATAGACATCAAGTCAATATTTCTAATTAATACAGTCAACATTAAATTGTCCATCCATTAATATTGAGAATCAACTTTCCATTAATATTGAGAGAAAATCCTCTATTCATGTTGAAATAAATTGCTCCATTAATAATTTTCTCTCTCAATATTTAAATTTTAAATAAAAAAAATCCCAACAAAATGATGAGGTAATGTTATATACAACAGGTTGGTCGTAGAACACAACACATTAGTTGTTTTGTATGACACACCTTAAAATCATACAAGTATTTATAAAATCCTCCATACCTCAGATATGCCAAATGAGGTTGCCAAATGATCTCAGGTATGCTTCTCAATCACTTGAGGTTGGCATAAGTGTCGAGAGATTATGTAACAAGTGGGAATCAATTTATCGTAAGGATGCTTTACAAATAAATAACTAGAAAAATATGTTTCAAAAATATACATGACATCCATGAAATATACAACAATGCATACAAAATAAGTTTCATCACACCTGTAGTGGTATTGTAAAGCCCTGGTATTTCTCGAGCCCTTTGTGTTTTCAGGTGGTTGGAGGTGTTTGAGAAAAGATGGAGGAGCGGAAGTGTGGTTTGAGCTAAATTTGCATCTAGAGGAGGAGCCTTACGGCATGACAAGAGGTGTGTTTTATTCTATGATGTTGACGAAAAGCATGCTACGATTGTTGGCAAGTGAGACCCTCAGATGGGTCAGAGGCGTGTTGAGACCTTGTCTTTCTTAACAGTCAAGCGAATGTTGAGTTTAGTAGAGGATCAACTGGCAGTGTTTCCTAGGGTTGTGGAAGAATACCCTGATGTTTTTTCCAGAAGAGTTTGCGACGCTACCTCCTTCACGTGAGATTGAGTTTAAGATACAGTTACAATCAAGTGTTGCTTCGATATCGATGCCCCCATATAAGATGATGCCTTTTGAGTTGCGGGAGTTGCAAATTCAGATTTGTGATCTTCTGCAGTGAGGTTTTATTCGGCCCAGTGTGTCGCATTGGGTTGCTCCAGTTTTGTTTATGAAGATGGTAGAAGGAAGCCCGTGTTTGTGTATTGATTATCATTGCTTGCACGGGAAGCCTAGTCAGACGACAATGCAAAGGTGGAGAGCTACTATCACGATACAGATGCCGGGGAGGGGCAGTTCCTTGTAGATAGTCTGGTTGAATTCCCTAAGACCTTCGGGCCATTTAATCTCCTAAAAAGCCTACGGGCCATGTAATCTCTAAGCCTACGGGCCTTGTAAGGGTTCCCCTCATCCCTTGAAAGGGGGGTTATCATTATCGTTGCTTGAACCAAGTGACAATGAAGAACCGTTATCCCCTTCCACCGATTGATGATTTATTCAAACAAATGAAGGGAGCTAGTTGGTTCTCCAAGATCGATTTGGGGTCAGAGTATGGTCAAATGCAGGTGAAGGATGAGGAGATTCCAAAGATTACTTTTATATGTCATTATGGGCCTTATGAGTTTGTTGTAATGTCGTTTGATGTTATGAATGATCCGGTTGTGTTCATGGGACTGATGAATTCTGTGTTTCATGATTTTTTAGATCAATTCATAGTGGTGTTTATCGATGACATATTGGTGTTTTCAGTATACGAGGAGGAGAATGCAGAGCATATGTGAGCTATTTTGTGATTTGTTTGGTGTCATCAACCGTTTGAGAAGTTGTTGAACTGAAAATTTTGGGTATATGAGGTCCATTTATTGGGAAATGTCATGTCTCAACATGGAGCAGTATTGAATTCTTTAAAGATTGAGGTAGTTATTTCTTGGATAGCCTCCAAGAATGTTACGGAGGTGTGGAGTTTTCTTTGGCTCGCTAGCTATTACTGGAAGTTTGTTCCTGACTTCTCTTAGATTGCAACTCCTCTAACAGCCTTGACTCAGAAGGATCAAGCCATTGCATGGATTGACCAGTGTCAGACTGCTTTTGAGTATTTGAAGGAGAAGTTGACTAGTGTTCCCATTCTTCATTTACTAGAGGAGGGTGTTGTGTTAGAGGTTTATTGTGATGCTTAATGTCTTGGTTTTGGTTTCCCCCTAATACAGTAGAGGGTGGTTTTCTCATACGGGTCTTGGCAGTTACAACTTCATGAATGTACCTACACTACCCATGATCTTGAGTTGGCGATAGTCATGTTTGTTCTGAAGTTGTGGTAACATTACCTCATTGGTGAACACTTTCTGGTATTCACACATCACAAGAGTTTGGGGGTATATCTTCTCCCAGCATGATCTAAATTTGCGATAACGATAGTAGATGAAATTCTTGTAGGATCATGACTTCAAGATTTACTATATATCGGGAAAGGGGAATGTTTTGATTAATGCTTTGAGTAGGAAGTCCCATAGAGATGTTGTGCATGAGTCTAGTGGTGTTTGGAGAGTGATGGAGGAGTCATCTATATTGCACCTGGATATGGGAGCAGTTGATGGCAGAGAGTGTCTTTATCAGATGACGGTGTAGTCGTCTTGGTGCAGTAGATGGAGGAGTCACAACTGGGGTATTTTAAGATGGAGGCCTGATGAGATTGGGTTGTTTGTAGTGATACACCCAAGGGATGATCTGAGGAGGATCTTCATTCCTTTTCTGATGCATGATGTGTTTCTCTATGAGTTCCACGGTGTGCCTTTGGCGATACATCATGGTGTGGATAATATGTATTACACTTTGTGAGTTTAGTTTTGGTGGTTTGAGATGAAACAATCAGTTGTCGAGTTCATGCCCCAATGTTTGGTTTTCCAAAGGGTGAAGGTTGAGCACCGTGTTGCAGGTGGGTTGCTTCAGCCACTTGATGTTCCCCAATGGAAGTGGGAGGATATCTCGATGGTCTTCATCACTGGTTTTCCTCAAGCTCACTTCTTAGCGATTAAAGAGTCAAGATCAATGGAGGTTTTGTTAAGGAAGTAACTGGAGGATGTAGTGAGGTTTCACGGGGTTCTGAAGACGACCATTTCTAATCACGATCCCCATTTCATCTCTAGGGTTTAAGAGGTCTCCAGTGTGCTTTTGGCTCTCAACTATGCCTAAGAACTACTTTTCATCCATAAATAGAAGGCCAGGAAACACAAATAATCCAGAATTTAAAGGACATGTTGCGCACATGTATTTTGGATTTTGGAGGTTCATTTGAGCCACCCACCCTTAACGGGGCTCTCTTAAAATAACAATTATCACTATACCATTTATATGACTCCATTCAAAGCACTGTATAGTTAATATTTTCGATCTCCATTGTGTTGGACTATGGTCAGAGAGTCATCTATTCTCGAATAGGAATTGATGTGGACACAAAATAGAAGGTCCAGGTGATTCACAAGCAGATGAAGACAACACAAGATTACAAAAACTTCTATGTAGATCATAGGAGGAGGCCTTTGGAGTTCCACATTTGAGACCATGTATTCTTGAAGATATCTCCTCATCATGGACAGTGAAGGTTCGGTCTTGAGAGTAAGATTTATCCCTAATTTGTTGGACCTTTCGAGGTGTTTGCGCATGTTGGATCTATTGTATATCAATTAACACTTCCCCTATATATGAGCTAGATTCATGACGTCTTCCATGTGTCGCAACTTCTTCAGCATTGTCATGATTATTCCCATGCCATTGACAAAGGAGAGATGGAAGTTAGATGCGACCTTCGAGGAATGACTTGTTGAAATCCAAGAATGCTAGGAGAATGTTCTTTGTGGGAATGTTATCCCCTTGGTTCATGTCCTATGGAAAAACAGAGGCTTGGAGGAGTGTACATGGGAGTAGGAGTTGTATATGTGTGCTCAATATCCTAAGTTGTTTGATGTTTGATCTTTGATGAGATGATATGCATGACATATGGTTGATTTATGATATATTTGTTAATTTTATGTTTTTATGCACCTTTTTCCTTTGATGTGTTGGTTGTGTTCTTATCATGGAAAGATCCTTGAGAGGTATCTCACGGGGTGGTTGTTTAGTCTCCTTTTTTCTTCCCAAGTTTTGTTTTAAGTTCTTGAAGATGAGAATTGTTTGAGAGGTAATTTATGTAAGGGAATTATTTTTCCCAAGTCCTTCATTTGTGTTTTTGAGTGGTTGGAGGTGTTTGGGAAATGATAGAGGAGAGAGAGTGTGGTTTGAGCTGAATTTGCAGCCAGAGGAGGAGCCTTGCAGTGTGGTAGTAGGCTTTAAGGTGTTGAGGTCAAGAGGTGAAATTTTTCCAAAGGGAATAACTTTTATGGAGTTTCCATATGGCTTGGAAGTTTTGGATATGCCATAGATTCCATGCTTACATTATGAGAAACAAAACTTAATAGTCAACTTGCATAGTAGCCATGGTCCTTGTGGTGTGGAGGCCTAAGAAGAAGGTTTTGGTGGTTATTCTATTTTGGGGGTTGCTATGGTGTGGTGATCAGGGATGTGCTATGGGGTCTTGAAGGTTGAGACCTTGTCTCTGCCTTGGTGAGGACTATTGTTCCATAGGGCATAGGTTGCACTATGGAGTCTCAAAGGTTGAGGCTTTATCTCTACTAATTTGGGGTTAACTGCGACATGGAGCTCTAGGTTGCACCATAGACCTGTTCTGAGGTTGTAGGATTGGGGTTTGACCAAAGGACCAAAGGGGGAGATGAAGTGGGGATTACACCATGGATTCTAGAGGCTAAGACCCTTATGGTGTAGCCTCCCATCCTATAACGTAATTTAGGTGAAAACCCTAACTACTGTGGTGTGGACATGGGTGTTGCACCATGGTCTTCTATTTTTTATAATCTGTTTAAATTCGGTCCCACCTTAAAAACCCTCTTATTTACTCCCTTCTCCTTCAAACCCTAAGTGACCTGAGTACTCCTTTCAAAGACCATTGAGCCCCATTGCTTGGCTTCAACCCCTCAACTTCTAGAGATTGTTCCATGGTGATTCGAGGTTAGTTTTCTTCTTCTTTATTGGGTTTGTTCTCTCCCGTTCTCTATCTATCTTTATGTCATGGTTGTTTATTTCCCTTGTTTTTCATGAGGTTTTTATCAATTATTGATGGTGGATTGATGGTGGGATGGTATCTTTATGGATTAAAAGTTACTTGCAGGAGAGGCGATTAGAGATCTACACTTTTTCTTCCATTGTTGCTCGAAGAACGTAGAATGTTTTGTCTCGAGGCAGGGGATTCATGACTTCTCCTTATTTTATTTGAAAAAGTGGGATTAACGTTATTTATCTTATTTGGGTAACTAGTCAAATAAACTTAATGAAGATAATAATATGGAAATCTAAGGAATAATGAAATATGGAATGGGATGCAGTGGCCGCCTGTAGTTTATGCTATGTGGATGCCTCTTGATATTTTCTAGATAGCGTGCAATTGATTATTGTGATTTCTGTTGCTCCTTTTTATGGATAATACAATTAAAATTTGATAAAAAATATAAAGATGGTAAGATGTAGTGAATAATGAAAGAGGCATGTGAATTTATTTACCATTCTTCCTTGAAAACTATTGAACATGCAAGTGTTACTTGAGCATGCTTATTGGTTGTTGTTGCTATTATTAGCTGTTGGATATTAGGTTTCTTGTTGATGAAACCTACTCATAACTAACTAGTTAATTCAAGATGGTAATTAAAATGGGTTTTTTTCTGAGATTAAAATGTTTGGGGCTATTGGGATCTCAATCTTGCTGTTATGCAGTGTTTGCTAAGCTTGCGTACTTGATGTTATGGCCTTGGTTTCCCCAGAGTTTTTTTGTGATGAAAATACATTTTTTTATATATATTAGTTCTCTAGGATGGTAGAGCCTTTCTATGATTTATTTCATGGGTTTTAGTATGTTTGAGAGAGTTGGCGTGGGTTGAGAGAGGGGCTTTCTTGTTTCCAGATATTTCTGTTGGGTCTATTGATTGGTTGATTAGTATGGGTTGAGAGCTAGGTTTTCCAATTTTTCTTTGATGTCTCTTTTGATGGATGGTTTTTCTAATGGTTGTTGTTGTGATTTCCAACCGCCTTTTGTAACTAGCCTATACACTGTGAGTGCATCTTCCTTTTGGTATTTTAGGTCAAGTCCTAGAATACCTAAATTATGGAATAATAAATGAATTATAAATAACTCATGGGTTTGGGTGTTGTGGATGGTGGTAATGATTTATAAATTAAATGAGAACCATGATATGATTATATTAGTGCTCTGAGAGCATGGAATGGAATCTAAGAATTGAAATATGAATTATAAACCACGTTGGCTTGTAAAATGAAATGATTAAAATATAATTTTTAATGGGTTAATGAATGGTCAATAATTGCAAGTAACTAAATGAAAATGATTAATGGTGATTAATTCTTAATGCTTGTGTGCATATATGAGATATACATCCCTAGACCTTAGAGGTGGAAACCAGGTGTCATGTGAGATGATAGCTTCAATTCAAGTCTAAGGCTAGGTAGTTTCCTTTAGTTTGGTTGCATGATACACTATTTGTTATATTTTTTGATTTCATATACTTCACTACTCGAGTCAGGAAGACACTTGATGCCCAAATGTTTTAGGTTTTAGGTGTTTTCCCAAACATCCAGGTTGGTGAGAGAATGAATAACTAACTTCTTCCTCTTACCCGCTCTCCCTTTAGTCATAACATAATGTGTAGGCATATATGGGTTGTAATGGATTGAGGTGTAGGGTACGTGTCTACATGAGATGTGATGGATCTTAGTTTCACCACACATGTATGTGCGGGCTATAGTGTCTTGAGGTTATATAATATAAATTTATTCTAGTTATAGTGACTATGGTTACCGTAGGTGTACATGCATGGGCTGTGATAGCTTGGGATATAATGCATTATACACTAGCTATGATGTATTTCAGACTTGCTACTCAGTTTTGGATGTGATGAGGTGTGGTTGAGATATGTATGCATGAGGTACATAATGAGAAGTGGATAAGTTATTCATTCATGGGGGTGTAGAATGACTTATAGAGGGGATTATAACACAAGATATTTAGCATTGGGGCATGAGAGAAAAAAACCAGTTGGAAAGTGGATGTGGGATACCTTTCTTATGTATATGATTTTGTTATAGATTGAATTACTTCTATGCATTACTTGGTGAGCGATCCTTTATGAGGATGAGATATAGTTTTACCTGTTTAGGTAATGAGTTAGTTTTATTTGTTTATTTTTTGGGATTTAGTATGCTTCTTTCACATTTGCACAATAGGTTCAAGGGAGGATCCTACTGAGTATACCTATATGATCACCCTATATATATATATATAAACTACAGTTTAGGTCTATAGGATATGGTTGGTGATTGAGCTGAGTGATACTAGCTTATGGAGTTGCTCAGGAGTTGTTGGAGTTTCATGGTTATTTCCCAGGATTTGTTTTTCTTTTTTTTTCCAGTTGTTTCCACTTGTATGACATTACATTCATGTTTGGGGATGATTTATTTATTTATTATATGGAGTTAATTGGAGGATCTCATCTTATCTCTTGTCCTTAATTTTTATATTAATGGAAATTCCTCCAATTTGTATGCATTATATACCCTCATCGCTAGTCACAATCCCGTAGCCTATTGGAGGTGGGCTTTGGGGGTCATCCTCGTCTTCATTGCCGACCTAGGAGGGGTAACAGTGGAGGGGGTGGGGGTAGTGATAAGTATGATAGAAAAAATATATTTATGTCTTGGATGGAGTGTAAAAACCATATACACAATATCCATAAAGAAAAAAAACCACTCTAGTCCATCTTCATAAGAGAAAACCACCACCACTTCCCAAATCCCTCAACGCCTCCTATCTTAAGGATCTTATCAACCATTGAGTGTTGAGGCCTTACCTTACCTAGATCACCCAAACAATCCTACTCAAACCCTAAGGGATATTTGTAAGGTCTTGTAACACCTTCCATGTCACTTTGGAGTTTATTTTTTATTAAATTAGTTTATTTTGGGTTATATAAATTTCCATTAATTATGTGCTTGGAATTTAAAATTTTGGGAAAGTTTTTGGGTGTCACATGAGTTGTGCATGGTTAGCAGTAACCATGTAGAAACTGTGTGTTTGGGTTTACCTTCAGACAATTACATTTGGTACAGTTCTCTTATGACTAATTAAATCATGCAGGGTCCCACATGATTTGGAAAACCACACAGTTTAACCATTCATCATACCCAGTTTTTAGTTTTGAAAAAATTACAAGTTTTCCCTTTTAAAATTTATTACCCCAAATACCCTATTTCCCTTCCCTTGCATCACACAACCCCCCTCTAAGCCGATCCTCCCTCACACACACCTCCCATCCATTAGAAAATTTCATCACAATTCCTTTGTAATTATTGGTCGAATCTCCAAGGTAAAGACTCATCTTACCTCTTCCTTCCATTTACTCATGGTTTCTTCCTATCCCCTTGTCGTGTCATGATCGAATGAACCCTAGGGTCTCAAAATATCCCGATTTTTGTTTTTTTCTTATGGTTAGGTTGTGATATCCCATTTTATGGTCTCCTTAAACTTGGATCCAAAGATCTGGACCCCTAACTATTGATTTGAGGTAGGCTTTCCCATGCCCTAAACTTTTAATTATTAAACTATTGATTTCCTGGGTTTTAAATTTGTGTTTAATTCTCAAATAATGGTATTGAGTGTGGTTATTGAGATTTAAAGATTAAAACATGGGTTTCATCATGGTTTTTATTGAAAAATAAGGGTTTTACCATTTTAAAGATCAGTTCAAATATGGTTTTTCTTAAACAATCATGCCAATTTTTTTCCTGAATGATCGTTAAATTAGTGTTTGAAAATTATAAATATGTTTTGGGATTTCAAAGTGATTTCTCTGATGATCCTACTCCATGTTTGTGTTGTATTTGTTGTTAATAATTTAGTAAGAGATAGGGGACTTGATGTCAATATGAATCTAAAAAAGAAGAATAGCTTGGAAGTTCTTGGTGTTCCCAGGCATGTTTGTTGAAGTTTTGAAGAAGTTCCATCCATGGAAGTTCAAAGGTCACATTATCATATTTTGGATGAAGTAGTTTTAACTATGATGACTGATGAACTAGTATACATGTTTAAAGAACATGTGATAATGTGCAACACATTTTTTACACCAATGAAGATGAGTTAAGATATATTCATTCAAAAATAATTATATTTTTTCATGAAGATTTTTTTAAAGAATTGATGAAATGGATAAATGGATTGGAATTACATTCCATACTTAGGATTATTCTAAGTATTATTTTTAGAGGGCCTTTCTTAAAAAATGGGGACAATTACACCCAACCAAGGAGGCCATCTCAACCACATATGAGAGAAAGGCTCAACCATGTGGTATCCATCCCACACATGGGAAACCATGGTGATAGAAGAGAGTACTTGCAAGGGGAGGAAGGTAATGGGAAAGAATAGTACCCACATGGAGTGCACAAGTCCATGCGCATGGTGTGTGCATTATATATAATAGGATGATCGAGGGACCATGAAATAGTGTGGTATAGCCAATGTAGGGTGTGAGTAGAAAGGTGTTCCGAGTTCCAACCCTACCACTAGATTGAGAAGAGGATGACACAAATTTACTTATTAAACAACACAAAACCAAACAAAAGTTATATGTGGGATGAGTGTGACACAAGACACCGTTCCTCCATCATTAAAAGATACACAAATAATTAAACATGTACAATGAATCCCATGTATTGCATATTCGAAGTGATCAAACCTTACATGGGTTACCCTTACACGAGTATAAGAACATTGACAGTACCCTTATGCATGGGTGGGGATACCTTAATGTAATAGTTTAAATGCATATACTGATTTCTACATAGTCATATTCAACTTTCAAGTTAACCTTACACCCAACCTAACATTACATAGGTAATGGTTTATGCTATTTACCCTTATATAGGGATAGGGAGATGTTAGTACCCTTACGAAAGTTGCAATAGACCTTTACACGAGAAAAATCATGACAACCAACATTCTCTATCTCTGGCAATCATCAACATGAGATCATTCTTATGATGAAATATTGAGATAAAAATGATTCAAATCATCACACATGGTTTCTACGATATGCGTGCAATAATTCAAATATTATGATATTGCTAAATGTAAATGAATTTGAAGGAGGCCATTAACACATTTGGATGCATACTGATTCTGAGAAAAAGGTGGTACATGTGATCTTTCATATGCATGTGAGGCTTCATCGCATAAGAAAGGACACCATGCTTTTTGGTATAAAAGAGGTTCCAAGTAAAGGAAACCCACATTTGAAAAATACTAAAATCTTCGCTGATATTAAAATTTTCCCAACTCACCACTATTATTGAATGTGGCATGAAACTCGAAATATAATTTGGTGAATACACATGGCATAGGTAGTGAACCTCACCAATAAAATGAGATCACCTAAGAGAAAGAGAGCTACCAATTCTTAGATATATCTCATTTTTTCATTGAGGAAAAAAGATCAACCAAAATCCACTCACCTTAATGAAGGAGAAGTTCCAAACTCTCATTTAGCATGAAGAGTTTTAGTGAGCCACTTAGCTACGTGAAGAAGAGGTTCAACACACTCATTTATGTGTAGAAGAAACATGTTCTCTTGCATATTCAAAGAATACTCAAGAGTTAAATGAATAAGAAAATAATATCTTAGTGTATTTACATTGTTATAAGAAGAAAATATTATATCTAGATCTTGCAAAGCATCTCTTGATTTTGTGAAGAAGAAAAGGTAGTTCCGTGCTTGGTTTACATGAAGGAGTATATACCGTGTACTTTTATATACAAGGAGACATTGAATAAAACATTAAATAAATATGCATGAAAAGAATTAAAAGACCATGAAAACCATAATAATCTCACACATGAAATGATGACTGCATGTTGATGTTATTTTGAGAAACCAACACTGTAATTTAATACCTTATGTTATTTGTCAAAGACCAAAAGCAAAAGAAGAAATTGTGACCGAGATGATATTTTCCTATTATTATTTGGGTCAGAATGGTTTGAGATTTTAGTTCATAGTAATATTCACATCATTGAGACTGAAGAAGATAAGTAGATTTCCTATTTATCAATTGATTACTATTTAGGTAAGAATATCTAAGATAACCCACCGACTACTGTATTCAAGGTATCCCTTGATTTCTAAATTTGTGAGACAACCATTTGATTTTTGTAAATAAGAGGTATCTTAATAGATAACTGTATATAGAGGAAGTGGATCAGAATAATTATTTTCTATTGAGGAAGACCTGTACTTCACTGTTGATCACTTCATTAGGAGCAAGTCGACATCCTATATTTGCGCTACAAAGAATAGCTCGCATTGTCCCTGGTTGGTTTCAGGAAAATGAGTACAAATACATACCCTTTATTATTCTTTCTTTTATAATAAAAATAAATCTATTTGTGTGTGGGATAATAACCACTATACATCAGGGACATAGTCATCCACACTGGAGTCGAACCTCGTTAACAAATCTTGGTGCTCTATATACTTTATTACTTTATGTGCATACTTTCTAACTATAGGTGAAGAATATAAGAGAACCATTCATTGAATTAGTGATGGAGATAGAAAAAGGGATAAAATTTAAAAGTGATAAAAATTTATCCCACATTGATTCACCCCCTTCACAGTGTGTTCATCCCAAAGTGATGCTAACAATTAGTATCAGAGTAGCAGGTCACACCACTGATTGGATTCTCCATTTTGATGCTTGCTAAAGATTTGATTTTTCTTATCAATTTAGAATGGATTGAAAACTTAGAGGAGTTTCATCTACCACATTTAAAAATTATATATCATACAATACTTTGAATAACAAAAAAGTAAGGAATTGAGAAAGATGAATAAGACATCCCTCTTATGATAGGATGAAGAGTCAGTTTCCCAATGCATTATTCTTGAACAAGACAATTCATGCATGGGAGTAGCAGATTTGGTAGCTTATTTTACTACTAAGAATATGGAAAGTATTTCTAGCTCAGAATATGATGAAGAGGTATCTGATATGTATTTTCAAGACTTTATGATAGAATAACTCAGCACAAATGGGAAATATCCCAGTACAAGTTCACAATATAATTTACAGTAGAATATTACCCATCTTATAAAAGATGCTAAAAGAAGAGAATGAGAACTGGAACAAAATATACTGATGTGTGTAGATATCACCAAATAATGAAATTCTAAAGGTGTAAGAATTAAGGAGGTTGATGAAGGATGCTCCAGAGTTGAGAAGGATTGGTTTTAAGGTATCCTAAAGAAATATTAGGTCCTTGAGATTATCGAATAAAAGTTCCATGCATTAGAATAGAACCATAATAATATCATTAAAGTTAATAATTCTCAATTTGAGATAAAAGAAAATAATATCAAGGAGTTTGAAGATTTATTGTAGGAGAAACATAAAATGCATTATGAAGAAGTTATAAAGATTAAGAAAGAATGTGAAGATAGTTTTAAGTCAATGGAGGATGAGAAATTCATCCTAAATATGAAATTCTTGGAGCTCGAAGTGAAATGGATAAATTATATAAATACTCAAGATGAGTATTCACACCAACCTAAAAGAAGATATGTTACTACAAGAGTTGCAACCACACAAAATTATAAATAGGAATATTATCCTAAAATACCTCTATATGGTGGAAAGAATAGATTGAAATAATACAATGATCAATCTCAATAACTCTCAAAGAAAAATTTACCATCCATCTCTATAAATAAAGTTTATACTAATTATGGTTTTAATCATAGTGCATGTTCAAAATTAAAACCTATGAAAACATGGATAAATAATAGAAATTAAGAGATCACCACTATATATGTGGTGAATAAAGATAGGGGTAAAAGAAGTTTTCCCCCTAAATAATCTAAATAGAAGAATGAAATAAAATAGAATCAGCAAGCATCCCAATATATCTAGACTATTATCCAATAGAAAAGATCAATATTCTTTGTCTACTCCTAGTGCTATGATAGATTCAGGCACATGGAATATGATTTTTGGTAGAATATGTTGGTATCTGAAAATCAGAGTAAGCCTACATCAATGGGGAGAAAAGAAGTGATGAAACAAATTCCATTAAAGGAAATGAATAATCTTTCTATTACAAACTAATTTAAAAGTTTAAAGAACCTCTATGGTATTTGAAATTAAAGTGGTCACAATGAAGAGGTATATAGGTATAAATAATTCAAGCATTCAACTAAAACAATTCAAAATAAAAGATCATAAAAGATAAATAATGGAGGAAAATAAACATTGGGAAAGAACCAGATGAAAAATATTCCCACAAAGTCAACAAAGAATAAAGATGAGTCAACCTTGGGTAAAAATTAGAATTATAACAATGCTCAACACAAACCCAAGAAGTTCAAAAGGTGTGCCACACCAAATAGAATAAGCTTTTTCTTTTGTGTAAGAATAGGTCCCACCATGGATCACTGTAAGAAGACCATGGATATCAAAATGAATAGAAAAAAGATTAAGAAACAAAGGGGAAAACCATTCCAAGAACAAAAAAAATGGATCGAAGTGGTAAAGAGAACACTTGAGAATCCATGTGGATCTAACAATCAAGCTATACATATTCCAAATGATGTAATGGATATTTTCCCAACTAATTTGGAAAGAGAAAGAAAATTGGAAGAAGCATAAATTAAAGAAGATGATAAAGGAAAACAATATATTATATATGAAAAATTGAATTTCATGAGAGGTTGTTAACAAATGATGACTAGAAAATATCAGATGTTCTATGTGGAAGGTGCAATATGGATGGACACATATCAGATAATTGCTTGTTCAAAAATCTATCTCAAGAAGAGATACTGAAAAAGATTCAGAAATCACCTGGTGATGAATGTGCCTTGATGACTAGTGTAAAGAAGAATAATCCACACAATGACATTGTTAAAATAAAACACACCATGCTGCCCAAAATATCAAAGAATTTTATAAAAGTTAGCATGAAGAGTTCACCCTCACCCAGAGAAGAAAAGAAATGGGTTTCATGAACCTTATTCACATATACTTTGTGTTTTTTCATTAATTATACAGAATTAAAGGTTAAGCACATACTTTGGGGGAGAACTGAGTTGATGAAATTATATTTCTATATCAACAAGATGGAATATTCATTCCAAGATTTATGGAAGTCACCATCATGATTTGATCTATCTAATGATATCTTGAAGATTATTTTTTATAAAATATTATAGATCAACCTTGATTAATATGGTCAATTTTTTATAACTAATCAACAAACTTGAATTCACCATCATGCATGAGATCACAAAAATTGGTATTCACATTAACTGGAATTCAAAGAACAATTGACAAGAAGATCCATATTGATGAAGTAAACCTAGAGATCATCCCTTGAGGGGGAGTATCCAAAGAAGTTTCCAGAGCCTTATATTTCATCCAAACCTAACATCTTTGGAAGGCACTTATTCAAAAATTCATTGATAAGGTATGTGTTTTTACTCTCTCAACCCTATTCAAAAATGAAAAGAAGATATGAAATTATGGGGAAAGATTTTAATAAATCAATGAAATTAAAAATAAACAATTTTTGAAGAAGTTCTAGGACTGAATTCAAGAGAATAACCTTCCAAGTATACTTGAATGTTTTTAATTTGTGTATTGATATGAGTGCATGAATTTCAGGTTGAATGTATCTTGATATTTTTTCTTGACAAGCGGTATTAGACAATTTCTAATTTCATTGTATCAATTGGTATCAACCAATTAATATCATCCTAAAAAATAGTTAAAAATTCTCTCATGAAGGATAGAAGTTGTGGTATATCATTTGGTATCATATTATAAATTGAGAATAGACAACATTGATGTCTAAATTAGATTCTCTTTTTTTTTTCTACATAGAGTTATCCCAAGTAGACTTAGACCGGAATAATCGATGGAACATTGATTTAGAAAGAAATGATACTATACTATCTTAAGTACTTGTAATTTTTTTATCAATAATGGGGAGAGAATAAAATGAAAAAGGGACATAAGAATTGAAGAGAACATATTTACATCCCATTCTCTATATTGGTATTGAAAACAAATACAAAGTGGGAGATTGATGATATTACGTTTTTGTTGTTGTATTTTTTATTAATAAGTTAGTAAGAGATAGAGAACTTGATGCCAATAAGAATTTAGTAAAGAATAAAATCTTGGAAATTCATTGGTATTCCCAAGCATGTTTGTTGAAGTTTTGAAAAAGTTTCATCCATGGAAGTTCAAAGGTCACATGATTATATTTTGGATGAAGTGGTTTTAACTATAAATATTGATGAACTAGTCTAAATGTTTAAAGATTATATGCTACCATGTAGCACATTATTTACACCAATGAATATGAGTGAAGAAGTTCTATCCATGAAAAAATAATTATATTTTTTCATGATGATTTATTGTTGAAGAATTGAGGAAATAGATAAATAGATTGACATTACATTATATACTTAGAATTATTCTAAGTATTATTTTTAATGGGACTTTCTTAAAAAATAGGACCAAACACACCCACCCAAGGAGGCCATCTCAACCACATATGGGAGTAAGACTCAACCATGTGGGATCCACCCCATGCATGGGAAACCATGGCGGTAGAGGAGAGAACATGCAAGGGAAAGAAGGTAGTGGGTGAGCATGGCGCCCACAAGGAGTTCACAAGTGCATGCACATGGTGTGTGCAGAGTGCGCACGAGTTTGATCGGGGGACTGCACAATGGTGTGGTGCGACCTGCACATGGCATGTGTAGAAAGGTGTTATGAGTGCCAACCCTGGTGCTGACTTGAGAACCAAATGACACGAATTTAAGTGATTTTACAAAGTGAATGAGACCCTAATTTGATCCCATGCAATTGTTGTTACCTTTTGGATTATAATCCCTTAGGGTATGTTTAAAATATGTTATGCATGTTATGATGCTTATACATGGATGTGATCAAGGATGATTCTTATGAGGATGTATAAGGTAATGTGTGAGTAACTTTTAAATGATTTATACTCATTGTATATGATACTTGACTTCTCACCTCTATTTAAAATATCATGGGAGTCTTAAGTATTTAGTAATTCCTATAAGAGAGAAAGATCTAGTGTGTCATAGTAGGATACCTAGGAAATGTTGTTCAACTCTACATCATTAGTTTGGAAGGGGGGGGGATGGTTATGAGAGATAACAACCCTTTTGTAGACTACAGTAGTCACTAGTGTAGAAAATGTTTTGAATGTCGGTTATTTTTCATTTTTTACGTCGGTTTTTAACCAACGTTAATACGAATGATGTTATAAATATTGTTTTTTATGTAGGTTATTTACAAACCGACGTAAAAAACATAACATCGCGGTGTTTATAACATCGGTTATTAATTAACCGATGTGAAAAAACCAGGGGGAGGGTTTATCACGTCGATTATTATATAAACGACGTGATAAAATAGTGCAGGGTTGTTTATCATGTCGGTTATTTCATAACCAACGTGATAAAAGGCCTGGGAAATGGTTTATGATGTCAGTTATTAAATAACTGACCTGATAAACCAGTCTGACGGCCTTTTATCATGTTGGTTATATAATAACCGACGTGATAAATCATTTTCCATGCCTTTTATCACGTCGGTTATTCAAATAACCGACGTGATAAACCCTTCCCCATTTTTTTCACGTCGGTTATAAAATAACCGACGTGAAAGACCATTTTTTAAAAAAATGGAATGCAGTCCACTGAGCTCCCCAAAAATAACCAGAAACCAAATCAAGAATTCGTACCACAAAAACAGAAGTAGACCAAAACAAGAACCAAAGAAAAATTAAGCATTTACCCCACTGGACAGCCCCCACCACACCCTGGACTGCCCCCCGACCCCCTGGACATCCCTAAACACCCTGGGACAACCCCCCACCCTCATGTATACCCCCCACACCCTGGAAAACACTCCCACACCCCCGAACAACTCCCCACACCCCTGGACACCCCCACCCTCCTGGACACCCCCACCCCACCGGACAACCCTCCCACACCCCTGGACACCCCTCACACCCCTGGACAACCCCCACCCCACTGGACAACCCCCACCACACCCCTGGACTACCCCCTGACCCCATGGACAACCCCAAACACCCCGAGACAACCCCCCCACCCCCATGTATACCCCCCACACCTTGGACAACACTCCCACACCCCCAGACAACCCCCACACCCCTGGACCCCCACCCTCCTGGACACCCCCACCCCACCGGACAACCCTCCCACACCCCTGGACACCCCCACACCCCTGGACAGCCCCCACACCCATGGATAGATCCCCACCCCACTGGACAACCCCCACCATACCCTTGGACTACCCCTGACCCCCTGGACATCCCCAAACACCCCGGGACAACCCCCACCCTCATGTATACCCCCCACACCCTGGACAGAACTCCCACACCCCTGGACAACCCCCCACACCCCTGGACACCCCAACCCTCCTGGACACCCCACCCCACCGGACAACCCTCCCACACCCCTAGACACCCCTCACACCCCTGGACAGCCCCTCACCCAACTGGAAAGCCCCCACCACACCCCTGGACTGCCCCCCGGCCCCCTGGACAGCCCCAAACACCCCGGGACAACCCCCCACCCTCATGTATACCCCCCAAACCCTGGACAGCACTCCCACACCCATGGACAACCCCCACACCCCTGGAAACCCCCCTCCTAGACACCCCCACCCCACCGGACAGCCCTCCCACACCCCTGGACACCCCCACACCCCTGGATAGCCCCCCACCCCACTGGACAGCCCCCACCACACCCCTGGAATGCCCCCGACCCCCTGGACAGCCCCAAACACCCCGGGACAACCCCCCACCCTCATGTATACCCCCCACACCCTGGACAGCACTCCCACACCCCCGGACATCCCCCCACACCCCTGGACACCCCCACCCTCCTGGACACCCCCACCCCACCAGACAACCCTCCCACACCCCTAGACACCCCCACACCCCTGGACATCCCCCCACACCCCTGGACAACCCCCACCCCCTGGAAAACCCCCCACACCCCTGGACACCCCCACCCTCTTGGACACCCCCACCCCACCGGACAGCCCTCCCACACCCTTGGACACCCCCACCCCACTGAACACCCCCCCACACCCTTGGAACCCCTCCCCCCAGACCAGAATCCATACTAGAAAAACCATCATAAGTAGACCAAAACAATAAGTAGAGAAAAATTAAACATTCACATATATAACATTCAAAACTTACACTGTCAACATAAAAAAAAACTAAATCCAACCTAAACGACTACCAAATACACAATTACAACGACAATATTAAAAATTTCATTTTACACTACAAACAACTAAAATTCAATTAAACCTGTAAAATAATTTGACCACTCTACTTGTAAGTGTTTGATGTCTTGAGCAGTATAGGGTTGAGGTTCATAAAATAGATACAAATGAAAAGGATAGTAGTTAACATGTATAATGAATAAATCAAATTGAAATATTATGGAAAAGTTTAAAAGGAAATCTTACCAGGTCAAAGTTCACAACTGTCCCAGTTGTTATTATTTCATACATAAATCTTAACATATAATATCCACATTCGATGACGCCTTGTTGTTCATGACAATTCTGTTCGAATGAGTGTAAAATCAATATATTATTTTTATGTAATAAATCAAAAAGTACAAATTATAAATGGATATTTACCTTCGCATTTACATATTTGATCTTTTCACTCATTTTCTTTGTGTTTTTTCGAAAGTAGACCCATGCCCTGTTAGAAAACAATACGAATGGGGTAAATTTAAAATTCATTATAATATATAAAACTATTGAGAAATTGAAACTTAATTTTCCAATATATTCATAAAACTTTCCCACACATCATCATGGACATAACATATCCAATAAAGTGTGTTCTCCCTTGAAAAAAAAACCCCTAACATCCAATGATCACTGATAAAAGAAAATTTAAGGTTAGTGGTTTTTTATGTTAAAAGATAATGAACTATTTGAGAGAGATGTGTTTCATACCTCTCACAAAAAGGCATCATCCAACATTATGTGACTATATTTTGTTCAAGTCTTTCAGCAATATAAATCATTCTTTGTTCCACATCCAATGCACATGCTTCAGGGGAAATCAATTTTGGGTCCATGAATCCATATACATCTGTCAGCTCATTCCTCTCACAAATGTTATAAAGATACCTAATACAAAACAGACATAAGTATAAATTTTTAATAAATATAACGCAAGGAAAAGGTGTTAAGACTTACATGGAAAAAAGTTTCACCACTTTGATTCCCAACTTATCTCCAGTAACAAGCTCCATGATATCAGTTTTCATAATCCCCACAGTTATTGCATGTCCACAAACATGAGCTTCCATTGGAAACTCATAATGACCCGCCAACAAATTTGAATATCTTGACAATCTGTCAAGACTACTAGAATCTGTATCTGATGTCATAGCCATTTGTATTTGTTGTTGTCTATACAATATTTCTTTACCTTTGAAGTATTCCTATAAAAATAAATAGAAAAATATATTAGTTTTCAAATGATAAAACAACTTTCATAAAAAAATAAAATAAAAGATATAACATTCATACCTCTATGGTAATGAGTCGAAGAAGTCTGGATGGACAAATTAAAAAATGGCCGATACTATGTCCAACTGTCTTCACCTCATCTGTAGGTAATGGTACTTGAGCTGATCTATCTATAATATCATGTACAGTGACCCTATGATTCTCTACCTCTAATTGTTGATGATGAAATGTATCTCCTATACAATATACCAAACCATATGCAAATATATGATGTTTAGGATCATCAACATATAACTCACAATAAGTAGGAAGCTGCGGCGGAGGAGTAGGATAAAAAATGGGGTCCGCAGGCTGAGGTGGGGGGGTGGGAGCTACTGGCGGAGGTGGAGGATAAATAATGGGGTCTGCAAGGGGAGGTGGAGGAGTGGGAGCTACAGTCTGAAATTTCCTTTACATGTCTGCAAATATATACTGTACCGACGCTCTAATATTTTCCTCCATCTTCGCATTAATATTATGAACTTCAGCCTCCAAGGATTCTATTTTTTTATAAACACCCCCAACGTTAGAAGTTGAAGAACGTGGCAACACTTTTCTTACCGATACACCTGCCAGATATCCTCTTACACGACCAGGATGTTGGGGATTTACCAATGCTATAGATAAAATATCTTTCCTCCCAGTAGCTGTAAATGCCCCCTGTGAGCTCTTCTCCTTAATAGAGTCCTGTATTAATTAATTGAAAATTTCTATAAGGATTGAAATTATATGAAGAAAATAGTTAACTTAAATAAATAAAATAGATATCTTACAATCCTCTCAACTAAGATTCTCGATTCTTCCGAAAGATATTGCCCTTTTTTTCCCATCCGAGCTCTCTTCCATTTTTCATGTCTAGATGGAGGGGATGGAGGGGCCACCTCTCCAGAGCTTGAAGTCTCATCTCTTAGTTTTTGAAATTTTTTCGCCATCATTTGTTCTTTAAAAAATGCATACCCTCCCCGAGATAAACTATGAGGGTATACATTTTTATATTGGATCTCCTGATGATATTTCCTTGTTTACTGTAAATTAAGAATAAGAAATCATTAACAAAACATTTATAAGATCATTTATATAAGAAAGCTTATAAAAGTTTACATTGCCCTTACCAAAAATGACTCTTTTCTTCTACTTTCAACAAAAAGTCTCCATGTTTCTTCATCTATAAAAGGATATATACGACATGGATTGTCATGACTCCTATGAACAAAAATGAAATCAGATGAGAGGGTTGATTTGAAATCCCTCCATCTCTTGGCAGCCATTGATAAACATTTCTTCCTGACTCCTCCAGTGTCAGGAATATCAAATTTCATCTGATGAAGAAGAGGTTAAACATATTATATACACTAGAAAAATTTAAAGAATAGTCAAACAATAGAAAAAGATCTTACCAAAATCATCTCCCACAACTAAGAGATTATCGCTTTATCCACACTTCTCCAGTCATCATAAAAAATTATTATTTTTCTCTTAGCCTGAGTTGATACAAAACTCTTTAAATATTTTGCATTTGGACCTCTAGGAATATCATCATCATCAAACTCAATGAGTATCCTCTGATCCTGCATACGGGCAAGTGCTAATTTTGGTAAACATGTGCAACCATGTTTACCAACTCTTGAACTCTTTGTCGTAATAGGAGCACATGAGGAAGATTGGGGAACATCAAGAGGAGCATGTGAATGTTCCTTCCCAGAGGTATGACTAATATGCTCATCTCCAGAATCATGTGGTTGATCAACTGAATGACCTGTCATTATCCTTCAAATCAAAAAAACAAACATTAGTTCACAAATATACAAATTCAAATATTTTAATACTACTGTAATCAGAAAATAGAAAATTGTACTAAGTTACATAATAATACACATTGTCAATATGGTAAGCATGTTAAACAATGGTCAAAATGGTCAATATGGTCAAGATGGTAAACATGGTAACCTAGTAAACCTGGTAAACATGGTAAAGTAATTGTCACTGAACAAAAATAATAGATATATAATTCATGTAATGGTAAACATGATAAAGTAAACTAAACAAACATAAAACAAACAAAAACTTATACTTATTTTGTTTTAATACATGCTTTAATAAAGAAAAAACTTACAATATCTAACATTTTATAAAAAAAATAAATGTAAACAAGAAATAAACATATGTTACCTATAATTTTAGGAATGTACAAATGGATTGTTTTCCCAAATTCCGTCATCGTGATTGTTCCTTATGGAACAAACCATGTATTCAATATTCTCATCATTATGTTCTATTAATATTTCCATGGAAGTAGGGATATCACATAAATCAGCATCTTCATCAAGTTCATCCTCACCAACATATTGTTTTTCCCCTGTAAAACAACAACCCACTGCATATCTGATTGATCTACTACATAGAAAATTTGTTTTTCATGTGTTTCCATTATAAAAGAATCAACTGTGTCTTCCAATCTATTCAGATTAACAAGTGTCATTCCAAATTCATCGTGTCTTACACTGTTGTTACCGATAAGCCATTTACAGTTAAAAACAAGAACTTTAATTTTAAAGTAATCAACCTACCATATGTCTTCAATCACTCTATAATATGCACTTGATGCAGAAATTGGGTTTTTTTCCTTAGCACTCGAAAAATGCATTGCTTCTATAAACACCAATACACCACTATTCTGAACTGCACTTCTGTTTTCCTGAGCTTTCGTATAAAATGTATATCCATTAATGTCATAACCGGACCATGTTATCACATTTAAACATGGACCACCCACTATCCATTTTAATGTCTCTGATACATCTAATCTACCAAGAAAGGTCTTTTTAAACCATGACAAAAATGTTTTGTTGTGCTCATTCAAAATCCACATTTCTTTCTTCTTTGGATGACATTGTTTCAACTCATTAATATGCAATGTGATATACGATTGAGCATCAACTATGTTATTAAAGATGTATGATTCTAAATTCTTCATCTGTTCAGATAACAATGATTTTACTTTCAAGCCACAAATCCCATTTCCCTCATTATTAACTCGTTCATGGTGAGATGGAGGCAAACCTATGTGCTGCGCTGCAGCCAAGTATCTCGTAAAAAACTCTGCAACCTCCTCAGAAATATACTTTTCAATAATGGAGGCTTCAGGTCGATATGGATTCTTAACATACCCCTTCAATATTTTCATATACATTTCAAAAGGATACATCCAAAGAAGATATAAAGGTCCACAAAGATTTATTTCTCGAACCAGATGAATCATTAAATGCACCATTATATCAAAAAAAGTTGGTGGAAAATACATTTCCAATTGAAAAAGTATAAAAATTGCATCCTTTTCCAAAATGTTCAAAGCATTCACATAAATCGCCTTATTAAAAATTGAATTGAAAAAATAACACAAATTCATTATAGTCTTTCTGACACAGATGGGAAATATTCCACACAATGCAACTGGTAGAATTTGTTGCATCATGACGTGACAATCATGTGATTTCATACCTATCAACTTCAAGTCCTTCAAGGAGACAAAATTTTTTACATTTGAAGAATAACATTGAGGAACTTTGATACCATGAAGACACTGACAAAATATACTTTTCTCCCTCTTCGATAATATATGAAAAGTCGGGGGAAGAAATGTTCGTCTTCCTTTAGGAGTGGGAGCTAACTCCAAACGTATTCCCATTGATAGTAAGTCTAATCTTGCATTCAACCCATCTTTTTTCTTTCCTTTAATATCTAACAATGTTCCAATCAAACAATCACAAATATTCTTCTCCATGTGCATGAAATCAATATTATATTTAACTTCATGATATCTCCAATATGGTAGCTCAAAAAATATTGACCTTTTCTTCCAAATATGTCTATCATTACCAGATTTCTATGTCTTTCCCAATGTCACATCAAGGTTTTTCACCCTCTCAAAATATAGATTAGGGGATAAAGGTTTTGGAGCAATATAAAATTCTTGTGAGCCATTGAATTCCTTTTTTAGTCTTCTATAAGGGTGATCCATAGGAAAAAACTTTCAATGACCCATGTACACTTTTTTCCTCCCATGATGCAATTGACAATATGACGTCTGTTGTTCAAAAATTGGACATGCTTTATGCCCTTTAACACTGTATCCATACAAATTTCCATATGCTGGGAAGTCATTTATAGTGAACAAAAGCACTGCATGTAGTTGAAAATATTCCATTTTATAAGAATAATACACCCTAATACCATCAGCACATAAAAGTTTCAAATAATCAATCAACAGTGACAAGTAAACATCAATATCATTGCCGGGTTGCTTCGGACCAGAGATCATTATACTCAACATACATATTTGTGCTTCATACAAACTTTAGGATAGAGGTTGTAAATTACCAATAAAACAGTCCATGAACTATGTGTGCTACTGAGGGTTCAGTATGGATTCATTCCATCTATGTACAACCCTAGTCTGAGATTTCTAATTTCATTTCCAAATGTAGAATACTGCTAATCAATTTTCTTCCATTGAGGACAATCAAATGGATGATGTATTTTTATATCACATAACCTCTCATCTGCATGCCATATTAACCTTTTTGAATCATGTGAATTAGAAAATAAACGTTTGAAATGATGAATTATATGAAGATACCAAAATACCTTTGAAGGGATCTTTGTAATCTCTACATCAGTCTGTGCTTTTTCTTTCACCTTATACCGTGATATCCCACATTTAGAACACTCTAACATAAATTCATATTCCTTCCTATATATAATACAATCATTCAGACAACCATGTATTTTCTTATATCCCAATCCCATCGGGCATAATATTTTCTTGGCCTTATAATGTGAATCTGGAAGATCGTTATCTTTTGGAAGAATGTTTTTCATCAATTGTAGCAGCTCTATAAAACTTCTGTCACTCCATCCATGTTTTTCCTTTAGGTTAATCAATCTTAGAACCGCCGACAAAACCATAAAATCTGTACAACCAAGATATAATGGTTTTTCAGCATCACTATATAGACGCGATGCTGTCGGTTCTATCTCAATTTTTTCTGCTACAATATCACGAATCATTTCTTCAATTCCATCGGATTTACCATCTTGCGAATCATCATCATCAGTGACATTCCATCCAGTTTCACCATGCCAAATCCAAGGGCTGTAACTCGGATTAAAACCATGAAAAATCAGATGATATTTTATCTCTCTACTTTTCAACTTCTTCATATTCAAACATTTCAGGCATGAACAGAAAAAATGTCACTACTTGGAACATTTCATTTAGCAAATTCCAAAAAGGCATCAACACCTTCCTCATATTCATTTCTCATTCGATGTTCCATAATCCAATTTCGACTCATTATTACCTATAAAAAATATCAACATTATACATCTTTTTAAGATAAGAAAAATATATGTTTATATGAAAAAAAATCATAATTTGAATGTAAAACAATTTTGAAATATAAAACAAATCTATGCGTATTTAAAAAAATATGCTTAAATATGATTTTAAAAAGAAAATATAGTTAGATATAACAGTTTTAAATTCCATTGAATCAAAGAAAACCATGGGGCATCCAATGGACACCCTGGACACCCCAACCCTCTGGACAGCCCCCCTAACCCTTTGAACAACACCCTACACCCCATTGGACACCCCCTAGACACCACCACCCCCTTGGACAGCCCCCACCCCTCTGGACAACCCCCACACCCTAGACAGCCCCCACCCCTCTAGACAGCACCCCCACCCCTCTAGACAGCACCCCCACCCCTCCTAGACACCACCCCCACCCCTACCCCCTGGACACCCCCCTGGACAACCCCCAACCCTCTGGATATCCCCCCAACCCTCTAGATAGCCCCCCAACCCCTAGACATCCTTCCACCCCTCTAGACAGCACCCCCCATCCCTCCTGGACACCACCCCCACCCCCTACCCCTTTGGACACCCCCCTGGACAACCCCCAACCCTATGGACAACCCCCAACCCTTTGGATAGCACCCCACCCCCTGGATAGCCCCCCCGCCCCTTCTGGACACCACCCCACCCCCTACCCCCTTGGAAACCCCCCTGGACAACCCCCAACCCCCTGGACAACCCCCACCCCCTGGACAACCCCCACCCCTCTAGACAGCACCCCCACCCCTCCTGGACACCACTCCCACCCCTATCCCCTTGGACACCCCCCTGGACACCCCCAACCCTCTAGAAAACCCCCACCCCCCCAGACAACCCCCCAAACCCTCTGGATAGGCCCCCACCCCTTGGACAACCCCCCACCCACCCACCCCCTTGGACAGCCCCCCACGCCCTTTGACACCCCCACCCCTTGGACCCCCCACACCCCTGGACTACCCCCCACACCTCCATGGACACCCCAGATAGTCCCCAACCCTCTAGACAGCCCCCAACCCCCTGGACAGCCACCAACCCTCTTGACAGCTCCCAGGACCATGAGATTTTAACCTCAAACTACTAGTTTTGGAATATCTAGGGATTTTAACCTCAAGCTACTAGTTTTGGTATCATGCCATTATTCAAAATGAGAACCATGAAATGTATCTCCTACTAGTCTAAAATGCTCTGTTGTGCAATTAATCAGGTTTTAATAGCATATGAAGACTTATAATAGTTCACGAAAATAAGCGACGTTAATAGATTATGGAACTACAAATAGTGATACCCAAAATAGAAACAACCAAGGATCCAAAACAAACATTCCACCATGAAAAAACATATGTACTTATAAAATAAATCACACTGGTACACATAATGGGTGTATCACAATGATTTACATATAAATTGCAGTAATATAGGTGAATGAGATCATTAGTTGTCAATGACAACAAAAATTACCAACAATGTCAGGCATCCGCAAAACAAAAACAAACAAAATAGAAGTAGGTGAGGCTTACATGAATATTGAGAGTCGATCTAATAGATCTGGTTATAATAAATAAGATGATGATGGAAAAACAAGGTAAGAGGGTTCGAAATCGAAGAATCTTACCTAGTTTAAACAAAAAAATTGCAAAATGTAAATATAGACTATCTGAAAAAAAAAGAACGAAATAAAGTCGTGGAAGGCTTACCAGAGTGTTGCGAGTGGAGATGATAGATCCGAGGAGAGTAAAGATGATAAAAGATGATACCAAAATGAGTTTAATGAAACAAGATCGAAAAGTCGATTAAGGTTTTCTGCACGAGAGAGATGATTCGCCGGGCTATCGATCGAAAAATCATAAATAACAAGCCACAAGTTGTGTTAATTTTTTAAATGTTTTATAACGTCGGTTATTTAATAACCGACCTTATAAAATATTTTTATTACATTTATAATGTCGTTTATTATAATAACCGACATTATAAATGTATCAGATAATGCAGTTTTTACGTCGGTTATTTTATAACCGACGTAAAAAAATCCACATGTTGGTTTTTTACGTCGGTTATTTTATAACCGATGTAAAAACTATCGGGTGTTGGTTTTTTATGTCGGTTATAATATAACCGACGTGAAAAATTCAGCAGGTTGGGTTTTTAAATCGGTTATTTGATAACCGACGTCACAAAGGCCTCAGATGCCGACTTTTTTACGTCGGTTATCTTATAACCGATGTAAAAAATTTGTAGATAACTCGTTTTTTACATCGGTTATCAAATAACTGATGTAAAAAATGCCATGCTTTGGTTTTTTACATTGGTTATAAAATAACTGACGTAAAAAACCAAAGTGCAGGATTTTAGACATGGGTTATTAAAATAACCGACGTAAAAAATTTACTATCCGTATTTTTTACATCGGTTATAAAATAACTAACGTAAAAAACCACGTATCACAAATTTTCACGTCGGTTATATATAACCAACGTAAAAAATGGTGACGTTAAAAACGTTTTCTGCACTAGTGAGTAAAGGAGCTCCCAAGCTATTTATTTTTGAATAGTTTGATAGGACTACCAGGGATGTGGACAAGTTTAGTAGTACCATCCTATGTTCCTTTTTGTTAGTTTATTTATTTAATACTATATCCTTATGACATTTCCCTTGACTCTAGATCCTATTTTAGGATGACATAGGGGATTTCATTTGTTCTTATATTACATCCCCTACCCATTGATTTTTTATTGGAACTATGTTTCTTTTATCTATTTTGGCATATTCATGATGTGTGGGTGCCTATTGTGACTTGATCCATTTTTATGGATTGGGTTTCCTTTTCAAATTGATTTGTGAAATGATTTAAAAATATTGGTTTGCTCAAAATGGAAAAGTGGTGTTGTTCTAAAAGGATTTTAATAATTTTTTTTGAAAAGAGGAATAAGTGATATGTTTTGAGCATGATTTTTAAATATCATATTCTCTTGGTTTGTAAAGAGTTTTAAAGAAAAGTCATGATTTATGAGTTGGATTGAAAACTATGGTTTTAGGCCATATAAACCTTGTTTATTTTTTCAAAGGTTTTTCCCCATTTTGGAAAAAGGTTTTTGGTTCCACATTTCCTTTTATCTTTCAAAACAAAGGGGGAAATGTTATGAAAACGATTTATGGCATGAGAGTTGGTTTTATTTAAAGTGTATGTGAAAACCCTTATATATATATATATTTCAAACTAGATTTAAAGTTGATCTTAATCAAAAGTTTGGAATGTGGAAAGGTAGGTGGTGGACTACTGAGTATTTTTATGCTCATGCCTATATTATCACATCTTAGTTTCAAGACTTTGATTCAATGCTTGTTCCCACTTAGGGGAATGTCTAGCGTCAATAATGGTTAGTTATTGGTAGGGATTTTAGGTTAGTTGTTTATTTGTTTTATTTAGTTTTCATTGCTGAACTGACCAAGTTGGCCTTTACTGCTTTTATTTATGGTTATCAGTGTATATGGATTATATATGTGGAGTTCTTAGTGGGACTCAAATATGGTTATAGGTGAGGTAGTTTAGAGGGTGAGAGGAGGGATTTCATTTAATTTAAATTAATTAAATTTTTATATCTATTTGTTTATTTTTTCCTATTTGATTTAGTGTGAAGGTCCAAATTACATACGTAATATTCCAATTTTTTATGTCGAAATTCTATTGTGCTTTAAATCTGATTTGAGGGAAAATTCATTCCCATGTGTGTTTCTTTGATGCCCAGGAAACAGTTTCCAGCCTGTGGGGATCGAGAATTTCCTTTGAGCTAATGGAAGACTAGGCCAGGTGTCAGTTTAGATGGAAGCCTAGGATGGTTTGTTACAAATGGTATTAGATACTAGGTAATTCAATGGGATTCTAGATTAATGAGTATCCCTTTTACTATTTATCCGTTTCATGGTAGAATCATGTTAGAAATTATCATTGGAACTCAAGTGGTAGGTGCAGGGAGATTCTATCTAACTCTTACTTTACCTAAGCCTAAAGTTTCCATGGGGAGTGGGATTTGAATTTTGAATTAGGGATTTAATTTTTGTTATTGATGTTTGTGGTCTTGACACTCATTGGTATTAGATCAGTTTCCTTGGGGATCGTAGTTATGTTTTGGGATGGAGTCATAAAAGGGAAACAAGGCATGAGCTTAGATTGCATGGCATGATAAACTATTAGACTACTAAGTGATCGATTCCATACCCATTGTAGGAACCAATTAATGATTCACACATAGCCTCCAACCTTGTGGCCAAATCTAGCATGATTTCACATCTCGTTTGGTTTCAATATTTTGACCCCTTAACTCTTGGATTTATTAGATGTTTGGGAAATGGGAAGAGGATCAAGGTAGTAATTGTGATATGTTATCATCATTGTATTTTTATTTTGGTTGAGGATTATATTATGCATTTTTTAAATGATTTTTCATGTGATGTTAAATCATATTTGAGTCTCTGAAAAATGGATTTCCTGAGAAAAGTGTTTTTGGACTTAAAAAAGGCCTTATGAATTATTTATAAAGTTATATTGGTTTTTATAAAAATGTTTTTGAAGTGGATGAATTTATTATTAAATTTAGAAATATTTTTTTCCATGAAACATAATTTTTTTTTCTTTTAAACCCGTTAAAGGGGTTTTGAAAGGTTTAAATAAGTGAGGTGTTTTCACTCAAATGGGAATTTTGAAAGGTGGGTATCCTATTTTAAGGGAATTCAATGATTTCCAAAACCCAATTTTTTGTATTGTTTGGGTTTTACCCATTTTGTGTTTTTGGAAAGGGTAAATGAGTTTAAAATTGTTTCTAATTATAAGTGGTCATTTTTATTATGAAAATTGAAAGGGTATTTCGATATTAAAACTAGTTGGTGATTGTTTTGGAAGTCAGTTTTGGAAGTGTTTTTAGTGGAATGTGTTTTTGGTTTCATACCTTGTTTGATTTTTGGAAAACTTGGTGTGATTTAGGAGACATGACCGAGTTGAGATAATGACTCATGTTGATTAGTGTGCGCCTCCCAGAAAGGCTTAGAGTAAAGGTAGAGTGCTTATATTTAGGGAATCATTCCACCTTATATTTTTAATACTTTATAAGCTTTAAATAGTGGGGATGATGTTTTTCTATCCACTTTGTGAAGTGTCTTTGATTTATCCAAGGTGGTTTTTTCTAGTGTCTGTCTTGGGAATCATATAGGTTGATTGTTTTAGTCCTTCAATCCTTGGTTTGATGGTTGGATTGGTAAGGGTCAACTTCTTGGAGACACTTGAGGTTGATGGAGTTACCATGGTTTGTTTCTTGGTTGTGTCTCTTTCATATGATGACTTGTTTTGAGATCTATGCTTGGTGAGTTTGGATAATTTGGGTCTTGAGGAAGTCTTTGCCCGATGTATTATTTGGGTACCTTTTTGGGGTTTTCATTATGAGTGGTAGTTTTTTTGGAGATGTTTATTCCTCATTGCCTGATGATTTTGTTTCTTGTACATGGTGTAGACCATGGGTTGGTTCTTGGTTATTGGCTTGGACAAGGGAAAAAACCTAGGGCACATGCATGGGTGACTGGGGGTATGGTATGGTTCTAATTGGACTATGATTTTTTTTTGTTGAAATGAGTTTTCTATCAGAATCACTGTGGGATTATATTTTGAAGGTTTGGGATGAAGTAACCTCATATGTAGTGTGTTAACTTAGGGTTAAAGTCATGTCATTTTTTGGTGAGGCATGTATTGAGTAGTTGTGCTCCTTGAATTTGGGATTCCATAGATTTATTGATCCTATTTGTTGTCCTTCAGGATGTATCCTTAGTTTAGTACCCCCTTGTGGTTTTGAAGCCTGTTTTTGTGGTTGGCTATGGATAGAGTTCCCGATTCTTCCCTTTTTGGAGATTTCGAGATTGTGTTCATTTGGTGGTGTCCTCTTATTTTGTGGAAAATAGGTTGTAGTTGTTCCACCATTTTAGATTAGTTCAAAATGGTGGGGATACCTATGTTCGGTTTCTATATCCCTAGAAATTTTGAATGGGTATAGATAATTTTTTTTCTTATGGACATTCAATATGGTTTGAGGATTTGTATGATTGTTTGAGGAATTACGTTTTCCCTTGAGGGTTCACTTTAGAATTCCTTTTCTATTTTCCTATAATTTAACCTGATACTTTTTAGGGGTAAAAAGTGGCATGGTGGGGAGAATTGTAAAACCCACCATGACACTGTAGAGTTAAATTTGTATCAAATTCTTTTATTTTAGGCTATTTTAGGTTCCATTAATTCTTGGATTGGAATTTATAATTTATGGAATGATTTTTGGGTGTCTCATGGGTTTCACATGATCTGGAGTAACTGTACAGTAACCATGAATTTGAGTCTGTCTCTAACAATTCCATATGGAACAGTTAGTACACGACTAATTAAATTGTGTGGGGTTATAGGGGAAACTATGTAAGTGTGTTTGGGGTGTCTAGTGTGGGCCACATGGTTTGGAAAATCATGTAGGTTAACCATGCGCCATGTGATAGAACAAATTTATGTGAATATTTTTAAATAATGATTAATTTTTGGTATTTTTCAATGATAAAACCCATGTATTTAATTGTTTTATAAAAATAATGGGTAATTTTAGTTTTAGAATGAAAATGGTCTAAATTGTGAAAAGTGGTTAATTATGGATTTTTGACAGATTTTTTACATCAAGGGTATTTTAGTCATTTCTTAAAAAATATAATTCCAAATTGAGTGATTATTATTTTTTCATATCCATATTTTATTTCCTTCATTTTTGTCTTCTGGACCAGGGGATGAATCAATCATCTATAGGCCGTAAAAAATCAATGAAGTTAAAGATTTTTCTAGGCGAACAGTGTGGACCCCACCACCATAACATACATCCATCTCGGCCCACACACCTCCAAATGCGTTGATTCCAATCGGGGATGAAAGGGGAATAAAAGGGTCATTTAAAAAATAAATTACATTGAGGTCTGAATCCATTAAGGCGACCATTGAACGATATATTTTTGAAGGAAGCTGCCTGGATCCTTTATCCAGAAATAGAAACCTCCAATGAAAAAATCATAAATACTACAAAAGGTGGAAAAAAGAGCTGAAATTTAGAGGGTGAATGGAAAACAAATTAATTAACAACTTTAATTAAGGTATCCACACGTTAATCTGCCAATTAATGGGTCAAAAACGTGACAAATTATGGAGGACAGAAATATGCCTATAAAAGGAGAGGAGCTCCTACCTCTCAAATCATTCCAATCCTTCTCAACATCATCTGGGGCACCAAGGAGAGGAGGAAAAGGGTCCATTTAGGATTTTTATTTCTTTATTCTCATTTTTATTTTAGTTTTCTTTTCTCATGTAATTCATTCATATTTTTATTATTAAAGTGTTTCCCATTTCTTTTTCCACCCATTTTATCTTCCAACTATAATTCTCATCCTCTCTCTTACATCTTTCCATCACGATCTCTATGAACTTAGACATAGAAAGTGACTAACTAAAGGCTTGGACCTGGGGGAGGTTTCACGGTGTTATTTATTATTTCACTTCAATTCAAAATGTTTTTATTCTATTTGTGGTGGAGGCGGGAATATTTCACCGGTGCGACAGTCGTTCACCATGACACTATTTCCAAATCCATTTATTTCCATTGATTAATTCATTTTCCCTACCTTATCTTAGGAAAACCCTTCATATAGTGGAGTTGGGGTTGCTATATGGTATGAAACAACATACGGTGGAGCCAGGTCTTTTTGGGATAACATTCTTAGTTGAGGTGTTATCCTAGTTGACTATTAGAGGAGGTGTGGTTTGGTGTGCCGGAGGTATGCTAAAATCACACGCTCTTTAAATCAAAGGAAAGTAATTCATTAATGAGGCTTCATAAAATGAATTATCAAATTGAATTTAAATAATACATAAATAATGAATGAACCCATGTTATCCAAACCTAGGACCAAGACCTTTCTTCCCTTGTTTCATTCTGTTTGCATATAGATTTAAATTCTTCATGTCATTATTTTAATTACATGTTTTCCAAAACCCTCAAAAAAATTGTTTTCAATAATTATTAAAAAACCCCAAAAGAATTAGATTAAGTGAATTAGAATTAGTGATTTAGCCGACTGCAATGCTTCTCAAGTGAGACGACCCTAGTCAGTCATCGTGCTGCATTAGGAAAATAAATTTTCTTTTTCCACGCTCTACGACAGGTGTGCGTCAATACTGGCACCGTTGCCAGAGATCTAAGTAGTTATTTTGATCACTTTTCTAAAATTCATATTTTGGTAAATATTTTATTTTATTTTTCATTAAGAAAAATATAAAAAAAATTCTTTTTCCATGATGTATTCAAATTCAAATTTTTATTCATGGGAAGATTACTCGTAGGTGCAATATCAAGAACCAGAAATTGATTATCGTGATCTAAATGACCAGGTTGAAAGGATTAGTAATAATTTGAATGATTTGGGGAGGAAAATGGAATGGGAATTTGACTATGTTCATGCATGGATAGAGAAACCCGACCTTGAGCTGAAGCAAGAACCTGAGATAGTGGTAGAAGAAATTTCACTACTCATCATTTAAGAACCAGATGAGGTAAATGTAGAGGTACCTGAAGGCTCATTCATCCTCACTCAACCAATTATACCCGAGATAGATGAAAAATAAGATGACTTCCTTACTGAGCTAAATGTGGGAGATCAATAGGAATTGGATGAATTATGGAATGAATGTGAGGAACTGCTTGATCTCCCCAAGACTTACAAAGAAGAAGAGCCAACACCGCTAAAATAAGACACCACCCAATTGGTGGAATTTGAAGTCAAGATGGAGGAGAACGACTACCTACCTCCATCCAGTGATAATCAACTCCAAGAGGCACTTTCAACTGAAGAAGTTATTGAACCATAACCAACTAAGGTAGATGATCCTTCCAAGAACTCTACCTTTTCTGATTTCATTCAATCCTATTTGAGCATCAATCCTTATAATTTTGAATTTTCATATTTGGTCAATCCTTACCTTACCTTAGAAGAAGATGAAAAAGAATATGAACCTGTTGAGGAACACTTGAATCTCCCTAAATACATTTCATATTCATTAGAGGGAGTATAATAAGAGAAGAACAAGGTTTCACAAGTAGCAACAAAGGAAGAGGATGATCCATACTTCATCCTACCGCCGCCATGCAAGCTATAAAACATTGCAAAGGGGGAGGATCTGGTATACTCTATCCATGGATTCCTCCTTAATAAGAACAAATACCTGCATGCTGGGAAGAGCCACATGTGGTGGTTCAAATCAAAGAATATTCATCCATTGATAGATTATGGATAAAAGATAGTACTTCCCTCTAGAGGCAGTAAAAGATTCCAGGGACCACTTGGGGGATCATACCAAGATTTATCCTTTACTTGATTTTTAGTACTTTCATTTTCAATATTAGGAATTTAAATTTCAAATTCAGTATTAGGAATTAGTCTAGAATGCACCCCAACCCCTCTTATCTTTTTGATCTTTAATGACATGATCATTGTGCTTAATTGAGTTGTTTTATTTTATAGGTTCATGATGGGAGAAGGAAACCCAAAGCATTAAAGGAAGAGGTCCAAAGCTTTATTTAAAAAGGGAGTTAAAATTTTAATGTTTAAACTTTTAAAATCCTTATATTTTTTGGTCCAAAACATATTTTGAGATTTAAATTTAAAATTGAATGTCCACACTTGAATTATTGTTTTAATTGACTCATCTAGGAGACATGATTTTCTTAGGAATATTGTGATGCCATGTTTTAGATTTAAATGCTAATGATATTGAATGAGTAAAATAGAAAAATTTAATTTTTAAAGTGAAGAATGGATATTTAAATGAAGACTCATGATTTAAGGGAATTAGTTTATTTATGTAAATGAAATTTCCCTACCATTTTTCAAACTTTGAATTTTTGAAATTATTGTTAATTGATTTTTCATTATTAATCATGTCATGAGTGATTGTCTAAAATCATACGTCGCATTAACGAGAGGATTTCTAGACTAAGTACTTCCTATTTATTCTTAAGCATATTTCTTGAGTGATCTTGGGATGTGTCACCAACCAGAACTTGCATTTGAACTTGTCAAAGCTATGACTGTACAAAAGCACATTTAAAATGATTGAGGCATTTTTGAAAAGACCTTATCCTTAATGAACACCTTTACATAAATCCTTATTTTATCCCATAGATACCATGAATGACCTTTATAAGGATGAGCCATGTTTCAATCCATTTTTATCCATTCCTACCTGACTCTTAGTATTTGCATGACATTTTAAAAATGAAGTGTGGGGGTGAAGGGGATCATGGTGGAAGGGATGTTATACATTGTAAGAAAAAGTATGGGGGGGGGGGGGTGATACTATGGGAATTATAAAAGGTTGTGTAATCATTCATTATACTTAATTGTTTTCCCCTCTTGAATTTAAAAAAAATAACAAAAATGAAAAAAAGAACCAAAAAATGAGAAAAATAGGTTTTGATTTGAGAAAACCAAAAATCACCATTTTCCAGACTGCCAATCCTCTTATCATATGTGGTTAGGTGATGGATGTGAGGTTGTATATAATCATAACTTTCAAAAAAAGAAAAAAAGTAAAAAATTTAAAAAATTCAAGAGGGTACATTAATCATTCATTATGATTTACTTTGATCATGACCTTACTTTGAGTTTTGGGGGAAGTGAGTGTTGCTACTTTGAAGAAGAACATTTCATTATACTTTTTGATATCATACATTGTACGTAAGAGATAAACCTCCTCCTTGAGCCTTAATTTTTAAAACATCAAATCCTACCAACCTTAAGCCTCAGAGTTATTTGAACCTTTATTGAAAAGTCCTCATGATTTTATGTGCCTTTTGTCTTTACAATGTAGAGAAAGTAGTTCTTTTACAAGCTTATAGATAAGGTGCATGTTCTTATGATATGAGCATAACTCTACTTGAATTGTATCATGAGATATGAGAGTTAAAATTCAAAGGTGAGGTAAATCATGATGTGACATGTTTAATAATAATGAATTGAGAAGCTTGAATGAATGAAAGAAGAAGTTCCATCATTTTCAATGGGGAAAAGTAAAATATATGAATTAATTGTTTCTTTAAAAATTAGGAAATTAAATTTATATTTTATGTGGATTTTTGAAAATTTTATTTGACATTGAAAATTATTTGATTTTATTACTTTGGAATTTGGATATTGCTGTCCTCTGAATTTCATGTTGAGATTTTATGCTTGAGGGAAAACATGGTTTATGTGTGAGGGTATTTGACAGAGAAAATTTATGTGCATATTTTTAAATAATGATGAATTTTTAATATTTTTCAATTATAAAACCCATTTATTTATTTTTTTTATAAAAATAATGGATAATTTTAGTTTTAGAATGAAAATGGTTGAAATTGTGAAAAGTGATTAATTCTGGATTTTTGACAGATTTTTACATCAAGGGTATTTTGGTCATTTCCTGAAAAATATAATTCCAAATTGAGTGATTATTTTTTTTCGAATCCTTATTTTATTTACTTCATTTTTTTTATTTTGGACCAGGGGCTGAATCGATCATATAGAGGTTGTAAAAAATCAATGAAGTTGAATATTTTTCCGGGAGAACAGTGTGGATCCCACCACCATAACAAATAACCATCTCGGCCTAAACACCTCCAAATGCGTTGATTCCACTTGGGGATGAAATAGGACTAAAAGGGGCGTTCAAAAAATAAATTAAATAGAGGATTTAATCCATTAAGGTAGCCATTTAATGATATATTATTTAAGGAACCTGCCTGGATCCTTCATCCAGAAACAGAAACCTCCAATGAAAAAATCATAACTTCTGCAAACAGTGTCCAAATAATATGAAATTTGTAGGGTAAATGGAAAAAACATTAATTAAAACTTTAATGAAGGATTCCATGCATGAATCGGTCAATTAATGGGTCAAAAACGTGACAACTTGTGAAGGAAAGAAATATTCTTATAAAAGGAGAGGAGCTCCTACCTCTCAAATCATTCCAATCCTTCCCAACACCATCTAGGACACCAAGGAGAAGATTCCAAGAGTCCATTTAGGATTTTTATTCCTTTATTTTATTTTTATTTTAGTTTTCTTTTCTCATGTAATGCATTCATATTTTTATTATTAAAGTGTTTCCCATTTCTCCTTCCACCCATTTTCTCTTACAACTATAATTCTCATCCTCTCTCTTCCATCTTTCAATCGTGATCTCTATACACTTCACCATGGAAAGTGACTAACTCGATACTTGGACCCGGGGGAGGTTTCACAGTGTTCTTTATTATTGCACTTCAATTCAAAATGTTTTTATTCTATTTGTGGTGGAGGTGGGAATATTTCACGGGTGCGGCAGTCATCCACCACAACACTATTTTCAAATCCATTTATTTCCATTGATTAATTCATTTTCCCTCTATTATCTTAGAAAAAACCTTCATATGATAGATTTGGGGTTTCTATAAGGTATGAAATGACATACAGTGGAGCCGAGTCTTTTTGGGATAACATTCTCGGTTGAGGTGTTATCCTAGTTGACTATTAGAGGAGGTGTGGTTTGGTGTGCCAGAGGCATGCTAAAATCAGACACTCTTTAAATCAAAGGAAATCAATTCATTAATGAGGTTTCATAAAATGAATTATCAAATTGAATTTAAACAATAAATAAATAATTAATGAACCTGTGTTATCCAAACTTAGGACCATGACCTTTCTTCCCTGATTTCATTCTGTTTGAATCTAGATTTAAATTCTACATGACATTATTTTAATTGCACGTTTTCCAAAACCCTCAAAAACATTGTTTTGAATAATTATTAAAAAAAGTAATTAGATTAAGTGAATTATAATTATTGATTGAACCAACTACAACACTCCTCAAGTGAGACGACCTTGGTCAGACAATGTATTGCTTTAGGAAAATAAATTTAATTTTTCCATGCCCTATGATAGGTGTGCGTCACCATTCCCAATTTTTAGTTTTGCAAAAATTTTAAGTTTTCACTTTTAAAATTTAAAACCCCAAATCCCCTATTTCCTATACCTTACATCATGTGACCCCCTTATAGTTGAACCTCCATCACAAAAACCTACCCCTTACCACCTTCTCTTCATTATGTGATTTTATTATAGTTCCTTCATGATTATTGGTTGAATATCTAAGGTAAAGACTCCTCTTCCCTCTTCCTTCCATTTAATCATAGTTTCTTCCTCTCCCATAATTGTGCCATGTTTGAACAAACTCTAGGGTCTCATAATGACTCGTTTTTTTCATTCTTCTTGTGGATAGGGTGTTCGATACCATATTAAGGCCTCTTTCAACCTAGATTCAAAGTTTTATACCTCCCTCCATTTATTTGAGGTAGTTTTTCTTATGCCAAAAAATTTTAATTCTTGAATCATTGATTTTTTGTGTGTTTTAAATATGTGTTTTAATTCCTAAATAATGGTATTATGTTCATTTATTGAAATTATAATATGAAAACATAGTTTTATCTTGGATTTTTATCAAAATATAAGGGTTTTACCATTTTAAAAATTGGTTCAAACCTGGTTTTGCTTAATCACTCATACCAACTATTTTAAATATTTCTAAAATGATCTTTAAATTAGTATTTGAAATTCATAAATATGTTCTGGGATTTTAAAGTGATTTCTTAAAGGTTCCACTTAGAATTTAAAATGATACTTTAAATAAAAAGTGTTTTTAAAAGGTTTCAATAATTCTTTTGATTAAAGTTTCTGGTTTCCAAATGGATTAACCTTATTTAGATGTTTCAACCTTGGATATTTCTAATGAAATTTTGTTTTTTGGGAGAAGTGTTTATTTATTCCAATTTGTTTTGATAAAGAGAGTTTATATTTAAATGGATTTCAATGTTCTTTTAAAGGGGTTGTTTAAAAGTGATATTTTAAATGGGATTTGAAATGGTTTACAAACATGGGTGAAAAGGATCATCATTCTAATTGTTATGTTTTCAAGGCCCATTTATCATTTTAATCTATTTTCAAAGTGCGTGAGACCCTCATTTGAGACCATGTGATTATTTTTCCCTTGTGGCTTATAACCCCTCATGGGATGTTTGAAAAATGTTGTTCATGTTATGAAGCTTATATATATATATATATATATATGATCAAGGATTCTTCTTATGAGGGTATAGGAGGTGAGATTTGAGTAACTTTTAAAACATTTATACTTTTTTGTATGTGATTATTGATCACTCATATTTTAATTTTCATGGTTGTATAGGTATTTATTAGGACATATATGAGAGAAAAACCTAGTGTATAGTAGTAGGTTTCTTAGGGATTTTTTCCTTGATCCACCTCATCGGTTAATCTGAGAGGGATAGTGGGTCATGTGATATAGTAACTCTTTTTTAGCCCGTGTTAGTGAAGGATATCTCAGGTCTTTTATTTTTGGATAGTTCGACAAGATTTCTAGGGATGTGGGTAGGTTCAGTAGTGTCGGCCTAGGTTCCTTGTCATTTGTTTAGGTATTTATTACTAGAGACTTGGGATGTTTCCTATGATTGTGGATCCTATTTTTGGATGACATAGAGGATTTTTTTGGTTCTTTGATTTAATCCCCTATCCATTGATTATTTATTTGAACAATGTTCCTTTTATCCATTTTTTATGTTTGTGATGTGTTGGTGCCTATTGTGACTTTTTTTATGGATAGGGTTTCTTTTTCAAATTAATTTGTGAAATGATTTGAAAAGAGTGTTTTTTTCAAAATGGAAAAGTGGTGTTGTTTGAAAATGTCTTATAACAAAAATTTGGGAAAATAGTAATAAATGGTTAGTTTTGATCATGAGTTTTAAATATTCACTTCTCTTGGTTTGTAAAGTGTTTTAAAGAAAATAATTGATTTATGGGTTGGATTGAAAACCATGGTTTCAGTTCATATAAGACCCCTTTGTTTTTCCAAAGGTTTTTACCCTATTCTGGAAAAAGGTTTTTGGTTTTGGCCTTAATTTTCTTTTTTAAAAAGAAGGGGTATGTTTTCTGAAAAGGATTTACGATATGCTGTTTGGTTTTATTTAAAGTGTTTGTGGAAACCCTATTTTTCTATATATATTTTAATCTAGCTTGAAATTGGATCTTCAATTAAAATTTTGGAATGTGGTAAGGTGGGTGGTGGCCTACTAAGTATTTTTATTCTCACAATTATATTATCACAACTTAGTTTTAGGACTTTGATTCAACTCTTGTTTTCTCTCAGGGACGTGCTTGATGTCAAGGAAGGTTAGTGACTAGTGGGGATTTGAGGTTAGTTGTTTGTTTATTTAATTTTATTTATTTCATTATTCAAGTAATACTTTACTACTTTTATTTATGGTTATTGGTGGATATGCATTATATCCTTGGAGGTCACAATGGAGCTAGAAGATGGTTGTAGGAGAGTGAGTTTGGAGGGTGAGTAGAGGTATTGTATTTAATTTATATTGTTTAAATTATTATATCTATTTATTTATTTTTTAATATTTGATTTATCATGTATTCCCAATTTATGTATGGGATATTTTGGATTTTATGGTGAAATTTATTTGTGCTTTAACTCTGATTTAAGGGAAAAATCATTCTTAATTGTGTTCCTTTGATTCCCAGGTACTAGTTTCCAACCCGTGAGTATCAAGAACACACTTTAGGCCAATTGAATATTGGGTCAGGTTCCAGTTTATTTGGAAATATGAGCTTGTTCATTACAGGTGTGAGTATAAGGTACCTTATAGATGGTCACCACCCCAAACCACTAAACTTTCATAAATACAAGTGTATGTAGTAGAATCAAAAAATTGGTAGACAAATAAAATAATATAAATTATCAATTTATACATCAATGTTAGGTGAGAAATAAAAACATTTACCCTTGGTGTTAGTTTCCAGCTCCTTACCAGGATGTTGTGGAAAAAAACCTCACCTGTATTGAGAAAAATCTTATAATCTTAGTAGAATTAGCTAAAAAACCTCAGTGTATATACTATGAAGGAAGAAAACCATATGGAAATACTATATGTAATTTATATGGGGGAAAATTACATAATAACCACCTATAAATCCATATTTCACTACTTTACTAACAACTATCAAGTGATATAAATAATAAATATATAAATAAACTAACATCAATCTCGATTTGAGTCCCAAAAACTCCATATTAGAAATATTCAACATATTTAACCATCTAATTACCATTTTTTCTCTCATCATCACAACCATACAAGTAGAAAGAATAATAATATTTTGAATAAATCAAAAAAAAAATAATAAGATGGTAGGCCCTAGTTCATAGAATGAAAGTTAATCAATTTTATTAATTTCATCTTTGGAGAAATTATTTTTATCAATATATTTTATTATAAATTCTATTTTCATTTAAATATCACACTACCCCATGATTCTACCAATATGATCATTGTGAAAGTATGTAACAGAGGAGGGGTCACCTGCCATATAACTTGCAAAGATCTATTCTAAAGTACAGGAGAGGAGAAATTTCATTGATCAACAGAACCTTAGGAAACCTAAGAAGAGTATAGATTTAGTGTTTTCTTCCCTATACTAAAATGTTAATATAAATAATGGAAAATAGGAAGCCTTAAATTAGCCTTTCTATAAGAGAGGTCCTATAGCATCCTGGTAGCTAATTGAATTAAGTATGGAAGATATAATGACCTAAAATAAGAGAGGAAGGAGGTAGGGATGATTAAGAGAACTCCATTGGGATTCTATAGAAATATATTGAAATAACCCACCAATGAAACTTAAAATGTACTAAATTTTTAACTTATACCTACAAATTTAAAAACAAGTTTTCACTCTATCAAGTACCTGGGACACTACCAGCCACCCACTGTCCATCATGTACCTGGTACCCAACCACCGACCACTCAATGGTGGTGGAAGAAATCTTTACCCACTTAACTAGAGGCCACCAGGTAATAGGTGGTACCACCCACCACCCAGTGGTCCTGTAGCATTAATACCCCTACATTCTTTTCTCCCATATTCCTTCTATTAATTATCCAAATTAATTTTAACTTTCAATATAATTAAACCATTAAATAATATAAATTTAAATAAAATTACCAACCAAAATGATGAAGTTCATTACAAAATCCACACCATCAGGTTTCTCATCCTCAAGAAGAATTATGGAGATTCTAGAGGAAACAATTATGGACTTTGAGAACTAGCCTCTAGCACCCACTCCTAAGTTTATTTTAGAATATTACTATGTAGAAACTATTCCTAAACCATTGGAATAACCTTGCCACATATTTTTTTCTTACTCTAGTCAATAATACAAACTAGTTTCTCTACATAGAAACCATCAGTTTCTAACACTATATCATCAAATTGAAAAAAATGAATGGGATTAGGTACATATATTCTTAACTAAGACATAAAGAATACATCATGAATTAAATTGGAAAAGTTTTATATGTGGAAACATGAGTGGTATCAGGTACGTATCTTGTTGGGTAATCTTTTACATAAAATACACAACCACATGAAATGCAGAATATAAATATGAAACCAACATGTGTTTTTTTTACAAGGTTTTACCCTGATGTGGGAAGTCTACTCCTTTCCATGTTAAAATCCTATTGAGACATTAATTATCTATTATAATATTTTTATTGATTACAATGGGTGGCGATATATTATCTTGAAACTTGATTTTCTATATTACATAGGAAGTTTTAAAATATTACACATCTAAACCAAGGGATGAATCCCACTACTCCTTTATACCAAAATCCCACCAATTATTCCAAAATCTATTTCCTCTTGATGTCAGTTAGTACTAATGAACATAATGACACTAAATCCAAATAATAGAAAAATTTCCCCACCTTAGAGTCTTTGAGTTCCCATAGATCTTTAATAATACTTCTCACAACTTAGTCTCTAATATTCTATGCACAACTTCCTGGTTCCTCTTGAAACTAATTGATATCTTACTAAAACTATAACTTTTAAACACTAAAATATTAGGTATAAAAATTCATCACAACTCACTCTACCTCATCTTCATGCACTCCTCCTCCTTTCTTCTTCCTCGACTATATCTGACCAACATTATAGGTTGACCACTAGCTTCTTCTTATTCTTTCTTAGATATCTAGAATATTTTCTATGTTCTATAGGTTCAACTATTCTATTCTTACTCACTACGACATGTGTTAAATTCATCTTCTTATTCTTCCTTTGATATCTATAGTTATCTCAACCAACTTGGTCGCATAAACACATAAAATACCCTCCTTATCCTTCAAAATTTTCTTTATTTTTTCTCAATTCCTTTAATCTCACTTGCTTAAGAGGTTATATTAAATTGATCCTCTCATTTACAATATCTATAAATGGGATCCTCATAATATTTTTTGTTTCCAAACAAAAATCATGGTTATAAAATAACCGTATTTTGGTTCCCACAATTTGATTTTTCAACTCAAAGGATATTACATAAATACCCATAATTATTATAACTCACATGGCTGAATAAAGATTTATTTTATTCCTCTAGTAGGCTAAAATTAATCTTCTTATTTTAAATTATTTTTTACACCTCTAAAATCTTGGAAATATAATATTTACAAAACTCACACAACCTCAAATTTAGGAACTAAAAATTATTCTCAGTCTGAGCGTATTTTATGAAAATATATACATATTCTAGTTGAATTTATATAAAAAAGTCACATCTAATTGTTTTATTCTTCTCATTATTGAATAAAAAATCTTATATGATATTTTATCCACTAAAAACACAACACTTTCATTGGTATATTTTGTTCTTGCATTTCCAGATTTAGTGAAATTTGGAAATCCATCATTTTAGGCTTGGGTAAATTCTCAGCCTTCCATATCATCCCAATACCCTTATCTCTATCATAAAGATAAAAATCTCACTCAATTATCTTGGATTATTGATAATTTATGTAGTGATGAACAACTCAATCTTTGACTCAACTTCATCTATATTTTAATTGAAAACCCATGAAGTTCATTTTTCTTTCTCCAAAAAAAATCTAGAATCATGGATAACCAAGAAACATGATATTAATAACTTTAAATGAATATTAAAAATATTCAAATAAAATTTTCATCAAAATAGTTAAATTATAGAAACTTTATTTCTAGACTTTAAAAAGACTCTTATATTTTATGTTTCTTTGATCCTCTTCTATATGCTTGGAAGATCAGCTCTAATCATTTTCAAGATTGAATCAAATTCCCTTATAAGTGTTTTTGATGTCTATTACACTAAAGAAAAACTTTGTAATCATCCCAAATGAATTCTCCTTTAGATATCAAATCTAGGAAACTCACATTTTTCATACCGCAACACTCAAAATATCATAAGTGTTGAATATAGAGAACCTAAGAACTCATTTAAAAATACTTTAAAAGTATTAAAAAGAAAAATTATTCATTTTTTAAGACTTTTTAAGTCTTATGGTTTCATTCCTTTATAAATTTTTAGGCTACCAGTATTTTTTAATAATTGTGAAGTCATAGGAAAATATCTGAAGTCATACGCTGGGACTTCTGAAGTCATATGTGATTTCTTATAAAGTCTTAGAAGATTCTTGAAGTATTATAAGATTATTTTTAAATATTATAAAATTACCAAAGTCTAATGAAATTATTTATAATTCATATTAAATCTCCAAGTATTGGACAAATTTTAGTTTTGAACCCTCATATGATTTCCAAACTTAACTAAATTTCAACTTGAACTCCAAAATCTAGAATTTATCAAATATATTCAGAACATCTTCCAATGGTTCCAGAGCTTCTCCAACCTTCTCAAAACTTAATACATGGTATTTTTAGAATAATTTTAGTATACTTAAACCTCAATCCACCTAATATGGTTTCTCCATTTATATGGAAATTTAATCTCCCATTCAATACAACTTTAACCTTTATTAATAATAGCTTAAAAGTTGTAAACAATAACCGACACATTAAAACCTTTCAAAACTATTTAATAAAATACTCTACAGCCTTGGTACTGGTCTTTAACACTAGGATAATCTCTCTAATAATATAATGTAATGGGTTTCACACATGGTATCCAGTACTTCACTTTATTACCCATAATGTATGGGTGACCTCTTCCCTTACCTTTTCCAACATAGGATACCTTTTCCTTTGCATGTTCAATGGAAGATTCCGGTCATAGATTGACTCTCCCTAATTGAAAAAAATACAACTTCAAATTTACACATATAAGGACACTTAAATATCCCCTTTGGATTTATTTTCAATTCTAAATTTACTTACGTAAGTCAATATATCTTTTCAACCCTTAATTGATAATAAATTAAAAGGAAGGAAAATTGTTCTCCCCCATATTAAAATTATATGGAAGGTTTTCTAAAAATATTTCTAAAAAAAACATATTCTCCTATTTATTTACCATCCACTTTCTAAGTCCTCCATTAATTTTATAAGATAAGGGAGGCACTGCATTTTTCTTAATAAAGTGACATCAACCCATCAATTCATATCTATATGGGATAAAAATTTATTGAAAATGAGATTCCCAAGTTTAGAGAACAATGATATCTATATACTCAATTCAATGTGGTACCATTTCTAAAACTCACTTTATTGGGGATATCCAAACATATTTTCTTGATTTTTTAAAAACCTTCACTCACTTGAATACACATATCAAAAACTTTAAAGTGAAAGGTATTTATTTCCCTATTTAGTTAGATAATAACTTTCCCTTGATAAAAGAAATATATATGAGTTAAAATAGTAATAATATAATGAAAATAATACCTTATCCTTCAATGTTTAAGGGTTGTCCAAATTTCCAAATTCAGCATAGTTTTATAAATCTCTGGAAACCTTACTTCATTTGATATCCACCTCTCCAGGGATACTATCCTTTACTCACCATGATTGTTTACAATCATGTATGATAGTAGTTGAGATGTATGATAATAATTTATAGGTGAGTTAAAATTCATATAGTCTATGGTGGATAATATTTCTAACTTGTATAATGATTAAAACTTTCACTATTTCTATCATTTTAAAGCATCACCTTCAATTACCTCTTATATGAAGAATAACCAACACAAGTAGATTAATATGGTGATAAGTTAGATTTCTATATACTAATAAATTATAGTAGTAGTGATGAGAATTTTTTCTCAACACATACATTCCATTCCTTGAAGGTATAAAATTTCTAGACCTCTTTATGCTTACTACACCATTCTCTTTCCAACTCTATTCACTTTTAGGAAATATTGGTTTCTATTTCTTCTAATATTTATTCATAGATTAAATAGACATAATAACTTTAGATATTAGAGAAATTTTATTCTTATAATCTTTCTCAATTTTTTTTATCCTCTTCTAATTGGGCTAGCCATATGGTTAAACACTCTTTCTTCACATGCACAACCTACTTATTTAGTGTGGAATCCTTATTTGTAACTTCTTTATTAATGAGAGGAGTTAGAAGTGATTTTCCCTTAATCATTAATGGATTATTTTTACCTGGATAAATTTTCATGCACTTATTATCATGGTTTCTATCCAGTTTTGGGGGTAACCTCTCAACCTCTTCACAAGGAGTGTCAAACATTAATTCCAAATTTCTCCCCTTTTCATTGAAATTCATGGAAATATTATAATGGTCTATAATTTAGACTCTATTGAGACAATATAATATTTTTTTTACTTGAAGGTTTGATACCCTAATTATATTTCTTCACTAAATTCTTGGGAGTGGCTCATTCAACAACCTTATTCACTCATTTTTCTCCCAAGATAGAATTTATTTATTTAATCACGTGATTTATTATCTATTTATTCCTTATATTAAAATAATAATGATAGCTGTGTTGGGTTGGTACATACTAACACTCCTTATAATAGTATCTGTATATATTGTAAAAATCAAAGAGAATTTCCAAGCTTTCAAATATGTTCATCAAAGACAAAATCTTCCTTATATATGAAATCTTCTTATATATAGTTGGTTATACTATCAATTCATCCTTTAAATCCCTTTATTTAGGTATTATATGATATTTTACACAGTAAAATATTATTCCAGCAAACAATATACCTATTCTCAAACCTCTAGAAGCACCAATATCAACCAATTAGTCTTGTTATTTTACATGCAGGTGTAGTCTGTCCATATTTTCCCTTTCTATTTTAGGTTAGAACACCAAATTTTTGGGATCCATATTAGGGGAATATTTTCTTGGAAATTATCATAGAAAACCTTTAAAAATTGGTGTAGTTCAAACTAAGAGTATTATTTTTAGAAATAATTGATTTTAATATCTCTTTCCAATACTTATTCAACCTTTCAACTTGATTCTCTTGTATTTTACTTGTCTCTTTCAATGAACTATCAATTTATTTTATTCTTTTTTTACTTTAAATTCTTGTTGGGTAGTCTTTAAATTTATAGAGACTTTTTGAAACTTTTATAATTAATAGAACACTTCCCTATAAATTATTTCAAAAACTTAATTCTCACATAAATATCTTTTAGATTCTTCATTATTCATAGACAATATTTCATTACAAATTGTGGGCATTTCTTCTTTGAGTTTCACTAACATTGTGAGGGTGTTGTAGCAACTCATCTTCTTTTCTAATGCCTCTTCCATTGCATGAGTATCTACTCCAAGATATGAATTATCATCATGAATTACATTGATGAATCTTAATATATATGTACCAATTTATTTGAGACATAATTTAAGTAATCATTAATCTCAAGGTAGAGGTATTTAGCATATTAAATGCAATAATTTTCACTACTTGTACTTTCTTTATTTAAAGAATCATAACAAAAATATTTACCAAAAAATTTACTAATATGAATAACCTTATCTAGTTGTGATTTATCTACCTTTCCTAATATTTTTTCTAAGATTATTTTTCTATTTATTATTCCTATTTTAAGTGTATTTTCTAAAAATTCTAGATCTTCCTCAAGAGGGATGGAAACTATCTTTTCCATTTTATGCTCTTCTAAAAGATCTTCAAATCTACATTTCATATATATCAAGTAGAAATAGCTGGGATTAAATAATCTATATCCAATTAGAGATAAATTTTTTCCCTAATTAAAAATTTTGACAGTCTAAAATCAATCCAATCAGAGGGAACCTTGGCTCTATTACTAATTGTAATCCCTAGTATGATTATATAGACACACCTGGGGGGGTGATCATGCGTAGCCAATTTTTAACTAAAACCAATTTCTTATTTTAAATTATTTCCACACCTATGGTATTATGAACCTCTATGACCATATAAGAAAAAAATAAATCTTTTATCTTTTACCAAACATGCCACAAAAACATGTGATATAGAATATAAATAGGAAACCAACACATAGTGTTTTTAAAAGGTTCAACTTCGATGTGGGAAACCTAATCCTTTACATGTTCAAATATTTTCAAGACAAAAATTCTAAAATATAATATTTTTATCAATTATAATGGGTGTCCATAGATTATGCTGGAACTGGTTTTTCTATATTACACATGAAGGTTCATAGTATGAAACATGTAAAACAAGGATTACATCCAAAAAACTCCTTTATACCAGAATTACAACAATTATTCCACAATATCCTTCCTATTGAATTTGGTCAGCATTAATTCACATGATTTCACTACATCCAAATAATATACCATCTTCTACACCTCAGAGTTCTTGACTACCTTTATATCTTCAAGAATACTTCTTGTAGCTCAATCTCTGGTATTTTGTGCACAAACTCCTAGTTCCTCTTGAAATCAATTTTTTATTACTACAAATATGACTTCTTAATAATAAAATACCATTTATATAAATTTATCACAACTCACTTTACATGAACTTCAGGCACTCCCACTCCTTTATTTTTCCTCAAATGCATCTAACTAGTAGTATAAGTCAACCAGTTCTTCTTCTTATTTCTTTGATACCCAAAAAATTTTATATATTACACATGTTCAAACACTCTATTATTCCTTGATAAAGTATTCAATAGATTATTATTATTTTCTTATTTATATATCTCTAGTCCTCTCAACCAACTTGGTCACACAAACTCACCTTAGAAGCTTCCTTATCCTTCATAATTTTCATTCCTTTTTCTTAAATTATTGAATCTCACATTCATGGGAGGATGTATTAAATTGATCCTCTCATTTCCAATATCCATAAATGGGATCCTTAGAAGATTTTTTATTTTTAGCTAAAAATTATGGTTATAAAATAACCATATTTGGGTTCTCATAATTTTATTTTTCATATTCATGTTTTTTACTTCTTCTTATCACTTCTAAATTCTTTGGAATGTAGGATTTTTAAAACACACACAACCTCGACTTCAGGAACTATAATGTCTTTTTAATTTGAGTCCATTTCGTGAATATATATATATAGATTACATTTTAATCTATACACACTAGTAACATATCATATTTTAATTATTATTGTTATTTAATCACAAATCCTTTTTTATATTTTTCCACTTAAAATATATAACTTTAATTAGTAGATTTTATTCTTTAATTTTCATTTTAGTGAAATCTAGAAATCTCATATTTTAGGCTTGGGTAAATTCAAAACCTTATATCTCATATTTATATCCTTTATCTATATCATAAATATTATCATCTCACTCAATTATCTTGGATTATTGATGATTTATTTAGTGATAAACAACTCAAGATTCAACACAACTTCATCTGCATTATTCTTGAAAACCCATGAAGTACCTTTTTATTTCCCAAAAACAAGATTGAATAATGGATAACCAAGTGAAATGATATTAATATCATGAAACTCAGCTTAAAAATCTTCAAATAACATTTTCATAAAAATATTTATTTTATGGAAACTATATTTTCATAATTTAAAAAGTCTCTTATATTTTCTCTTGCTTTGATCTTCTTCTCCATGACTTGAAGATCATCCCTCATAATTTTCAAGCTTGAATCAAATTCCCTTATATTCCCTTATTATGTTTAGGACACTTGAGAATATATTTTTAATCATCCTAAATGAATTTATCCTTTATACATAAAATCTAAAAAACTAAAAAAATTTATACTGTAGCACTCTAAAAATTTCATAAGTACTAAAGTTACACAAAACACTATTGAACTAATTTTGTAATCCTTTTTAAGTCCTATGAAGAAAAAAATAATAATTTAATAAGACTTTGGTAGTCTTACGGTTTCATCCCTTTTCAAATTTTCAAGTGACCTAGTATTTTGTAAGACTATTGAATTTATTTGAAAATATCTGAATTCATACACTGGAACTTCTGAAGTCATATGTGATTTATTATGAAGTCTCATGAGATTATTAAAGTCTTATTATATTATTATTAAGTCTTATAAAATTGGAAAATTTCTATTAAATTCTTCGTAAGATATATGAAATCTCCAAGACTTGGTGAAATTTCAGTTTTGAACCACCAAAGCCATACAATTTCAAGATTTAGCCAAATTTCAACTTGAACTCCAAAATCTATAATTTATAAAATAAATTCAAAACATCTTCCAATGGTTCTAGGGAATATTCAAACTTCTAAAAATCTCATTCAAGGTATGTTTTCACTAATTTCAATATAATTCAACCTCAATTCATCAAGGAATATTTCTCCATAGCTCTAACACTTCAATATCCCATTTAAGCCAGATTTAACATTTATTAATAACATATCACAAGATGTACACAAAATATAACACCTTATAACCATTATAAACTATTGAATAAAATTATACATACCATTGGTAATTGTATTTAAAATTAGAATAATATATCTAATCATCTGATGTAATGGGATTCACACATGGAAGCCGAAAATTCACTTTTTTACCCATAATGCATGGAAAACCTCTTCACTTACCTTTTCCAACATAGGTTACTTGATAGAAGCTTCCATTAATACATTGGATATCACTAATTTAAAACAAATACAACTTCTATTCATACATTGAATCTCACTAATATCCCAAGCGGTACAAGTCCTGCGACCATCCACTGATGCTCACTGGTTGACATAATATTGTCTATTTTGGGCATCCCACCCTCACAAATTTTAACCTAGGGACATCACACCCATTTACCATGGGAAAAGGACTTGATTTAGAGATAGTTTCATGCCCTTATTTTTAGGCACACAACAATCCCAAACACCCCAATGTGGGACTCACAGCTCACTAACAACTATACCCAAGGAAGTAAGCTTGTTTTGACCAGGTCAAACACACCCATGGGGAGAATTGAACAACCATGGGTCAACAACCCCCTCTAAATTACTTGAAGGATGATTAAATCTTACCATAGATCTGATATCATGTATAGGTACTTCATCTATCCACTATTTCTCATAGGTTGATATGATACTATTCTATTTGTGTGTCCTACCCTCATGGTTTTCTCCCTAAGTACATTGCACCCCTTTTCCATGGAAAAATTCATTGAGTTAGGGAGAGGGTTATTAACTTATTATCTATAACACAGTATCCCTAAAATGACCCAATGTGGGGCTCACAACTTTATAATAGACTCACCTTAATCAATGATCTTGTTACAACTAGGACACACACACTCGAGGGGAGCATCGAACAACCCTAGGTTCAATAGGCGAGAACTCCCCTTGCAGGTCACCAGTGTTAAACCTTAAATTGGTATCAGGTGAGACATTTCTAAACAAATACTACCATATTTCATTTAAGAAACAATATCTAAAATTTATTGAAGATATCTTGATACAACTTTGTCACTTCAGGGTGAACTACCCAATTGGAAGGGTGATACTCTCTCATGACTTCTTCCCTCACATTGGTAAGAATTATAATGAACTGTGTATATTTATTTCTGAATTCAAATTAAATTCAGTCATCACATGTGTATTTTTTTGGTTTTTGTCCATGGTAGTGATTGGTGGAGGTTAGGGATAGTAAATTGAAAAAACATTGGTGGTAATAATTTTTTAGTGATGATAGATACTATAAGGTACCCATTAGCCTGAACTTGAGTACTCAATGGTGAGTTAGATAATGGTATCACTAATAAAAAACCATCCTTTAATAGCGCTAGAAATGGAATTTATCAGTACTAGAAAATCACTAACTACATGAGTGATGTTAAAAGCCCTTGTCTTTTATCAGCACTGAAAAAGCGCTGATAAAGGGGTCCTTTATCGGTGCTAAAAAAGAACTGATAAATGAGACCTTTATCAGTGCTTATAAAATTACTGATAAAATGTACCTTTATTATCAATTCTATGAGAAATGATAAAGTTGACCTTTATTTGAACTTTTAAAGAACTGATAAATGTGGCCTTTATCATCACTTTTAAAAGCACTGATAAAGGGTCATACTGTAGTGTGCTATAATAGCACACCACAACACCAAAGACACACCAGATATCAACAAAAAATTCCCAATATAGGATTTAAATGAAATGAAATTTACAACACAAAAACAAGAAAGAAAACTATATTATAGACATTTCAAACATTGATTCATATAATTACATAAATACAAATTATTACATACATTTAAAAACATAAATGTTCCTTTATCTTTTAATCCTAACCCGAAACATGATATTTCTGAACAAACCAACCCCACTCAACCAAAATAATACACCTGTATAGGAAAAAAATTATTACGTTAGTAATAATATAAATAAATAAATTAACAAAAAGTGTTAATTTTACTAAAATTGATATCAATTTTAAATAAAAAACGAACTTGGAGTCATACCAGTCACACCGTGCATCATATTGAGGTGAGGCTAATTCATACACATCACAAATGACTTATAGATCATTTTACTAAAGTATCAAAACAATATGAAAGTGTGTTTTTTAGTTTTGAGTAGGTCAGTTTGTTTTTTTACTAAAATTGATGTCAATTTTAAATAAAGATGCACTTAGAGTCATACTGATCACACAGTGCATCAGATTGAGGTGCGGATGATTCCTACAAACTGCTGGAAAATTGTGTTTTCCCAACACTTGTATACTAACGGTTTGAATAAACTGTTGGTATACTTAATTTTTTCCAATGGTTTCTTCAAACCGTTGGGATAATGGGATGAGAATTAGCTTTTCCCAACGGTTTACTTAAACTGTTGGGAAAATATTGGAAAATATATATATAAAACAATGGTTTTTAAAAACTGTTGGTAAATACAATATTTCCCAATGGTTTTAAAAAACTGTTGGGAAAGTTTTCCCCCAAATAGAAGTACTTCCAGAATCCCTCCACCCGATTGCATCCATAAACCTAATCGCTGCCGACGCTCTCTCTTCACCCCAATGTATCTCTCGAAGCTCTCTCTGAAATCAGGTAATTATTTAATTCTACACTTATAATATTTAAGTTGAATGTCGTGCATCTATTTTTTTGTTATTTATTTTTATTTGGCCTAAACTAGATCCGCGTGGTCTGCTTCTATTTCTATTTCTCCTATCATGTTCCCTTGCCACAAGACCCTTCTGTAAGAGATGATAATGAGAGTGAGGTTTTATATTATTTAATGTGATGGGGGACTTGGGTAGAAGTTCCTTCTAGTATAATCCTTTCCATTTGTACAGTAAGGCATTCTAGTGTGCCATGTGGATAGTGAAAACCCATTTCAGGTGTTGAATAATTATGGTTCTGTTTTTTGTGGGTTGTGTTATCTCAATTATGAGAGGTATTGGTTTTATAATGAATCTAGTTTTATGGGGGATTTCATGTATAGTTTAGTAGAAATACGATTCATCAATTTCATGTATAATGTGATAACCTGTTTCGTTGATTTGTATTATTTATCTTGCTGTCTCTATTGATAAATGTAAGATGTTTTCTTAGTGTGGTTTTGTTTTGGTAGAATTTTTGTAGTGACACCTCTTCATAAGAAGATATATGATGACATCCTTAGTTTTTTTATCCATGTAGTACATGGAATATGTTTGGAAGAGATAATGGTGTGAGTGACTCTTTGGGGTTATATTATTGAGTGAGTTGGGTAAGTTGGAAATTGTTATGTGAGTTTCTTGTGGCCTATGGGGTATGTTTACAACCTAGAGGGGTGTTATGCTAGGATGTGGATGAGGGTGGATGATGAGATTGGCCATATATCGATTATGACCTATGGGATTGTGTATAACATTAGGATATTTCTGAGTTATAGGGTATTCCTTGGGTGGTATGGTATATGGTCAGATGGGATAAGAAAATTGATAATGATTTTCTTATACAAATTTCACTTAGGAGGGGGTTGTGGGATTTCTTGGGAGGGAGGGGAGTTGTCCACCCCACCCCCCTTGGAAAACCCCCCTGGACACCACCCCACCCCCTAGACACCTCACCCCCTGTACACCCCCACCCCATGGAAAACCCCCCATGGACACCACCCCACCCCCTTGACAGCCCCCACCCCCCAGATAGCCCCCCTTGGACACCACACCACCCCACCCCCTGGACAGCCCTCCCACCCCCCCTGGACAGCCCCCTAGACACCCCCACCCCACAGACACCCCCCCGGACACCCCCACTCCCTTGGAAAACCCCCCCTAGACACCACCCCACCCCTGGACACCCCCACCCCTGGACACACCCACCCCCCTGGACAACCCCCTGGACACCACCCCACCCCCTTAGACAACCCCCTCCCCGAAAACCACCCCACCCTCTTGGACAACCCCTACCCCCTGGATAGCCCTCCCACCCCTTGGACAGCCCCCCTAGACACCACCCCACCCCCTGGACAACCCTCCCACCCCCTGGACATCCCTCCCAATAAGTGTAGTTTGATTTGTTTTCAATTTTTGTTTTACAATCCAAGTGTCATGATTATATGAATCAACTTGATTTGAATTCTTCATAGCCACTCCTTTTAGGTGGTTTTCCTTTTTTTAGTGGTGTGATATGGTACTTTATGTGGACTTTAGTTTGAGTGTTATGAAATGTACTAACTTTTCACAATATTTCCATTTTTTAGCATCAATAACTTATTTAAAAAACTCTCTTTACACATCCTGCATATTTCATGAAATGCCTTCACTTTGTAATATCTTGAACAATGTTTAATTAGGTCTATGGTGTCTTCTTTGTATGTGATAAATGAAAAAATTACAAAACACATCTCACCTCAAATTTAGGCACACACAATTTAATTAATTAGTATATATTTACATTGTTTTAATAGTTCACTACATCAACTAGAAACTCCTTCCTTTATCATTTACTTAAATATATTTTCTATTAAAATTCAATCTTATTGAATTGATTATGATGAAATGACTTATAAAAATTATTTTTATAGAATGTATAGAAGTTGGATGTATGAAACCGATCAGATCTCAAGCGATTTTCAAAACAATTTAAAGAGCTTTTTAGATTTTTCATTTCATAATGCTTCAGATAGTGGTCGCATACACTTCCCATGTTCCAATTGTGTCGGTAGACCTTGATTGATCCATGAAGAAGTCATCTACCACATAAACAAATATGGTTTTCAAGGAAACTACTATGTGTGGTATCATAATGGGGAGAAAATGAAAGCTCAAATTGCTGATGATCGAAATGAAAGGACTGGACTGGAGAATTTGTTATATGACCGGTTTCCATTTATTCATCATCATGAAAAAGAAAGGATTTAGACTCAAGAAGACTTCGATATGAAGAAAGATGACGCATCTAATGAAAATGATGATATTGTTAGGGTGAAAAAATTGACTGATGCATCCACGACTCCAGTATATTGACAGTGCGATAAAATGAAAAAGCTGGAATTTTTAATCCGATTGTTTCATGGGAAAACTATGTATGAGATTTCTAATACAACAATCAATTACATTCTTACCTTATTGAAGGATTTACTTCTAGATGATGCAGATATTCCATCAAACCACTATATAGCATGTAAGTTAGTTGAGGAACTTATATTTTCAAGAAACAAAATTCATGCTTGCCCGAAAGATTACAGTTTATTCTAGGAGGAAACCGCTGAAAAAAATGATTGTATAAAATTTGGCATATAACAACCCTGCTTTTTATTACAACTTAAACATGATTTATTACATAAAACTTCACTTGATACAACAAAGAATATTGAGAGGTTTAGTGTCTTTGGGGCTTAGGATCATTACATAAAAACTTAAAACATGAAATACAATATCTTTATTGAAAACTTCCTTTACATGACCACTACATTCCCTCGTACTTAGCATTGCATGGGATAACCTGAGGACATGCATAAGAAAAGGGTGAGCTATAAAGCCTAGTAAGGGAGTACCCATGGAATAACATGAGGATTAAAATACATGTTAGACAATAGGCATATCAATAGAGCATAAAAGAAACATGAATATAAAGGCATGATAAAGCATGATAATCATAACATGGAAATGTGGCAACAACACTTAACATGGAATTAGCATGAGCCAAGGCTCATTGCACATAAAGCATGAGTAAACCCTCATTGCACATGAATCACGAGTAAAACCTCTTTACACTTGAATTAGAATGAGTCAACACTCATTGTACATGACGTATCATGATACTATACTTTACCCAATGCATTGGAGCGCTATAAGGGCGCACCCTTCTTAAACATTTCATTTCATGCATAAGTGTGCCACATGGATCATAAAACATGGATTCATAAAACATAAAAATTTATTCCACGATAAAGTAATGTGGAATTAATACATGAAACTTTTTAATAAATAAGTAAAGGTGCATAAAGGTGGATACCCTTGATGGAGAAATGGGCATGGTATCCACTACACAATCGCATTGGCTTAGAAAATCGGTGCGATTTCGGCAGCGTAACGACGCGACATAAGAATTCATAAAAAATGGTTGATGAGAGAGAAAGGGGTTCCTCATAATATTTACATGTAATGGAAAGTAAGGAGGTAATATAGATACATGTACCAATAATTGTAATGGAATTTAGATTCATGATACAAAATTATTTCTTGAATGTAAAAGAAGAGAGAGAAGTTCCTTTCGGAATTTCGGCATAGTAATGGGTGTACATGGGAGGAATTTAATGAGAGAGAAAGGGGTCTCCCATCATTCAAACAATAAGAGGGAAATATGGGGGAGGTGAGAAACCATACCCCAACATTCATAATTGAAATTAAAAGGGCAATACAACTTAAAGAAAATTGACAAAAATGAGAAAGGAAGAAAAAAACCTTACTTGGAAGTGTGCTTCCAAAGGCTAGAGAGAGGCTTGTGAGAGGATTCTTGGGAGATTGGGGCACCTTGGGAGGATTCTATAGAGAGTAGAGAAGAGGTTGGACTAACTTCAAGGGATTTTAGTGGGGAGGAAGTGGGATCTTGGGTGGGTTTATATAGGAAAGGTGAGGGAATTCTTTATTATTTAGGTTTGGGTCCCCTTACATTAAATTAATCCAAACCACAAACCATCCCATGGTTTTTGACCATGGTTTTTGGAAAAGGGAAGAGGAAAAAAATATTTTATAAGGCCCAAGTCCGAAATTATTAAAATAATAAGGTTGCTTATGTGGAGGTGAGTCACACTCCCATGGAAATTAATTTAAAAAGGCAAAGTGTTGAATAAGTCTTGAGGGGTCCATTAATGCTTTGAAAAATAAGTCAAACAAACCCAAAATAACTTTATTTTAATGGTAAAACATATATTGGCCGAACATAAGGATTATAGTATTTTATTACATCACCATTGGGTCATTATGATGTCACAAAACACATTATATATTTAAACGGTATTTAATTTTTACCCAAAAATTTGACTGTCTCAGAAAATTATGAAAAATTCACCATTGGATAATTTCGACGTCCTGATTCCAGAAATAACATTTATTTTATCTAAATAATTTTATAAATATGTTAATTTTTACTTTTAAAATAAAAACCGACATTTATCGAAAATTCACGGGTTTTGACAAAAATGGCTTTCAAACCTTAATAAAATTTTTAATTGCATTCATAAAATTATAAGATCATTTATATTTAATAAAAAATTAATTTAATAATAATATTATTATTTTATTAAAATATTATTTAATTCAAAAATCCCTTAATTTAATAAAATATATTTCTTAACTAAATAATAACTAAAAACACCATTTGTACTTTAAAAACTATTTACAATGGGTCAAAAATGACTAGAAATTATATTAATTATTATATAAAAAAATAATGTACATGAACATAGTACTAATTATTTGTTACATAACCCCTTAAAACAGCCGCATAAGATCTAAGGGTAAGGTGTGTGATGGTGACAGACTCTTGGGGTGGATTGGATAACATCGCTCGAGTGGTAATCTCTATCAACTTCCACTTTTCCCGTAGATGGTCCCGTTCGAGCTTGACATGGTGAAGCTCAGCTTGGGCTTGGTCAAGGGAGAAGCCCAAGGATGCCACCTCTTTTCCGAGCTCCGACAAATGGGCTTCGTATAGGGCAATTCTACTGGATGAGGCCATCACTTCTTTTGTCTGAGTAAATTGGATTTGTTAAGGTCCTATATTTATACTAATCATGTGACCACTGTTCAACGACTATATTAACAACGGTAAAAAATCTTAACATAAAAACAAAGAAGTTGACATCTTATAAAAACATTTTATATAAAGAGACATTTAATAAGATCAAGAGGGATTTTCCATTAATGAAACTTTGGGTCGTTACAATATTCCCCCCTTAAGAAATTTCACCCTCGAAATTTTCCTTTTCCCACACTAAAACAAATGTGGGTAACTCAGCTTCATCATATCCTCTGATTCCCAAGTCGCTTCTTCAAACTTGTGGTTTCTCCACAACACCTTAACGAGGGGCATTATTTTATTTCGTAGAACTTTTTCTCTATGATCTAAGATCTTCACTGGTTGCTCCTCATAAGAAAGACCGTCTTCCAATTGTACCACCTCAGATGAGAGTACATGTGAAGGGTCCGGTATGTACTTCCTTAAGAGGGATACATGAAAGACATAATGCACCTTGGCCATGGTAGGTGGAAGTGCTAGTCGATAGGCCAAAACCCCAACAAGAATCTCGAAGGGGCCAATGTACCTTGGACTTAACTTCCCTTTATTTCCAAACCTCATGACCTTTTTCCACGGAGATATGCGTAGAAACACCATGTCTCCAGCTTTAAACTCAAGGTCTCATCGATGATTATCTGCATAACTCTTTTTTCGACTCTGGGCTTCCTTGATATGCTGCTGAATGGTTTTCACCTTCTCCACCATTTCTTCGACCATTTCTGGTCCAAGCAGCTTACGTTCACCGAACTCATCCCAACATGCCGGTGTTCTGCACCTTTTCCCATACAGGGATTCATATGGTTCCATTTGGATGCTTGAGTGGAAACTGTTATTATAAGAGAACTCAACCAGAGGAAGATGTTGATCCCATCCACCTTTAAAGTCCATTGAGTATGCTCTCAACATATCCTCAAGTGTTTGGATAGTCCGCTCGGATTGGACATCAGTTTGAGGATGATAGGCCGTACTGAAGTTCAGTTCAGTATTCAGAGCATGTTGAAGACTCTTCCAAAACTTAGAGGTGAATCTTGGATCTCGGTCAGACACAATAGATAGTGGTAATCCATGCAACCTTACCAATTCCCTGATATATATCCGTACCAGTTGATCCAAAGAGAAATCCTCCCGAATAGCAATGAAGTGTGCAGTCTTTGTAAGACGATCCACAACAACCCAGATTGCATTGTTTCCTTTGGATGTCCTTGGAAGTCCGGTGACAAAGTCCATGGTGATGTTCTCCCATTTCTATTCTGGTATGGGAAATGGTTGCATCATCCACTTATACTTCTGCCTCTCTACCTTCACTTGCTGACACACCAGACACTTTGATGTATATTCAATGATCTCCTTCTTCATATTATCCCACTAAAATTTTTCTCGAAGATCTCGATACACTTTGTGCTCCCTGGGTGAATAGAGAAATTTGAACTATGTGCATCATCCAAAAGTTCCTTCTTCAGCTCCGGACTTGATGGAACACATAGTCTTTTCCCAAACCGCACAATTCCTTCGTCATTAACATTAAACTATGAGGATTTACCTTTTTTGATAGCTACCACTTTTTCCTGAATTCCCACATCATCCTTTTGAGCATCCTTTAACATTTATAAAAGAGATGGTTGAGCAATCATTTGTGAAAGGATTGATGATGTTCCCTTCTTTATGATTCCCACGTCCATCTTCACCAAGTCTAAGAAGATTGGATCCTTCTCAATTCTCAGCATTGATAGAATTGCTGGGTCCTTTCTACTTAGGGCATCTGCCACCTTGTTCAATTTCCCAGGGTGGTAATGTATTGAACAGTCATAATCCTTGATGAGCTCTATCCATCTTCTTTGCAGCATATTAAGCTCTTTCTATGTGAATATATATTTAATACTCTTGTGGTCAGTATATATCTCAAATTTCTCCCCATAGAGATAATGCCGCCAGATTTTCAAGGAAAAGATCACAGCTGCCAACTCCAGATCATGTGTTGGATAGTTTCTCTCATGGATTTTCAACTGCCTTGAGGCATAGGATATCACTTTATCATTCTGCATCAACAAACATCCTAAACCCTTCTTCGAAGCATAACTGAATACCACAAAAAGCTCCCCACTTGTGGGTAAAGTGAGCATGGGTGCAGTGATAAGCATCCTTTTCAACTCCTTGAAGCTTTCTTCGCACTCATCACTCCAATAAAAATTTACTCCCTTTCGAGTTAGCTTGGTAAGAGGGTTGGACAATCATGAGAAATTTCTCAAAAATCGTCGATAATATCCAGCTAACCCAAAGAAGCTATGGATATCTGTTACCGATGTTGGCCTCGACCATCCCTCAATTGCATCTATTTTGGAGGGGTCCACAGATATTCCATTTCTTGTGATGATATGGCCCAAGAATGAGACCTCTTTCAACCAGAAATCACACTTGCTGTACTTTTCATAGAGCTTCTCCTTGAGCAAAGTCTCTAGTACAGTTTTTAAATGCTCCTCATGATCCTCCTTGGTTTTAGAGTATATTATAATATCATCTATAAATACTACCAAAAATTTGTCAAGGTAATCTCTAAAGAATCTATTCATCAAGTCCATGAATATTTATGGATCATTGGTGAGTCCGAAAGGCATTACTATGAATTCATAGTGCCCGTATCTTGTACGAAAAGCAGTCTTGGGGACATCTTCCTTCTTCACCCTTACTTGATAATATCCCGACCGCAAGTCCACCTTGGAGAAGTATTGTGCTCCACACAGCTGATAAAAAAAGTCATCGATTCTTTAGAGAGGATACTTGTTCTTTATCATGATTTTGTTAAGTTCACGATAATCGATGCAAATCCGCATTGATCCATCCTTCTTCTTGATGAAGAGGACTGGTGCACCCCATGGTAAAGCACTTGGGAGTATAAACCCTTTATCCTGATTCTCCTGTAATTGTTTCTTCAGCTCTTCAAGCTCTACAACATCCATTCTATATGGAGTCTTGGATATTGGTAGCACCCCAGGTATAAGTTCAGTTGAGAACTCAACATATCTTCTTGGAGGAAGACCAGACAGTTCCTCGGGAAACACTTCAGCGAATTCCCTCACAATAGGAATTTCTTCAAGGATGGTTTCTTCCTTGGACTCAATCATCTGAGCCAGATATGCATGATCATAAGGTAGTAATATCCATGCTTGAGATGATGGAGCTAAAGGAGATTCATCTTCCTCCTGACACTTGTAAATAATCGGGGGTCGATTCTCTATATGGAGTGTGATTTCCCTCTCCCGACAATTTATGTTAGCTCTATATAAGGAAATCCAATCCATGCCAAGAATTACATAAAATTCCACCAGAGGGAGTATGAAGAGGTTCACCGGGAAATTCAATCCACAGATTATAACAAGGGAGGACTTATACTCATGGGATGCAATGATTTCCCCATTTTCCGTACTCACCGACATCTTTACTTCCATGATTTGTGGTGGTGCTGGGATTGTTCTACTAAACTTTCAAGATATAAAAGAATGCGTAGAACCTGAATAAAAAAATACGTTCGCTATTATTGAATGAATAACTAGCGTACCTATCACCACTTCATTGTCGGGGTTCACTTCGGAATAAGTGATGGAAAAAGATCTTCCTTTCTGTCTTGGAGGTTGTTGGTTGCCTCCGATAACCCTTGGATTAGGGAACTGATTTGAAAAATGACCCGGTTCTTTGCATTTGTAGCATTGAACAATGCGTTGAGGTTCTAATGGAGCGTTCTTCTCCTCTTTCGTATCCGCGGGTCCTTCTTGCCGACAGTTAACAGCTAGGTGCCCTTCTCTTCCACACCTGAAGAATTTTCTCGTCCCCTTAAGGCAATTTCCAGGGTGCTTCTTTCCACACTTTTGGCAAGTGGGGTGCTGGATCTTCTTAGCACCGTTGGATTTATCCATCGGACCACCAGCATTGAAGTCCACCATACGCTTCTTGTCCCCATGATACCCATGTGATTCCCCGATCTCCATTTCAACCTTGAGGGCACATCAGACAATTTCCTCATAGCTGTCGAAGTCACGGATCGCTAATGCTTTCCGCAAGCTAGGCTTCAACCCACCAAAGAAATGATCAACCTTGTATTCGGGGGTAATGAAAAAACTGGAAGTGTATCGTGAAAGCATCGTGAAGTTTTCCTCATACGCTCCAACAGATTCTTCATCTTTTTTCTTGAGGGAAGGGAAGTCCCTTTCCATCTTAAGCCGGAGGGTGCGCGGAAAATATTTATCGAAAAACATCTTACGGAAATCCTTCCATTCTAACGCCTCGATCTCCTCCTCAGGCTTCTTATTTTTGATCAATGTCCACCATTGATCAGCTTCACCCTCCATATGATAATCCTCTAGGAGAACCTTCTCTTGTTCAGAACATTGGAGGATGGAGAATATCTTTTCAATGGAGTTGATCCATTGTTTAGCGATCGTGGCATCAGATGATCCACTAAAAGTAGGAGGTCTTTGTCTCATGAAGCTCTCGATAGAGAATTGTTCTTTCTTAGGGGGGTTTGAACGTTCCTCTTGAACCGTGTGTCTATTAAAAACTTGAGTTAGCTGAGAGAGAATCATGACAAAGTTCACAATTCCCGCTCCCATTGGATTTGGCATCTCATTAGTACAGTCATCACACTGATCTTCACAATGGTTGTTAGCCCGAGTCCTCCTATTACCGGCCATTGGCTAGAATAAAAGGAAAGTTAGGGGTAACACATAAAGGGTATTCCAAAGACAAAAGTTTATGACTTATAAATAAACTTTCATTTCCTTAACTGATGAGTCTATAGGCTTCAATATAGGCTTTTCATGATCTACTTTCTAACATATATTCTTAGGGGAATTTTTTTTAATTCCCTTAATAAGGGTTCATACTAAGCTTGTGAATTTATCAAAACATATCCCCCAGGAGTGTCGTAACCAAGAGTGCAGCAAGGCCCGTTGTCGCGCACTAGTTCCCGTTCGAGTCTAGCTCAAAGCGGTGTCTTCGGGTTTTACCCCTAGGATACATCTGTGCCAGAGCCGCCTCTACCTGCTCATATCCAGACAGGGATGTATTTGTTTGATAAACCACTTACTAAGCACTTACCAAAACTTAGGGACGTTTTTATTATACTTATTCTTGTATCTAAGGCTTTACTAGGGTTTCCTAATCCCAAAAATAACTAAACCTATCCTCTGATACCAACTATGACAACCCTGCTTTTTATTACAACTTAAACATGACTTATTACATAAAACTTCACTTGATACAACAAAGAAGATCGAGAGGTTTAGTGTATTTGGGGCTTAGGATCATTACATAAAAACTTAAAACATGAAATACAACATCTTTATTGAAAACTTCCTTTACATGACCACTACATTCCCTCGTACTTAGCATTGCATGGGATAACCTGAGGACATGCATAAGAAAAGGGTGATCTATAAAGCCCAGTAAGGGAGTACACATGGAATAACATGAGGAGTACAATACATGTTAGAAAATAGGCATATCAATAGAGCATAAAAGAAACATGAACATAAAGGCATGATAAAGCATGATAATCATAACATGGAAATGTGGCAACAACACTTAACATGGAATTAGCATGAGCCAAGGCTCATTGCACATAAAACATGAGTAAACCCTCATTGCACATGAAGAACAAGTAAACCCTCACTGCACTTGAATTATCATGATTCAACACTCATTGCACATGACGTATCATGATACTATACTTTACCCAATGCATTGGAGCGCTATAAGGGTGCACCCTTCTTAAACATTTCATTTCATGCATAAGTGTGCCACATGGATCATAAAACATGGATTCATAAAACATAAACATTTATTACAAGATAAAGGAATGTGGAATTCATAAATGAAACTTTGTAATCAATAAGTAAATGTTCATAAAGGTGGATACCCTTGATGGAGAAATGGGCATGGTATCCACTACACAATGGCATTGGCTTAGAAAATAGGTGCGATTTCGGCAGCGTAACGGCGTGACATAAGAATTTATAAAAAATGGTTGATGAGAGAGAAAGGGGTTACTAATCATATTTACATGTAATGGAAAGTAAGTAGGTCATATAGATACATGTACCAGAAATTTTAATGGAATTTAGATTCATGATACAAAATTATTGCTTGAATGTAAAAGAAGAGAGAGAAGTTCCTTTCGAAATTTCGGCATCGTAACGGGTGTACATGGGAGGAATTTAATGAGAGAGAAATGGGTCTCCCATAATTCAAACAATAAGAGAGCAGTATGGGGGAGGTGAGAAACCATACCCCAACATTCATAATTTAAATTAAAAGGTCAATACAACTTAAAGAAAATTGACAAAAATGAGAAAGGAAGAAAAAACCCTTACTTGGAAGTGTGCTTCCAAAGGCTAGAGAGAGGCTTGTGAGAGGATTCTTGGGAGCTTGGGGCACCTTGGGAGGATTCTAGAGAGAGTAGGGCAGAGGTTGGACGAACTCCAAGGGATTTTAGTGATGAGGAAGTGGGATCTTGAGTGGGTTTATATAGGAAAGGTGAGGGAATTATTTATTATTTAGGTTTGGGTCGCCTTACATTAAATTAATCCAAACCACAAACCATCCCATGGTTTTTGCCCATGGTTTTTGGAAAAGGGAAGAGGAAAAAAATATTTTATAAGTCCCAAGTACTAAATTCTTAAAATAATAAGTTTGCTTATGTGGAGGTGAGTCACACTCCCATGGAAATTAATTTAAAAAGGCAAAGTGTTGAATAAGTCTTGAGGGGTCCATTAATGCTTTGAAAAATAAGTCAAAAAAACTCAAAATCACTTTATTTTAATGGTAAAACATATATTGGCCGAAAATAAGGATTATAGTATTTTATTAAATCACCATTGGGTCATTATGATGTCATAAAACACATTATATATTTAAACGATATTTAATTTTTACCCAAAAATTTGACTGTCTCAGAAAATTATGAAAAATTCACCGTTGGATAATTTCTACGTCCTGATTCTAGAAGTAACATTTATTTTATCTAAATAATTTTCTAAATATGTTAATTTTCACTTTTAAAATAAAAACCGACATTTATCGAAAATTCACGGGTTTTGACAAAAATGGCTTTCAAACCTTAATAAAAATTTTAATTGCATTCATAAAATTATAAGATCATTTATATTTAATAAAAAATTAGTTTAATAATAATATTATTATTTTATTAAAATATTATTTAATTCAAAAATCCCTTAATTTAATAAAATAGATTTCTTAACTAAATAATAACTAAAAACACCATTTGTACTTTAAAAACTATTTACAATGTATCAAAAATGACTAGAAATTATATTCATTATTATATACAAAAATAATGTACATGAACATAGTACTACTTATTTGTTACATAACCCCTTAAAACAGCTGCATAAGACCTAAGGGTAAGGTGTGCGATGGTGACAGACTCTTGGGGTGGCTCGGATAACATCGCTCAAGTGGTAATCTCTATCAACTTCCACTTTTCACGTAGACGGTCCCGTTCGATCTTGACATGGTGAAGCTCAGCTTGGGCTTGGTCAAGGGAGAATCCCAAGGATGCCACCTCTTTTCTAAGCTCCGACAAATGAGCTTCATATGGGGCAATTCTACTGGATGAGTCCATCACTTCTTTTGTCTGAGTAAATTGGATTTGTTAAGGTCCTATATTTATACTAATCATGTGATCACTGTTCAACGACTATATTAACAACGGTCAAAAATCATAACATAAAACCAAATAAGTTGACATATTATAAAAACATTTTATATAAAGAGACATTTAATAAGATCAAGAGGGATTTTCCATTAATGAAACTTTGGTTCGTTACATGGCACATCCCGCTGGAAGTCAAAATCTGATGGAACACCATCCTGCATGCCACAGAAAGTAATATGGAACTTTCCATTGATCCCCAGACTCCAGAATCTTTTTATGTCTAATGAAATATCAATAAAAATGAGATGGCATGATACCGAGATAAATAAGACTACTGATGAGTTGGTTCACCCTGTAGATGGATTTTCATGGTAGATATTTGATGCTCGATATCCTTATTTTTCAGCTGACGTGCATAATGTGAGGCTAGGTCTTTCATGCGACGGTTTTAATTCGTTTGGGAAGATGCTTACTTTGCAAAGAACATGGCTAGTTTTTATACACATTTATAATCTTCCCCCATGGTTGTGTATGAAAAAACCTTTCACTTTCATGAGTATACTCATATCTAGCCCTTCTGATCTTGACATGGATATTGACGTATACATGGAACCTTTAATAAAAGAGTTGAAACTTCTTTGGGATGTGGGTGTGAACACATACGATACATATTCAAAAGACATATTTCAGATGTGTGTTGTGCTTATGTGGATGATCAATGATTTTCTAGCTTATGCAACGATGTATGGATGGAGCACGAAGGGAAAACTATCATGTCCTGTTTCTATGAAGAATACACGATCCATACGACTGAAACATCGATGTAGTTTCAGTTTTACGGGACATCGATGATTCTTTCCAATGGACTATCCATATAGAAATAATCATCTAAGATTTGATAATACCATAGAGACCAATGATCCACCTCAGTGTATGTCTGTAACTGATGTGCTTAATGAATTGAAAGATTTCAGTTTTTTATTCGGGAAGGGTCAAATGAAATCTGGAAAGAGAAAGAATATTTCCATTAAAACCTATTACAATTGGAGGAATAGGAGTATCTTTTTTGATTTTCCTTATTGTTCAACCAATTTGTTACATCATTCCTTATACGTAATACACATTGAAAAGAATATATGTGAAATGTTGCTTTTGACACTTTTAAATGTTAAGGGAAAGAAAAAATATGATTTACGGTCTCGACGTGACTTGGTGGATTGGTGCATCAGACCAGAATTGCATCCTGTGCGTATCAGTGAAAATAAATGAAAAGTTCCATGTGCTTCTTTTGTGATGACACCTACGAAAAAAAAACAATTTCTGGAAGTATTAGAGACTATTAGAGTTCCTGATGGATATTCAAGAAACATATCTAAATGGTCCAACAAAAGAGAGTTGGAGCTAAAATCTTTAAAGACTCATGATTATCACGTTCTTCTGCATAAGTTGATTCCAATAGAAATCCGTCATCTTTTTTCCAATAATATAAGGGTGACTTTTATTCAGTTATGGAATTTGTTTAGAGATCTTTGTGCTAAGAAGTTTTCCAAGTCTTTCTTGTAAAAAATGTTGACAGATTCTCCATTAATTTTGTGTGAGTTGGATAAAATATTTCCTCCATCATTTTTCACATGCATGCTACATCTGACTGTCCATATTCCCACTGAAATACTTCTCTTAGGACCCGTTTCTTTTCATTGGATGTATCCAACTGAAAGAAATATGTACACATTAAAGTCTTATATCCGAAATAAGAATCACCCTGAAGGTTATATCATGAACGGTTACTTGGCCCAAGAATGTATGGATTTATGATCAATGTATTTTTCTCATATTACTATAATAATGAACAGACCAATGAGAAATGAAGAAAAAAGTATGAGAAAATTGAACCTAGTTTTCCATAAGTTCTTCAAATAGGAGGAATTCCTGGATCATATACATTGAAGACATTAAGCCTTGAAGAGCGAGAGATGGCACATCACACAGTTTTGTTCAACTATGATTTGTTCAATAATTACATCAGGTAAATAAATTGAATATGTATATCTTATATATATATCTGTTAAAATATTCATATTTTTTATCTACAGGGAACATAAAACAATGATAAATAGAAATCATCATTCTTTATCTTTGAGAAAAAAGGGAGACTTTTCATAGCAAAGAGTTTTCTGCTTGGTTAAAATTGAAGGTAAAAATATTACTGTTTAAAATAATTAAATCAATATTTAATTAAGTTTAATATTCATTTATATTGCAGTTATTGAGTTTTCCTGCTGACTCTATCACTGAGGAAATACGAGATTTGGATTTTGGTCCTAATACCGTGGTTCGTGACTGTAAATAAATTTTTATCAATAGGTACAAATTTATTATCACTGAACGAGAAAAGAACATGAGAACACAACATGATGGTGTTATGGTTACTACCACAACAGATTGTTATGACAGTGCATCATATAGTAGACCGCAATTTGAAATTCCATTGGTTTGATTCGATGATGATACATGGCACATTTATTTATGATTGTGGATTTCAAGTAATTAATACGACTTGAACTCTTGCTATTGAAGAACTATATGTATTGGCATCAATGGCTAAACAAGTTTTTTATGTCAAAGACCAACTTCGATCTGAATTTGGTTTCATAGTTGAAGTAATTCCAAGAAATATTTTTGATGATGGTGATGATGGAATTGACACCATCCCTACTGCCATTGGAACTAATCCATTTATTTCTTTTGATGACTCCAATTGCTCAATTGTCAGAGTTGACTGTGAACTTGAATTTGTGGTGGGAAATATATAAAATCATCCATTCATATTCTCAATTCTTTTTGTTTACCTCGAGTTGGGTTGTTAAGGTTGGTTCTATTCAAATTGATTTAATATTGAAACCTACATCATCTACTTGAGATAAAGAAATTAAATTTTTCCTTAATTTTGACAATTGCTTTTCCACTTATGAATCTAGTAGAATCAATGTTCCATGATTTTAATAGACCGATGACACTTAGTAAATAATCATCCTACTAAAAATTAAATTTATTTATTACATCTTGTACGATTTATTGACTTCATTATATATTTGTTCAATCTCACCTAAAACAATGGTTAGTTAAATTATCCATGAATCCCCCTATTCCATCTCATTTATTTTGTTTTTTGGGTTACACATTAGTTATCCTTTTCTATTTACTTCCATATTTGTTTTCAAATGCAGGAAATGAAACCAATTGAAGAGAGGAGATAGAAATAGATTATGGACAAAAATCATCGCATGACCGATCTGGGAATTACACCATTTGTGATGTGTACGAGTCAACCCTGCCTCAATCCGAGGCATGGTGTGACAGATATCACTCAAAGTGTCTCTCTTTTGTTTAAAATGGATACTGTTTTAAGTAAAAATAACATACATTCATAAAACCAACCAAATGTATTCTGATTGTGTTGATATTTTATCACAAGGATCCATGGGTCATTTGTGACATGTACGAGTCAACCCCATCTCTATCTGAGGCACGATGTGACCAGTACCACTCAAAGTGTCTCACCTTTATTTTAAATGGACAACATTTTAAGTGAAAACAACAATTGAAATACGGAAAACTGGCCAAACACATTCAGATTCTATTGATACTTTATGAAAACGATCCATGGGTCATTTGTGATGTGTATGAGTCAAACATACCTCAATAATAGGCATGGTGTGACCGATACCACTCAAACTGTCTCACTTTAATTTGAAATGGACAAGATTTTAAGTGAAAACAACAACTTGCATACGAAAAATTGACCAAACGTATTCAAATTGTGTTGATACTTTAGAACAAGGATCCATGATCCAGCCTCACACAATCCACTTCTTATGTGAGGAACTCCGACCCCTATTCTAAAACACATGACCTTTAATACACCAATCCCATCCTTAAACAATGGGTTCTAGGACCAAACCAAAGTCCCTTTGGGAACCCAATACCAAAGACATAATTGAATATTCATACCCACTACCCAAAATAGGGATTCATCTCACATCACACCCAGGATACCAAATTACAATTAGCCACATACCCTCTTATTCCAATTGAAAAGTCTATGGAAAACATGTAGGCTATTCTGGTAACCCATCTCATATGTCAAGATTGGCCAATGTTTCCCACTAACACATCAGGAACCATTTATACATGGATACATAGTCATTATAGGAATATAAACATCCCATGCGCTTCCTATAACTCATCCTAGGTCTAAGAACATGACTACTACCATTGTTTATCTTATGGGTATCGTGATCCTTGTCCAATCTACCCAAGTTTTTCTATTGGTTTTAAGATAGTCAACCCAAGACCATGAGTAAACATCCCATGTGCTTCCTATAACATGTAGGTTTTTCTATTGTGTGTATTGGTGTTGTGGTTTGAGTGAGGATTGAATTCTAAATTTTGAATACTGTTATGGGTGTTATTTCTTTTCAATTCTAAATTTATGAATTTTGGATGTATTGGATTCTGGCTGTATTGGTAATGAATTATAAATTTTGAATACTTTTATGTGTATTGGATTCTGGATGTATTGGATTTTAATTTTGTATTGGTGTTATGGGTGTTATTACATTTCAATTTTTGATGTATTGGATTGTGGATGTATTGGATTCTGGATTTTTCTCTTGTGTTGTGGTTTGAGTGAGGAATGAAATTTAAATTTCTAAATTTTGAAATTCTGGATGAATTTTAAACATCCCATGTAGCCTTTTGGATTCTGGATGTATGTGTTCTTGCAGGTCATGGAGAGCAGGTTGGAGGTGGTTGCTGGCTGCTGCTGTTATGGAGCTGCTATTGCTGTGGAGCTACAACATATGTATACCAAATGTTTTCAAAACCATTGGTATATCCTTTTGATATATATTATACCAATGGTTTGTTATAACCGTTTTTATAAAATTCTACCAACGGTTTAAAAATTGTTGGTATATCATTTTCAGGTATTTTGTACAATATATACCAATGGTTCTAAACCGTTGGTATAAGGGTAACATATACCAACCATTTGTGAAACTATTGGTATATGTCTTGTTTTAACACATATACCAACAGTTTACATAGAACCCTTGGTATATAATATACCAACGGTTTCCAAGCCTTTACCAATGGTTCAGAACCATTGGTAAAGGGTAAAATTCTAGATTGACACATTCCAAATCACTTACAGATTGTTTTCATAAAGTATCAAAACAATCTAAATGTTTTTTCTTAGTTTTGAGTACGTCACTTTTATTTTTTACTAAAATGTCATTTTGAACTTGAAACATGCACTTTGACTCATACATATTTCATCGTGTATTAGTTTGTTGTGAGAACAATTCTTACACATAAAAAATGATTTATGAATTGATTCCATAAATTATCAAGAAAATCCGAGCGCATTTGCTCGGTTTTTAGTGAGTGAAACCTTTTAATGTAAAATGTCAATTTTAAACAGATAATGGGAACATTGAGTCAGTTTTCTTTTTTACTAAAATTATTGTCAATTTAAAATAGAAATAAGTAATTAGAGTCATATCGATAACATTGTGTGTTAGATTGAGGTGGGATGATTCCTACACATCCCAAAGTCTCAAAAAAATACCAACTGTCAATGTTACCATGATTTCAATGGACTTTCTTTTTCAAACTACCAACAATGCATGAGTATCTTTGAACAAACCACATAAACTCAAAAAAAAGAATCCATCTATATAAGAAAACAATTATTATGAGTAATACTAAAAAGAAATAAATTAAACATAAATATTAAATAATACATTAATTCTATGGAAAATGATTTTACTATGAAAATATCAAGATTACCTCTATGATTGAGAAGTGGAGGGAACTTAAAGGAAAGTGATAAATGTCAACACTGTAGGGGCGAAAGGTTTTGAGGGAGAAAAATTCTATAGAAGTTTTGTTTCATAAAGGGATGAAAGATGGATAGAGTACCCCAACTCAAACAAAATAATCCACCTGTATAAGAAAATAATTATTATGTGAGTAATACTAAAAAGAAATAAATTAAACATAAATATGAAATAATACATTAATTCTATGGAAAATGATTTTATTGTGAAAACATAAATATTACCTCTATAATTGAGAAAAGGTAGTGGAGAGAACTTTAAAGAAAGTGATAATTGCAACATTGTAGGGGTGAAAAGGTTTTGATGGATAAAAAGAATTAAAGTTTGATAGAGCACTCCAAATCGAACAAAAGAATCCATATGTATAAGAAAAAAATTATTATATGAGTAATACTAAAAAGAAATAAATTAAAAGTAAATATGAAACAATACATTAATTATATATATATTGATTTTACTGTGAAAACATCAAGATTACCTCTGTAATTGAGTAGAGGCAGCGTCATTTCTCTTCCTACAAAGGCAATGGAGAGAACTTTAAAGAAATTGATAAATGAAACACTTCAGGGGTGGAAAGTTTTTGAGGGAGAAGAAGCATGAAAGTTGGATAGAGAACCCCAACTCTAACAAAAGAATACGCCTGTATAATAAAAAAATTATTATGTGAGTAATACTAAAAATAATTAAATTAAACATAAATATGAAACAAAACATTAATTCTATGGACAATGATTTTTCCATGAAAATATCAAGATTACCTCTGTAATTGATCATAGGAAGCATCGTTTCTCTTCCTATAAAGGAATGAAGAGAACTTGAAAGAAAGTGATAAATGCAACAATATAGGGGTGAAAATGTTTTGAGGGAGAAGAAGTATGAAATTTGGACAGAGCACCCTAACTTGAAAAAAAGAATCCACCTATATAAGAAAACAATTATTATGTGAGTAATACTAAAAATAAATAAATTAAACACAAATATGAAACAATAAATTAATTCTATGAATAATGATTTTACTATGAAAACATTAAGATTACCACTTTTATTGAGAAGAGAAAATGTCATTTCTCTTCCTACAAAGGCATGACACTTGAAAAAAATCTTCAAAAATAAATTATCCTTGCAAGTAATAATGAAAATTAAATCAACATTTCATTATATATTTTTTTGGTAAAATAGAGAAAGTATATTGTAACATTACCTATACATATTTCCAAAGGGTTTCCTTCATTATAGTTTGTTCTTCCATCCTGTATAAAAGAAATTATCTACATGAGTAGTCAAACATTTAATTTATATTATGTTAATGCAGTAGAGAACATATAATATTATGAGGAAAAACATAATATATTAAAAAAACTTTTAACTTCTCATTGAACCCTCTTTATTTTTTTAAAGGTTTCAAAGATTTAGTTCCTCTATCAATAATCCAAATCCCCTATTTATGGTCCCCTCTAACGTATAAGAAATTGTCTACATTGATACTAACATGAATTGATTGTGATGTCCCAATAAAAGGGTCATCCTCAATTAAATTTTCATCTGAATCAACATTTGTTTTAATCTCTAGCAGGACAATCAACCAATTCTTGTTTGTTGGATTAAAGACATAAAATAATTTCATTTCTTGAGATGCCATTATGAATGGATCATATTTTCCCCCTTCCATACTAAAATTCACCTTTATAAAGCCCATTTCATTAACTTTCACTCCATTGATATTGTCAACCCATTTGTAACAAAAAATCAGCACTTGAAATGACATATAATCAAACTAATATATCTATTCGATAATGCCAAAATATGACATATTTTCATAAATTGGATTTCTATCCTTAGAACTAGATATGTTCATCACTTCAGCCACAAGCATAACACCACTATTTTTCTTCATACTGAATTCATCATGTTCTTTTGTATAGAACATATAACCATTGATTACAAAACTAGTGTAAGATATAACATTTTAATTTGGTCCTCTGGATATCCATTGAAGTCGTTCAACAATTGAATTCATATTTTCAGATAACTCCTTATAAATTTGATCTCTAAACCATCCTATAAACTATCGATTATGTGTATTTTATATCTATCCTTTATCCCTCAATAGATTCAAATATCTAAGAATTTATTTGTAGGATTCAATGTATAGATCAACATCATCACTATTATGTAATATGTAATGATGTGATTGATCCCACTCTCTCAAGGTAATTATAACAACATATCTTCCATAAATACCTTCCCCCATAAGTCATTCACTGTGATGAGACTTTGGGAGACCGATGCTTTGAGAATCTGATAGGTAATAGGTAAATAATTCAATAGATTCTTCAATAATATATTGTTTTTTCAATACAACCTTTTGGACGACTTTAATTCTTGACATACCCTTTAAAAATATTCATATACCATTCAATTGGGTACATCCATCTATAATGGACATGACCACATAGTTGAAACTCTCAAACCGAGTAAACCATCAGGTGAACCATTATATCAAAGAATCATGGTAGGAAGAACATCTCTAATTCACATAATATGACTAGAATATACTTATTCATGATGGGAAACTTCACCGGGTCTACAACTTTACTACATTTAGTTTTTATAATGAAGTAGAGTATGGTTAATGTATGTCATACATTTTGAGGAAGAATACAAGAAAAAGAAACAGACATTGAATCTTACATCAAAACATGAAAGTCATGTGATTTTAGTCCTTGTAACATCAAATTAGTTATTGAAACGATATTCTTGATATTTAATGAATACCCATGTATAAATTTTACACTAGTAAGGAAAAGTAAAAATTGTAATTTTTCCTATCTGGATAGAGTGTAAGCTACTGGAGGAAGAAAAGTCTACCTTTTACCCTTTAATGGTGCTAACTCCTCCCTTATCCCCATTTCAAACAAGTCCAAACTAGCCTTAATGACATATTTTGTTTTTATAGGAACATTTAGTAATGTTATAATAACACTATAAAATACATTCTTTTATACATGAATGATATCAAGAAAATTTCTAACATACAAACAATTACAATATGGTAATTCAAAAAAAAAATGATCTCTTTTTCCAACCTGATTTTGTAAGGTTTTCAAAAATGGTTTACTGAAAATAGTGTCAATCTTTTTTACTTTTTTGTATAGTTTATCGCTTGTTAATGGAGATAGTATCGTAACTTGTTCGATATTCCCATCGAATGATTTCATCCAAGATCAATATTTATATCATCAAGGTAAAAATTTCTGATGTCCTAAAAACACAATCTTCAAGGAATGTTTCAACCAAATTGAGTATGTGTTTTTTTCAAAAATAGAACACCCCAACATTCCTTTAATGCTCTAGCCTGATAAATTTCCATAATAGGGGAAGTCATTTATCATTTCATACAACATGGACCTCAATGTGAATTCTTCACTTCTATGAGCATCATACATTGTAAAACATGTATCCCACATCAATTTCAGATCTTCGATCAATGGATCCAAATAGGCATCAATACCATTACCAGGTTGCTTTGGTCCAGATATAAGTAGAGACAATATAATGTATTTTCACTTCATATATAACCATGGAAGAAAGTTATAATTTACCAACATGATGGGCCATGTACTATGAGTTCTACTTTGTACACCAAAAGTATTTATTCCATTTGTGGATAATGCAAGATGAAAGTTTCTTGGCTCATCTCCAAATTCAGGAAAATCATAATCAATTTTCTTTTACTTAGGATAATCTACTAGATGACATAGGTTCCCATTTTAATTCTTGTATATGCATGCCATGTTAACTGTATCACAATTTCCTGAAATCCATATAGTCTTCTAAACCATGTAATGATAGGAAAGTACCATACAAATTTTGAAGGACTTGATTCATTTTTCTTGTATCGATATGCACCACACTTAGGGTATTTTATAAGTGATTCATGGTCATTGATAAACAATATGCAATCATTTGGACATGAAAATATTTTTTAAAGATCATGACCATTGAATGTAACATTAATTTAGTGTCATATTTTCAGTATGGTAGTTCATTTTCTTCTGGTAGCATATATTTCAAAAGACCAAGTATTTCTATAAAGATGGTGTCACTCCATCCGCTGCCAGCTTTCAAATTATATAACTTCAATACATATGAAAATGTTTTGTATTTAGTACAACCAGTATACAATGGTTTCTTGGAACTACTATTTAAATCCTCAAACAACTTTGGATAATCATGAAGGTCATATTAAATTACTATTTCCATTTATTCCATGCGATTTCCACCATCTTTTACAAAGGTATTAATATCAAATGATTCATAAACTGTAGTATCAATCCAATCAATGTACACATTCAGTTTTCCCCATGTTTAGTCTAACATTTATATCTTTGATCTATTCTGTGACAAATAAAATTTTCTTCCAACTCTTTCAAACTAATTTGTCTTGAATAAAAAAAAATGTAAACATAGACATATGATTTTAGAAGGGTTTTCTACTTGCTCTCTTGCAAACTTGATGAACTATTTAACTCCATATTTATATTCATTTGTCAAAAAATTATCATGCATCCATTTTTAGTTCATATCCATCCTATTGGGTTCATAAAAGATTAATTTTATACAATATATAAATAAATACACATAATATATTCATTATAAAAAGTAAAAGTTATAGAAAATTATAATAAGGGAAACTCAACACTTGATTGTTTCAAAGAATTTCAGTATGTTGAGGTAAATGGGTAATTGAATTTAAGAAAATAATTACTCCACATAAAATATTTCTTAAATCCCCTAAACAAAGAAAATATAATATAGGAAATTAAGGAGTAAAAAATAAAATCAAATATGATAAACAAGAATAATAAACTCTCATTAAATCAACTAGAAGATATAAAAATGTATTGGAACAAGTTATGTAGAAACCTAAGGAATTATTACATTTAAAATTAATGGTATATAAATATTTGAAAACATCTCAAGATTATTGGGATGTCATATCACCACACCGACCCATCCTAAAGAAATTCAAGGTACTCCAACTGGATGTAAAATTAGTATTTACTAATGGATTACACGAATAAGAAATTTAAATCAAACAAAAAGATAGTTTTCTCATTATTTAATATGAGAATAATGTTTGTAAATTGGAAAAGGTGATGTATGAATTGAAACAAGAACTATGATCTTGGTATTGAAGGTTAGAAGAATTATTAAAGAAAATTTAATTTAAAAAATGAGGAATTGATCATAATCATTACATAAAAAATAATTTTATGGATAGATTAAAAGTGATTATAAATTTTGATGACAAAATATTTAGAGGTACAAGAGATGAATTATGATAATAGTTTTCTACATTAACAATGACCAATGTTTAAATGTTGATGATTAGTGAGTTGGCATTTTCCTTAGTTTATAGGCGACTCATAGAATTCATGGGATATTTATTTCCAAATCCATGTATGTGAGAGAAGTGTTTTATAGATTTCAAAAGGAAGATTTAAAACCCATGTTTACACTCACTACAAATTGAATAAAATTTTCAAATGTTGTGTATGGAATTCCAATCTATATCATGGAGTGTGGGAGATTCGTTATATGCCAATTTTTTTAATAGTAAAAAGGTTTGAAATTCTATTTTTATATATGTCATATAGCTGGGTATCAAAGTGACTCCATGGAAATCTACTTGTTATTAGTTAAATAAATACTCAAAAGGGGGTGAAATTCTTGAAAATATACATTTTCAAGAAAGAAATTATAATTTCTTATAGTGGTATATAGGTCTAAAAAAAGTGGTATAACTAGAAAGGGGTAATCTCAAAAGGATATATTTTTTTTTAAATTATTGAGAGAGGGGGAGTAGGATGATGATGAAAAATTATAATGTAGTTGGAAAATAGTACATAGAATCAAGGTATAGTATTTCATATATTATTATTAGAAGGATTTACAAATAATGTTGGATTAATGTAAAGAGAGAGAAAAATAAAATAATTTTTTTTAAAAGTGTAGAGACATAGAAAATAGGATTATTGAGAAAATGTACAAAAAATTTAATAATAGATATAGTTTCCAAAACAAACCCAAGAAAACCATATATCAAACACCTGAGCTAGCCCATGATAGTGTCCAAGGGACATTCTAGACCCTCCTTGGGTTGGTAACAAGCACCGGGGCATGAAAAACAATGTAGTGGGAATGATTTGGACCAAAAAATAAATAAAACTAGTAGAAAAATAAAAATAAAAACTACCATGATGCATCCATACATTGGATTCCCACACTAACCCAGATAAGTAGAAAAAGGAAGATATGAATTAGTATAATATAAAATAAATCCATTAACCAACCTTCAACTCCTTTACACATAAAATACCTTGTTTAAATTTCTAAAATTTTACATGTATGTAATACCATTGATAAAATAAAGATTGAAAAATATGTATGATAACTTTGGGCGATCAATTTGGGAAATGTAAAAAAAACAACCAACTAAACTCCATGTTTCACCATCAAGTCTAGAAATAATAAACTCTCCATGAGCGATCAAGAGTTGAATCAAAACTGGAAACTGAGAAAATTGTAAGGCCTACCTTAATAGTATATAATCACCAAACCATAAATAACTACATCATCAAAGAAGAATTCAAAAACGAAACCAAAAATACACAAAGAAAATTAGAATTCCGACCTCGCTAGGTTGAAGAAAATCTGAAACCCTATTTGGAAAACTCAACTTCAATCCAACACTGAATGGCAGATGATATGTTCAAGAGGTAGTTGAGTGGTGTGATTCGAGGCTTGATTCACCGAGGAGGAGCACCAACAGCAGCTGGCTTCTGCAGAAAGCATCTAATATCGTGAAGAGTTCACAAATGTTTAGGGTTTTTTAATTAGATTGGGACACTTTTATCAGTGCTAAAAAAGCACTGATAAAATAAATCTTTATCAGTGCTAAAATTATAGCGTTGATAAAGCCTCATCTTTATCAGCGCAAAAAAAGTGCTGATAAAGATGCTTTTATTAGTGATTATTACTCAAGCGCTTATAAAGGATTTATAATTATAATTATAAATAAAACAATTATAAATATTTATATATACTCAGTAAACATATATAAATATAAATATATTAAATATATTCCTTTTTAAATATATTTATTATAATTTTATAATTAATTATTTATAATAATAGAAATATTTTTAAAAAATAATATTTATATCATTATATATATTTATGTAATTATACATATATATTTATAATAAATATATTTAAATATAGTAAATATATTCATTATTTAAGTAAATCTATTATAAATTTAATAATTATTTAAATATGTGTAATTATTTATTTATAATTATATAAATAATTTTAAAAAATATTTATTTATTTATAATTATAAATATATAGTTGTATAAATATAGTAAATGTGAATTTATAAATATATTTATTTATAAATATTTTTTTACAAATATTTTTTAACATTATTAATGAATATCTAATTTTAAGTGCATGCATATATGTTAAAAATGAGTGAAATTGAATAAATTAAGAATAAGTACACTTTAACAATATTGAAAAAATGGATAAGTTTTATATGTGTGAATTGTATATAAAAATGAATTAATTACATATATGTGAAATCAATATAATACATATTTGATCTATATTAAATTGAAAAATAAAACAACATTCAATTATATGTTGAGTACTATGAAATTAGTCAATATTTTTAATTCAAATTAATTTTTAATTACAAACCACTATTCTATAAATATATGACTATTTTATGTAAAGAGAATAAATATTTTGTAATATATAAATCAAATTTATATACATTAATATATACCTATATATTTAATATATACAATTTAATAAAATTAATTATCATGATTATCTAATTAATAAAATATTTAATATTTAATAATATATAATCAATTTATTCATTTTTATCAATAATTATTTAATTAATAAAATTTTTAATATTTTTTTAATAAACACATTTTTTATTTATTTAATTATTTCATTTTATTTATTCGAACCTTTATCAGCACTAAAAAAACACCGATGAAAGAAATATTTATCAATGATAAAAATAAAGCACTGATAAAGGATATCCTTTATCAGTGCTAAAAATAAAGCTTTGATAAAGGTTCCTTTTATCAACACTAAAAAAGTGCTGATAAATGGTTAAATTTATCAGCGCTTTCCTTAACGCTGATAAATATGCAATTTATCAGCATTTTTTTCTAACACTGATAAATACCAGCACTGTTATACACAGGTTTTGTAGTAGTGGATTTGTTCTTAGGTGTACCATCAATTGGCTAGTGTCCCTTGATTGGGTATCCAATGGTCTCCTGGTACCCAGTTAGGGTGTATTGGGTACTCGGTAGCCTCTAAGAAGTTTTTTTATTAAATTTAAATTCTAATATAAAATTTTAAAAGAATACGTCTCTTTTTCTATAGAATCATAAGATGAATATATCTCACCAATATCTCTATTTCAAATTTGATTTCTCCTTCACCCAAGCTCTGATTCTAACACTCTTTGTCATGTTGGATTGTTAGAGGTAAGGTTAACACTTATGTTTCATCTATTTGATATTTATATAATTGTTTCCATGTTATTACTCTAAAATACCTAACTTTATTGTTTTTTATTTATATATTTCCATTGATTGAGCTCAAATCATTCAATGATATTTGATGAAGAGGCATATACTACTACAATATATGAATTTATTAAATATTTCCCTCATTTTATATGAGTTTCACATGCCATATGATATTCAAGTGTAGGTGGGTGAGTGAGAATGACCTGTAATTAAACCAAACTTGGTTTCCTTTTTATTGATTGGTGATTATAGTATATCTAGCTCGTGATGGGTCATTTAAACCTTATATGTTAGAAATATAGTCACCGATAGCCATGCCTCCATGGGAAAGTAGTGTGATAACTTAAGGATAGAACCTATGAGGGGTTTCCTCACCTATAAAATAAATATATAATCCTTATAAGTCATCCTTAAGAATTCGTTATTAATATAAGGCTTATGTATAGTTTAGGCTAGTGGTGAATTAACCTTATTATGGGAGATTTGGGATAGTTAACACCACTATGGTTTGAAACTTTAGATGAGTAACTATAAGGAATCCCAATCCATGCTAATGGAGGTTGAGTGTCACTTAGGAATGACTAGTTGTACAACATGATGGGTGTGAGTAACATAATAACCAAGTCATGTTTTGTGGAACCAATGCTCTGGGTGATTATCTTTTCACACATGTTATTATTATATTTGTGGTGATTAGCCATCTGCCCATGTTTTGATGATGTTTATGGCGATAAACCATTTAACAATGTTTAATAATGTATTGTGGTAATAACCCATTCACCTACATATATTGTTTATAATTATGGTAATAGACTATTCACACGTGCATTATTATTTTGGTGATAACCTATTCACCTATGTGTTATAGCTATGGTGATTACTAGTTCACCTATTTTTCCTACTATAGTGATGACCCATTCAACCATGTGTTATTTTATTGATGATAACCTATTCAACAATGTTTTATTATCATAATGATAACCGGTTCACCTATGTGTTATGGTTATGGTGATGAACTGTTCACCTATGTAGTCTATTGTAGTGATGACTTGTTTGCCTATGTTTTCTATTATAATGACGACTCATTCACCCATGTGTTTTTGTGATGGTGATAACTTGTTTATCAATATGTTATGGTAATAGTTATGACTTTTTCATCAATGTTTTCCATTATGGGGATAACCTATTCACTGATGGTTATTATTTGGATTAGTGATAACCCATTTACCCATACTTGTGTTGTTAGTGGTGTGGAACTATTCACCGATAATTTTATTGGTGGTAATAACTCATTAAACTATGTTATTTGTGTTACTAGTGGGAATATCCCATTCAATCAATTTTTATTTAGAGAGGTGATAACCTTTTCACCCTAATATTTTGATCATATTATGGGAGTAATAATCCAATTTTGGTATTGACATAAGAAGGTATAGTTATTCACTAAGGTTTCTATCTAGATTCCCATGATATGATAAGTGTTATTATTATTAATATTTCTCCACTATATTATTTTTTATGAACCCATATAAAATTTTGTGAACTAAATGATTTTGAAGTTGGGTGATTTACCTACTCACCACCAGTCATTGATGTAATATCACTGAGTACAGATCTGATCTTATTTTGATATAAATCAACCAATGCTTTCAATGTCCAATTTTGTGCTATAACATCAGTAATGAGAAAGTGAAAAAAAACTGTACAAAGAGATTCATTTTTGAAAATATTTGAATTTAATAACCTAATGAAATTCAATTACACCATAATGTATTAAAATTAACTTTATCTATGAATCAAAAACTTTATTTTTCCAAGATGAAGGCATATGTCTCCAATCATCATACGTAATTAGAAGGGTAACTAGATCTACTACCATCTAGCCTAGAATTTGGCCAAATAATCCCATGGAGACATCTGTAGAGACCCCATAACAGTCAAATAGGAAAACTATATTTAGTCCATTCAGATTCCAAAAATCTAAACTTTTCATATTTTTCTCTATAGTAGCATTGTTTCCATTTTTTATGAAAAAATAGTTAGTAGTATAAAAAAACTTCGATAAATTATTCATATTAACATTTGTACCTATAATAGTCACCCTATAATATCCTCACGAAGAACTGGGATTAGCCTACCACCTCACAGCTAAGGGTTGAATGGTATCAATATAATGGTTCCTCCTTGGAATTCCTATCATTTAATCAAATAAGAGCAACTTCAGAACATATATTTCAAAAAATTCATGCAGAAAAAAAATTAAAAATGATAACATATGCACAATACTAACAAAAAAATTTACATAACTATGATAACGAATGACTAAAAAAATGACATAAGTGGTTGATAAATGAATTCATGACTACACATATAATCATTTTCTCCTTCAATCGTGTCATTTTCCTACTCCATCATTACTTCATCTACTTCAGCCACCCTTACAAGACTAATATTTTCAATATCATGATGGAAAAATAATTTATCTTCTTTCTATTGATGAGATTCAATGTTATAGGTTAAATCTTTCACTTCATCACCCATATCATACAAGTATCTTTGTTTTGCATGAGCAACTATACTCCACCCTTCATCCATGACATCTTCCATATAATATACCATTTTATCTTATGATGATATGATATACAGATCATGTAATTAACAGTCACCAACATCCATCAAGTGAGAGAAGTTCACCGAAGTAAATTTCAAGGAATCTATTTTAACAACCCTAATAAAATCTACCCAATTACATTTGAATAAAACAACTAAAAAATGCCCATGGTATTTTAATTCGATAATATCAGTCAACTTTCCATAGTATCACACTTCAGAAAACGTAAATATACCACTATTCTATGCCTTTAAACCCTCTTCCTGATCAATTGTACTAAATTTAAATCCATTCGCATTGTAAGTGTCAAAATTTATATCCTGTTTTAGAGGACCTCAAGCAAGAAACTTCAAATATTATGAAAAATCATCTCTATTATCAGTATTCATGATCTAGAAAAAGTAATATACAATATTATATTTATAAAATATATGTGTCAACCAAATATTCATACTGATTACAATATTTATGAACTTACACATCTTGAAAACCATTATACAAGATCTTTATTCACAAATTTTGTTATACCTTTCTCATTTTGTGTTTGAACACTCATTCATCTCATTTTTTGTATCCTAAACTCTTTAATAAATGGTTATGAAATTTCACTATTTAGAAGAACATATCTATGTGGCTATGATAATTCCATTTCTTTCAGTGTAACATTTGAGCTCCTCCCAACAAATCAGTTAATAGGAGGAAATATTTTTGATTTCCCATGTAGTTGAGATTGAGTTGATGTTTCATCAATACATCCAACTCAATTGTATCTTGTATCAATATCATAAAAGTATCTAGAACAAAATGCAATACACTCCTCTTCCAAATATCCTTTATAAATAAAGTATTCAGGTTGAGATTTATTTTTGACGCATGATTTCAAATGCCCAAGATATCTGTGAAATAAAAGAAAAAAATTGTGTATTTAAATAAGTGCCAAGAATTTTTTACTTAAATGAAAAACATATAAATAAAGTACTTCTAAATTGGATACATCCATCGATAATGTCTGGGGCCTCCTAATTTAGATTCCTCAACCAAATACATAGTTAAATACACCATGATAGTAAAAAACAATGGAGGGAAGATCATCTCCATTGAACAAAGTGTCAATATAAATTTCACCTAATGGTTTTCAAGATCAAATTGTTATAACGTTTTCTCACATAGCTATCTAAAGAATGTGAAAAATTGGAGTACAACAACTGTAACCTTTTCAGGTAATAATGTACACAATACCAATGGTAGAAACTGCTATAAACATGTGAATTGTGATTTTTCAATCCATGTAACCTATGATGATTTAAGTCAACACACCTTGATATGTTACTTGAATACCAATCAAATTCCTTGGAATGTTTTAAAATTTTAAGGAATGTTTCTTTATTCCTATTTTTCATTGCAAAAATTTCCATAGCATACTTTCCATTCTCATCGGGCCAGAGATCATTCTTTATGTCCATTGCTTGTAAGTATTTATGAGCATTGAGAAAATCCTTCAATTTTCCATGCTCATTAAGAAATGTGAAGATAAAATTTTCAAAACATTCTTCTCAATATGCATCACTTCAATATTATGCTACAAAAAATTACATTCCTAATATAAAAGTTTAAAGAATATTATTTTTTTCTTCCATTGTTGCATTCCGATTTCACTTGAAGATGCACTTTGAACTCATTTCCCACTATCATTCAAATGATACACCTTCCCAAACTCTGTTTCAAAATTTCAAAGTAGTTCCAATATTTCATAACCTATCAATAACTTTGGAGGTGGTCTACGATCAATAACACCATTGAATTCTGACCTATTCAACTGAAATCTATGAGATGAATCTAGAAATATTTGATGAAATAAGAAGAAAAATTTTCTACTGTGAGTTAGTCATTCGGGCTCAAAATCAAAGTTATAAATAGGACAATCCAAACCCGTGTAAGTGTTCTAAACAGCTAAATTCCCAAGTCCAGGGAAGTCACTAATGGTCTATATTAGAGAAGCTTGCATTTTAAACATTGTTCTAGAAGATGCATCATATATCTTAACATCATTTCTCCATAACTCCTATAATTATTCAATTAAAGGCTGCAATTATATATCAATATCATTTCCAGGCATTTGTTTTCTAGGAATAATCATCAAAATGATAAAATATGTTTGTTTTATACACATCCATAGAGGCAGATTTCAAGGGATCAAAACAACCAACCAAATGCTATGACCGATGCTCAAAGTATCAAATGGGTTGAATCCATTGGAAACCAATCCCAATAGAACATTCCTAGGATCAAATGAGAAATATATATGTAATGAATCAAATTTCTTCCATGATTTTTAATCTCTTGGATGTCTCATTAACCCATCATTGTTATTATCTAAAGAATGCCACTTCATGTGTTCGACAGTTTTTGATAACATGAATAATCTTTGCAATCGAGGCTTTAATGGAAAGTAATGAAAAACCTTTTCAAGTCTATTACTTCTGTTCTTATTAATAGTAGCATTTTGATTCAAACTTCCAACATCACTCATTGATTGTCATATAGAAGAACATTTTTTTCAATCATGTCTTCTTGAATCCTCTCCCCAATAAATCATAAAATCACCGGGACATGTGTTTTTTGTATAATTCAGACCAAGATTGTTAATTTTTTTTCCATATCATAAAAAGACATATAAATATTTTCTTCATGAAATGCATCATGAAAAAATTCCAATATCATGGACATCGCCTTATTTGTAATTACACATAGACATTTGATACGGTACAACTTCATCAGAAAAGAAAGTTTTGAATATTTCAAAAATCCACTATAAAACTCTTGATTTCCATCGTCAACTAAACCATGAAACTCATCTGTCTTCTCAATAAAGTTTTCTCTTAAATTAGTCTCCCCAAAATCAAGAGGAGGATCCAATGATATGTTACAATCTTGATCTGGTTGTCTTATAGTCTCAAAAACATCATTTTCCTTATTGTTATTTGTAGCACCCTCAACTAGTTGTTCTGATATGTTTTTATGTTGATTTTGTTGTATTTAAACACCAAATGAATCGTTAATAAAGTTTTCATTTCATTTTCCATTATCTATGAAGTTGGGAGCTCATTCTATCGATTGGAGTCAGTGTTCAAAGTTTCTGTAACGTTCGATTCACCATGCCAAATCCAACAGAAATATTGAGTAGGGAATTACTTCAATATCAAGTGCTCGCAAACTTCATCTCTCTTAAACCATATTCTAAATTTACATTGAGTAAATTAACATCTTATTCTCTTTTCAATGGATCGATTTGAAATTGTAAAATCTAAAAACTCCTCAAAGCCCTTAGCATAATGAAGTGTTTTCCTTGGTAATATGATCCAGATTTTATCCATATATATCACGATGTGCCTACACATTATTAAAAAAAATTAAAACACATAAATATTATTAAATAGGAAAACAGATAATGGTAAAATATGGTAAATCGGGGAATGATAATGAAGTGAAGGAATATCATAGTTTGAGAATAGAGGAAACCTGACATAAATGGATCATTAACACTAAGATGACCTTAGCAGTTCCATACTTAAAAACAAAAAAGGGAATACCTGACATGAGTTAGTGTAGATCTCACCTCTTGGCAGAGGTCTAACATAATTATAGATTCTAAATCTTTGGATTAGAGGTGATATATTGGAATCAAAATGAATCTCAACGTTATAGGAATCAATACACACATTGTTCTTAATATAGAACCCCCCTATACAAATATGATTTATATAGAGGAGGGAAAGATAAAAATGTATGGATGATATGGTGATAGATATGAATGAAACCATCATGGAATTAAGAAATTACTCATTGATATAGTATAACTAGTTATGGAAATGGAAGTGTTGCTTCATGTATGGCTTAATGAATTTGAACATATTAATGAGAAAAGGTGACATATGTCGAATGAACTTGAAATAAATTATAATAGAGTACAATTATAATTTTATAAGAAGGATATCCTCTACTCATTTATTCAAGGGGAACTAGTATAGTCATTGAGAACTCCATGATAACTTGGTAGAGACCTATGCTGATTGTGAAAAAATAGAAAGACCATGGTATGTAGATATGGTCTATACCAATTAATAATGTTCCTTTATTATAATTCTTATAGAGTATGCCATTCCTATCACTAATGCACAATTTATTATAAAATAAAAATCCTAACAAACATTATCCAAAGTTTAACTTAATATTCAATAACAAAAAATGATGTAGATATATAATTGAAGATTATAACTACCAATTTTTATTATTATTGATCAACCCACATGTAAATATACCTCAATTAGGAGGTTATGACTGCAGTGTAGAGAAGCACATACAAGGGCTCAGGAGGCTCAGGTAGCATATGTTCTTCATTTCAAAAGTTATATAAGATAAATTTAATAGTCAGGATAGGATTTTTCCTCCTTCAATTAACGGATGAATATATATTTACCATCTAGATTAAATGAATAGGGTCTGTACAAATTACCTAACTATGATAATCTCAGACAAGTCATTTCAAAAATTCAAAAAAATAAAGATAAGTCAAACATAAAAGATGATAACATATGTATACATTATGTTTTAGAAGACATTGGTTGAAAAATAGATTATATTACATAGTAGAATTCATAGAATGTGTATCATTGGTGGTCACATAAATTAGTAATTTTTCTATGGGGTCCATGATGTGTTTCTAGATACCACTCTTGGTCTATGGGTTAGAACTACTCTCACTGATAAAGGGTCCTAGAGGATGGAACACTAATTGTATAAAAAATATCAAAAGATTTAATTTAATATATGTTTTAGAATAAATTTTTTCCTAGTTTGTGGAATAATATTTATTCAAGTTATATTGATCATAAATTTAATCACTATATTATTTAATTCATGAATTCAAAATTTTAATTTTATCAGATATTTTTTCACAAGACAAATAAAAAAATTATTTATTCATAAGATGAGTGAATTTAATATTTATTTATAATTTAAATAAATAAACTAATTATTTATTTACATGTTATGTGGATATAATATTTATTTTAATGAAAAAAAATAAATTTATTATTCATATATAGATAATATTTATGGGTGAATTAAAAACAATAATTTCTTTGACACATTTGAGTATGGATATATCCTAACCCTAATTCATAGTGCCTCATACTACCCCCTTATTAGTTGAAGGGTGGGGTGGTAGGAACATTGACTGGATTGGGTGGAAAGCCTTCTAGATATGCTTTAGTGAGAAATTCATCCTCCACCATCATGGTGATTTTAAATTTATCTAACTTTTTTAGGATTGAGTTAATTCCAAATTTGATACATAAATCAAATGTATGATCACTTATAATAATTTCATTAGATGAATAAAATGTAGCAGTGATGTTTCATAACTTGATGCTCATTATGAAATTTTCTTCTAGTAGACCTCCCATGTACATGTTCAAGAAGTATTCTAACTCTTATTGGGATATCATAAATACCACTATAGCAGGGATTCATAATTACTATAATTTGTTTATTCACCTTCAATATGATCATGAATTCAACATAACTTTATCTATAAAATATAACTTCTTTTAGATCTATATATTTCATCTAATGTGATGGAAAAGTGATATATCATCAATAAAGGACTATCCATTTTTATCTATATGGAATCATTTACTAAGAATACCAATTATATTAGAGAACCTAAAAAATATTTTGGTGATTTGAGGTCATATTTTTATATTTACGGGACCAAAAAAATAGACGAGGAATTTAAAACACACTTTCTATCATCGCTTGTCTACAGAGATGGATATTGTAACTGTCCTTACTAATTTTAACAAAAAAATGGAAGTGATTATGGTATCTCCCTAAAAATTGAGTGCAATTAAAATATAATATACTTAAATATCTATATTTTACTGGTACATATAGATTCTATGTGTTAGATGTTAAAGGAAAACACTCAAATTTTCATGATTGTCATGATTTTATCAAATATGACTTATCTTCTTTCTTGTTTATCTTACTTGATGAGAGATATGAAAGGAAAGTGTGTGGGGGATTATCATAGGAGATTGAATAATAAGGGACTATTTCTACCTATAATCATAAATGAATCTATTAGTGAAGAAATAAGGACCACAGATAAAGAACATGACACTCTAATATTATCCTCCTTCCGTGATGTGAATCAATTAGAAGGAGATGATCAACATAATACTATTATGGATGTTTTTAGGGAATTTTTTTCCATGGGTATCACTATGGTAAAAGATGATTATTCCTTAGTTAATATTTTTTATTTCTAGGTTGATGATGGGGTCATGAAGTTTACCTTGGTTAGTGATCACCAGATAACTATGACACCATTGATAGCCTACAAGGATAAAATAGATTAGAGGATAAAGGGTGATGTTATTATTTATTACACACCAAATATAAATTCTTATATCATTATATCTTAGGTAATGGATGATCTATAAACCTATTTTTCTCAAGAAGAGGCTATGGTCATGATAGCATATAAACATATACAGGATTTCAAGCCTCAAGTTTGAGAGGATGGACATGATTAAATTATTTAGCATGAAACTATAAATTCTTTAGCTATTCAATATGAAACTCTTGGAGCACTACCTAAGGTTCTAGGTTAGGAGGCATTTGATATTTTATGAATTTAGGAAATCCCCAAAGATAAAGATATTATTGATTCTCAGGAGGGGGATATTAACAGAATCATAAAAATCCATACAATCAATAGTTTAAGACAAAGAAAGTATTACTCAAATATGAAAATAAGAATTATAACTCAGTCTATTACTCAAATTATAATTTATTATAACATTAATAGTGGGTTTGTTGGATACATGGATGAATCAAAATACTTACCCTAGGAGAACTGAGATGGGTAGGCTTCATATTCATCCTATGAATACTCATTGGAATATATTTAGATCATCAAAACCTCTTTAACTCCTTTAATAATTCTATAGGATATGAAGGATAAGCATGTTTTTGGTATTAGGGATGAAAATATTATTAATTTGGATAATGATGACTCATATAATGTAGAGAATTCCATGAATGATATTCTAAGATGAAACTTCAAGGAGTTCAAGTTAAAAATTGGTTCTTATAATAAGTATCTTAGAAAAAATAGCACCTTGTTGCTTTCACAGGATTACAAGTTTCTTCATTTAATGGATTTTGTATAGGATGAATAGAAAGGATGTTTGAAGTGTTTTTTAATTTTTTCCACACTGTGATTCTTTGCTTATTTTTTATGTAGTTTTTTTCCAGTTCCTTTGTCGGTGTTTGGCATTTTTTTACGTTTTCTTCCACTATACCCAATTTATGTTAAAATAAATTTTTATTAAAGGGGATTTGACACATATCATAAATTATATTTTTAAGTTACACCTTGGTTATTAATTTCTAAATAGAATGGGTGTGAGTGGAGTGTTTTGGTTATTTTTTTAGTTTGAGTTTTTGAGGTTTGGGTGTTTGTTCAAAACTTTTTCTCTTTGTTGTGGGTCCTTCTCCCATTTTTTTTCACATACAAAATAAATTCAATTTGTTCCAAAAAATATATGGGATAATTTTTTTCAATATAATGATATAATAAATATATTTTAATATCATTTAAATAAAAAATCATTTATTTATTCCAGAAATGATATTATAAAAATAAGGGTCACCTAAATAGATTATAGTTTTATTATTATTTTAATATATGTGATAGGGGTTTCAGTCAGATTAAAATTAAAAGGGATTAAATGAATTTCTTTTTATTTTTACCTAAGTTTTATAACTATTATATGTTATTTTTTTAACATGAAAATCCCATTCTATCCAATTCAATTCTCAAGATTGAGAAATATTATTTTAGATAATCATCCCTAATTTCTCAAGTTTCTAGAGAGAATGGAAGAGATTTTTTTGGTAATTTGAAGCTTCTTCAAGGAACTATATTCAACTCACTAGAAGGAGGATATCCAAAAGTTTACTTTGGTGTCTTTAAGGTGGTAAAAATACTACCTCTCAAATATGAGTTTCAGTTATCAGAAGTTAGTGAAATTATGATTTGTTGAAAAATATTATATTTGTTTTCTAGATGGGTGTTGTGAATAGTAAGTAGACTCCAATAGTATTAGTGGTGTAAGATACTAATGGATGGTGAATTCAATATAGGGTTTATTGTGTTTCCCCGTTGGTGTCACAACTTGTTTGACCAATTGATTATCTTTATAAGGTTGAGGTGTGACCAGTTTTTGAGTAGATCTGTATGATGATCTGAAGTGTAATAAATGGATCTTAGGATACATTAATTCATATCATTGTATTTAAAGTGAAATAAAAGATTTTTTAGTGTTTTTTCATATATTTTGGATGAATGTTTGAACCATGTACTATTTTTTATCCATTTTATATTTTCCAATTTCTTTTATTGTTTTAAAAGATTGTATGTGAGTTGGTAATAAGAGTGTGTGAAAGGTGAGACTTGGTGGTGTAGATTAGGATTTACTATCTTACTAGTTTTTAGGTCCCTAATATTTTATGAAATATTTTTTTTCAAAATGAATTTTATTTCTTATATATGTTGTGTTACACGCAGCACCAAGTTTTAGAAAACCACGATATTATATTAGAATATTATTATGTGAAAGTTACCTCCTAGCCATTAGATTAGAGGGTATGAATAATATAGAATAAATTATGAAACATTTATGGCTTATACATGTATAAAATAAATTCATTGGTTTCCAATTTATTATAAGTAAAAATAAAATCATTTTAAAGTAAAAGAATTTTTTTTCTAGAAAACAATTTTTTCACAAAAAAAACAATTTATTTTAATAAATTAAATAAATAATTTTAGGAAATTATTTTAATTAATTTTTTATATTATTCATTTTATAAAATTATTTTACATTAAAAAAAATATTTTTTTAGTCATGGAACAAAAATAAAATCTATTATAATACTTAAAAATGTATTTTTATAAAAATTCTATTTACATAGCCTATTAAATGCTTATTTTAAAATTAATTTATTCAAATTATAGGTATTGAATTTGATAAATTTTATTCCATATTTATAATTATGAGGTATAAATTTGGTAAATTTGTCCATTTTTTGGCCAATATAAATAGTAACCTTATTAAAATCTTTCACCTAGGTAAAGGGTAAATCATGTTAACCTTGGTTAAAAATAAGCGAAAAGACAATAATTTTTCTACGTAATTGTTATTGGAAGAAATTAATTCTAACCCTATAACCTCAGGATCTAAATTTACCATTTTAAGGGTTAATTTTCCATTAAAATGACCTATAAAATATTTAATTAAAAGAAGGTGATAAAATTTTACTCTCTCAGTTTTAAATATCTATTATGTGTACACTTATGAAAAAATTATGTTATGAATGAATATAAGTGTCTAATATGAGATTAATAAAATTATTTTTATGATATAAAATTATCTATAATTTTAATAATTATATAATGACCTTAAATTCTTATGCAACACTGATGAATCATTTCCAAAATTAATAAAAAAATTAATAAATGATTTTATAAATATTAAATGCAATATAATTTGAGTGATTTAATGTGTGAAACGATTTATATAGATTAATATGAAATATTATTTTTATTTTAATAATTATATTCTAATTCCAACCTTTTATTGATGTATTTTAGGTTATATAAAATGAATAGTTTCTAAATTGATAATAATGATATTTTATGAAAATAATATTTTATTAAATTACATCAAAATAATAAAAATTTTAAAATTAGAAAATGGGTTTAATATATGGTAAAAAATATCATCCCTTTACCATTTATAGTCCATTTTTAACTATTTTTATTGATAAATACATTAATATATTTTAATCTTTTATGAAATTACAAGAGTGCCCATCCCCTCAATTATAAAATTGTACCCCACCTTTCTCTTCATCATACCACATTGATACTTCTATATCAAAAAAATTCTACCAAGTTATCATATAAATTTATTTATATACATTATAGTGGTGATGTTATCCCCAAATTTCTAACCCTAGAGCCCTTAAGAGGAAATATAAAGGATCCATTTCAAAGAAGTGGTAATCGCCTTAACTGACCACTTTATTTTTAATTATTATTTTATCACATATAAATTGTTTATATTATTCATAAAATTATAAATTAAGTATCATAAATATACTTAGATTTTAATATGATCATTAAATCACTTTTCCCCCCGTTTTCAATCAAATGAGAAGTGAATGTATCGCTCGTGCATATGTACGACTTATCATCTCAATGTAGCGATACAATTAATTTTCCATAAAATTATTTCATAGATGATTATTATGATGGCTTTAATACATATATAAGATACTTATGAAATAAATATTATTCTATAATGATAATATAATAAAATTCTTGTTACCTTCCAGATCGTTGGAAAAAGATAATGTCGTTCGTGTGTATGTGTGGACTAAAACCTCCACAAAGCGATGTTATTTGTATTTATTTTACATTTTAATTGTATATTAATATGGAAGTATTTAATTAATATATATATGATATATATTATGTTGTTATTATTTTTAACATGGATTTATTATTTTTATTTCTTTCTTTCAATCAGTTGATAAATGGAAACAATGCTCATGATTACGTAAGACATATCATCTCCATTATTGGTGAAATTCATTTTCCTATCTCTATCTTATATGGATGATTCTAAATATTAATATAAGGAATATATATTATATTTAAACTATTATTAATATTTTTAATATTATTCTAATCTGATCAAAGTACAAGGACCAAAACTACCAAACAAAAACATACATGAAAGATGAAGAACTTATCATCATGAATAGTGATTTTAGTAAAGAATTGTTAATGGAAAAGATATAAAAGGTTATATGTAAATTATATATGGTATTATATATAAGATTATGTTTATGTAATATATATATAATAAATCTATATTTATTGGATAGGAGGTTCAAATACGTAGAACCAAATTTGGACATGAGTTAAGGGATTTTCATCTCACTTTTATTTCTATGTGACACATGATATATTTACAACTTATCTATTTTATGCGGTGTATATAATTCCATTTAATGTATATTATTATTATTTTTATGAAATTTATGGTTATTTTTAAAACCATTTAAGGTTTTTTCTTTCATGGGAATTTTAATTCAAATGATACCAAAACGGTAAGGGTTTTAAGTCACAATCTCATTTTTTATCGAGGTTGTTTATGATTATGTTTATAATGATGAATTTTTTTATCTAACTTTAATTAAACCCATGAATTTTCTTATCCTTGGGTTATTTCCTGAATTACATGTTTTTCTTTCATTTTCCTTATCTTACGTACTCAAGATACAGAAAATATGTTTTTATGGAAAGTTGAATTTATTTCTCCTTTCGATCAAATTTTTTTCTTCCATATCAATGTTTTAAAATAAATGTTTTAAAATAATTATTTGAATATTATAATATGATTATTTAAGTTATTTATTCACATTTTTTAATTTTTAAAAAGTTGTTTTGAAGGAATCTTCTTTTTATTTTCCAAAGAAGGCACTTTTTAACTTTTTTTACAAAGTGTTAATGGAATGGTTTATTTTAAAATATATGGAATAAATGAAATTTCCAAATATCAGGAATGATCAATGATTTGAAGATTAAGTTATAGGTTTTCATGTTTTCTTTTAAATAAAATTTTTTATTTAATATTTTAGAAATTTCTTATTTTTAAAAATGGTTATTTCAAAGTGAAAATGATATTTTCCTCATGAAATTTTCCAATAACACTTTAAAGAATTTTATCATATATGGTAACTTTGTTTTATGTTACTTATGTTTTACTAGGGATAAGGTCCAAGAATAAAATCGTTGTTCATTATAAATATTTTTAATTTTTATGATTACAAGGTGTTTAGGAAACCTATTTCTTTTCAATGGGTTATTCTATGATGAAATAATGAAATGTTTACGAAACCCATTTATATTTTCATGGGTTAAGATATAATGAAATATATATAAAACTCATTTTATTTCATGGGTTTTGATATGATATATATTTTATGATCCTTTATCACTCATATGTATGGTTTTCATTATATTGCAAGTGGTTTCATTATAAACAAAGTACGATGGTTATGTTATAACCAAGGAGGGTGGTTATGTTACAACCAAGGATGGTGGCCATGTTATAAATGATGATGAGTGATATTTATATATCTATCCAATGAATTGGGTAATTATTGATATCTCATAAGATAAACAGTAATATAATGATGAGTTAACTTAGTTCATTAAGGGAAATTTTCCACTATTATATTCTTGGGATTAAACCTTGATTACTTCAATGGTTTGGGGAGTGAACCCATTACACTATGATAGACTAGGAAATGATCCTTAACTACCATGTAAATGATTTTATATTATTATGTGTATTCCAGGATTCTATTTATTATGTTAATTTTATGATCACATAGTTCATGTTCTTTGATTTATTTATGATTTGTATCTTATGAACTTCCAATATTTATTCCATGAATCAAGATTATGATCATTGATATGAAGGGTATGGTTTAGAAATGTTATTATCATGTTCTCATACCACCATGTTCATGTTATGTTTACGTGATCATTGATATCACTATTATATACCCTAACTGGTCATTTTATCTCACCCTTTCTTATGTTTCATTTACCCAGGTTATGAATGAAGGTATTAAGTATGATATTTCTAAGAAGGGTTCTAGTTATGAAGAAATTAATGGGATAAACTTATGAAACGATTGTTTATGTGTCCATGTTTCCAAATATACTACACTTATATGATTATGGTGTGAATTTAAATGTTATATAATTAATATTCATATAATAAGATGTAATATATATGCATGAAAAATATGGTTCACTATAGTTGATATGAATTGAATGTTTAGTTAACTTTTAGAAACTAGGTTGTGAAAAATTTAGTGATAAACCTAGGGATAAGATTAATTATAAGACAACTTCCAATAGTATTAGTAATGACCATGAATGTATTAGTTTAAACCTAAGGTATAATAGATTAAAATGAAGGTGTCTTTATTTAGAAATCATATATATTATTTTTCAATATTATGTGATTTTCTAGTATGATTATTATTTCTCACACTATTTTTTTTCTTTTAGTGAATGGATGGAACCCAAATGAATCATGTTAATGATGAAGGCGATGGAAAATGAAATTATTTTCCTCTTGAGCAACCAAATGTTATGGGAGACAGAATAAAAATTATGATTTCTATGCTCACAAAACATTCCCAATATATGAGTCCTACTAAACTTAAAAATGAGAAAAGGAGGGAATGATGTCCTATTGAGTACTTCATGAGGAAACACACACCTTATTTTAGTGGTTCTACTGATTCAATAGTTACTGAGAAATGGATTGGTACTATTTAAAAGATATTTTTTGTTATCTAGTGAATAGAACATGAAAACATAGTCATAGACATTTGTAATTTAGAAGGTGAAATGGATCAATGGTGTAATATTATTAAGAATATGAAACAAGAAGAATAAATTAAAAATATAGAGTGGGATGAGTATAAGAGTGTATTTTTCATAAATTAAATCCCTTCTATTCTATGCACAAGGATAGAGAAGGAATTTTTTGAACACTAGTAGAAAGAAGATGAATCTATTTGTAAATTTGAAGAAAATTTTACAAGACTTTCATGGTATTATCCTGGTTTAATCATTATCCTTGAAATAAAAATTGAATAATTATTTAATGTCTTAAAGATAAGTATCTGAAATCTATTAACAAAAGATAATTTAATATCTATGATGAAAATATTCAATGTGAACTCAAGTTAGAAATGTAAATCAGGGATTCCCACTATTCCCATTGTTTTGATAAGAAAAGTAAGATCAAGCCCCATGAGAACTGAAATAAATCACATAGTGGAAAGAAATTGAAATCACCCACACATATGAAATATGGGAAGAAACATCATAGGAATTACTTGAGTTGAAATGGTATGTTTTTTAATTTTTTGAAGCTAGTAATATAGATATTAAATGTCGAAAGGAAGTGAAAATGATAGTTGATAAAATGGATTAAAGGATGATGCAGACTAATACACCATCCTCCAATGCATCAAATTTACGAAGTATGAGAATTATGGCTACCAGTGCATGAATCCAAATGTTTTTTGATTATTATAACTACCAACCTTCTTATCCCAAATGAAAATGGAAATCTTCTACGATCACAACTACCGAAGTGGGTTATGGTAAAGAATTGGTGAAAAGTACACTTATCATCCACTCTAGAACTCCCAATGAATTATTTGATTTTAGATCTACCCACTCATTTACATATAAAAATTTTCTTTGGGTATCATAGTACCAAATCAAATATTATATTTAGAGTTATTATTTAAAAATCCTAATGGTAGGATGATCACATACAATGTTTATGATTCTTCTCAAGTTGATGTTTATGAGAATTTTATTCATGAAATTGTTGTTATTATTCTTCTAGTGGAATTTGATGTTATTTTTGGAATGGATTTTATATAAATAAATTGCACACAAATTGATGATTAAGTAAGTTACATTTTATATTATGAACAATTCTATGATTATCTATTAGTATGATGAAAAATTTAAAATTCCAATGGAAATTACATCCATTATATGGGTCATTATTCCTATTCTGAACCAATCTATCAATTTCTGAGTAAGAAAGTCACATCCTCAAAGAATACATTTTTAATGGACCTAATTTTATGTAAAATACTAGATAATATTGAAAAATGATTCATTTGACTATGTGAATCACCATGGTGTGCACATAATCTTTTTTTAAGAAGAAAGATGAATATATGTGACTATGAATTGATTATCAAGAACTGAACAAGGTCCCAATAAAAAAAAGGTATCCTATACCCCCATATTGACTACTTGACTGATCAATTGTGTAGATATAAACACATTTCTAAGGTTGAACTTCATTATGTATATCATCAATTAATATTAATGAAGGACGATATACCCAAGAAAACATTCTATACAATGTATGACCATTATGAATTTATAGCGATTCCATTTGGCCTTAGTAATTTCCCCACTATATTCCTAGATTGAAAAGAGTCTTTAAATATTACTTTGAACAATTTATGGTTGTATTTATATATTATAGTCTTATATATTACAATATTAAGAAAGTGAAATAATATCAAATGAGAATTGTGTTGAAGAAACTGAGGAAGGAGAAGCTTCATAAAAAATCTACCTTATGTGAATTTTGGCTATAGAAATTTTCATTTTTGGGTCACATATTCTCATGTGAGGGTATATCAGTAGATCCTTCAAATACCTAAGTTATTGAATATTGTCCAAGACCAACCAATATAGATGATATCTATAGTTTTATTAGTTTTTATAGATATTATCATCACTTTTTGGAGAATTTATCATGGGTTTTTAATCCACTCAACATGTTAACTTATAGAAGATCAAGGTTTCTTTAGAGGGATGAATGTGAAGAGAATTTCAAGAAGCTAAATAAAATGATGGTCAGTGATCCTATGATCACACTACCTTATAGTGAAGAATGGTTTTTAATCTATAACTATGTATTGAAGAATGTACTATGATGAGTTATCATGCAAAATGATATGGTGATAGCTAACGCCTCACTTCAATTGAAGCTTCATAAAGATTATTACCCAACTCAAGATTTGAAGTTAGTGGTGGTTATTTTTTCATTAAAGACATGGTTGAATTATTTTTATCGATAATGGTGTAAAATATATATATATATATTGATTAGAAATGTTTAATGTATATTATCATATATAAAGTGATGAATATGTTCCTGATAGGAAGGTTATAGATGATTAAAGATTATGAATGCCCAATAAATTACCACCATGGGAAAGAAAAAAATGTTGTAGATGAACTAATTTGAAAGGATTATACTAGATTATCTATGTTGTGGATAGAGAAAGACCATATATATTTTTATTTTAAATAGTTGAATTTTGAAATCTTGAAGGAGGGAGAAATCTCTTATCTTTCTCAAATGAGTATTCAACCATCTATCCAAGTGAAGATTAAAGATGTGTAAAAGTAAGTTATGGAACTAAAAAAGAAGGTGAGAAATGTTCTTGAGTTTAACATTGATTGTAATGGTATAATAAGGTTTAGAAACTATAGGTGTGTCCCATCTGTAATATATTTGAAGAAGGTTATATCAGATGAAGCTAAAAGTTCTTCATTCTCTATTGGTCCAAGAATTATGAAGATATATAAATATGTTAAATAATATTTATAGTGGGATGTTATAAAGAGATATATTTCTGATTATGTCTTTCAATGATTGGTATGTTATAAATTTATGTTTTAGGGATAAAATTCAAAGGGGACGTTATACCCATTACCCATACTAGAATAGAAATGGGAAAACATCACTATAAATTTTAAAATTGGTATCCCCAAAACATCAAAAGGGAAAAATGATATATGGGTTGTAGTTAATTTCCTTAGGAAGTTAGATCACATCATTTCTATTTGGGATGATTTTTATATTTACAATATTACTTGATTATACATTACGGAAGTGGTAGGATATCATAGAGTACCACTCCAAAATCACATCTGATTAGAATTTGAGGTTAACCTCAATATTATGGAGGAACCTTAAGTAGGCTATATATACATAGATTAATTGTAGTATAGTTTATCATACTCAGATAGATGGTCATTCTAAGAGAACAATTAAAATTCTATAGGATATATCGAGGCCATGTTTTATCAATTTCAAAGGTGAATTTTATTAACACCTTCCTCTAGTCATGTTTTCTTATAATAATATCTTGTACTATATAATTTATATGACTCATTATGAATCCCTATATGGAAGAAAGTATAAAACTCCAAAATGTTGGGATGAAGTTGGGGAATAAAAGCTATTGGGACTTGATCTAGCTAAGTAAATGGTATGGACAATTATATAAATTCAACAACACATCAAGATAGTTGAAATATAATACAAAATTTATGTGGACAATGATCTACAAGATCAAGAATTTATATTGATAATAACTTTTTTATATGAATTTCACCATGGAATAAGGTCATGAAATTTTGATAAAATGGAAACCTAAGACCTAAGAATATTGTACCTTTTAAGATTAATGATTGAGTAGGGAAAATAACTTATCATTTGGCTCTTTCACCAAACCTCTCACAAGTTTACGATGTATTATATGTATCTCTCTTGAGGATGTACATACATTATACATTACATGTAATGAAATAAGAGGTCATACCATTAGAACATGATATTTTTTATAAAGAACAATAAGTATAAATTTTGATTCATGGAGAAACATTTCTACAGAATAAGACTACTCACTAGGTGAAAATACTCGGGAGAAATCACAAATTCAAAGAAGCTACATGGGAACTCAAGGATGTAATGAAACGATTATATCCTCATTTTATTGTCTTAGAGTAATGAATTTCAAGGGAAAATTCATTTTATTAGGGGTATAACATAACACCTCAATATTTTATGAAATAATATTTTTCTTCAAATGAATTTTATTTTTTCAATAGCTTGTGTTACACAGAACACCATGTTTTAATGAACAATGATATATATCTAAAATATTATTATGTGAAATTTATTTTCATGAAATTGGATTGGTATGTATACGTTTTACTAACTAAATAATGAAAAATATATGGTTTATATATGTATAATATAAATTCATTAGTTACCAATTTATTATAAATAAAAATAAATTCATTTTAAGGTAAAAGATATATTTTTTAGAAAACATTTCTTATGCCCAAAAACATATTTTATCATAAAAAAATAAATATGTCGATTTTTGTGAATTATTTTAATTTAATATATGTATTATTAATTTAATAATTTTTTAATTTATCTAATATTTTTTAAAGAAATGGAATAAGAAAAAATTCGAGTTTAATATTTAATTTTTTTTTTCTAAAAAAATATTTAAATTCATGTTTCCCACTTATTTTAATTATAATATATTCTACATATTGGTATTAAATTTTATAAAATTTCTTCCATATTCAGAATCAAGAAGTCCAAATTTGGTAAATAGGTCCCTTTTATTTTTAGTCAATATAAACAATAACCGTATAAAAATTTATGATCCTGGTAAAGGGTAAATCAAGTTAACCTTGGTTGAAAATAAGAAATAAAGCTGTAATTTTTCATCTTATATCTTATTTGATTAATGAAAATAGACCATTATCATCTTAGAATAAAAATTGAATTTTTTACAAGACACTATTCCATAAAAATGACTTATATAATATTTAAATCAAAGAAAGTGACAAAATGTCACTCTCTTAGTATTAAATTTATATTACATGTCCACATAGGGACAAACGTAAGAAATAAACGAATATAAGTTTTTTTGAGATTAATAAAATTATTTTCCTAAACTAAATTTATTTTTAATTTTTATTAATTATATAATGACCTTTAATTCTTATAAAACACCAATAAAGTATTTCTCCAATTAATTAAAAAAATATAATAATTGATTTTAAAAATATTAAAAGTAAAATAATTTGGAAAATTTAATGTTTTTCAAAAAATTTATAGATTAATATGAAATATTAGTGTTATTTTAAATAATTATATTATTATTACAACTTTTTTATTCATGTATTTTAATTTAAATTAAATTAATATTGTCTAAATTGGAAATAATTATATTTTATAAAAACAATATTTTATTAAATTACATAAAATCAAATAAATATTATAAGAGGGAAATGAAGATAATATATGGTAAAAATTTTCACCCCTTTCCCATTTATAGGCCATTTGGATTCAATTTTCTAGATAATTACCTTAATATATTTTAATCCTTTAAGATATTCCAAGAGTGCATCTCCCCTCAACTATAAACGAGCACCCCTCATTTCTCTTTTTCACACCACATTATTTATTTTTTTTCAAACCATTTCTACTAAGTTATCTTTTCCATTTTCCTATCCATATTCTGGTTGTATTTTATTACATAAATACCAAGTCTAAAACCCTTAAAAGGACATCTAAATGAGTCATTCCATAAAAGAGATAATCGCCTTAACTGATCACTTTATTTTTAATTCTTATTTTACCTCCTCTAAATATGTTATATTATTCATAAAATAATAAATTCAATATACTAAATATACTTAAATATTATAATAATTATTAAATAACATTTATTCACCCTATTACTATCAAATTGGAAGTGAAATTATTGCTCTGCGTACGTATGGATTACCGTCTCCACGTAGAGACACAATTAATTTTCAACCACCATCATTCAAAGATGGATATTGTGATGTTTTTGATGTTTATATATTATAATTATTAAATAATTACTATTATTTAATTATTATATCATATCTACCTTATTACCTTCCAAACAATTGGAAAATTGTAATTTTATTCATGCGTACGCGTGGATAACTTCCTCCCTGAGACGATGCAATTTGTTTTTCATTTACATTTTAATTGGATGTCAATAATGATGAATTAAATTAATTTATATTATATATATTATATAATAATAATTATTTTAAGTTGATTTATTATTTAAATTTCCTTCACTCCATCCGTTGAAAAATGGAAACAATGTTCATGCGTACGTACGACCTACCGTCTACATGAATGATGGAATTAATTTTTATATCTATAAATTTTATTGATGGTTATAAATATTCATATAATTAATATATATTATATTTAATTCAGGATTAATATTATATATATTATTTAACCATGATAAAATTACAAATACTAAAACTACCAAATCCAAACATACATGAAAAAGGAAGCAGTTATCATCTAGAATAGTGATTTTATAAAATAATTATTAATTAATGGGTGATAAAAGGTTTTAAGTAAATGAAATATGGTATGGTATATATTATTATAATTATGTAATATATTTAAAATAAATCCATATTTATTATACATTATTTTCTAAGACATATGGAGGATTTCAGACTTGAGGAAAGGATTTTCGACTCATTTTTATTTTGGTGAGACACATGCCATATTCACCACACGATTCATTTATATGGTGTATATACTTCCCAGGAATATATTTTATGATTAATATTATGGAATTTAACAGTATTTACATATAAATATAATGATTTTTATTTCATGGTATATATGATTCAAATGACAGAAAAGCGGTAAGAGGTTTATGTCACAATCTCATTGTTTATCAGGATTGTTTATGATTAAGTTTATGATGATAAATTTTTTTTATCTACCTATCAATAAAATCATTAATTTTCTCTTAATGTTATTTTTTAATGAAATAAATGTTTTTCTTTCATTTTCATCACCTTATGTACTCAATAGATCAAAAAATAATTTTTAAGGAAAAGCTAATTTATTTCTCTCATAGGCCAAAAACCCTTTTTCTTTCATATCCATGTTATCAAAAAATGTTTTAAAGTATGTTTTTACTATTCTCATATGATTATTCAATTTCATTTTTACCCATGTTTAAATCTTTACAAATTTTTTTAAAATTAATCTACTTATCATTTTCCAAATGCGGTACTTCTTGAATTTTTCTACAAAGTGTGAAAGAAATTATTTATTTTAACATGTACGGCATGAGTGGAATTTCCCACTATTATGAATGATCAATTATTTTAAACATACATTAAAACATTAAAAATTTATTTTAAAATAAAATATTTTCCTTAATAATTGGAAAATTATTATGTTTGAAAATGATTATTTCAATAAAAAAGGGTATTTTAATCACAAAAATTTCTAGCGATACTTTAAATGAAATTTTAAGCAATGATAATGTCCTTTGATATTAATTAATCTTTATTAGGTGTATTATATAAGGACTCCACACTTATTATTTATATTTATGGTTTATTTTTACGATGAGAAGGTGTATATTGAATTGATTCCTTTTTCGTGGGGTATTCTATAATGAAATGATGAAATATTTATGAAAACAATTTATTTTTCATGGGTCATGTAATGATGAAATGGAAATGAAACCCATTTTTATTCATTAAATATGATATGATTATTTTTTGTTATCTTTTGGTACACATATTTATATTTTTCATTATTTCATGAGTGGTAATTTTATAAATCAAAGAGGGTGGTAACATTATATCTAAGTACAATGGTTATGTTATAATTATGGATGGTGGTTATATTATGACCATGGATGATGGTCACATTATAACTGAGTATAGGTGGGACCTATATCTACATTCAATCCATTAGGTAGTGATTCATATCTAATGAAATTAATAGGAATGTAATGTAAAGTGAACCTAGTTTAGTAAGGGACTTTATCCACTATGATATTTTTGGGAGTGAACACTGTAAAATCCCAGGAAAATAAAGAATACAACATTGTAATATTTATTAATATTTTTGAATTAAATATTAATTTTAAATGGGATTTTATATTCAAGGGCATACTTGACATGCAAAAATGGGTTTCTCTGAAGTCTTATGTTGCTCCCAATGTCAAGTCATACTGAAAAATAATAATATATTATTATTTTAAATGGTAGCTAACGCCTGGCCATTTTATTATCAGGAATGAATAGAACTAACTAAAATATGAATATAAATGTTTTTTAAATGTTTTTACATTTATCCAATAAAATTTAGAGCCTTAAAATGTGAATAAATCCAATTTTAAGCACAAATACACTAATATTCTTTAAAAGCTCAATTTACCATCTTTTAATGGAGAACCCTCTTTAAATCTAGTTTTGGTCACTTTAATATGTTTTATTTGACAAAATAAAATTCTTATTTAGAACCCAAACTTCAAAATTTACTTTGGGTAAATATTTGGTATTTTTCTGATAAAGTTCTTTTTTTAATGAATAGTGAAAATACTGTATTTTAATTCAAAATTGCCTTTTAATATAATTTATTTATATGGATATATTATTTTTTAATTTGGTTTTAAAGGTTAATTATAATATATTTTTACCATTTCATCCAATTTTGGTCATTGGAAGTAATTTCACATTGAAAGTGGACATAAACAAGTGTCAATCTTTTGATAGTTATTATTTCTTAAAAACACGTTTTTTTGTTTTAACAATGGGAATTAGTTTTAAATTAATTTCTGCCACTTCTATGTTTTGAATTTAAAAAAATTGATTCCATATTTGGAATCAGGAGGTCTAAATTGTGAAAATATGTAACTTTTATTTTTAGACATTATGAATATTTACTTCAGTAAATATTTTATTTACTATGCTTAAAGGGTAAATCTGGTAAATAAGGGTACAAAATATTATTATAATAATATAAAATTATCCTAAAAAGTGTCCTAATCCTCTTGGTTAATACATTTCCGACCATGGACATCGTTGGGTCGATGTTGGGACCCCATGGAGCCACATAAGAGTGATAATGACACTTTATATTAATTAATTTAAAGTAAAGAAAAAATGACATAAACAAATATATTTTAGTAAATAAATTTTTACATGGGGTTATATAATTTATCTTTATGACTATAAATATTAATTTTAAAGATAAAAATATTTCATACATCATGGTAGTTTTTTTTATATTTTTAGACATCAAATAAATAATATTATTTATGACACAATAATGATGTAGTGTTTACCTCATTAATGAATGATTTAAATAAATAAGATTATAAATAATAAAAAAATATCTAAAACCTATCCAATTCTTATTGGATGATTTTATTTCTAACATGAGTCCTCTTATATTATACTTTAATGATTTTTTAACCTTTTGAAACCAAATATAAGTTTATAATAAAATAATTTTTCAAACATTCCTAAAGATCCCCTCCTCCCCCTTATAAAAAGACACCACTTATAACCCATTCCTTACACATCTCAGGCCCCTTGGATCATCCAAAATCTGCCTAAATAAGCTCCCCACATCCATATCTTCCTTCTAGAAGCCTTACCTTAGGTAGAAGGCACTTCAAGAAACCCTTTTGGTTCAAACCAAATGGAGTTACCCGATTTATAGGTAACGTCTTCTCTTAAGTTATTTTGTTTTATTTTACTTCTCCAACCCCCAAAAATATTTTTATTCCTTTATTTTATAACAAAAACAGTATCCTCAATATACTAGGTTTTTATGAGAATTATTCTAACTAAACTTACACAAACCTACATCTAATGGGTTCAGAACACACTGTTTCTTTAGATGGAAAACTAACGCCTCACGAAACGATGATTGTTTAATTATCACCTAACGCCTCTTATGGTGGCCATTATGATGGAGATTTATTTATATATGATATATATTATGTTTATGTTTTCTCTATTATTATGTGATTTTTTATTTTAAAAACATACCTTTATGCTTTTCAATATGTGTAAACACGATAATTTCATTTGAGGAAGTGCAGACTACCACCCCCTCAAGGTGATATGATTCATTCATGACATACATGAAACGTATAAAGGATGGAGTTAATGAAATTATGTAACATATATATCATATGATATTATACTATAATTATAATATACCTAGTTATCATTTAGTTTTCAATCCATTAAATATGAAATAGAAATGAAAGTAGCGTCCATGCGTACGTACGACTTACCATCTCCATGAACGGTGCATTTCATTTCTTATCTCAAAATGTTATTTAATATTATAAATACATAAATATACTGGATATATATGATATATAATATATATAAATCATGAATATAATTCCAAAGATAATGGAATTTTGACCACATAAACAACTTGTAATTATAACAAGTTCATTTTTGACTCAAGTTCCAAACATCGACAAAATGTCCAATAAGAACTCAAATAATTAACTTGTTGTTATATAAAGGAAATAAGTGATATAAAAGGAATAATAAACTTGAAAAAGTTTCTTAATCAAGTATAAATTGAAAGAATTTTATTATTCAGGAAGAAAAAGGAACAAACGAGTCAAGTCGGACACAAGGTAAGGGATGTCTTGTCTCACTTTTAATTCCATGAGATTTCCATTGTTCACCACTAATTTATTTCATGTGGTGTATTTTGTACTGCCATTTGATATATATTATCATGATTATATTTATATTCATGTTATTCTGTTAATAATTTGGTGGTTATTAACTTTTGGTCACATGACTCGATTGATTACAATGTGGTAAGAGATTTTCATCTCACTTTTTATTCCCGTGAGATTCATGCTGTATTTTACACTATTTCATTTTGTGTGATGTATATACTGCACATGATTGTATTATTTATGTAATATCCTTTAATTTATGGGTATTTACATGTTCATTGTATGAACCTTCTTTCATGGGGTGTATGTTTTGTATTTTACCAAATCGGTAAGGGAACATTTCCCCTATTCTTTTTAAAAGAATTCTTTTTTTGTTATGTATTTTAATTTAAATCTTTTTATGTTGGGATATGTTACTTTATATCCAAATTTCTGTAAATTTTATGTCCAATTGATGAGATACCCTTTTCTTTCTCATCAATACAATTTTTTAATTTTAATGTGACGCTGGTAGGCTGTCGAATTTCTGTAAGGGAACTTCTTCACCCAATTTCAATTCTTTGGGTTAAACTTATACTTCTGGATTATGTCATGCTATAAATATGTGTGAATAAACTCTGATTTTTTTACAAATAATATCCACTTATATTGGGTGTATTTATATTTTTCACACATAATTATGTCATCGATTTATTCTTAATCTAAGGATATCGTCTTTATAAGAGATTTCATCCCAATTTACATTTCATTGAGTCTTCATTGTTGTTATGCGCCAATTCACTTTTTATGGTGTATATACTATCCTTTGGAATATTATATCATGAATAAATTTATTCTCATGATATAATAAAGTTTTTATTAAATATTATTCCTCAATTATTTGTATTCATGCGTATCTCATTTTTTCAAAAACTTTTTAACTAAAATTTCATTTTAATTATTTTAATGATTTATTCTTATAAATATTTCTCATTAATTTCCATGTTTTCAAAATGATTTTTAGGATTTATTTATATGGACATTAATGTTTTCAAATGATGATTCATTTAAAATTTTCAAAGTGGTATGGGACACTTTGATTCAAAAACATCTTTATTAAATGTTTTAAATGGTTTTGAAAATGGTTGGATAAAGAATTGTTTATTTCAATATCCTAATTTGAAATATTGTGATTAGAATGTGGAAATGTTATCTTTACTTTATGCTTGTGTTATGTGTTATGATTATGTTATGGTTATTAGGATTTTTTATGTATATGGGTGGTTACGTGATAAACTTAGGGCGGGTGAGCCTGAGATAGCTCTCCAATGCATTGGGTAACGTGGTAGAGGTAAATGTTAATGTTTATCCTAAGAGATTTAGGGAATATACTGTGATGGTTATTCCAAATGTGACTCCCAATGTAGATGTGATATTTACAATGTAATTATGTTATGAATTCCATAAGTTACCTTTATGATTTATGATTTTTGTGTGTTATTCATAAATATTATGATTTCTTAAGGTATGTTATGATTGAAAAGTATGGTTTCATTGATTTGTATTTATTTATGGGCTAATGTTTTCCTTACTTATTTTATAACCCTTACTGAGATTTTTATGCTCATCCCAAGTTTTTGAAATGTTTTCCACATGACTTAAATATGAATAGGGTCAAGGATGGGATCTAGGAAAAGTCATGCTATCTAAAACATCAAACTATATATGTTTATTTTTAAGAGTTTTTATTTTAAGAAAAATTGTTACTGAGTAGTAGTGTCTACTTATAATATTCAAGTTGTTATATAATAGTTATAGCCTAATTCTCTAAAACTCTAAACCTGAAAAGATCCTCAATGTGAATTCTTGACATAATTCAAGATTATGTAATGTTTAAGGCTGGGTCCTTATAGTTGGTATCAGAGGTCGTTTTAGATAACTTTAGAGGTTAGAGTGTTCTTTAATCATAAGTGACATTACTATAATGGTTAGTATTTTAGAAAGAGTCATAGTTATTTTAAATAAAGTGAATTAATTTTAGATAACATGAATAAGTATATCATAGTATTTACCCTCCTCATAAGATATTATATGATGATTTTACTGATATACTCACACTTACCATTTTGGTTTCAGTAAATGGATGGATCTAGTAGGCACCAAAGTAACAGTGGATGTGAAGAAAACTGTGATGGTTTTCTGAATGAGAAATTGAATGAAATGGGAGTTGCAATGAGAACTCTGGTGGTTATTCTCAACCAACTATCTGGAGTCATGATTGACCACATAAACCTTAGTGATTTTTATAAGGCATCGTATATGTGAGAAACAAATCCCCACAAAAATTCAGGTAATAATCATAAAGGTAAGTATATTCAAAAACTTATGTGTCATGGATGTGGAAAGAAGCAAATAGGAAAATGTTTCAATGGTATGGGAAGATGCTATAGATGTGGAATTGAAGGTCATAAAACAAGAACCAACCATGGAAAAAGGAAGCATCCAGTTGACTCTAGGAAAGGGAAAGAAGTTCTTTCTGAGGGATTAATTGAATGTTTTAAATATGCTATGCATGGTCATTATACAAAAATATGTCCTATGAATAATTTTCAGGAATGGGATCACTATGATCATATAAATATATGTTTACCAATACCTAATACCATTCCAATTGAGGATGATAAAACTGACAATGACCAATGAAAGTTATGGATTATTTCTTAACATATGTTTTGATATTATTAAATCTTAGGATATGACTCATGATTTTGTATGTAGGAAAGAATTATTTCAGAATAAGTTGGTAAAGAGTGGTTAATGGATCATGAAGAACATTGAATGAGTAAGATGTCAATATATAAGGGATTCAAGAGTTACAGAAGATTTTAAGATGATGGGATGCTTAAAGGTATTAAGGCTCTTTTAAGGATGGGATTACTTTAGAATAATTTTAATAGTATATGTAACCCGGAAGTTTTTTATATGAATATTTGATTCAAGTAATAATTAACTTCTCTTTTGTGGATATAGTTATAAAGAACCATTTGGGTTTATATGATCCTTGAATTTGAGGCAATTACAGGTTAATACATTTTGGGATGCAAAATGAAAGTTATTAGAAAACCTTTTTGGTTAAAATATGTTATGGTTATTTTTGATGAATGTATCTATTTTTGGAAATGTTATAAAATTATATAGTTTTTGAATAAGGATAACACACAGACCGCGTGACAACCCGTCGCATTAGAAAAAGATGCGGGAATCGAACCCACAACCAAAGTACGATTGGGATTTATCTCCTACCACTGGAATACGTGAAGTCCCTGGTTAGTATGCCTAATTATTTTTAGTTAGATGATTTTACAAATCAATAATAAGTTAATTTTGGGTTATATATGGAAATTATTAACCTATCATAGATAATATTTGATTAGGTTAATTACACTTCAGTATGAGACTTTAAGAGTAGTCGATATTTTTAGAGATTAATATTAAGATTTACTGTAGAAGACTATGTAATTTAAATCCTTATGAGTTTTGGGTTTCAATATTAGTTTTGATTATTTTTGTATAATTTTAATTACAATTGTATTTTGAATGGTCTTTCTTGAAATTTGGGTACTTTTTGTTGGATTTGGAGATTAAGAGTAGTATTTATTTTTATAAATGATTATCCTTTTATGGATTATCTGAACTCATACTAACCAATTTTGGTTTTGGTTAATGTATAATGATAGGGGAAATATATGGTTCATATTTTGTGGATCATGTTATTCTCTATAAGTTGATTTTAGCACTTTTGATGTGTCCAAGTCAACTTGAATACTCATCATTTTGATAAAATAAGATTTTTTGTTATAAATTTAGTAAAGGATGAAAGTCTACATGAAAAGTATGCGTCCTTATGTTCTTAGTCATGCGCATAAATAAATTCCTCAACATTATGAAAAGGAACTTAATACAAAACATTGTCCATTTACTTTTCCAACTGAGAAACCAATGTTTGTTTAACCCATCACAAATTTGTGGTTTTCTTGTTGTTAACTTTATCCTAATCATGTTTTCTTTCACTCTGCATCATAACTTGACACATAGTTTCTATTCCATATCCATGTTTTCATTGAATCCTAGTACGAGTTATCTCAGGTGACCTTTGTACATATCTTCCTTTATTTTAATGTGATAGTTTTATTTACTCCTTTTCTGATGTGGGACTTTCAATGAAGTTTCTATGCCCAATTTTAAAATTGCTAGGACACAATTTCCAAAAGGGGGAAGGATGTAATATCACAGGAAAATAAAGAATACGAAATTTTCATATTTATTAATATTTTTGAATTAAATATTAACTTTAAAGAGGATGTTATATTCAAGGGTGTACATTACATGCAACAACGGGTTTCTCTAAAGTCTTATGTTGCACACAATGTTGAGTCATACTGAAAAATAATAATATATTATTATTTTAAATGGTAGTTAACACCGAACCGTTTTATTAGTGGGAATGAATAGAACTAACTAAAATATTATTATATATGGTTGTTAAATGTTTTTACATTTATCCAATAAAATTTAGAGGCTTAAAATGGTAATGAATCAAATTTTAAGCACAAATACTCTAATATTCTTTAAAACGTCGATTTACGACCCTTTAATGGAAGACCCTCTTTAATTTGAGTTTTGGTCACTTTTATATGTTATATTTGAAAAAATAAAATTTTTATTTAGAATTAGGACATTAAAATTAACTTTGGGTAAATTTTTTTTATTTTTCTGATAAAGTTCATTTTGTAATGAATAGTGAGTAATACTGTATTTTAATTCAAAACTACCTTTTAATATAATTTATTTATATGGTTAGATTATCTTTTTATATGATTTAAAGTATAATTAGGATATATTTTTACCATTTAATCCAATTTTTGTCATTGTAATTAATTTAACTTTGAAATTGGACATAAAAAAATGTCAATCTTTTGATAGTTATTATTTCTTAAAAACATGCCTTTTGTTTTGACAGTGAGTATTAATTTTTAATTAATTTCCTCCACTTCTATGTTTTGAATTAAAAAAATGCATTCCATATTTGGAATCAGGAGGTACAAAATTTTAAAATATGTAACTTTTATTTTTAGACATTATGAATATTTACTTTAGTAAATATTTAATTTACCATGGTTAAAGGGTAAATCTGGTAAATAAGGGTAAAAAAATATTATTATAATAATATAAAATTAACCTAAAAACTATCCTAATCCTATTGGATAATACATTTCAGACCATGGTCATATTTGGGTCTATTTTGGAACCCCATGGAGCCACTTAAGAGTGATAATGACACTTTATATTAATTAATTTAAAGTAAAGACAAAAATGACATAGACAAATATCTTTTGGTAAATAAATTTTTTCATGGGGTTATATAAGTTATCCCTTAAACTATAAATATTAATTTTAAATATAAAAATATTTTCTACATCATGGTAATTTTTTTATAATTTTTAGACATCATATAAATAATATTATTTATGACACAATAATGATGTAGTGTTTACCACATTAATGAATGATTTAAATAAATAAGATTATAAATATTAAAACAATATGTAAAACCTATAAAATTCTTATTGGATGATTTAAATTAGAACATGAGTCATCTTAGGTTCTACTTCAATTATTTTTTGGACCTTTTGAATCCAACGATAAGTTTATAATAAAATAATTGTTTCAAACATTCCTAAAGAGCCCCTCCTCCCCCTTATAAAAGGTCACCACTTCTAGCACATTCCATACACCTATCAATCACCTTGGATCATCAAAACTCTATATAAATATGCTCCCCACATCCCTATCATCCTCCTAGAAGCATTACCTTAGGTATAAGGCACTTCAAGAAACCCTTTTGGTTCAATCCAAAGGGAGTTACCTGATTTAAAGCTAACGTCTTCTCTTAAGTTCTTTTGTTTTATTTTACTTCTTCAATCCCCTAAAATATTTTTATTCCTTTATTTAATAACAAAACCAGTATCTTCGAATATAATAGGTTGTTTTAATGAGAAGTATTTGATCTACACTTACACACACCTCCATCTAATGGGTAAAGAACATATTGTTTCTATGGATGGAAAACTAACACCTCACGAAACGATGATTGTTCAATTATCTCCTACCACCTCTTATGGTGGCCATTATGATGGAACTGAATTTATATATGATATATAATATGTTTATGTTTTCTCTATTCTTCTGCCATTTTTTATTTTATAAACATACATTTACACTTTCCAATATGTGTAAACACAATAATTTCATTTCAGGAAGTGCAGACTACCGCCTCCTCAAGGTGATATGATTCGTTCATAACATACATGGAACGTAAAAAGTATGGTGTTAATGAAATTATATAACATATATATCAAACTATATTATAATGGAATTATAATATACCTATGTATCATTTAGTTTTCACTCCGTTTGTTGATGCTCTTTTTTGGTCACATTGTCTAAAAATAATGTAAAGGGAAATGACTTAGCACAAATTGATTCATCCTTTGAAGAAAACATCAAAAATCGACAAAGGAATGAAAAAAGCTTCAAAAGCACATGTTCCACGCAAGTTCCATCACTGTCACGCAAGTCAACTTGTACAAAGCCTAATGGTCGTGCAAGTGACTTGCGCGCCCTAAAGGATAACTTCCCAGGGTCTTCTCCAGCCTATAAATAGACCCTGTGGGCCCCCCATTTGAGGGAGGAATTTTTCCAGAAACTCAGATTTGAGCTCTCGGCGCCCTAGTCTCTTCTCAAATCTTCTGAAACACTTATAAGGTAATTTCTTACCTAGAACGAAATATCTAAAGAGGGGGAGGAAGTCCTAAGTGTTGAAACTCATCAACACTTGCGTGCCTGAGTGGCTAGCCCTTAAGGGAAATGTCCACACTTGCGTGCCGCCTAACTCCTTCAATAGAACTTATACGCCACTCTTATAAAAGAACCTCAAGATGATTCTAAAGGCTTTAACCAAGAGTCTCTCAAGTATTACCCTACTGGTTAATCATCGCAAAAGTACCCATGTGTCGCGCAGGTATACCTGCGGAACTAGGACTTTTGCGCCCACGTAGTACCTGCGCGCCTGCCAGGACTTGCGTTCCCCTGCCTTTTTGGGTGCCCTACTTTCCCATTTCACCCCTCTTAAGCCATTCCACCTCTCCTATTCAAGATTCAGTATTCAAGACACTCTTCAAATCCATTTATGGCATGATTTCTTGATTTGACTTCCTTATCTGAAAGGAATTATGTGGAATATCTTTCAAAACCAAGTGATTTACACATCTTTATGTCACTAAAGATTGAGATTTCATTCATTCAACCTCATCCTTTAAGATGAGAGAACTCATTAACTTGGGCCTCCTTTTCAGAAATAATCCCCAGTCATAATTCTTAACCTGGGCCTCCTTTTTAGGAATAAGCCCCAGTCATATTTCTTAACCTGGGCCTCCTTTTCAGGAATAATCCCCAGTCATAACTCTTAACTAGGCCTCCTTTTCAGGAATAATCCCCAGTCATAATTCTTAACCTGGGCCTCCTTTTTAAGAATAAGCCCCAATCATAATTCTTAACCTGAGCCTCATTTTCAGGAATAAGCCCCAGTCATAATCATTAACCTGGGGCCTCCTTTTCAGAAATAAGCCCCAGTCATAATTCTTAACCTGGGCCTCCTTTTCAGGAATAAGCCCCAGTCATAATCATTAACATGGGCCTCCTTTTCAGGAGTAATCCCCAGTCTCAAATATGGGAATCCTCTTTAGGAGTAAGCCCCAAGTCCCTTAATTTTTCAAGTCTCTTAACCTGGGCCTCCTTTTCAGGAGTAATCCCCAGTCTTAATTTCTCTTAACTAGTCCTAATTTACCTTTGATATGGGATTCCTTCTCAGGAGTAAAACCCAATCATAAGTCCTCTCCTAATTTGGGCCTCCTTTTCAGGAGTAAGGCCCAAGTTAGAGTATTCAAATCTCCATGAAGCACATATACCTTTATAGACCCTTTTCCTGTATTTATTCCCTGAAGTAAATCCTAATCTTAATTTATCTGGGCAGTCATACATACATAATTCCCACATTATTTCTTATGATTTCATCTTTCATGGCACAATTATCTGATTTTTACCAATACCTATTGTTTCTCACACCGAGCATGACTCACGTGAGCTTAGAGTGTAAAAGTAATTATGACATTCTTCTTTGAGCCATCAACCATAAACATCATACTCCCTTACTCGAACTACGTGGGTTCTGATTCCTTTTCTAAACAAAGGATATGTAGGTAGCCCATCTATGGGTTCGATCCCAACTCTGAAATAATCCATGTCCTTCTGAATGACAATAAACTTCAAGTGCCCCACTGAGTGGATTTAAAACCATCATGGTCATCATAATGACCAAGAGACTTCTATATAAATGTGTCGAAGGATACCATTGACCAAGAATCTCTAATAAATACAGATGATTCTCTATCGATGAAGAACCTCTAATACATATAAAAGATTCTCTAAATTTCCTACATATTTAATCATTGATTGTCAGATCTGAAGGAAATCTCATTTTATACTTGGTAATGTAATAAGGATTCACGAACATAACTTAAATCTATAAAGAGAGTCCCGGAGTAGACAATACTTCCCCTCAAAAAGGTGCGATGAGTCCGACCTCCCATCCTCTCGACCAATGCAAATTCCTAAGCCTCATTAGTCTACAACTAATGAGCACCTACCTTTGGAAAGTAGGTCCAAATGGATGTGGAATCATTGGATGTTTCTGGTTCTACGAACAATCCCGTTAGAAACCAATTGGAATGTTTGAACCTCCCATCAAGGAGGTCATCCCCAAATTCCGAGGGAAACAAAAAATGGTGAAACCGACGTGAATACTTAACCAAGTTAAAATGATGTTTTACCTATTTGTTAGGCCCCTATTTAAAACTCAATGAGAGGGCCAACAAAAACAATCATTGACATATGTGCTCATCCAAAAGATGTAGTGGCTGAATTTATCTTGATTACGTCTATTATATCAAACAGGAACTCTTTTACAAGATCTTCTACATTTCCATAATGGCTGCTCTCAAGTTCACACCTGTGAATACCGCTGCTACGAATTCCACTGATGCTACTCCTGCTGGATCGTCGTCTTCTCTGAGGATGACATCACCTACTCAGCATCTTCAATACTGGGTATCAAATGCGCTGGTTAAGGAGTACCGTCAACACGTTACCATCCCAACTCTGGAGGCTGCCCGACAAGCCCTCCAAGTGAACAACTCACACCGGTCATCCGAACAACGACGACCAGTGATCAAGAAGTAGGTGGTGCTAACCACCATCCCCAACCGTTTCGGGTCGTTATCCCTGGAATGCAATCACCATTAACTCCCATATTCTGGGGAGGTGAATGAGTAGGTCCCTTAGGGCCTTAATTCAAGGAAGCAGGAGTCCTTCCCGAGGGCTCCCATCAACAATCGCATCCATACTCATGCGGCAGTGCGCCCTCAACATGATGAGGGTGTCGACTCCAGGAATTCGGCTCAGGTTCCTCGAACCCGAGCAGGCAAGACGAATCTCCAGAGGCGAAATCCGGTTAACAGTGAGTAGGTTCTCATCTCTTCCATCTCCGGAGAAGTCAACCAACCTAACTTGGTGGCAAGCAACAAGCGGGCACACACACCTGCCCGTTTTAATTCTGTTGTCCAACAGACTCGTCTGGCAGCATCATGCCAATCCCGCTAGGAAATTCTAGCGGAGTACTATAGGCAGGAACATACACCTATTTATACATCATCATCTAGTTAGCAGGATCGTCTGACTACATATGATGGAGCTCGTCAACCACGTTCGGTGAAGTTTAATCAGCAGGCACATAAATCTGCTAGTATTAATCAAGCCTACCAACAGTCTCTCTTGGTAGTACACGGAGAAGTCATCCGGAAAGCTCCGAAAACAAACAGGAGGCAGACTCAACTCTCTGCCCCAACACTTGAGTACTGTCAGGATTCACTGACAGGAAAAGGAGGACAGGAGCCGACACATACACCTACTCCAATCACAGAATGGACGTATATCCCCATTCCGGTAGCTGAAGTCACCAAGTATATTCTATCAATGGTGAAAGAGTAGAAGAAAATCCCTGCTCATATTCTGGATACCTGCCAGGATATTATAACAACTTCAGAAGCATCTTAGGGAAAGACACATAAATCTATCCCTACCAGTGGAGTGACACATCATTAATTCACTCCGGAATAGACACACACATCTGTTCTAGTCCAAGAGGGTTGTGGGGCATACTTCCCCATATCATACAGACAACCAAGTCAGGAACATACACCTGATTTGAGTGGAGATTGTTAGCCTAACCTGGCCATCTCTCCTGATCAGGCACATACACCTGCTCAGAGCAACCAATTTCGTCAACAAGTGGTTTCCAAGGTGAGTAAGAAGGCGTCTAAGAAGAAGACCCACCCATCACAGTCAAAAGATAAAGAGCCAATCTGTAACAAGTCCTTGCTCGATGCTAGAGTTCTTGAAGCCCTCAGACAGTTATCTGTTGGAATTCAAGATTCTACTCCCTCATTTCCCAACAGTGGGAACATTAATTCTGAAGCTCTTCAAGAGACACTTCCTCATGAAGACTTGCTTCATGACAATTCGGTCGATCTAGAAGTTTCATCTTCATATGAGATCCACATGAACCCTCTGTGTTGTCAGAAGACCAAGGAGAAAGAGATCTTGTATTTTTCTATAACCCATCATGGTGGTCCTCCCCATGATGATGGATTTTGCTGTGAAAGTCCTCTCCTCAGTAGTGATGCACATTACCCGGAAAATGATCCAGTGGACAATGTAGTGCTGAGAAAGCCCTCTTATCTTGAGGCACTTGCAAATGCGAAACTATCCATGTCTGATGCTTCATCACTAGAAGGTGAAATACTTTCTCAATCAGAAGATAGCCCAGGGTGTAGGTCATTCTCCTAACCACCCCTAAGTCATGAATCTTCTAGTTTGATCAATGATTTCTCTATAAATCTTGTTGAATCCTATGAAGAAACAAGGAAACACCAACTCTGGTCAAATCAGGTAGAAGAATCTTCATTGAATGATGAATAGGAAATGCTGAACATGAGAAAACAACTAGCAAAAGGTGAAGTACCAGTCATGTTTTGGCCTCTGGCTGACTCTCAGTATGACATTCCAAAGATGTTGACGGAAGATGGAATTCATGATATTCATCTCAACATATGGAAAACTCTTTGTCAGTTGAAGAAGAAAGTATTATCTTATGATGAATATGAAAATCATATTAAGATAATAGAAGGGTTACAACATCAGATTGAATTGGCATCTCTTTCAGTATCTTGATATCTGAAGGATGAAAAACAGCAGAGAGCCCTTCAACGTTCATGCCTTGGATCACTAAGAGGATTACGTCAGTTAATTTCCAATGCCCCATATGGTATTCATGTCAGAGGATGGGGTGTTCATGGAGTACTACATTTCACGGTGCTCTCCAGTTAGCAAAGCCCACCGAAAATGGTCTCATGCAATGTTATTGCCCATGGCTGGCCACAGTCAATGGGATTTTTTTGTAATCAAAAGCTTGCTCAAGAATAGGCTTCAACTAGTTCCTCTCAAAATAAAGCATACAGAGAATAAGTTTTTGAATTACTCCTACATCAAACAAACGAGAATATTGAACATGCCTCTCGTATGGAGAAAGCACATCATCAAGTGACAGAAGTGTCAGAAATCATCCAACGGTCTTTTAAACCAGGTGATAAAAGTGGATATAGGTTAATGCATCCAGCTAATTTCCGGACTAAGGTTCGCAAGACCAGGAGAGATTTTGAGAAAGTCTTAGACATAACATGTCAAGAGCCACCCCAACTTGATAGACTAGGGACTCTTTTAAACCAACCCTCAGAATCAACAAATAGGATTCGAAGAGTTGAGCGGTAACAATAGGAACAGCCCCAGTCCACCGGACTAGGGACTTTTTCAAATCATCAATCCCCTCCTCAGAGAAATTCAGTCTTTTCTTGATTGGGGAAGAAGCCTCAAGAGGAACGAAGAGCGAAATTATCATGAGATTCCCTCCAAATTACAGTTTATCAAGAAGTTCCTAAGGGATCAAATCAACAAAAGGCAATGTCTCATCAAAGACATGGAAGAAGAAAATATCATAGAAATTCTAATAGAAGGGATGCGATGCATTATGCATCAATAAATGTCATCAATTCCGTTGTTGTTGATCCACCAGATGAGGCTCACTTAGGGGACTCAGATGAAGAGGTTCCTGGTCAAGAAGATGTACGCACCGACACAAATGAAGAAGGTGTGCGTACACAAAATAAAAGGATTACTCAGAACCTAAGTAATCCTTCGAGTAAACCACTTCCCCCTTTCAGAAAAGGATCCAACAAAGGGAGGGGAAAGAATCAGGTTACATATCCTTCCTCTGGAGAAGGCCAATCTCTCTCACTAGAGAAAAGGTTTTCACAACAGGAGGAAGAAATGAAGGAATTAAGGAGGTTGAATGCAGAACTACTTCAGGGTAATATTCTTCTTAAGCGTGCTGGAGTCAGTCATCCAAGGGAATTTGTTGCAGATACTAAGATGGATCAAGAATATCCTCCTCTATCAGTACACCCTCATAGGTCTAATCCTACAGGTCAAGTGCAACAACAGTTGGCAGTGCTACCATCAGTTGCAGCACCAACCACCACATCTGTCCAAGCTCCAGTCATTGCACCTACCCAATTCCAAGTTCAACCGGATGTTTATCAAACGTTAATAACTACCATTGAGTCATTAACATCTTGGTTAGTAACTATGGAAGGGAAACGTGCGTAGGTTCAACCAGAAAAGAAATTTTACCCTGAATGGGTAGATTCAATCTCTCCTCCATCCAGTTTTGGAAACCCTGTATTCCCTATTTTCAATGGATCAGGCGACCCTGAACATCATTTGATGCATTATGTGTCTTGTTGTGATCCTATTATGGAAACTCCGGAGCATCAAGAAGCAGTAAAACTTAGATGCTTTGTACGAACCTTGCAAGGACCAGACTTTGTCTGGTATACAAGCTTACAATCCCGGTCAATTACCAGATGGGAAGATCTCCATCGACAATTCCTTCTTCAGTTCAGCTCAACTTTTCCAAAGACAACAGTTTTTGATCTTACAAACTGTAAGTAATGGGAGAATGAAAGGGTCTCATATTTCATTGCTCGCTAGAAGGGATTAACATATTCCCTAAGATTAATACTCCCGCAAGAAGAATTGTTGCCAATCTGTGTGGAAAATTTGTGTGACGAGTTATGTACACTGTTGATCCTTGTGAAATACACATGAGGGTTTCGAGACCTTACTTCAATCGCTCAGAAGATTGAAGATTCCCTTATACAGGCTAAGGCCAAATCTCGTGTAATTCCTTCAGCTCCAGGAAGGAGAATGGGTGAAGCAAAAACTGCTACAGTTATGCTTAAACAAGAACCTGTACCTATTTCTACTTAAAAACCTTCATCTTCTCAAAGGAATCCACCTTCTGAGCGCCAACAACAAAGGCCGTTTCGTCCAGATGATCAAAGAGATCAAAGACGAAAACAATTTGAGGATCTGAAGAGAAAAACATACTCTTTCTGAAATGAACATGTTCCTGGTTACTTCATTTCAGCTCTGAAAAATAATCTGGTTCAATTTCCAAGGCCTAAGAGGTCAAATAAGGAAGGAGATGAAGACTGTCCCAATTATTTTCCTTTTCATAAAATTTTGGGGCATCCCTTCCAAGAGTTTTTTGTCTTCAAAGACCTCCTGTAAAAGATGGTCAACTCAGGACAAGTCAAACTGAAAGGTTCTTCTGCTCAGGTAGCATGTGTTACTGCTACAGTTCTAGAGGAGGAAGGAAAATGGAAAGAAGTCAAAAGAAAAAATGCACAAAATTATGATGATTAGATGGTCAGAAATAAATCAACCGAACTCATGCTATTTTGTGAACAAAATTAAAGAAACCGATTGTGTCTTCTGCCATGAATGTTGAGGAAAAAACCTCTTCATCAGAGGGAAAATCCTCAAAGAAACGACATAATTCAAAGAAAGAAAAAGAATCAGAAGAAGATGAGTATGTGTCAAAGCCTAAGTTGTCTTTGACTCTGGAAGACTTCATGCCATCTACTTCAAAGCCACGGGCACCGCCCCACCAAACGGCATAGCCTAAACAGGCTAATTAGGCAGAGTCTTCATCAGACGAAGAGTTAATCTTCGGTTCTGTTAATATGATTCAATTAATAGATCCATATGCCATTCGCAGTTTCGATTTCGATGAGCCTGAATTCTCTTTATCAAACAGGGGAATCATAGGAAGTTCTAGAGGCTCAGGATACAGGGGAAAACGTGGATCTTTCAGAAGACACTATTCCAATTCTACCCCTGCTAGAACTGTGTATGCAGCAGAAACTCGTGGTAGAGCCCTTCAGCGAGCTCAGCAAGAACAAGCAAGTTATTCTACCAATAGAAAATTCAGTCCTGGCACAATTATTTTGGAAGATCAGTTAAAGGTTCCATCTTCTTCCTCTCAGCAAGTAAATGGATCTAATCGGTCTAATCTTCCAAAACCATGAATATTGCCAACTCCTATTCCAATACAAGATGCATCAACTTCCAAAGAATCTACTTCCAAGGCACCTGCTAAACCACATATTCTTGTTGGGAAACACAGACCTCTGGATCAAAAGTATGATGTATTGAAACACTTGGCCCAAGTACCAACCAAGTTATCAATTCTGGATGCTTTGAATCTGTCAAAAGATCTTCGGGAAGCACTCATCGAGGCTTTGTCAAGTCCTCAGGAGTTTGAAACTGAAATTCCTGCAGCTGAAGTCTATCACATAGAGAATAATCCTGTTGAATGCCATGTAATAATATATTTTACTGATGAATATGAAGATGATGTTGTGCATGGGTATATTAGACCTTTGTACTTATCTGGAAAGGTCAATGGTGTAGACGTCCAAAGAGCTTTCATTGACAATGTTTCAGGAGTCAACCTCATGCCCATTCATACACTTCGTCGATTGGGCCTCACAGAATCTGATTTATCTCATTCTACCATGATTTTACAAGGATATGACAAAAATGAACAAGAACCACTGGGTGAAGTTACACTCAGAACTCAGTTTGGAGATCTTGTATCCAATTCGGATTTCATGGTTATTGATCAAGACTCATCTTTCAACATCATTCTTAGAAGACCCTGGCTACATCAACATGCAGCTATCACTTCATCATACCATCAATGTCTCAAATATTGTTTTGATGGTCAAGTTGGTACATTGTATGGTGATAAGTCCCCATTCAAGACATGTGAGTCTCAATACATTGAGGCGGAATTCTATCACATGAAGGGAAGAGAGAAATCCACAACAAAGGAGATCAAAAAATTTAATGCTCCATATGGTTTGGAGAAGATTCCAGTAAATCCATTTACACATGTGAGTACAAATTATGTGTTTCCTATCAGTCAAATTGACAAGATAGACCCAAATCAAAATACTCTTATGGAAAGATCCATAATGTCAATTACAGCAATCGAGCCAGACAACATGGGAGAAATTGGTAACCCACCAAGCAGTGATGAAAGCACAAATGGTGACATCTTCATTTCATATGCTAAAATCCAAAAAGTCTGTACTTTTCCAATTAGTCTAGAATAAGTTATAGAAACATCGGAGGTGAACAATGATGTCGATTATCAATCCATCATCTCCTCTTTATTACCCAAAGAAGACCCTTCATCATCAATCGGGTTGGAAATGGAAGCTTCTTCTTCAAGATATGAAAATTTTGACATCTCTTATGATCATGAAAATTATGCTTTATCATATACTATGCAAGTAGAAATGGAAGAAATAACACATGATGAAGAAGAAGAGGAAGATCTTAGAGATGCTCCTCCAGCATTTGAAGAGGGTATCTCTACCACTGTGGATGAACTCAGAGAAATAAATCTGGGTACAAAAGAAGATCCACGCCCCACTTTAATTAGTGCGGCCATGACTCATTAAGAGCAAGAGATTTATATTTCTTTCCTAAAGAAAAATAGAGATATATTTGCTTGGAACTATATAGAAATTACCGGGCTTGATCCTGATGTTTCTACTCATCATTTGGGTTTACCAGTAGAACATCGAGGATTTAAGCAAGCCGTGAGAAGAACACACCCAACTTATGCTTCCAAAATTGAGGCTGAAGTGGATAATCTTATCAAAGATAACTTCTTTAGAGAATTTCAATATCCCAAGTGGTTGGATAATATTGTCCCTGTAAAGAAGAAGAACGAACAAATTAGAGTTTGCATCGATTTCAGAGATCTTAATCGGCATTATCCTAAGGATGATTTCCCAGTTCCGATTACAGAACTTTTAATTGATGCAACAGCTGGATATGAAGCACTTTCCTTCATGGATGGATATTCCAGATATAATCAGATCCGAATGGACCCAGAAGACGAGGAATCCACAGCCTTCAGAGCCCCTCAGGGTGTGTTTTTCTACCGGGTAATGCCCTTTGGCTTAAAGAATGTAGGTGCAACATATCAGTGAGCCATGCATCGTATCTTCAAACCCTTATTAGGGAAGTTTGTTGAATTCCATGTAGATGATTTGGTGGTTAAATCCAAACAACATTCTAATCACTTGGCTGATTTGGAAGTCATATTCTACAAGCTTCAACAACATAATTTGAAGATGAACCCCTTAAAATGTGTTTTTGGGGTAACCTCAAGAAAATTTCTCGACTTTGTTGTACGCTATCATGGTATTGAAGTCGATACTGAGAAGACCAAGTCAATCCTTGGTATGTCACCTCCTCGAAATTTGAAATAATTAAGAGGACTTCAAGGACACTTAGCCTATATTCGGCGTTTCATCGCCAATTTGGTAGGAAAATGTTTACCCTTTACCAAATTGATGAAGAAGGGAGTCACTTACCAGTGGACTGAAGAATGTCAATAAGAATTCGATATTCTCAAGAAATACCTCTTGAGTCCACCGGTACTCATGCCACCTATTGAAGGAAGAACACTTATCCTCTACGTGACAGCTCTAGAGTGATCATTGGGTGCCTTTCTTGCTCAAAAGAATGATGCTGGGAATGAAAGCAGCCTCTACTATCTCAGTCGAACTATGATTGAAGCAGAAACCCAATATTCAAGTATTGAGAAGTGCTGCCTGGCATTAATATTTGCAGTTCAGAAGTTGAGACACTACCTGCAACATCACGAGGTCTAATTGGTATCTCGTAATAACCCGCTCAAATTCATCCTTAGTCATCTAATGCTTACAAGACGTCTGGCAAGGTGGGAAGTTATTTTTTAGCAATTCGACATTCAGTATGTGTCTCAAAAGGCGATAAAGGGCCAAGATCTATCTGATTTCCTAGCTGAACAACCTTCAGTGGAAGACACATCATCAAATATTGAACTCCCTGATGAGGAAGTCTTATCTATTCAAGAAAGTCCTTAGGGATGGGAAATTTATTTTGATGGTGCTTCCAGAATTTCAATAGGAAGGAAAATGGAAAATCATAAATTCAACAAAGTTGGCTTAGGAATTGTGCTCATTTCTCCAGAAAAGGTAGTGTTACCTTATTCCTTCTTATTGTGGAAAGGTGGTACCAATAATGAAGCAGAATACCAAGATCTCATCACAGGCTTGGAATTAGTGCTTCAAGAACAAGTGAATCACTTAAAGGTGAAAGGTGATTCAGACATGGTAATCAAACAAGTCAATGGGGATTATGCCATCAGAAAAGAAGAACTAATCCCTTTGTATGATTACTTCAGAGAGTTAATGGCAGAATTCCCTTCGAAACCGACATTTTCTTATGTCCCAAGATCACAAAATGCTCAAGCTGATGCACTGTCTAATATAGCCACAGCTCTGGAAGATCCAAATCAGGACGAGACAACCATCAGTATTGCCCACCGTCGTGCAATTTCACCTTATGTTCGAATCAGAACAGAGGAAATTAATGAAATTAGTCCCATTCCTGAACCGTATGGTCATACTATAGGATGGATGTCACCTATCAGGGAATACCTTCAAAATGGAACACTTCCACCTGATAGAGCCGAGAAAGAACAAATCCGGTGACGTGTGATCAATTTTACTCTTTATGATAGCCCACATCACCTAGAGAAAATTCTCTAAAAACTTGGTTTTGATGGAGTTCTCTTCAGATGCATTGATGGTGAAGAGACAATGGATGTCATGAAAGAAGTGCATGTAGGAGTCTGTGGTGCCCACCAGTCTGGACAGAGACTGTCTGATCAGATTCGAAGGCTTGGATACTTTTGGCCTTCAATGATACAAGATTGTGTTGATTTCACAAAGAAGTGTTATTCATGCCAAGTAAATGCCAACTTAATTCATCAACCTCCAGAGTTGCTTCATACAGCTAAATACTCATGGCCATTTTCCACATGAGGAATGGATGTGGTGGGACCTTACCCTTCGGCTACGGCCAAGCAGTTTAAGTACATTCTTACTGCTACCGACTTCTTTTATAAATGGGAAGAGGAAATACCTCTCAAGGAAGTCAGTTCTAAATGCATTGTTAGCTTCATCAAGTCTAACATCACTACCAGATTTGGTGTCCCTCATACCATATTGATGGAAAATGGCACCAAATTCTGTTCATCCTAGGTGATGAAATTGTATCAAGAATACAACATAAAATCCAACCATTCATCTCGGTATCATGAAGTGGACAATGGACAGATAGAAGCTTTCAACAAGACTCTATCAAATATACTGCAAAAGATGGTGGATAAAGATAAGAAGTCATGGCCTGATAAACTCTTTCATTCTTTATGGGCTTATAGGACTACCACCCGCATTGTAACTCGGTCAACTCCATATTCATTGGTATATGGAACGGAAGCAGTCTTTCCAATTGAAGTTCAACTACCCTCACTCAGAGTTTCCATTTTTTATTAATCATCTATAGATGAACAATCTCAAAAGTGATTGAATGAATTGGAAAAATTAGATGAGAAAAGATTGTGCACTTTGTACCACTTGGAAGTCTATCAGAATCGAATAGCATGAGCTTTTAACAAAAAAGTTTGTCTTCGTTCATTCACTCAGGGAGAATTGGTATTAGTTCTCAGAACTCCAATGATACCAGGAAAGGAACCTCCCAAACTTGTTCCAAAATGGGAAGGACCTTACTCAATACATAGGGTCTACTCCAATGGAGCTTATTCATTAATCTCGATGGATGGAGAACTCATCACTACTCCAACCAATGCTAGATTTTTGAAGAAGTATTTTTTATAAACACAAAATATATCATCCGTGGTCCGGTATGACCTTAAACTGCACCATCATCCAGTAAGACGTTAAAATGCATCATCAAAGGTCCATGCATATGACCCTAAACTATTTTCACATACATCCAACATGAAGTTAAACTGTGTCCCCTTCATCGTCCTTGCTATATGACGTTAAACTATACAACAACGGTCTATACATTTGACATTAAACTATTTGTATTCCTTTCGTCTCACATGACGTTAAACTGTGACGTCCTAACTACATGACGCTAAACTATACAGAAGTCCCTTACGTCCAGCATGACATTAAATGTTGTACTCTTTTGTCCTTACTGCATGGAATTAAACTACACAGTCGTCTTTTTGTCCAACATGATGTTAAACTGTGTTGTCTCCATCGTCCTAACTACATGACACTAAACTGTACAGAAAATTCCTTGATACGTCCTACATGACATTAAACTGTACTTTATCCCTGCTACATGACACTAAACTGTGCAACACCAATAGTCCTAACTGCAAGAATTTAAATTGCATAGTCCCTTTATATGTCCTACATGACATTAAACTATACATCGTTAAGGTTGTTGTTACCTCTTGTTTCTCACACCGAGTATGACTCATGTGATCTTAGAGAAAACCTCAACCATAACACTCTCTCTGAGCTACTAACCATGTGTAAGTCCCAACAACATCATTTTTTAGGTCGTTGTCCCCAAGAACAACTTGATCATTAATTCATTCTTTAATTGAACTATGCGGACTTTGATCCTTGCCTTCTAGGCTGGGTACATAGGCAACCTCCCAAGGTTCAAGCCCAAAACCAATCTCTTCACATCAGTTCACCTCCATCTCATACGATGTTGATTCGTGAAACTGCCCCTAGAATCAATATCTTTACATTGGTTCACTTTCGTCCTTGTTATACAACGTTAAACTATACAACACTTTTGTCCATTATGAAAATAAACTACAATATTATTTGATACCCTCAACTGAGAGGGAACCATTATTTACATTGATTTTTCAATCATGTTTCATTTCAAAGACTACATGCATACATGGGAATTCCCAAAACTTTTATCTTGGGTTAAACCATCATTGTACTAAAGTCCCCTTTCACCCTTCACATGTACGAACCAAATTTGTACAGAGGGTATTTCTAGAACTATGTGGGCTTGATTCCCATCCTTATGGGATACGTAGTAACATTCGAGTGTCCCTCAAATCCAACCCCAAGTCTTTTGGGCCTAACCCCAAATTCGAATTCCAGTCCCTCGGCTGAAAAGTCCCCATGAAAACACACACTGTATATTTCTTACAATGGTCCAAGCTCTATGAACCTAAACTAAGATCTATAATCCTTTTTTCCCACACAATGTTAAACTGTAATTTAAGAACTACATATGGCTTGATTCCCATTCTTATGGGATACGTAGTGAAGTCCAACATTTTAATTCAGGACCCAGCCACAACATGATTATGGTTAGCATTGATCTGTGTATCTTTGTATACATTGGAAAATACCCATATTTATGTGTCATAATCCTAACCTTAAATATTTTCAGATCTTCATAGCCCTTTTCTTGACTTTTAGTCACAAAAATGTCAAATTTCTAATAATTCTTTTACCTGACTATGCAGCATGTGCCCTTAGGCGGCCTTGCATAAACAGTCTACATAACATACTTGTCAGCCAAAAGATACTATTATTTGACTATGCAGTCAATGACCTTAGGTGGACCTGCATAATTCAACCCCCTAACGGGTTTGTTAAATAATGGTAACTTCATTCTTGGGAAGAAAGCCTCTTTTGTTCTTATTGGTCTTAAATGACAGTATGTAGGGATCCGAAAAAATATCCATCCTTAACATATTTGTCGCATATCCTTTTTCATGATCTGAAAGTATTCAAGTCTATAGTTTATATTCTCCTTCCCTACGTTTGGGTCAGACCTTCGTAGAAGTGATATCCATCCAGTTCTTCAATAATCTTGTTCGGAAATATCTTCTCCATATTCAAGTACCTCTTTCCATATAGAAAACTCTATACTTTGGAAAATTTGAATCTCCATAAACTTTCACTGGCTTTTAGCAGTAGAAAGTTAAATTTATGAGAGTTCTTTTTCCTGACTATGCAGCACGTGCCCTTAGACGGCTTTGCATAAACAGTCCACATAACAGACTTGTCAGCCAAAAGGTACTATTATTTGACTATGCATCCAATGCCCTTAGGTGGCCCTGCATAATTCAACCCCCTAACGGGTTTGTTAAATAATGGTAACTTCATTCTTGGGAAATACTTCTTCTAATTCCTTTTATCTCTTTTTCATATCATTCCTCAGATTCAAATATTCTTAAGTCATAGTTTACATATTTTTCCCTCATACTTGAGTATGGTAATATGTTTTCAGATAAATTGTCAAAGAATTGAGTCAATTATAATTCATTCGGTCAAAGATATTTCGACCTTAAACATTATCCTCCTTATGTCCAATGTGCATGACTTTAAAATGCCCACAAAAGACAAGGGAAATTTGAATAAAAGTCAAGTTCCAGCTCACTAAACATACATTTTGTATGATTTAGGTAATATTGAGCAATTAAGAGTTTCAAAGTTTGTAGGGTTATTTATATTAATCCTAGTAAAAATCAAACTATGCTTACTAGGCCCATTGACTTAGGTAAAATTTAAAGTAGGTAGCGAAAGAATACAAGCATAAATGATTGAAGATGAAAGTTTTTTTCATTGATACACAAGAGATAGAAGGATATCCACATACTGGAGTCTCTTCTCTTTTTCAAGAATTACAAGAGGCTTTCAACATAACTCTTCATTTGATTTACGGAATCCCGAGCTTCATCAAAAACCACATGGAATTCATTCATTCAATTGGATATAATAAGAGATGTAGTGATACCATCTCTTCTTGGAACAATTTTAAAATGATGTTCTTGAGTGCGGTTTGAGAAAATTTTCTGCTGATCAAACAGTGACTCTGTTTATGTCCAAGAGACTTGGAAGATGGATACATGGATTTGAGAATGGAGAATTGGAAGTAAAGATCCATTTGGAGAGAGTACTCTTTTCAGATATTGCTCTAATACCATGTTTGTCTTCTCTCCACCAACCGGCAGTGGAAAACATTTCAGCCCATGGGTTTTCCATTTTCATATCTGCAAGGAAATGGCATGGAAGAAAAATTTGAAAGTTCACACCATTGTTGTTGCTCTTAATTCACAACATAACTGAAATAGAGGAGTAGCAGTGCAGCTGCATTTCAGGCGTATAGTTATTTGCATCTGGAATGTTGACTCCTTGTAGATGACCATAACCATACAGGGACAGGTAGATTCTCTCTAGGAAATTAAGATGATATTTATTCAAGTACTTAGCCAAATTTGGGAGAGTGCTGTCACAGATATCATAGTAATCATGGCCAACAATGTTCATTATGTCATCAATCCGCTTGATTTACAGTTCATCAGCCATTCCAATTCCCTTGGGAGCCATTGAATTTGCACAAAAGTTGAATAAACTAACTCTTAAATGGGTTTATTTTTTCATAAAATTTGTGAAGGAATTTCAGAAAAATGGGTAAGGCATTAAGGCGTGAACGTATGGATGCGTCGTGCAAGTGTTAATTTGTCGCGCAAGTTTTTGGCGCGCAATTATCACCGCGCAAGTCCTATTACCTTGACAACAACACAAAAATGAAGAAACAGTGGAAAATGAGCAACTTGCGCGGCGAAGGGGACCTACGCGGCGAGAGCTCGAGAATCCGGAATCAGATGCTATGTGCGGAAAATGACCGTATATTTATAGGCCAGGCGACCCACCTACACGCCTACACCCAGCGCGTTCCATCCAGTGTGCTCCAGCCCTACGTGACTTGAACCTGTGCGCCAAGTGTTGTGCCCTAAAAGACTTGCACGCCACCTTTCCATTGGTTTTCTTATTTTCCTCAGAGTCACATCCTCATTTCTTTCAGATCCAACTCTGAGGGGGGACTTTTGTTGACGCTCATTTTCATCACATTGTCTAAAAAGAATGTAAAGGGAAATGACTTAGCACAAATTGATTCATCCTTTGAAGAAAACATCAAAAATCGACAAAGGCATGGACAAAGCTTCAAAAGCACATGTTCCGCGCAAGTTCCATCACTGTCGCACAAGTCAACTTGCGCGATGCCTAATGGTCGCGCAAGTAACTTGCAAGCCCTAGAGGATAACCGCCTGGGGTCTTCTCTAGCCTATAAATAGACCCTATGGCCCCCCTATTTGAGGGAGGAATTTTTCCAGAAACTCAGATTTGAGCTCCCGGTGCCCTAGTCTCTTCTCAAAGCTTCCGAAACACTTCTAAGGTAATTTCTTACCTAGAACGGAAGATCTAAAGAGGGGTATGAAGGCTTAAGTGTTGAAACTCATCAACACTTGCGCGCCTAAGTGGCCAACCCTTAAGGGAAATGGCCACACTTGCGCGCCGCCTAACTCCTTCAATAGAACTTGCGCGCCACTCTTCTGGAAGAACCTCAAGATGATTCTAAAGGCTTTAACCAAGAGTCGCTCAAGTATTACCCTACTAGTTAACCATTGCGCAAGTACCCATGTGTCGCGCAGGTATACCTGCGTGACCAGGACTTGCGCGCCCACGCAGTACCTACACGCCTGCTAGGACTTGCATGCCCCCTGCCTTTTTGGGTGCCCTTCTTGCCCATTTCACCCCTCTTAATCCATTCCACCTCTACTATTCAAGATTCAGTCTTCAAGACACTCTTCAAAGACATTTATGGCATGATTTCTTGATTTGAATTCCTTATCTGAAAGGAATTATGTGGAATATCTTTCAAAACCTAGTGATTTACACATCTTTATGTCACTAAAGATTGAGATTTCATTCATTCAACCTCATCTTTTAATATGAGAGAACTCATTAACTTGGGCCTCCTTTTCAGGAATAATCCTCAGTAATAATTATTAACCTGGGCCTCCTTTTCAAGAATAAGCCCCAATCATAATTCCTAACCTGGGACTCCTTTTTAGGAATAAGCCCCGGTCATAATTCTTAACCTGGGCCTCCTTTTTAGGAATAAGCCCTAGTCATAATTCTTAACTTGGGCCTCCTTTTCAGAAATAATCCCCAGTCATAATTCTTAACCTGGGCCTCCTTTTTAGGAATAATCCCCAGTCATAATCATTAACCTGAGCCTCCTTTTCAGAAATAATCCCTAGTCATAATTCTTAACCTGGGCCTCCTTTTTAGGAATAATCCCCAGTCATAATCATTAACTTGGGCCTCCTTTTCAGGAGTAATCACCAGTCTCAAATATGGGCATCCTCTTCAAGAGTAAGCGCCAAGTCCCTTAATTTTTCATGTCTCGTAACCTGGGCCTCCTTTTCAGAAGTAAGCCCCCGTCTTAATTTCTCTTAACCCATCCTAATTTACCTTTGATCTGGGATTCCTTCTCAAGAGTAAAACCCAATCATAATTCCTCTCCTAATTTGGGCCTCCTTTTTAGGAGTAAGCCCCAAGTTAGAGTATTCAAATCTCCATGAAGCACATATACCTTTATAGACCCTGTTACTGGATTTATTCTGTAAAGTAAATCCTAATCTTAATTTATCTGGGCAGTCATACATACATAAGTCCCACATTATTTCTTATGATTGCATCTTTCATGGCACAATTGTCTGATTTTTACCAATACCTCTTGTTTCTCACATTGAGCATGACTCACATGAGCTTAGAGTGTAAAAGTAATTATGACATCCTTCTTTGAGCCATCAATCATAAAACTCTTACTCCCTTACTCAAACTGCGTGGGTTATGATTCCTTTTCTAAACAAAGGATACGTAGGTAGCCCATCTGCGGGTTCGATCCCAACTCTGAAATAATCCATGTCCTTCTGAATGAAAATAAACTTCAAGTGCCCCACTGAGTGTCTTTAAAACCAGCATGGTCATCATAATGACCAAGATACTTCTATATAAATGTGTCGAAGGATACCATTGACCAAGAATCTCTAATAAATACAGATGATTCTCTATCAATGAAGAACCTCGAATACATATAAAACATTATCTAAATTTTCTACATATTTAATCATTGATTGTCAGATCTGAAGGAAAGATCATTTTATACTTGGTAATGTAATAAGGATTCACAAACATAACTTAAATCTATAAATAGAGTCCCGGAGTAGACAATAATTCCCCTAAAAAAGGTGTGATGAGTCCAACCTCTCATCCTCTCGACCAATGCAAATTCCTAAGCCTCATCAGTCCACAAACTAATGAGCGCCTACCTTTGGAAATTAGGTCCAAATGGATGTGGAATCATTGGATGTTTCTGGTTCTACGATCAAACCCATTAGAAATGAAGGTGTGCGTACACGAAATCATTGAATGTTTCTGTTTCTACATATAATATTTAAGTTAATATGTAATAGTTATGGCCTAATTCTCTAAAATTCTAAACCTGAAAAGATTCTCAATGTGAATTCTTGACATAATTCAAGATTATGTAATGTTTAAGGCTGGGTCCTTATAAAAATTGACTAAAATGATTGTTTTGGGAGTGAAATACTTCCAATATGATATAATTAAAAATGATCCTTGACTATTATGAAAATTATTTTCTTTTCTTATGTGTATTCCATGATTCCAAGTCTTATGCATATTTTATGCTCTCATGTATCGTGTTATTTTATTCCTTTATGATTCTTACATTTTGAGATGCCAATATTTATTCCTTGAATTAATATTCTAATCCTTTATATCAAAGGAATGGTTTTTAAATGTTATTCTCATGTTATCATACCCTTATGATCATTTTAAGCTTATGTGATCATTTATATCTCTCTTATTTACCCTTAATGAGAATTTTAAATCACCCTTTCTTATGTTTACTTTCACCAGGATGTAAAGAAATGTATTATGTATGATATACCTAAAAGGGTACTAATTACAACAGACTTAATGGGAGAGACTTATGAACTAGTTTATTTATGTGTCCATGTTTCTAAAGATAATATACCTATATGATTCTGGTGTGGGTAAATAATTATTTTCATCAATATTCATATAATAATATTCATTATATATGTATGAAAAAGATGTGTTACTATATTTTTCCAATTCTATAAGACACAGGGGAGTTATAGTGTTTTAATTCCATTGTTTAGAAACCATTGACATGTGAGATATTACACATAATGAAAGTTATATCATCCAATGATTGAATAAAGTTTTACTTATCTAATAATTTGTATAAAATCTTTATTGGATACCATTGGAAATGTTTGAAATATTATTACTTTCCTTGTAGTCATATTTATTTTCATTGGGTATACTATCTTGATAAGATATGAAAATGAAAGAAGGGAATATTGAAATAATTGAGTTTAATAGAATTGAATACGACTTCTACTGGATGCAGATAGAAGACTATATCATCCAAAAGGATATGAAACATCAATTGGGTATAAATAAAAATAAAAAATATATAATAATGTGAATGAGAAAATTTTTAAAGGAAAGAACTTGGTTGAGTGAGAATGTCATTGGCAGAAAATGTGGTTTATAATATTCAAGATAAGAAGGCTATAATTGAGATGATGGATACCCTAGTAAAAAAATATGAAAAATAGAAAATATTAATCAAGGTGTTTCTAATGTGAAGGATATTTAACATGATTTTATCTAAAGTACAATCTATTTAAAATCATGCGAACAATTTCAATATTATTAGAAGTTATCTTGAAGTGGTGAAAGTGATTTTCATAGATGATGTATGGGAAATATTGCAACTATAATTACTAATAGAATCATTGTATGGTATGGTTACTAAATTTATAAATTATTCTAGAAAGACTGATATTATGTTCTAAGATTTCTGTAATGTTATCCTTAATGAGGAAATTTGGTAAAGAGTTTTCCAAGTACCTACCCAAAATGCTATGAATGATGATGGATGTGGATGCTCACTTTTGAGAAGGGATCATCATCAACTGAAAAATATGTCTAGAGAGAAGAGTTAAGAAAAGTCAATTTATCTTGGACTCACACAGTATAATTGGGGAAAGAATATATATATTTATAGGAATTTTAGATTTTTCAAAGTAGGTATCTAAAGGAAAACTTGCATATGTTAAAAATTATTTAACACAATGGAATATGGTAGCAACTTACTACTTGAAATTAGTTTTATAGATTCATGGGTGATTTACTTTAGTGAATCATTCCACTTAATGAAAAATTATAGGTTTATGAAAATATATGTATCTCAAATCTCTCAAAAAGTTCATCTGATGGATGTTAATGAATTCAATTTGATCAGAAAGGGGGATGTAAATACCCAAACATATAAATACCCACACCCCTATTCTCAATTATACTCAAAAAACATTGATTTATAACTAAATTTGTTTTTATCAAAGAGTCCCTCCCATAACTCTTTCATCAATCATGATGTGTTTTCCTGGATCTATCGGTCATATCTTAGAAAAGAAGCTAAAGAATGGTAAGGATTTTATTTATCACTATTATTCATTAATATTTTCAATTCCATTATATCATTATATTCAATTTACAATTTATTATTCTAATAAAATTACAATATCATTTTAATTATTGTCTTTATGATAGCTTATGCCTGTGAGGCCCCATTATTCAAACATTTTATAATATCCCTTAGTCGTTATGATGATGAAACTTTCCCAAGAAGGATGAATCTATATATTCTCCCATAATAAAAAATTCATATGTATTCTAGGAATTTTTAGTATTATGGTTGTATTATTTAAAATAGGGGTATTTTTCTAATAAAGGATGATGTATATTTAGCTGGTGGAGCCTCTAGAAAGTCTATAGTGGATTAAACTCAATTTTGACACATGTTTAACTTTTACATCATAGATAAAAAACCATTAGGTTTCTCTTCCAGGAAAATTTATATCCCAAATGAAAATAAAATGCATGTGATTAAATAATCCCAATTTTTATTAGGTATTTTTCAATATTATATTTGGCCCCCAAACATTGAAAATACATGTATTTTATTATTTAAACACATTATCATCTTAACCTTTGTATATACCCAAGAACTATAATTCCATATTCATCACACGATAATGGTTATTATTTTAACATTATGAATCCCTAATGATTTATAATAAGATTTAGTATAATTTAAAGAGACTTACTTATTAATTCATTGAATAGATAAATCTATTGACATGTTTATACAATCCTTTGTTCTATAAGGTAATGTCTTTTAAGATAATATTTATTGAGCAATTAGGATAAAATTTTTCAGTTGTTCATTATTAAATATTATTCTATGTATTACCTACTCACTTTTAGCTTATGATGGAATTTACTATACTTTTATGTCATTGGTGGTTATAATAATTATATATCCCTTAAGAACATGAGTTTGTGTCATGAGATAAGTATGATACATTAATGGGAGACTCCTCCTTCTTTAATAATATCAAAACATAGGGCCTTCAGGGATATTTACGATGTCTAAAATTATGTATTCCTATCATTTATATATCTAGTATATTAAGGAAAACCGAACCCTGATCTTGAATATTTAATCTCATGTAATCTAATTATGATAAAATAATTAAAATCACTGGCTTTGGGGTATTGGAGTCAGGAGTATTAAAGTAACTACCTTTATGATGCGATTGATTGAAAAAGTTTCTACCAAATTAACTGGACTATAAAAAACCTTCCAACCCATTATAATACATAAATACCTAAAATTAATACTAAATATAGATTTATTCTATGAATTTTTAAATATGTTATATGATTGTAAAAACATCATCCTGAATGGGTATTTTCTTGAGGTTGTGTATATTACACAACTCAAATGTTTTTTATGTAAAAAATACTAAAAAGGTGTATAAGATACAATGATCCACTTATGAATTTGATCATGATTATTGATGTTATAATCCTCAAATTAATGAGTAAATCAATAATATTATATGTATTATATATGAATAAATTTCTTGTGAATATAAATTAATTAGTGTAAATGTAATGAAATTCCTTATATATTATTTTTAATGACTTTTCTATAAAATATTCTCAATAAAATACTTAAGAGAATCATCATACATTTTTAGTATACATATCAATAAGAATATATCAACGAGGCTTAATGAAAAAAATTCAAATCACTTTTAAAGGATAATAACTAAATATATTCATGGATAATGACTTTAAGAGATGAAATTTAATAATTTTAAAAGATATGAGTCTTTTAATGGCTCAATTATAGTTTTATAGTAAAAAATATTATTCATTATTGGAATATATTTTGCATAAACTCTATTATAAATCATATATGTCACATTATGTAGTCACTTATATGTGTTGTATGCTTGGATAGTGCCAAGAAGATACCAAATGATCATTTTGAACGACATTAGTTCAACATATGGAATATATTAATACACATTAAAAATACAATAATATATTACTGAATTACTAGAGTGAATATAATCTCATTTTATAGGGTAATAACAATCCTATATTTCAAAATGATAGTTATTATTAACTTTGTTTTATTTATATTTTAAAAATTAATTTTTAGTTGGAAAGGTTCCAAGAAAATAAATTTTTTCAAAACAACAATCGAAATGATTACATCAGAGCATTGAATAGGGAAAAGGGAATATATTGGATTAAAAAATTCATTAATGAACCATAGGTTTTTAATATAATTATGGATCTGATAGAAATATTCAAGGAAAATAGTGGAGAAATTTATAAGGAACAATGATCTCATAAGAAATCCAATTATATCTAACAAAGATATCATATCATTAATGAGATTTTTGATTATATAAATGTATGAATATATAAGAATTCTATATAAGATAATGTAATATATTTTATAACCAAACAACTAGAGAAATGTTTCATCAAGTAAATGTACCATATTTAATTATCAAATTCATGGGAGATTGAATCTATTATAATTGAGTGTGTTGGAAATTATAAAACCTCAAAATTTTGATTTAAAAGAAAATTATTCTTATAATATCTCATTACATGAAACACCTAACTTTTTGCAAACTGTGATATACTATAAAAATATTATTCATTATATATGATAATCATAACATAGAATTCAAAATGGAATGTATGAATAGTAAAAACCAAATTATGAAAAAAATTATAAAGGTTATAAATAATGAAAATGTATCTATTAATTCATAATAATTATGTACTAAATTTTTACTAGTCATTTTATTCTCTAAAAATATGTTTTCTTCATAAATTATTTTTATTATATTTTTTTCATGGAAATTATAATTAATTTATACCATTTTTAGATATTTTATTTTAAAAAATGAATATAATTTTTTTAAATAATAATTCCAATATTATATTTGGGTTCATTTTTGGTATTTTTTATAGAAATATTTATTTTTTAGTGAATCGTGAAAAATACCGATTTATATAAATTTTTTTATTAAATTTATTTACGTAAAGTTGTCCAAAATTCTCAGTATATTTTGTATTTAATTTTAATGAAATAAAAGATCCATTTTATTAAAATTTATCTAAAAAATTTCCTAGTAATTAAAATTATATTTTATTTTGGTTTAAGTTTATTTTATGCATAAAAATGCAATTTTCTAAAGACAAAATTTTCTTATGTTTTACACATTTATATTAAAATTTATTTCTGACACTTATAAAAATTTAATATTGATAAATTTTTTGCATATTTTGAATCATGATTTATAAATTTAACACATATTTAATTTTTTTAGACATTATGAAAATTATGTTTTGTAAATATTTGTCACCTCAGTAAGGGTAAAGCAGGTAAAATGAAGTTAAAACTATGAGATATGACCAACAAATCACCCTAAAACCTTCAGTTATCCTATTGGATGAGTTTTTTTTGAAAAAAATACATCATGTATATAAAATATGGAAATTTATTTCCAATTTTTTTTGACCATATGATTTTTATTGTATTAGGAAAAGTATGAATACAAAATGTCACTTTATTGATTTCATTTTCTTTTTTTGTTTTCATAGGAATAAAAAAGAAGTTATGAATGATTATAAAATATATTTTTTAAAATAAATAAATTATTATTATGATATTAATTTTTTTTTTAATTTTTAGTGATGATATAATTACCTTAAATTATTTTTTGATGTCAATACAGTTCTTTTGAAATAGTAGAAAAATCAATGTAAACGATTTAAAAAAAATTAATATTTTTCAATGAATTGTTATATTCAAAGAATTTAATATGAAATTATAAATTATTAATTTTGGTAAATTTTTATATATTCAAATCTAATTGGTGTCTTTATGTATTCGATGCAAAATTAAATGAATATTCTAAAAAATGATATTAATTATATTTTATGTTAACTAATATTTAATTAAATGATATAAAAATAAAAAGAATATTTAAAGAAGAAATTTGGGATGTGAAATTATTTAAAATATCATTCATGGACCATTTTTGACCCACTTTACACCATAGAAGTTAATTTATGATGCATAAATGATAATAAAATGTGATATTATGGTTAACTTTAAAAGGTTTCATGAGGGGGTTAAACCAACGGATATGGCTTAAAATGAAACTTAAACATGAGTAAATTTTATATTATGAATGAATTTAGACCTTATAACTTCAGAAAATTAATAACATCTCCTTGTGTTTCCACATGACATGATTACGATATATATTATATTCAAATATTTTATATACTTTGAAGTGTGTCAGTTCCCTCACTTATTAAAGGGCACCACCTCTCCTCCTTATTCAAAAAGTATGATCTTTATAGATATAAAAATATCATCCATAATAATTTCCTATTGTACTTTAATTCATTATAAATCCCTTTTTCTTCCCCTAAGACCATCCTAAGAATGCCTATGGTGTAATCTAAAGGAAGTCTCTCAAAGAATAGGTAATCGCCATACTCGACTATTTAAATGGGTTTTTTATTCTTCAGATTCCTCTAAATATTTTTTATCCAACCTAACACAATTAATATAGTATCATCAATATAAAATTATGTTATTATGATTATGGGATAACATGTTTCTATCCCCTTTGCATCAAATGTGTAAAAAAATTAATGCTTGTTTGTATGTGTGGACTACCACCTCCACATAGTGATATGATTCATTTTGAAACACAATTATTAATGGTTGGTTATTATAATGAATTTAATTTTTATATATGTTATTTATGAAATAATAATTATTTTTTAATTATAATATATTATATACCTTTTTACCTTCCCACTCGTTGGAAAAAATAATATCGCTCATACGTACATGTGGACTACCACCACCACAAAGTGATGTGATACATTTTTCATTTTTTAATTTAATGGTATATTTAATGAATATATATGTTAGTTATGATATAATAATTATTCAAGAAATTTTAATTCTTATTTAAATTTCTTTTATTCCTTCCATCAAAAAGTGGAATCATCACTTGTGTGTACATATGGATTACTATCTCAATGAAGTGATTCATTTTGATCACAAAATTACATGAATAGTTATAAAAATGTACATAATTATTAAATAAGATACTTATGAAATGATTAAAATTTAAGAGATGATGGAACCATAATCAATGTACAAATAATGGAACTAATAAACTGAAACATTCACGAAAAAAATAGTTATCACAGATAAAAGTGATTTTAAAAATGAATTATTAATAAAAAGGTGATAAGAAATTCTATGTAAATTATATATGAAATAATATGTATGAATATGGTTCTATAATATATATATATATGATCTAATTTAATTATAATGGAGTTTTGAACATGTAGTAAGTAAGATAATATATAAGGTAATGGTTTCTCATCTCCTCTTTGTTTCTGTGAGACATATGACATATTCATCACTTATTTCCCACATGTGGTGTATATAATACCCCGTTGATTTTTTATAAAATGAATCTATTTATATACATGATATGTAAATTTAATTATATGTTATTTCTTTCATGGGGTTATAATTCAAAAGTAACCAAAGTGGTAACTATTTTACGTTCTAATCTAATTTTATTGGGATTATTTGTGATAACATTTAAAAAGATGAAATTATATGATCCATATCTCAAAATTATTTTGAATTTTCATCTCTTATAATTATTTATTGAAATTATATGTTTTTATTTCATTTCCCTCTCTCTAAGTACTCAAAATTCCGAAATAATATATTTAAGGTAAACTGACTTGGTTTTTCTATTCAGTCAGGAATATTTTTCTTCCATGTCTATATTTCTATAAATTTATCTTCAATAATTTTTTTAGTATTATTCAATGATATATTTAATTCATTTTATCCATGTTTAATTTATTATAAAATGGTTTAAATGAAATATTCTTATCATTTTTTAAATGAAGATATTTTTACCAAAGGTGCGAAAATAATATTTTTTGAATGTGTACCTAGGGAATGAATTTTTTAAATGTCATGTATCCCATATGAGTTGAATATTACATTGAAAATATTCATGGTTCTTTTAAAAGAAATCATTCTTCCTAATAATTTATAATTTTTTTGATTTTGAAAAAGTCATTTCAAAATGAAAAGTGTATATTCCTCAAGAAATGTTCTAGAGATAGTTTAAAGGTGTTTTCATCATTGAAAACATCCATTTATGTTACTTATGATTCAATAGAGATATGATATAATGATACCATCACTATTATATCTATGGATTCTTATTCATTATGATTATGGAATCTTGATGAAACCTATTTTCTTTTCCACAACATCATATATGATGAAATTATAAATTTTTTCATGATCTCGAGACATAAATATGAATGGATTTTTTTATGGGAGTGTCTGTTATATCCCTCCATGCATTGACAAATGATTGATGTTTTATGATCTCAAAGGGTACTTGGGAGGTTATCCTAATCCCAACTAGGGTGAAAAAGAGGTTATTCCAAGCCCAAAATAGGTACACATGTGATTATCCCAAGACTTACATGAAATGAATGTCTTGATGTGTATAATTGACATAGGATTTACATTATTATTATTATTATGCACTTTATGAAACTATTTTATGACATGAAATTTTTCCAACATTATGGTCTCATGGATTATATTATTTGATTAACTTTTGATTTATGTTTTATAAATTACCAGATATTATATCATAAATAATGATTATGATCTATGTAATCATGGATATGACTTTCAAATCATAATATCATATTATCATAACATTATTCCTATGTTATGATTAATAATGATCACTGATTGAATTATCCCTTACCAACACATACTGAGAAATTGAGCCCACCCTTTATTATATTTTCTTTTTCCCATATATGTAGAATGTTTTAAAGGTTAAAGTTGCGAAGAAATTAGGGTAATATAATGAAGATCATTTGTGGAATAATATGTTTATGTATCTAGACTCTAAAGACAATAAACATTTATGGTTCTAGGGAGTGGATAAATGTGGTTTGTATTGAATATTCATCTAAAATGATATAATATATATGTATATTGTAACAAGCCTAATCCTAGTAACTAGGATCTAGTGTCTAAATTATTACATTGGCCTAAGATATAAGGAATCACATCTCGAAGGACCAAATAGTATAGTACTATTGGTGAACTAGATACATACATGATTCCCATATTACATTTTAATGTAAAAATTACAAAATAAATTTTTGAAGAATATCACAATTCTCTCTAGAATATTGTTGCATATCATTCATAGTACACTTTATGGATTATTGTGAATGAAAATAAATTAAGGATGAGATCAAATGATTAGTAAGAGTTACATAATGCATGAGCTATCATGAGTAAATGAAGAATAATAAAAATGGAATAATCAATATAGAAAGGTAAATAACTGAACACACATTCCATTTAAATAACATGACTATCAAGATTAGATAAGAAATAATCAATATGGAAAGGTAAAAAAACTAAACACACATTCTATAAATAAATTGACTATCATGAGTAGATAAGTAATTTCCAATATGGAATGGTAAATAACAAAACATAGATTCCATTTATATAACTTTACTATCATGAATAGATAAGGAATAATCAGTATGTTTAGGTAATAAACCGAACAAAAATATCATTTAAATAACTTTTCTATCTTAAATAGATAAGAAATAATCAATAATGAAAGGTAAATATTCAAAAACCCATTCCAATTAATGAATAACTAAGAATTAAATGAATCCATTCATATATCATTATGAAAATATCATAGATAATAATAACTAAATTTTTAATGAAGTAAATTATTAATTATTGGACATCATGATCTCAAGAATAATGATACCTCTACAGTTAATACATTTTAAAAGGTGATTTAAAAATAAAGGTAGAAACAAAATTATTGCTAGTGTCACAACAAGACCCAATGGGGCTCGAGTCTCAAGAACCTCGTATAACCTCTAAAGTCCAAGGGATTATGACAAGATATGAAAGGCATAACTAGTATGGGTGACCTTTTCCCAATGTTCCTATACACACACACACACCTGACCATATAAATGCAGAAGTGCCGGGGAATAAGAGAGAATGATTCAACATCTAGAGTAATAACCATACATGAAAATTCTCTAGGAAATATAAGGAGTAAAATAGTGTAAACTAGAAATTAAGGGTTAAAAATACATTCCCAACCAAAAATATATCCCAATGTGATAAAATTGAAAAAGTAAATGCTGAGAGAGCCCAGATCTGAATCTCTAATCTTCGACCACCATACGCATACTAATGAACTATTTATCCCTATGATCCTTTATAATTTACACCAACATATCCATCATATTCCTAATTTATGAAACATGTGGGCTAAGCCCATTAAAGTGTGATTATATACATACCTAGTAGGATGTACCAAATGTTTAGGCGAAAGTAGTAAGATACATGATTGGAATAGACATCTCAATGTAATGAAAGTGAGAAACAAAATACAATGACATGGGTACACACACACACACACATATATATATATTCGTAATAAAAGAAGACAAATTAAGAGAGAAATGGGATCTCCATCTCACAAACCATTTCAGGAAAGAGTAAAAATAGTTCCAAGAGCCCATCAATGATGCCCAACATCTCGCGTGACTACCCAGAATAAACATCCAAGTCAAGTCATAGATTGTCACCATTATGGACACTCAAGGGGTAAAATCTATTGGTAGATGATCCATGCCCCAATATAATATGAGGGTACTACTAAATCGATATAGGACACATACCATAATTCTACAAGAGGGTTACACTTAGTAGAATGCGAGAGAACCCATTCCTTATCCCCACAGTAGGGTTCCACTTTGATGGTTGAGGACCCATGTCAGAACTTTGTAGGAGGGTGCCACTAAATAGTTGATAGAGAAACCATGATCTATCCTTGAAGGAGGGTTCCACTATTTTAATCATTAGAGGACCCATTCCCTATTTAGTAGGATGGTACCACTCTAGTGGTCGAGGACCCATACCCAGATACAACAGGATGGTGACACTCAGATAATAAATAGAGGACCCATTCTATTCTCTGTTGGAGGGTTCCAATATAATGGTGTTTAGAGGAAGAATTATCTACCCAGTAGGAGGGTTCCACTCTATCATTTGATCATGGACCCATGAGTTGTCCCAAAAGGAGGGAGTCACTCTGATCTCTCTACTGATCCTTCATAATCACTACCATCATCGAGCATTTATTAAAGAATATCCACACTTGGAACATCACACATCATATATCAAAATCTACTACAAAGTCCACCATCACATTCTACATATAAAAACAATTAGTATAGAATACTTAATGGCCAAATTCTATGTCCAAAAAAGGGAGATATGAGAGGTAGAAGTTTAATAAAAAAGGAAAAGATTACACGACATGTAAGGGGACCCACATGGTTTGTGGTCCCAACATACTACCTAGACCAATCCATCTCAGTATAAGGATCACTACCCATGTAACCCTACATGACATATCTCAGACGCCCGGGGTCCTGCATGTGCTCCTAGCCATGCCTGTGTAACCATTCTCGTGTCTGTGTATAGTAGTACAAGGCATTTCCTCCTGCATAGGATCTTTCCATTCTCATCATAGTGTTCATATACTACAGTACATGACATATTCCTAGCCTTGACTATGTCTGTGAACTCCCAAATTACATGTCTTGTTGTTCAGATTGGGGTCACACGATGTGTGGTCTCACCACACAATGTGTGACATTATACTCCACTACAAAACACTACCCTCCATAGAAACTAGACTATATAGAATGTGTTCATCATATTACATGATGTGTATGATGGGATTTTATAGAAACTAAAGTAACTTTCATGTTTCTTCTTGATTTAGTACTTCCACACCTAATCTCACTGTTTGACCACCCGAATCAGTAGATATTGCCTTCGACCATTATTTTTGGCCATCAGGTGACTTGAAAATGGATTTTCATTAATCTGTAAAAAGACCACATGAGGCCACATCACACAACTTCACCTCCATCCATATCATGTTTCCACACTGATACTATGTTCATTAGTGGAATTGCCCGTATCCCTCAAATTCTCTAAATCCATCCCTGATTCATCATTCTGTTCATTACACATGAATCTTCTACGAATCTGAGGGTCCGATAAAGCTTGGTTCTGCCCAAGAATGTCGAACTGAGACCCTATAAGAAAATTAAAGAAAAAACAAAGAATTATCAGGTGAAATTCAAAATAAAAAATTTCAATAATAACTGGACATGAATTTTTGTGGAAAAAAATAAAAAATATGGATTCCCGAGATGAGAAAACTGAATAAGTAATTTAAAATTAGTACATAGGAACATGAAAAGGATTGAAATTGTTGCAGATAAAAAAAAGAGATGATCATACTCAATATATTTAATTAATTTGGGAAGAATCCAAAAATTAAGGATTCTTACCCCATATCAAATCATTCGTTGATGAATAATGTGCTCACCAAAGAATGATAGAAGTAATTGTGTTCACTGTGCCTCGATTTTCCCAGATCTGAAGTATCATCATCATTCGATTCAAATTCACCAATCAAAGGTTAGAAGAAACTACTCTCAATGATCCCCAGGTTATGAGGATAACCATATCGATCCAACACAATTATTTATTTAAAGGAAAATCATGTTTTGGTATTTTTATAAGATAAATATAATTAATTAATATTTTCTTATTAAACACACCTTCCAAAAACAATTTTATCTAAAACTCCCCTCTCGACCCATTTTAGGCGGCACATAGGGTATACCTCACATTATAGACCCAACCATGGTCTCAGATTTTTGATCTTAGACTAGGTTGAAGATTTATCCCTTTTTCATTAAGAAAATGTGTGCGCATAATATAAAATATATAAAATATTTTTATAAAATTAATTGTGGGAACACCAGGACTTTGAATCATACATAGTCTCTGTTCATAGCTTTTAAAATATATCTAAAAATATTTAAAAGTTTGACAAGAAAAAAAGAGTCTCTAAATTATTCCATATTTCATGATTTTCTTCCATGAAAATATAAAACTAAAAAATGCTCATAGTATTTAGCATTAATCTTTATCTACTGCTCTCAGGAGCTCCCCTGCATTTTCTCATGACGCCATAATACATGAGCTAATGGGATATACCATCCAAATAGGTTCTCCTCATGACAATCCTTGGTCGTTGATGGGTGATCCATAAATGCGGTTTTATCCTTGTTGTCCAGCTCATCCCAGTCAATGATATGCATAGGGTAATGAATTTATCTCATTTTTTGACACATATAAGACATCATACACTCAATAAAATTTTGGGGGTAGGGAAAGGGGGTAAGAAACCTCTCGAACCCTCTACAATATCTCAAATGGCCTAATAAATCTTAGGTAGTGCTTTCCACCTCAGCCAAATATCTGCAATCCTCATCATGGGGAGACTCCTAGGAAAATGTGGTCTCTATGATCAAACTATAGTGGCCTATGATGTTGATCTATGTAATATTTTTCATGCTCTGGGTTTTCCTTTTCCATTCATGAATGACCTGGAACTTCTCTATCACTGCTTGCACAATCTTTGGGCCTTAAGAGTTGCCTCACCAATCTCAGTTCAGCGTATGAGTGACCTAAAAGGTCTTCCATACAGATCCCCAAAAGGTAATATACCAATTTTAGTGTGGGAGATATTATTATACACAAAATCTACGAATTGAAATTTATCCTACTAGTTTTGAAAAAAATCAGACACTAAATCCCTTAACAAAGCCCCCCAAACATGGATAGTGCGCTTAGTCTGCCCATGTGTCTGGGGGTTGAAGTCTGTACTCATACTCGTCTGGGTCTTGAATGACTCCTATAGACCTATCCATAACAATGAAGTGAACCATGCATCACTATTATATAGAATAATCAAGGGAACCCCATGAAAGTGGACAATATACTTTACGTACAACTTCCCCAAACTCTCCAACCAACTCTTCTCCCTGACAATGAGTAAGAATGTTAACTTCATGAGCCAGTCAACTATCAATGATATGGAATAGTGGAATCTCTCTATATATGGAAAAATAGTAATAAAGTACATGGATATATACTCCTATTTCCACTCTAGGATCTCAAGTGTCTACAAAAAACCTTCTAGAACCTGGTGGTCATCTTTCACATGCTGATAGTTGAGGAACCAAGAGAAAACTTAGCCATGTTTTTTTGATTCCATCCCACCAAAACTACTGTTTAATGTCTCTATACATATTCTCTACCCCAAGATGTACATACAAAGAAGATGTATGAAACTATCTCATCACCTCCTCCCACATCATGTCTGGGACCATCGTCTTTCCCTTTCAAAATGGCGATGTGATTTCCTCCTTCATGAAATCCCTATCGTGAATCTCATAAGGATATCTGGTCATTAAATAACTCTCAATTGATGTATCCCAAATGTGATTCTCTTAGAAGATAAAGGATAGGAGGAGTTAGAACCATCAATTAGAGAAGATATTCCCCATCCCTCTTAACTAGGGTAATATAGAAGGAATCCAACTACTCAGATGACTCCTACACAATTTGATATTGGAACTTCCTGCTAAGGGAATATTCCACCACATTTTCCTTACCGAGAGTATAAACTATCTTGAATTCATAGTATCTCAGGAACTTAAACAAGTGCCTCTATATCAGGTTCAATTCCCTCTATGTGAGTACATACCTAAAACTCTGATGTTCTAAGTAAGAAAAAATAATTCTCTACCACAAGGAAGTGCCTCCACATCCTCAGAGTGAAGACTATCGCTGTCAACTCTAGGTCATGAGTTGCATAGTGTAGCTGTTGGGGTCTTAACTGCCAAGACCCATATGTGATAACTTCTTATTTCTGCATCATCACAATGTCATGCCCATCTATTGAGCCATCTCAATACACTATGTACTCCCTGGACTCCTCCAGTTGTATCATAATAGGATCACTCATTATACTAGACTTCAACTCCATGAAGGACATTTGTCACTACTCAGTATAGTTAAATGACCACCTTTTTTTTGCATCAAGGTAATGAAAGGGGATGTAGTCCTAGATAACTCTACAAAAAATCTAATGTAGTACCCCACCAAACTATGAAAACTCTGCACCTCTAGAATGATCTAGGGTGGATCCCAAGAAAGTACTACATCGATCTTCATTGGTTCCATAGCTAATACATGCTCAAAAATGACATTCCCTAGGAAGTTAACCTCATGAATCTTGAATTGGATCTTTGAGATCTTACCACCAAGTTGGTGATCCAAAAGAAAATCTAGGACCATCCACAAGTGCTCAACATGATCCTTCTCTAACATATATTTTATGAGTATATCATCAATGAAGATAATAATAATAGGTCCAATAATAGAAGGAATATCTAGTTTTTCAAATACATAATAATAGTAGGGGTATTTATCACACTAAAAAGAATCACCCAAAAACTACAGTGTCTATATTGACAATTGTAATGCCATCTTCAAAATATCTACCTCACAAACTCTCAACTGGTGGTAGCTAGACCCACAATAAATCTTTTGAGAACCACCACACACCTCACCACTAATCCAATAGGTAATTAATCCTCACTAAGGAGTAATTTTCTTTATCATGGCCTTGTTTAGGTGATGATAATCCAAAACAATTCAAAATCCCCCATCCACCTATTTCACAAGAAAAACTAAATTTTCATAGGGGGCATACTGGGAATGATAAAAACCATATCTCGAAGGTCATCCCACTATAACCATAGATCATTGAGCTTGGTAGGGCCCATATGATATGCCTCAAAAGATACCAGAGTAGTCATGATATGAAAGTGGATATAACACTATATCTCTCACTTTAGATATAGTCCCAGAACATCCTTGAGGAATACTTCCTTAAAATCCTCCATGATTGGAAAAATCTATATTATGGAAAAGTTTTTTTCACCATGGGATACACACTTTAACTGATGGGTGATGGGATTTAACCTCCATCTCACAAAACCCACTAATCTTTCAGTGAGATCCCTCTATCCCAAAAAGGTTAATCTCATCCCATCTGTACGAAAGCATCTGACTCATATTTGGTGATATAAAATCATAGCATAGACAATTGACAACTAATCCATACCCAATATGACATCATATGGTCCCATCATGTTAACCAAAAGGTCCCATTATAACCTATCTCCACTAAGTGATATACTGTACTATCGGCATATAAAATATAAAGAAGAAGCATTCCCCGTATGAACCTCAAGACAAATCTTGGGATAAAGCCTCTATTTGGAGATCCATATCTCACACCGGGAGTTAAGAGGTGATGTAAGGATCTTAACCTATGTCTACTAATACTGAAGAAATACGAGAATAAACACATATCATACCTATAATCATCTTGTGTGCTACTAGGTCATATGTCTCCCTTGTGTGTAGTTGTTTGTGACCCCGACTGCTAGTTTCCTAAGCCTGACATTGGATTCCTATTGGTGGTGATGGAAGGATATTATATACTCTTCCTCCATGCAAAAATCATTCTCTTGTAGATCCACCCGATCATCTACCAGCTCTGCCTCCCTGGGGCCACCCTGACCTCACCTAGGAGATTTGTGGTCACAGTGCTGCCTCTTCCATGATGGTCCATCCTCTATCTATATATACTCATAACCATGTTGCATAAGGAAATAACATTACATGATACCTCACCTATCACATTCACATAATTTTTCCTATACAGACTACATTGGTACACAGTGCTACACATGACCACCTTCATGACCCTCATTGTAACATCTCAGGTAAATGAATAATAAGAGATTTTCATATTTATTAATATTTGTGAATTAAATATTAATTTTACTTTAAAGGGGTTTCTATGTTCTATAGCGTACCTGATACGCAACAACGAGTTTCTTTGAAATCTTATGTTGCACACTAATAATATAATATTATTATTTTAAATGGTAGTTAATTCCTATCAGTTGTATTGGCGGGAATGAATGAAACTAACTACAATATGATTATAAATGTTTTTTAAATGTATTTACATTTATCCAATAAAATTTAGAGGCTTAAAATGTGAATGAATCTAATTTTAAGCATAATTTACATTAAATGGTCGATTTACCGCCTTTTAATGGAGAAACCTATTTAAATATAGTTTTGTTCACTTTAATACATTATATTTGACAAAATAAAATCCTTCTTTAGAATGGGGACATCAAAATTTACTTTGCGTAATTTTTTTGAATTTTTCCAATAAAGTTCATTTTTTAATGAATAGTGAAAACTATTGTATTTTAATTCAAAACTGAGTTTTAATCTAATTTATTTATATGGTTATATTATATTTTTAATTAGTTTTAATGTTTAATTATAAAATATTTTTACAATTTAATCCAATGTTGGTCATTGGAATTAATTTCACTTTGAATTTGGACTTAAACAAGTATCAATATTTTGATAGTTATTGTTTCTTAAAAAACACGCTATTTGTTTTAACAATGGGAATTAATTTTAAATTAATTAACTCCACTTATTTGTTTTGAATTTATCAAAATAGAAATCATTTTCTAATTTTTAATATCAAATATATCTTAGGCTGAATTTTTGGTATTTTTTCTGAAAAAATTCAAATTTTGAAGAATAGTGAATTCACTAAGTCGTAGTTAAAAAACTAACTTTTTCATTTAAATGAAAATTTACCACTTCTATGAATTTAATTTTGAAAATCCGACATACATGGTTGTTATTAGTAATTAAAATGTGGTTTAATAAGATGAAAATAATTTTTTTGTGTGAATAGTAACTTTTGACTTTTATTTACCGTGGTTAAAGGTAAATAGGGTAATTCATGGTAAAGAGAATATTGTAATAATTCAAAATTACCTTAACACTTGTACTAACATTATTATATGAGTAATGGACGACCATGGTCATCTTTGGGTCTATTTTGGGACCCCATGGAGCCACTTATGAATGATAATGACACTTTAGATTAATTAATTTAATGTAAAGGTAGAAATGACATAAACAAAAATCTTTTAGTAAATTAAATTTTATATGGTTTTATATAAGTAATAGTTTTGACTATAAATATTAATTGGAAATCTAAAAATATTTCCTACATCATGGAATTTTTTTTATAATTTTTATACAGCGAATAAATTAAATTATTTATGAAACAATAATGATGCAATATTTACCTCATTAATAAATGATTTAAATAAATAAGATTATAATGATTAAAATATTATCCAAAACTTGTCCAATTATTATTGGATGATTTTATTTTGACCATGATTCATATTATCTTCAACTCTAATGATTTTTGGATCTTTTGAAACTGAATATCATTATATAATAAAATAATATTTTCACACATTCCTAAAGAGCCCCTCCTCTCCCTTATAAATGGAGACCACTTCTAACCAATTACTAAAACCTCTCAAGCCTTTAGGCTCGTCCCAAAACTACCCAATTAATCTTCCTACATACCTCTCCTCCTCCTAGAAGCCTTACCTTAGGAATAAGGAACTTCAAGAAGTCTTTTTGGTTCAAACCAAAGGAAGTTACCCAAATTAAAGGTAACAATTTCTCTTAACTTCTTTTCTTTAATTTTACTTCTCCAAACCCTAAACTATTTTTATTACATTATTTTATAACAACAAAAGTACCATAAATATACTAGGATATTTTTTTGAGAAGTATTTTAACTAAACTTACACACACCTCCATCTAATGGGTGAAGAACATAATGTTTCTGTGGATGACAAACTAACGCCTCACGAAATGAAGATTGTTCAATTATATCCTACCACCTCTCATGGTGGCCATTATGATGACACTATATTTATATATGATATATATTATGTTTATGTTTTCTTTATTATTCTGTATTTTCCATTTATATAATACCTTTATGGTTTCCATTATGGGTAAACTGATAATTTAATTTGAGGAAGTGCGGACTACCGCCCCCTCAAAGTGATATGACTCATTCATTCCATACATGGGACTTATAAAGAATGGATTTAATGATATTGTATATGATATTATACTGTAATTATAATATAAATATGTATCATTATGTTTTAATTCTATTAAAATTCAAAATAGAAATGAATGTAGCGTTCATGTGTACGTACAGATTACCGTCTCCATGAACGGTGCATTTCATTTATCACAAAAAAATGTTATGTAATATTATAAATACATATATATATTTAATATATATGATATATATTATATCCAAATCATGAATATCATTCTGGATATAATGAACCTTTTTCCACATGAACAACATGTAATTATAAGATGTCCATTTTTGACTCAAGTACCAAATATCGACAAAACGAACGTTATTAACTTAAATGATTAGATAATGTTTATAACATGGTAATAAGTGATATAAAACGAACAATAAACTCAAAAAAGGTTCTTAATCAAGTATAAATTAACATTTTTTTTATTATTCAGGAGATTAAAGAACGACCGAGTCAAGTCGAACACTAGTTAAGGGACTTCGTCTCAATCTCCTTTCATTGAGGCATATTTTGTTTCAATACACAACTTTTTTTTATACGCTGTATAAACACCCTTGAATTTTCAAAGGGAATCTTTTTCTACGAAGTATTTTACTACACAACAAAATGGAATGTTTATTTTAATGTAAACAGTGACAATGACTTTTCCGCCACCAAGAGTATTATTTTATCTTTGAATTCCTCAAAAAGCCATAATGTTTTTAAAATAAAATAAAATCCATATACTCTTTTATGTATTTTGGTATTGAAAATGGTTTTGATAATGGATTTTTTATGTCAATATATTTAAGTGATATATTGTGATTGAAATGTAGAAATGTTTTCTTTCCTTTATATTTGTTTCATGTCTTATGATTTTATAATGGTACTTGGACATTTGACGGGTGGTTATGTGATAAATAAAATGACGGGTGGTGCCGTGAATACCAGGATAAGTGGTTAAGTTATAACCTCCAATGAATTGGGTATGGAAGTTGTCCGTATGGCTATTCCATTTAGTGATATGTGTGGAAGTTGACCGTATGGTTATTCCATTTAAGTATGTTTATGTCCCAAGTTACCTTTATATGTTATGTGTTCATTATATGGGTTTTATGGTAATATTTTGGTTACAAAAGGGTATGTAGTGATCTTTTATTTAGTGAAGAGTATTTAATACTTCATAAAGGTGAAAAGTATTACTTATGTCAAAGTATTCATGGTTTACATGTTGTTTTGAAAAACTAACAGTTTTACTTCTTTGTGTATCCCTTATTGAGATTTTTATGCTCATACCAAGTTTTTGAAGTGTTTTTCACTGGACATAATGTTGAATAGGGTAACAGATGGGATCAAGGAAAAGTCATGTTGTCTTATACATGGAAATAGACATGAATCTTTTTTTCAAGAGTTCTTGTTTTAAAAAAAAAATAGAAACTGAGTAGAAGTGTCTACTTTGTATTTTTTTTGAAATGAAATGTAATAGTTATGGCCTAATTCTCTAAAACTCTAAACCTGAAAAGATCATCAATGTGAATTATTCATTTAATTCAATATTATGAAATGTTTAAGGCTAGGTCCTTATACTCATCATAGGAAGATCTGCTACATTTAGATACTATCGACTGGTTCCTAATATCTGTTGTATAAGAATCAACCCTATAATGCCTACTGCACACCCAAGCTACGTGGAGTCCCTATTATAGGAATATATATACCACTAGTTCACACTCTAACACCCAGTCATAGTTGATAGTGAATAACGGTATAATAAATGAACATATATCTATATATAGACCCTGCTCAAACTTCCACGCCCGGAAGTACCCATCCTGAATCATATTTTGGGAGTTCTGCATAGTGTTTGTGAACGTTGATGTATACTCAGCCACTGTCATCCCTCCCTGCTGTAGCTCTTGATGCTCTTGAATCTGAACTGGGTACAAATAGAAGGGGTATTAATCCTCATTAAATAGATGCTAGAAGTTATTCCATGAGAGTGTCAACTTATCAAGAATCTATGTAACAAGACAATTCCATCACCCAACTGATCCATAGAAAAGTTTAGATACTAATGAAAAAATAAAATCAGTCAGTGTATGGATAAGACATAAGATAAGGATCACCAACTATAGATAATCCTCCACCTCATGTGTATATGGATCACCATAGAACCTCAACAGCCTCTGGAACTAGAACTCAGGGAGTGAGTTAAGTATGCGTGCATCCTAATCCCGTTCTATTGGTATTATATTCTACTCAAAAGGTGGGGTAATACTACGTATCCAACTAGAGGAATAATATCATTATATTTCCCCTGAACTAATCCCTCATCACTCTTTATATTATCATCCCGATCCAAAACCAATAACCTGGATGGTTGTCATCATAGAGACATCCTGAAATTTAATCAAGACATACCACGGTTAGTTGAACATATATATAAAACACACACACACACACACACACATATAAAATGGGGAGTTTACTCAAGAAGTAAAGTCAAAAGACTCGATCTTATATGATGCATGTACCAAAGTTCCCTACAATAAATGTATCGATATACTAAGTCAATGTGCAAGTGGGAAACGTCCTGATGTATGGATTCATCGGTTGCCACACCAACAATGGGTTCCATCGCCTGAAATCCGTAGTCAAGTAATATCATCACTTTTTCCCTTTATCCTCACTAAGTATTCATAAGGTTTCCACTCTGAAGACCATCCCAAAAAACAAACCATCTCTGATACCAAATCTTTCATGACCCTAACTTGACCAATATAGATCAAGCCCAACTACCCCAAACTTAACTCCATAGAAAGGGGGTTGGAGACAAGAACCAAATTGAATAACTTGTATGGGATTAATTTTCCTAATGTACAAGTATGAACACACCCAACCATCTCAAAAAATAATTTCATAGGAATAAAAGAAAAATATGTAACATCTAGATTGATAACAATATATACAAAATCTCCAGATAATACAAAGTGTACGACAATATAAAATGTAAATTAAAGGGGAAAACTATATTCCCAACCAAAAATAAGTCCCAACATAATTTTTTTTGGAAATGTAAATTTTTAGAGAGCCCAGATCCAAATCTCCAAGCTCTAACCACCATATGCGGTAAAATGCACCATGTATCCCTAAGCTCTAATGTAATTTCCACCAACATATATATTATATTCATAAGACATGAAACATGTGGGAACATCAAATTAATGGGTGAGTATATACATACCCATTTGGATTACATGAAATATGATGGGTAAGTAATAAGGTACATGATAATAATAAAATGCTCAACCTAAAGTAAGAGAGTAATAAAATCCCATGACATGTGTATATATATATATATATATTCTCAACAAAATAATCAAAAAACAAAATATAAATGGTATCTCTTTCTCATATCCCATCCCATGAAAGAGTGAAAATTGTTCTAAGACTCCATCAATGATGCCTAGAATCTCGTGCATCTTCCTAGAATAAACATAAAATTCAAAACCCACCTCATCACTATGCCGAATAGTCGAGGTGAACAATTTATAGGTAGAAAACCCATTAAATGTTACAATAAGGGGTTTCCACTGAATAGATAGAGGACCCATAACCTAACTACATAGGAGGGTTCTAATCAATCATTAACAGATGAGCCATGCCCTTTCCCAATATGGGGTTTCCACACTAGTTATCGATAGAGGATGCATGCCATACCCAGTAAGAGGGTTCAACACTAGTGGTCTAGGAACCCCATCCAGATACAATTGGAGTGTGAAATTTAGATAGCAAATAGAGGACCCATTCCCTTTCCAGTAAGAGGGTTCCACTCTATTGGGGGATTGAATACCCATGCCCCTATAAATAAGGAGGGTTCCACCTTAATTGTCAATCGATTACCCATTACCTTTCCTAGTAAGATGGTGAAACTCAATGGATAAGTATTGGATCCATGACCTATCTTAGTAGTAGGGTTCTACTATGATCTCTGTGGAGATCCTTACTGATCATTTCCTTCATCAACCATCACCTAAAAAAGTGTAAAACATGGAACATCTCACAAAATTTATAAAAAGACACTACAAAGGCCACTATCACATTCTATGTGGAATGAAAAAAGAAGATATACGAGGTATAATTTTACAAAAATGAAAAAAGGGTTACACAACATGTAAGTGGAAAAAAGGCATGTGGTCCCACATTTCGGTATAGATGTGTCTCTTATAGCACATTAATTCCTTCCCATGTAGACCAACATAGTTTTTATAAGGACTACATGATGTATCTCAACCACCTGATGTCCTACCCATGCTCCTGGTTGTGTATGTGTAACCTTTCCCATATCTCTGTACTTTAGTACATGCCATGTCCTCCCACACAGGGTCCTGTCTATGCTCCTACTAGTGTCCATGTACTACAATACATGGTGAGTTCATGACAATTCTTGTGTCTGTATAGTTCCAAAGTACAGTAAACTTTGTTATACTAGGGGTCACACAATGTGTGATATTTTACTCCACCCTATAACCCTAGACACCATTGAAACTGGACTACACAACATGTGTTAAACACAATACGCAGAGTGCATGTCAGTATTTTCAAAAAACCAAAGGAAATTTCACACATATTCTAGATCTGGTGATTCCACCTCAAATAACACTATTTTAACATTGGAAATTGGTGGATATTACCTATGTTCATAATTTCTAGACATTAGGTTCATTGGAAATGTATTTTTGTTGATCAGTACGAAGACAACATTAGGCCGCCTCACACTTCTATTCTTCTATCCATATCTCATCGCCTCACCAGTATTCCGGACATTGGTGGAATTACTCTCATCCCTTAAACCCTTATAATCCATCCTATATTAGTCATTCCATTCATTTTACATGAATATTCTATGAATCCATGTGTCTGATTGGGATTGTTTCCAATTGGAAATGTCAAACTAATACCTCGTATTCCAATCAAAGATGAAAAAGAAGAATTATTGGGAGAAATTCACAAGAAAAATGGTTCAATAAAAATTAACCAAGATTTCCTAGCTAAAAAACAAAATAGGATGCTCAAGGTAAGAAAACCGAATAAATAATTTAAAATTGGTAAATAGGTGCATGAAAATGATTACAATTGATGTAGATTAATGGAAAAGGATGATCATACACAATTTATTTAATCAAATGGGGAAGAATCCAAAAAATTATGAGCCCCAAATTAGATTGAATCATTCATCAATAAATACTCTGGTTTCAAAAAAATGAGAGAATTGATCATGTTCACTGCACCTCGATTTTCCTAGATCCAGTGTTTCGTCATTGTCTTATTCTAATTTTCCAATGAGGGGGTGGAAAAATCTCCTCTCAACAATCCCATGGTTATGTAGCTAACCATAGAGATCTAATAGAACAATATATTTAAAGATAAATAATCATTAAGTCATTTAACAAAATAAAATATTTATTTATTTATTTTTAATTAAACTCACCCATAAATGAACACTTTATCATAATGTCCCACACCAACCCAATTTAGGTCATGCCTAGGGTAAACCACATGTTCTGAACCAAAATAGTGGTATCAGATTCTTGATCCAAGTCTCTGTTGAAGAGTTATCACATTTTCTTTAAGAAAATGAACATGTGTAAAATAAAATATATTTAATATATTTATAAAATTAATTCTTGGAACATTGGGCCTCAAAATCATACTATATCTTATCTCCTGGTTCTGAAAATATATCTATAAATATTTCAAATTATTACAAAGAAACAATACGGACTCAATTACTAGCATACTTATTTTAATCACGAGACTACCAATGCATTGAGAGGCTATATAATTCTAGGGCCCACCCTTCACTACATGTCCAAAGAATTACTTTTATATTTAATAATTGATTTAGTTAAAGAACAATGTTCCTTGTCATTAAATATCTATATTGAGTAAAGAATTCATATTTATCAATATTTCCCCAGATATTCAAATAACATTCAATGTAAATGACTCATGTAAAAAATGTATAAAAATTAGGCTATAATAATATCCATGATATAAATAATATATATATTTAATATAAATGAAATTTCTAATGAAAAATGATCACAAGAAAGTTATTGTCTCAAGAGAAAGGTAAAAATAAAAAAATAAAAAATAAATGAGTGGTGACTATTGATTTACAAGGAATATAAGTTTTTATAATAAAATCATGAAGAAATAGGTATTCTTATTATATACATTTAAGTGGTGGTATATATAAAATATAAAATTGAATAGGTTAATATTAACAAATATGCCTCAATGAAATGGATATTGGGATGAAATAATTTACAATGATCATACCATTAAAGTTAGGATTATTAGATGAATAATTTATGTGTATCAAATGTGAATCCAATTAAAACAAGGGTAAATAAAACATAATACAGTAAAAATTATTTACAAAAATAATCTTATAGTGTCAAAGATAATGAAGAATTAATATAACCCAATGAGAATAAATTGAGTTATGAAATTGTTTTCCACTTCAAAATTTTCATCTCAAATAGCCTAAGATCAAATAATTTAAAGTAAAAAATTAAATACCCTAAATTATGAAGTTTTTATTATATTATATGAAATATAAAAAGTATTTACACTGTATAAAATAAATTAGGTGCATAAAATTACAATATTCCTCAATGTTGAGATGAAGTCCCTGAACTCACATTTAATTTTAGAAGAATGAACTATAACCTCCTGTATAATAGTTTTAGGAATATTAATTAATTTATAAAATAACCTCATTAATATTTATAATATCATACACGATCCACTTATAACATCTTATCACCCATTCATTAATGATATTTCATTATTTTCATTGTTTTGAGTGTCAAATGCCTTGATTTATCATCCATGTATTGTCTGAAAATCCCAGTTATTGTGTATTGGATAAAGATAAATAATATTAAAAATGATATTAATTTTATAAATATCATATTTAATCATTATATACATTTTTATAATCATTCTTGTATGTTTTATTTGTAAAAAGAACCACATCGCTTTGTGGAGACGATATGCCACATGTATGTATGAGCGATGATATAATTCCATTAAAAAGTGAAAGGATAATGAATTATGTGATATATTAAAATTATATAATTAATAAAATTTCATATATATCACATATATTCCTTAAATTTATCCTTATTACTTTCTATTTAAAGCGTAAGTGAAAAATTAATCACATTGCTTCGCGTGGTGGTAGTTTGACGTACACACAAGCGATGTTATCATATTTAAAAAAATTAAATTAATAAGGTATATGTGATACTATAATTCGAAAAAGTTTTATAATATAATATAAATTTATTAAATCCATAATTGTATCCATAATTGAAATGTGGTGAAGGAAAAATAATTACATCTATTCGTGAGGCGGTAGTATACCGTACACACGATCAAAGGTTTCATTTTCCATTTTATGGAATAGGATATGGTTATAGATCATTATCATAATAAAATATCATTATATAAAAGAAAATTAGGTTATTATATAATCATGGTTTAATAATTTTTGAATGAGGTGAAACAAGAAACAGAATAAAAACACTCGTTTAAGAACATTACCTCTTCTTTAAACAACTTCTTTAAGTTTTCACCAAAAGCCTATCTAGGTTGGATTTATAATCAAACTAAGGGATATAAGATGATGGGAGTAGGTTAATTATTTTATTTTTTAGGTATTTTAGGAACCAATTTTTTTTTGGAATCATGAAGAGGGGAGGATAGGGGGTTTCCTTCTATATGTGGGGGAGATGACACACATGGAAATTTTTAAAAGAATAAAATACAACCACGTTTTTATCATAAAAAAATAATTAAAAATTGGTCATTATCAAATCCTATAGGTAATAATATGACAATATGTCCTTAAAATTTATTTTATAAAGTTTTTTGTGTCATTTTAAGCCTTATAGTTTTTGTTTAATCCCCAATAAATCTCTTTTTACCTTATCTATGACAATTAATTTATACTATTTTTATTATTAATTAAGGTAAAAAATTATGTTGAACTAACAAGACAATATAATTACTATTATCTTAAATAATGAATACATTTTTCCAAATTCAATTCACTAAATTGGTATAATTTAATTTAATATTATACCCGCAGACGTGACGAAAACACATGCTTTGAAAGAGAAAATTCTAATAAGTATAGAAGTTTTTAATAACAAAATTTATTATGAAATTGATTTCAAGGAACTAAATTAGTTAAATGGTAATTTTTTTTAAATAATTATACTTTAATAACAATTTAAAATATAATATAACCTTATAAATTATTTAAAAGAAAAGGGGGTTTTTAATAAAAATATGTATTTTCACTATTCATTGAAATTTGAAACATGTAATAAAAATCACGAAAATTCACCCTAATTAAGTTTTGATATAATTATTTAAAAAAAGGAAGTTAGTTTTATAAAATAAATTTTCTAAAATAGGTAAAAATTAATTTTAATTGTTGTGCACAAAGCACGACTAAACCATTTTTTAGAAAAACACTATTTTTCCAAAAACATTTAATTTTTATTTTAACTGATTATTATTTTATTTCTAATAAAAAGATAACCATAATTTTTATAATTTAGATAGTAATATTCATACAAAAAAATTTAATTACTAGTTTATAATGGTATACTTTATTATTTTTCATTTAGTCTTCAGGTTGGATGTTCTTTAAGGTATCATTGAGATTAAATTTAAAGAAATATATTTTAGGGGTTGTTTAATAATGGTGTTTTGGGACACATACACTATCAAATTTATTGTTGTTTTATTTTTAAGTATGATTTTTCTAAATTGTACCAAAATTTGATAAATCACATCCTTTTAATTTAAAATTGTTCTCAGTAATCAATGGATTTACATTTGGAAATATCATTTTTGAAAATTCCACATTGTAAAAGGGTTAATAAAACATCCTCATGATAAGAGAGAAATGGAAATACAAAGGTTATATGTAATCACAAATAACTAGGTTACCATATAGGATATCTTTGGTGGAAGGTGAATATATGGAGATGATAGAGAATCCTAAGTAATTATAAAGTGTGATAGAGTTCATTGATAACAGGAAAGTTAACGATCAATGGAAAGTTAAGGACCTCAAAACCAGAAATATGTGATGATTTAAAATACCATTTGATTAATAAAATATGAAGCTAATAGGATAAAATTTATATTTCAAGATTAATTTTCTATAGTGGAGGATTATTTTACTATCATAGAATATAAGGAAATATACTTATTAGATATCTTTATATTTCGTAAACACAATTTCACCCATTGGATGTGACTCAATCAATTTCAAATTCATTTCTTAGTCTAAGAAATTAATATCACAAAATTAATTTTTTATTCCTAAAGGTATAAAACTCACTTCTAAGTGATATTATGATCCATATAAGTGTGAAAAGTCTTTTAATATGTTAGTAACTATTTTCCAAAACCAATATAGTTAGCACAAGTTATCCAATATAATGTATTAATCTCTAAACCTCAAATGTAACACCATTGGTTAATCATTAATATTTATTCATAAAATAATTTAATTATAAATAATGAACTATTAACCAAAACATCACATAGGATAGTGGCAGGTAATAAACCCTTATCTCCTTTCGATGATGGGTTCAAACCTCATGGACTTACCAAATGTGATGAGCTGTCACCTAGAGTTTGGGTTGTTCTTTTTATAAAACCATATTAATATAAATCCTATAACATTACCAAATTTTAATGTCCCATAATTACCTCGACATAAATGATAAGATAAACCATAATGGTTATTAATTCCTCTAAACTTATTCCCAAAATATCAAGGGAATTATTATTTAAATAACTTTTTCACTTAAACATATACTAAACAAATGAGTTGAATTTACAAAAATGTCTCCAAAAAATATCCTTAATCTATATTGGCTCTCATCATATAAAAACTAAAAGGGACGTTAAATACATTAAAATTATGATCAATATTAAACTCATAAACCCATGATAGTATAAATATTCCTTTAGATAATGAAGACATATATTTTTAAAAAATTTAACACAATCCTTAGATGTTTCATGGTTCTTATAACCAAAATACAATTGGTAATGATACTTATACAATATAATTATATAATCCAAATATATAAATACATGCACATTTTTATTTAAGCATAGATAATTCCTCGATCTGGGGGTTAAAATTTTTAAGAGGTCATTGACTCGAATAATTCTCAGGCTCCCCAAATTTAAGACAATAAACAATAAATGGGTTACTAGGATCAAATTTATTTCCTTCCATCATACTATTATATTTTTATAAAACATTTCTTGATTTATTACCTTATTTACCACATATAAAACATTTACCATTCCTTTGATACACTTTCCTAGGCATCTCATTCCACATTCCTGGCATTATGGAAATCAAGTATTATTTCCTCAAAGGCCTCCATTACTTGAGATCTTAGAATACTCCATCCATATATTCTTCGGTTAGACTGAAAATTGTTAATAATATTTTTTTGATAATTGATTAAGAATAATCATGATATATTTAACTTTTTTTATTTATACCATTTGTTTTTCCATAGTGTCTATATTTTACTTTATATTCAATGTTAACATGATTCCTTCTGGTCTCATCCATTGACTAAAACCAAAAATCATACTTTGAGAAAAAAACTCATAGTGGGAAAACCATATAATCATTTATTGGTTTTATAAATCATGACAACATATTTTTAATCTAAGAAAACTTATTTATAATCTAGGATATTATTTCTCATCATCTATTCAAATCATTCATAACGGTTTGTAAAGAAAATGTGAATTATCTAAATAATATCCCCCAAGAGTGTCAAACTAGGTGTACAGTTACTCCTGTGGTTGTGTACTAGGTAATGATCAAGCCAATGTCCGGTGTTAATATTTCAAATTTAATAACCCTAGGTACATATATTCAATTATCATAATACATTGTGGTATCTAGAAAGAGATGTATTTACAGGAAATTCTATATAATCTTTACCTTATCAAAACTTTAGGATGTTTTTATATACTTATCTCTATGGACTATCATAGAGTTATGTTAACTAATATATTATTTCCATAATATAGATACCAATGTCTCTATTTAACTTTCTCTAATATCAATTGAAACCACCCTAACCATAATTAACCAAATATGGTGTATACTTTATTATATTTTCATAATATACAAGGAATCACATCTCAAAGGACCAAATAGTTTTGTGCAGATAAGATGGATACATACATGATTCTCTTATTACATTGGAATATAAAAATTACAAAATAATTTGTTTCTATAATATTATTATTAACTCTAGAATATCCTTTCATATCATTCATTGTACACTTCTTGGATTCCTAAGAGAGGAAAAAAATAAGGGTGAGTTGAAATGCACAGTAAGAGTTATGTAAAGCAGAAGATATAATGAGTAAATGAAGAATATTAAATATTTAATAATCAATATGAAAAGGTAAATAAATAAAAACACATTAAATTTAAATAAATTTATTATCATGAATATATAATTAATGATAAATATAGAAAGGTTAAAAAAATTGAACACATATGTTATTTAAATAACATTACTATCTTAAATAGAAAAGGAATAATCAATATGACAAGGTAAATAACTGAAAAAAAATTTCATTTAAATAACATGAATACCATGAATAGACAAGTAATAATAAATATTTAATGGTAAATAACTAAACATATGTTTTATTTAAATAACCTTAATATAATTAATAGATAAAGAAGAATCAATACCACATGGTAAGTAATTGAAAACACATTCCATTTAATAAAAAACTAAGAATGAAATTCATCTAGATATAATATCATTTTAAAAATATAATTGATAATATTAACTGAATTCTTAATGAATGAAATTAGTAATTATTAGACGTCATGATCTCAAGCATCATGATACCTATACCATTGAGACCTTTCACAAGATGATTTAAAACTACAAGTAGAAACCCGTTTAATTCCTTCTTACTGATTGAACTCATGAGACTACTAATTCATATATGGTAATTATAATTCCATTACACACCCATAATTTCATGTCCAAATAATTTCTTATATATTAAATAATTGATTTAATTCATGAAAAATGTGCATTATCATCAAATATATGTATTGGGTAAAAAATATAGATTTAACAATATTTCCCCAGATAATCAAATAACATTCAAAGTAAAAAACATATGTGAAAACATTATATAACCTATTATATAATAATATACATGATATAAAGAATATGTATATTTAAGATAAATGTAACATCTAATAAAAAATGATCACAAGAAAGTGCTTATCTCAAGAGAATGTTAATAATCCAAAAATTAAACATGAAATGAGATGGTTCTATTGATTCATTGGGAATATAGGTTTAAAAAAATAGGTATTCATGTTAAATATATTAAATTGGAAGTATATACACCACATAAAATTGAAGATATTCATATTAACAATTATGTCTCAAAGAAATGGAAATTTTGATGAAATCCCTTACAATGACCATACCATTGATGTGAGGATTAATAAATTAATAAATAATGTTTATAGTATATAAATTCACATAAAAAAAGTGTAAATAAAACATATAATTTTCAAAAATTCCATACACACATAATCATAGAATGTCAAAGACAATGAAGAGAAGAAATTGAGTTATGAATCCTTTTACCCCTTGGTAATTTTCATGTCAAATACCATTAGATTACATGATTCTAATTAAAACTTAGAATAACCTAAATTATTATGTTTTTATGATATTAAATGTAAAATGGGTTCTATATCCACCATATCAAATAAATTGGTTGCATAACATTACAATATTCCTAAATGAAGAGAAATTGAGACGAAGTCCCTTAACACACACTTACTTTTTGTTGAACATCATTTAAAATCTTATATAATGATTTAAAGTAAGTTATTAATTTATAATAAACCATATTCATACTTATAATATCATACATGACCCAATTATAACATCTTGTCACATGTTCTATAATAATCTTTCATTATTTTTATTGTTTCATGTGTTAATTTCCATGTTTTCTCATGTGTGTTTTTTCATGAAAGATTTAGTTATCCTTTATAAAATATATATCAATCATATAAAGAATTATTTTAATGTTATAAATATCATATTTAATCACTCTATATATTTTTATAATCATTTTTTAATGTTTTATATGGAAAATGAATCACATTTCTTCGTGGAGACGGAATGCAGGAAGTACGCACGAGCGATGACATCATTCCATTAATGAGTGAAAGGATAAGGAATTAGGTGATATATTAATCTTATATAATCAATATAATTTATTATATTTCAAATATATTCTTTATATTTATCCTTATTACTTTCAATGTAAAGCGTAGCTGAAAAATGAACCACATTGCATCGTGAGGTTGTAGTCCACCATACACACGAGTAACATTATCACATTCTTAAATAAATGGAATTCAATAATTCATATTTTATATTATAATTATGTAAGTATAATAATATCACAAATATCATATATATGTGTTAAATCCATTAAAACATATAGCCTTTAAGGATGGTGATTGAAAATGAATTACATCGGTTCACGAGGTGGAAGTCCGCCGTACCCACAATTAATGATTTTTTATTCAATTTTTTGGAATAGGAGATCTATAAATATAATCTAATTAACATAATAAAAAAATATTAAATATAATTATTTTATTATAAAATCACGTTTTAATAATATTTTATGGAGGTTGATGAAGAAATAAAATAAAAACTCTCGTTTAAGAACGTTACTTCTTATTTAGAAAACTTCTTTAGGTTTGCATAAAAAACATTCATAGGATGGATTAATGATAAAAAAAATTATCAAAGACATTTTTAAGGTGGTAAATAAGTGATTTGGGTAGGTTATGTCTGAACTAAATAGAGTTTCAAGTGTGGAGAGCAGAGAAGAGCAATGGTCTTTTATAAGTGGGGAAGAGGACATACGTGAATGTTTTGAAAAGAATCAATTACACACAAGTTTTCTTCATGCCAAAAACCAAAAAAATGGTCCATTATCAAACCTGATGGATTAAAATTTCAACATATTTATATAAAATGGGTGTTGGATATTTTTTTAGGTCATTTAACCCTTTTCATTTTGGTTTAACCCCTAGTAAATCTATTTTTACATTAACCATAATAATTAATTTTTATTGTACTCACTATTAATTTTTGGTAAAAAATTAAGATGAAATTTTAAGATAATATATATAATAATTATTAAAAATACTTAATATATTCCTCCAAATTAAATTCATATATGTGGTAGAATCCAACATAAAATTATACCTTCAAACGTGATGAAAAAGGTGGGTTTTGAAACAGAAAAATATCATAAGTCTAGAAGGTTTTATTGTGAAAATTTATTATGAAACTGATAAAAATGACCTAAAATAGTTAAATTTTTAATATAATTTAAATAATTGTCATTTAAAATTATTTTAAAATATAATATATCCTTGTAAATTATTTAAATAAAAAAGTAGTTTTCAAAAAAAAAATTTACATCTTTCACTAGTAATCAAAAAATAAAACTTGTCATAAAAATCCCTAAAATTAATTGAATATAATTATAAAATTATAATTTAAAAAATTAATTTTATTTTATTAAATAAAGTTTCTAAAATTGTTAAAAATTAATTTTATATTGTGTGCATAAAGGATTACTAAAATGTTTTTTAGAAAAATACAGTTTTTCAAAAATCAAATAATTCTCTTTAAAATGATTCTTATTTTATTTCTAATAGAAAGATAACCATAATTATTATAATTTAGTTTTAATATTAATAAATACCATTTTATAGTTGATATTATAACATTATACTTTTTTACATTTCATTTGGGATTAGGGTTGCGTCTTCTGCAAGCTATCAAAGAGGTTAAACATAAAGAAATATATTTTATGGGTTTCTTAAGATAGGTGTTGAATGTCACATAACCTTTAAAATACAATGCCCTTTTAAAATATTATAGTGTTATATATGTTATAATCTGGCCTACTTAGTTGGTATCAGAGAAGAGTTGAGTTATTTTAGGAGATTAGTATTAGAGAACATTGGTTAAATACCATGGGACAAGTCCGAGTATAGGATAACATCCTATTCTGTGGAAAAGAAAAAAGTGAGGTTTTATTAGAAAATACATCCATTACAAGATACTGGAATGTGGTTGTGGTTTGATACATATTCACCTAGGGGTAAAAACTCTGAAATGGGTGGATTTGGTTTTAACACGATGATAATTACTGTACGATGCATGGGATTAAGACTGCAAACCTAGCTAGACATGTTGGGAGATATAATTTTGTTAATTCACATTTTCTTTATGAGATATTATGAAGGAAATGAATGTATTATGATCATGAACAACCTATTTTGAATTAAAATTTTTATATATTGAATTAAAGGTTTCATTATTTAGACATCCAATGTATTATTTTAATGATTATATGATTTCTCAATCTGATTATTGTTGCTCAGATTTTCTATTCTAGTTTTATTCTATAGATGGAATAGGTAGGAAACAAGTTATAAATAGTTATGAAGGACATTATTATGGATATCTAAATGAGAAAATAATAATAATAGAAGATGGGGTGAAAAAATTGATGGTTATTCCTAACTAGATATATTAATTTATGATTAATAACCAAAACCTAGGTTTATTTTCTGGAAAACATAATAAGATAAAAATGTAATTTTATGAAAGTTCTTATGATAAATTCCATAAAATAAATAAGATTTAATTTCATCCATTTTTGCAATGTGGAAAGAAACACTCAATGTAATATCTTAGTGGAATTATAAAACTTTGTATGTGTGGAAAACAATGGCATAAAGTGGAAGATTACTAAGGAAAAATGAAAATCATAGTTAATGTAGTTAGTGGGACTAATGGTTTCCATAGGGTATCATATACAAATGAATATTTTAAATGTGAAATATATGGGAATTATAAAAATAAATGTCATGAACCCACCAGATTCAACCCTGAACCGGTCACCTGAGATGATCTATGGCAAGGCCCGAGAGGCATTCCAAATCCTCTCGGGTTGGAGACAAGTGATAAGGGAATCATTAGAGATAATGGTAAAATTTTATCCCAATAAAATAAACAAGGAAACAAAATAATTAAAATAACAAACCAAACCAAAAATGAATTTCCAAACTTTACATCATTTATATTTCAATTAATGGTACAGAAACTGAACAAAAAAATACCAGAATAACCAAACCAAACCAGACACCCAAGACACCTCTATGTGACACTAAGGGTCACCCTCTGGTCAATACCAACCATAGAACAAGGTTATTGATCCCAAGATGGAACCTATAACATAATCTAAAAACAAAAAAAAACTGTAGATGTGAGTATTATAACATAGTATGCTAGACCGATATTCTTTTTGCCAATGCACTACCATTAAAATAATAGAAACATCAATTTTCATGTTTGAACTATATTAAATAAAAGTATGATTTTATATATATTTACTCATAACAAAGTACAAATCATTTCCCTTATTCATTACTAAACCCAAGTTCATTCTATTAGAGAGAAATTTTAATTTTCAGGGGGAAAATGATTTATATATTTTAGACCCGCACAAAAGAGGATGAAACACTTTTCCTGAAAAAAAATTTCATAAAAAAATTAAAACAAACACATCAATTTCCAATAAAAACACTATACATGAGAGCACAATAGTGATTAAACGATATGGGAAATGGAAATATGCATACTCATATCTCAATCATCACTATAAGAAACTAAGAGATAATCGACATAGGTGAACCTAGGAGATCAAGAACAATCCAGAACATAACTGTACATGATATCCCATCCTTAGTATCATGCCACACACAATGAATTCAAAATGCCAAACACCCGACCACCCTAACTTATGATATACCGAGGGGGACCAATCCCATCACATTGAACTCAAATACCCACCTACTATGGGCCACTATTCAGTACATGAAATACTAGTGCCAAAAATGTATTCAAATAATTCTCTCAATATTCCAGGTTACCATGTCTTATTTTTATAATGGGGGTGAGCCAGCCGATTCCAACCAAGCATCCAATCAGAAATTTATAATAATAATAGTTCATAAGTGGTCTCACCTTGAGTCTCACCAAGGACTAATCCCATGCCTTACAATAAATAGAACAAAAATGGTTCCAATATGGAACCTTGATAATGGATCCCGAGGATTGCACAGTGAGGAAATTCCATCCTTTATTCAAGACAAGCCATGAGAAAAATCTAACGGAGGTTTTTATAATATTTTTTTTTCATCATTTTCCCTAAGTGGCCAAATGGGCCCTTAAACATTTCTCCCAAAAATTTAAGTTTATCAAACACGATATCCATCTTTCAAAAGTGGTTTCAAATACAAAACATCTATATCAAAACATTTATAAAACTCCTTAAAAATATTTTCATCACACATTCAAACCAAAACCAATTCTTATCGAAATGCCAATCGAGAAATAATTCATCATCACATGAAAAACTGATTTCAAATTCTAAATACACACTTATTTTAACTTTAAACCATTAGAGACTCTTTCAAGAAACCCCAAATCTACATTCCACATGCTAAATATATATTAAAAAATCCAAACCACACTTTACATGTCACAGCCCATCCCCTGGGTCCAGTGTCATGACTACCCCAATCCCGCCTCTAATAGGCCAGGGGCTCACAACTAACACCGAGTAGGCATATCCAACAATTGGGAAGCATTTTTCTAAAAACTTGTACACATGCACATGAAAAAAATCCACAAAGTCTGAAAAGTGAAAACACTAAGTAAAAAAATGAATTCACACCAATATAACCCAACAACAGAGTACGATAGAAATTAAAATAGTAAAGTACAACTAGAATAGAATAAAATCCCACTAAAATAAATACAACTATAAAGTATGACCTGTAAATAAGAGTACTGAAGATGCTGTATAAATATTCTAAAAACACATCTACTTGTATGGTCTCACAAGGCAATGTCTTGTCCTAGTCTTGGTCCTACTCCACCTAGGACTTTGATAATGTGTAGGTCATCTATATAAGACATGACACGTGCGGGAAAATCCCATGAAGGGGTGAGTAAAACAATACTCAGTAGGGAACCCTGGAACAAAAAGTAAAAGACCACAAAGTAAACACCACTAAGAATATAAATTCATCTCAACACAGGTATATGTCAACAACACATATAACAAGTATACTCATAATTTATTCCAAGACACAAAATCTCATCCACTGCTAGGCACATGGTTCTGCTCATAGCATGCTCGATTATGGGAGATCCCAGTCCTCGAGCTATTTGAAAGAAAGAACATAGAACAAGTATACCCAAAGTATCTAAGACAAAATATATTCTTGATACATCAAGAATTTTACCTAAGATGTCCAGTATCTCTAAGACTAGGAGTCTTGATATCACATCCAAACTATAGCCACAACAATTTTCTTGAGGCACACTCGTTCTGGGAGAACTACCTCATCGAGCTATGAAGTTATCACAGATCCTTTCTAAGAGTTACCTCTAATTTGGGCCCCTCCCAAAGAGAACACAATGAGAACTACCCAAAGTACACAGGTTAGGTCAAGTGATAAAGGAAAGAATCCAATCTTGATAACCAAATAGGGGGTCATACACCCAGGTCTCACTAGGGGACATCCTGACCCTACTAGAATTATCATCCAAGATAGTATGGGTTACCATGTAAATATTGGTTACACCCAAGACACAAACCCTATCTAAGGTATAAAAAATATAAGTGAGAACTGACTGGACCTCTCAGGGAAATCCATACTCTAGCCTGCGGAGTCACTGAGAATACCGGGCTATGCTAACTCTCTTCAAAAAATGGACCATTATCTTTGAAAGGGATGAGATAATATATCAAACCTTACTAGAGAATCCCAAGGGTATGGTCTCAATATATTATATCACTCTCTATGATAGGATCATGATCCTACATCGATTCCATATGGTAAAGACAAAGAGAACTCCACTATCCCTTTATTGTCTCACCAAAACCCCACTAAGACATCTCATAAGGACCACCTCATCGAGAGTATCCCCATGTCAAAAAGGGCTTGTCAAATAGACTTACAATTTGAAAGTTACGAGCATTTTATTAAAAAGGGGACATTTGGTTCTGGGTACAGTCCATCTCGGTTTCACAGACCCAACCCAGCTCAGGGTCCACCGACCCAGACCACTAGAGTAATCCTATGTGGTCCACTTGGGACATAGTAGGAACTGTGTCCCACCCGCCGCTATTGTCGTGGGTTGCCTATGCTATCCAACTGGACTGTTGCCTCCAGCAGTGTGACATGGAAAACCGATCGTGTGACGTGGCCCACCAACCATGTTATGTGGAACACCTACTGGTGGCCTCTGCTCACCAACCATGATAGATGTTGTAGGTTTCTTGCGCTGCCACGACACGCCGCCAGTAGGTGCTTCCACGGGCCACCAGACTCACTCCGGTGGTCCATTTTCCGATCCAGGAGTACCATTGTGATCCCTGGGTTTCCACATCCACTATCATGGTCTCAAAACCAAATTATGAACCACTTTACTAGAAAATGCTTGAATTTCGGTACCTCCCAGGTTACCTCGATACATCTATCGTCGTCGCTGTTGCACCTCCACTAGTTCGTCATGAGGTTGGATCTTTGATTTGCGATCGTTGTGAAAAGAAACATGCACACAATGATCATCTACTAATTATTCCATGAAGAATGTTAAGAACATGATTGGGGAAAGAATCATGAAAGAGAAAACCAAAGAATGAACCTCAGCCGTTGTTTGTTGCTTCCTTGATCCACTCCCATTAGAAGGATCAAGAAAATGAACTTAAGTAGAACAATTTCTCCTAAATTAAAACCCACAAGTCGAACCCCACCGTAATAATGATCAATATGTTGGTCAAAATATTCTTTGGTTTATCCAAATTTATCATTAAAATTAAATAACATGTAAAGAAAAGATTTAAATAACAACCCCTACCTAGAGTTTGGATCAGTCGGTGTCAGGGTTCGATCATCGTTAGTGATCTTTTGAGAGATGTCATGATCTGTTGTCTTGTCGATCCTCGATCTTCATGGTCATTAGTCATTTTACAATGTGAATGTTTCTCCTCCTTTCCTTAGGAAAACTCCAGGGTTATGACAATCACCCTTGATTTCCTGAAAAGGCTCAATTAAAAGTAAACTTACGCTGTGTCACCACGTTACGTCAATTAAAAATATTTTTAATAAATATTTTAATGAAGTTCACATCCAAAAATTAACATTCACCCTCATTCTGTTCTACTTGGGGTTAGGACCTACCTAAGGTAAATTCAATGTTATGGATGCAATGGTTCCCTTGTATTTATGATATGGTCACCCATTTAAGAGTTATTGCACCTTTTTAGGGATATTACTCACACACATAATTTAAAAACATAACATTTTTCGACATATTGTTCTAGGCACACCGGGTCTCAGAATTGCACTCCAAATTAGCACTTGGTCTCATAATTTTATTGAGAATTTTCTAAAAGTAGAATCGAGAAAATATTATTTGTTTCATTATCACCACATTAAGGCTTTACATCCTCAAAAATTTAATTAAGGATTACTCGAAAAAAAGGTGAGAGCACCGAGCACGAATCTATGCCTCTCAGTCCCATGTTATCTTCTTAAGATCCTCGTGTTGCATCAAACTTGTAGTAAGGGAAAATATCATCGATGAAGGATCCTTGATCTTCAATATGTACTCATCCCAATACACCCCAACGTCGATTTCCCTCTCATCCTAGATTATGATGTGCAAAGTGTTATGCATGAATCTCCTCAGCTGTGACATTGTGAAGATGTTATGTACCTAGTCCCACTACGAGGTAGAACCAAGTAGTAAACTACCTCACCAACTCAATACAGTACCTAGAAGAGGGACTATTAACATTAGATATATCTTTTTTCCCTAAAACAAATCTCTATAACCCTCATCGTGGTGAGACCCAAAGGAAGACATAACCTCTTTACTAGAACTCCAAAGGTCTCTACTGTTTGCCAGCAAAATACTTCAGTTGCCCCTGGGAATTCGTCATCTTCTCCTAGATAACCTGCACATTCATTTCAAATACCTCCAGCAATCCCTTCCACAATTAGGATATAAAGCTACCATCATGATCTGAAACAATTGTTGATAAAACTCTATGGAGTTGAACTATATCCTACTCATAGAGGCATCCCAATACCTCTAATAAACAATGTTATTAGATAGTTAGAAAGTGGGATGAACCAGTGAGTCGACCAATAATCATCTCGATGGTATTGTGTCTTGTGGACGTACATGGTAAAACCATCACGAAGTCCATGGATATCCCTTCCCACTTCATTCTTGGTACCCCATTAAAGAGAAGGAGAAACCATTTCCATGAAAAGGGACTTGACACGGTGAGTTGAAAACCCACAAAAATGATTAAAAAAAGCATTTAGATTTTCGTCTTAATAGGTGAGTCTATATTCAACCTATTCTGTCATACCCACCATCCACCTTGACACCCATATGCATATTCCGATGCATCTCGCCACTCTAGGTTTACACTGCTACAACTACGCATCTCCTAAAAATAACGACGTTCTCTCCAACATTTGAATATCCATAAGGGGTATTCCCTATAAAAAAATGAGTAGGTGAAGACTCACATTCAGTATCAATGAGTTTTTCCTCCTTGACTCATTTAAGAGTGGATGGGTAACAACCAATGACTAGAGATAGGCTTCTTCATCTCCATCCATGAAGGATAATTGTAACAGGGTCAACCACTCTGATGACTCGTTCAGTTACTACTAACTAGATTCTAGATGAGAGAATATAATTCCACATTCCTCTTCCCATAAGTATAGATAAACACTAATTCATAGTCCTAGAGGAACTCTTGGAATCACCTCTATCTCAAGACCCAGTCCTTCTATGATAATTTTTACTTGTGAATCTTGTGATCAATGTACATGATGAAACACCCACCCATTAGGTAGTATCACCACATCTTCAATGTGAAGACCATCAATTATAACTCAAGATTAGGGGTTGTCCAGTTATACTCATCAAACTCTATCTCAACATTCACTGGATTCACTAAAATTCCAATCTTTGAGATGACCTGTCCCAGGAAAAGGGACCTTCCAAAACCATAACTGACACCTATATATATTCTCTTAAATATAGTGCTCTCAGAGTGTCTCCAAGACCATTCTTAAGTGGCTTGCGTGCTCCTCCTCAGATGTCGAGTACACTAAGATGTCATCAATGAAGATCACCTGGGACTACCCGGGGTGAAACACTAGGCCTTACTAATCCCTTCCTTTGAAATTCCCCCATATGCACCCAGAACTCATGAAGCTATTCAGGATCCATCTGATATACTAACGTAAATATTAGTTCCACCCTAGGGCATAGACCAACGTATAAGTCTAACTCTAAACAAATAGGTATACCTAGAAAATCTTCAAGGAAGATGTCCTTATACTATTCTACCACTAAAAAACTTGAGGACTCATAACATCCATTTCACTAAGATTCAGACTAGCCAACTGAATAGAAATCGGCTGCACCCTCCTCTATCTGAGTCCATCAAGAGTTTCAAGGACTTCCCCCTTTCCAATAGAGGGGAATATACTTCCATCACCATTGAAGAACCACACCATTTTCCTATAACAACCAATATGAGAATGAAATGTTGATTAACCCATACCAATAATTACATTTTAAGGACTCGACGCCACAACCAAGATATCCCAACTGAAAATCTCACCACCAAGAGTCAGGTCACAATATCCACACCAGTGTGTGGTCATTGGGTCTCCTCTAGTAGGAATCTCTAAATGTGAGGATCAAGACAACAATTTTAACCAAACCCTCTAGGTATCAAACAAGAAAAGTGGTAGGAAAAGGAAATCACTAGTAAAAGTGTCTATCAAAATGACAACTAAGGTAGAAAGACAAAGATCATACATTGAATCATTCATGGAGTATTGGGGACATAAGCCTCAATATCCTACAACTGACTCTTCCCCTATCCTCCTACACTCGTATCCTGTTATGGACCACCGGGAGGTGGTGGTATCAACACCAAAATAGTTTTCCATATCCTATAGCTTCCTAAACTCATGTGAGATTCCACCTTTTATGACAATCATACCAAATCCTATCCTTTTGGGAAATAGCATGTCCCTAGAACTTCTGATGAAACATCTTATTCTGCGCCTTATGTTGTACAATTAATATTAGTAGGTCCTGGTGACCCTAAATCCTAAGGGATCAGTTCCTGAGAAGCCTACGACACATGTTCGAACCCAGTGCATCATCATCTAGAACCAAAAGATCCATCCAGGACTTAGTATGGAAAGCTGAATCCACCTAAAACATAGGAGGTGCATCTGCCAACTGATCCTCAAGAGAAACCATCAACTGATGGACATCCTAAAGAAAAGCTGCTCTATGACTGGCTCCCATCAGTGAGGCCTCATCGAGCTATGGGATAAACTATCGATCCTACTACAGAAACCTCACTTACTGGCGTCATGAACAAATCTTAAAGAAAACAAGATGTATCATGGTTAAAATAGTATACCTGGTGAGCTGACTCAATAAGGACATGAAAAACACAACTCATTCCGATATGATTCATGTACCTTTATTTTTTCCTTGCAACTAGTGTTTTCATGTTCTGAGTTGGAAAGCAGGTTCCCAGATTCCGAGTGTATGGATACATCAGTTGCCGCACCAACACTAGAGTATATGGCCTAAAATAAGAACTCAAAACACTTAATAATGTTTCCCCAAACCAAGATCAAAGACTCTGGGTCCCAATGGGGAACCAAACCCCACCCTTTGATACCCCACTATCATGAACCATCCCCCGAGGCCCGGGTCGTGACTACCCCAAGCCTGCCTCTAATAGTTTTGGGGATGGAGACTAGTGTCGAGTAGGCATATCCCACAAATGGGAGGCATTTTCCAAATAATCTGTACACATGCACACGACTCCAAGACACATAGGATAGAAAGTGAAAATAATAAGTAAAGAAAATGCATGCATACCACTAGAACCCAACAACAGAGTATGACGAAATGTAAAGCAGTAAATTATAATTGATCCAAAATACAATCACACTAAAATAAAGAAAAAAAATCAAAGTTTGACCTGCAAACAAGGGTACTGAAGCTGTTGTAGGAAGCTGCCAAAAACAACTTGAATCATCTGGTCTCACAAGGCACTGTCTGGTCCTGGTCATGAACCTTATCTACCTATTACATCGCCAAAGAATCATTTATTTTTATAAGACATGACTCGTACAACAAATCTCATGTAGGGGTTAGTAAAATAATACTTAGTATGGAACCTAGAAACACAAAGTAAAATAACACAATGAAAACACCACTAAAAAGATACAGTTATCTCAACATAGGTATATGTCAGCAATAAATATAACAAGAAAATCCAGGTATACTTGTAAATTATTCCAAGATGCAACATCTCATCCACTTCCAGCCATATTGTTCTGCTTGTTGCACGCTTGATTATGGGAGATCCCACTCCTTGATCTATTTGAAAGGAAGAACGTAGAAAAAGTCTACCAAAAGCATATGAGAGAACATATGGTCTCAATATGTCTGTAAGTATACTTGATATGTCTGGTATCTATGAGATAAGGAGTCTTGAAATCATAGCCAAACTGTAGTCACCAGATTTTGTTCAAGGCACGCTCATTCCAGAAGAACTCACTCCTCGAGCTATGAAGTTATTAGTGACCCTTACAAAGATTCCCCACTAATTTGGGCCTCGCCGAAATAGAACACATGGAGAACTACCTGAAGTACACTGGTCAAGTCAAGCCATGATGGAAATAATCAAATATCAATACATGGATAGGGGGTCCTGCACCCAGGGATCACTAAGGGACATCCCGACCCTACTAGAATTATCATCCTAGATAGGGGATGGGTGACCGTGTATATATTGATCACAACCATGGAACAAACCATATCTAAGGTACCACATAGAGAAGTGAGGACCTATTGGGCCTCTCTATGTGATACATGCTCCAACCTATGGAGTCACTGAGAAAACTGAGTTGAGCCAACTCACTTTGGAATACATGCCACTCTTTATGAAACCAATAGGATCCTTCATTGAACCTTAATAGAGAAGCCAAATGGAATGGTCTCAATATCTAAAATCACCCACTATGATGGGATCATGATCTTGCATTGATCCCTCATGGTAAAGAAAAATAGAATGAAACCAACCCTTTTTGGTCAAATTAAAACCCCACTGAACCATCTCCAAAGGACCTCCTCCTTGAGAGGGTCCCAACGCCACAAACAGAACGTCAAACAGACCTATGGTTTGAATGTTACATGAGTTTTAGTGAAAAAGGGATGGTGGGGTTTGGGTTGGGTCCAACCCAGCCTGGCCTAATGAAGTGGGCTAGTGTGGTCCACCTGGGATGCGGCGACTGCCACGTCCCACCCACAGCTGTTGTCGTAGGTCACCTCCATAGTCCAGATAGACTGTAACCTCCAGCCACATGATGCAGACCGCCTATAGTGTCCTCGACGACGGATTCCACCAGATGCATACTGGTGGCCCTTGCTCTCCCCTCATGGCAGATTCCACAAGTTTCTTCCATCACCAGTGTGTGCCTGTGGGATCTTCTGCGGGCCACCAGACTCATTCCGGTGGTCCGTTTTTTGATCCGGGAGTACCGCTACGATCCCTGGGTCGCTATATCCACTAATGTGGGCTCAAAAAAACATTATAAACCAGTTTTTTAGAAAATAATCGAATAGAGGTATCTCGTGTGTCACTTTGATCAATCTATCACTGTCGTTGTCGCACCTACTCTAGGTCTTCATGAGTATGGATCTTTGATTTGAGATCGTTTTTCCCTAAAACGCGCGTGCACTGATCATCTTCTCGTTATATTGTGAAAAATGAAAAGAACGTGATTGGGGGAAGAAAAATGAAAGAGAAAACCAAGGAATGAACTTCAAAAATTTTTCGTTGCAGCCTTGATCCACTCTCGTTAGATGGATCCGAAAAATGGACTTAATCAGAATAATTTCACCCAAATTAAAACCCGAATGTCAAACCCTCTCGCAAGAATGATCGAACTACGGGTCAACCCATACCTAGGTTGATCCACATTCATTGTTTAGATTAAATAATGGGGAAATTCAATATTTATATATCAACCCTCCCTAGAGTTTGGATTGTTTTGCGTCGGGGTTTGATCATCGTTGGTGATCCATTGAGAGGCATCATGACCCATCATCTTGCTGATCCTCAATCTCCGTCATCATTCATCATTCGCCAATGGAAAGGTTTATCCTCTTTACCTTAGAAAAAATCTTATGTTGTGATTATTACTCTTTATTACTCTTTAACTTTCACACTCGACCTATGACAGTCAAGGTTAGGACCTACCTAAGGTAAATTCGACGTTTTGGACACAATGGTGGCATCAAATATCTGATCTGGACACCCTTTGAAGAGTTATTCCACTTTTTTAGAAAAACTTCTCACGTGTACTATTTAAAAACTTAACATTTTTTGATATATTAATCTGGGACAATGGGACTCGAAATCACACGCCATCTTATATCATGGTCTCATAATTTTCCCAATAATTTTCTAAAAATATAACTGATAAAATAAAAGTCATTGAATTAAATACAATAAAATACTATCAAAAAAAATCGGGCATTTCATCGAACATTTGGTGTGCGATAATTTTGTAAAAAGGGTCTAATTATCACAAAAAAAAGGATTAAAGAATCACTCACACACCTAAAAACTTACGAAAAAGGTGAAAAATATTATTTTTCATGTATATAAGGAGTGAAAAAACATGAAATCAATGTTACTTAAATGAAAAAGTCAAGTTCATGGGAAAACCTACCTCAATCAACAAAGAACCTCCCAAATACAGTGTCAAACCTCAATCGCACCTCAATCGAACCTTCAAGGGTCAATAAAGAACTCTAAAAAATATGATCAAACCCAAAGAATTAGGATTTAAAATTAAAATGGAGAAATTGAGGGAGATAACATTCAGTGCTCACTAATCGGAGGAATTTGTGGCTCCCTAGATGTCGGAAGGGGGCGCGTTGGACGACATTGGCTGAGGCAGTTTTCACACGAACCAGGAAGAGGGAGGAGGTCACACAAGAAAGGGGGAGCTTCCAGAAAAGGAGGTTGTGCCAAAGGTGATAGCTGCATTGGAGAGGGAAGGCACTTCTTGGGTGGTGCACATTAGAGAGGGCCGCTGGCTAGGGGTGGTGTGCCACGAAAGAGAGGCTACTGGAGGAGAGGGCTGACCAGCTGGGGAGGTCACTAGAGGAGGGAGTGTGCAGTGGAGAGGTGCACCAAATAGGGAAGGGGAAGGGAAAAAGGGGATGTACATGAGGGTAAAGGGAAATTCTAGTTTTCTATTTTTTCTTTTTTTATTAAAACCCCAAAAACAAACTAATAATAATAATAATAAATTAATAATAATCTTAATAAAAAAACAAATAAAAATAATTAATAACTTTCATAATAATAATAATAATAATAATACACATAATAATATTAATAAAAATAATAATAATAATAATAATAAATTTTTAATAATAATATAATAATGATAATAATAATAATAATAATAATTTTAAAAATACTAATGATACTTATAATTTTACTAATGATAGTAACAATTTTTTTTAATAATAATAATATTGTTATTTGTTGCAATAATAATATTATTATTATGGTTAAAACGTTCAATTTTAATTACTTTAATTTTTCCCATATGCTTTTATTTTTTTAATTTCATTAATTTGAATATTGGGAAACCATGTTGTCTGGGAAATGATCAAGTTAGCATGGACGAACTGTGCGATGGATTTTATCCATTCCAGAAGAAGTCACACAAGTACCTGGGTTGACCGAACAATTTCCTCTAACTATGAGGTGCCTGCACACTATCCTAGATCCCACCAAAGGCTTCCAAAATATCCAAACCGTCACACCCGTTTTCTGAGAATTGCAACCGAGAACCTGAACCTAACTGGAATTGAGGAAAAAATAAAACCCAGGTGTGACAATTCTATTAGAGTTGGTGTCCTGAGAACCAACTATTTATACTTTGATTACATTAATGTAAACTTATTATATATTGTTCATTGTTCTGCATGACTATAATATAATAATGTCCTGGAATATTAGTTGCATTAATAAGGTCATGGATGATCCCTGCTATGATGAGAACCTTGAAATGATATAACAATATTCTTAAATAAATTACTATGGTTGGATGACATACTATGATAAGACATGTAGTATATATACCATCATGTGCGAGTACTCGTAAGAAGATGACACTCTCTCTCATGGAGTGCACACTAGGTAATCTCCCAGATGGGAGACTATGAGAACAAAACCTCCAGTAGTAATTCCACATGTCTTGGTGTCATCCGAAATTTCTATCTACAAGCGTGTGTAATGGTCCTTAGACTAAAAGATTATCATTAACTCATTTCATGACTCACACACTTAGATTTTCTGACGAAAACCATCACGAAGATAGTTGATGGGAAGTAGGGTATGTTAGGTGTGTCACGAATGACATGTTGTTAATGGATAAGTCGAGGCAGGATTTGTCCCTTAAATATTTATGGAAGTAGATATCTCAGGCCCTTTGATTGAAATAGAACTATAACCCAAATTCCATGGCCATGGTGTCACGTCATGTTTATTTCGTGAAGTCAAAGAATGAAGGATCAAGTATATAGGTTTATGAAACTTACATGAAACCTGCTTGATGGGATATTGAGACAAAGGCATTAAATTACACAGTAAGCATTCATATGAGGTGACACATCAATGAAGTGTCAAATTCTTTCTCTTGGGTGCCTTGACCCGTTGATAGACAGTAATCTTGGACTTTAGGCAAGCCTGCCTAATGCCAACGAGAAAGAGGCCTAGAGGGTCACACACTAAGTGTATCCAAGTATCTCAAGTAGAATAAATATTATTCCCATATTTGGTTTAATAATTATTCAAGGAAACCTAAATTGTTTTTATGTTTGAGGAAGAATAAAATGAAAACAATATATACACGCCATGTACATTGAATGTACACGTCGTGTAGTTTTCATTTTGGAAAGGAAATGAAAAATGAGTACATGCCGTGTATTAATGATTACATGCCATGTAGTTTTTTTAGTCAGGATTTTGAGGAAATATTATCATTTTATTAAATGTTATTTATTATAACCAGCATGGGCTCATGTCAAGGAATTAATGATTTGATATGGGGTTTTTTAATAAGAGTTAATGAAATAAATAAAATACGTAACACATTTATTTATTGTCATAACTCTATAACCTCAAACCCGAATATAAATATCCTCAAAACCCCAACACTTTTCCCTAATCGTTGTGTACAAAAATTTTGGAGAATTATCTCAAGGCCGAAAGAACTCCTACCTCCAAGAATGCTCTCAAGACAGAGAGAGATCCTCCTCCATCTAATCAAGGTGATATAAGGCGGACAACGCAAGAAAAGGATTCTCCATGCTAGCACCCGGAGATTTATTTGGCGACGTCTAGAGATACGTGGTGCATGTGTGGATCACAAATAGAGGAAGTATAAAATTGTATTCTGCGACACAATGAAGAAACACATCAGAACGTGATCAGAAATATCAATGAATAAAGAACTCCATAAAAGGTAATTCTTTCCAATTAATTAAATTAATTATAATCAACCTGTAATGATCCTCCGTTGTGGTTCTTGAAGTTCCCAATCAGGATCCAAGTATCACTGAGAGGGGGAGGGGGTGAATCAGTGATATCTTTTTCTTTTTAAGTTTCCCCTTTTTGAAACAAACTTCGCCTCCTGTTAAAGAGTTTCTTCCCTGCTGAACACACACACATCCACAGGAACACAAGATTTACAAGGTTCACTACTCAACAAGAGTAGCTACGTCCTTGGTATGGTACGGAAATAATCCAGTACCACACAATCCACTAGAAAACAATCCTTTGTTGTGGAATACAACGAGTAGGATATACCCTTACACTCGTGCAGCACTTTGAAAACAATCCAATAGTGCGTGTGCTCCCTCTTAGCACAAATAGGATAACACAATGTTTCAGTGCTTCTTTACAATTAAACAGATGTATTCTCCGAAGTACAAATCTTCACTTTCTTACCCAGAAGCCGGTAAGAACTCTCTTTTGCACAACTGAATACGTGCGAAGACCCAAAATATTTCGCGCAGCCTTTAGGGCACCTTGCGCGCAATTCAAATGGCTTGCGCGTAAAATTCCCTTTTGGCGCGGAAAACGTTTTCGCGCAACTTTCCTTTTACGCGCAACTTTTCCCCTTTTCGCGCAACTCACTTAGCGTATAATTTACGCGCACCAGAGCTCGGGATTTCTTCTAAGTGTCGAGCATTAACATTTAACAGGGATTAGCCTCATATTTATAGGCATTTTTGAACCTGCGCGAAAAACACTAATCCGCGCGTAAAACCTCCTCCATGCGCGAAAAAACTCTTTTATGCAACTTCATATTTCGCGCCATGCTTCAATATTTCGCGCACCTCATGCCTTTGCCATTTTTCATCCTTCTAAGCATGAAGCACCAATTGCGCGCAAAATTCCGCACCGCGTTCTATATTGCGCGCAAACCCAATCTTTCCTGCGACATCAGATTTCGCGCACTGCTCCAATATTTCGCACATTTTATGCCTTTGCCAATTTTTGATCTTCTGATATCGAATCATCATTTGCGCGAAAAACTTCATTCCCCAATTTCGCGCACCATGCCAATCTTTCGCGCAACCCGCAGATTTTTCGCGCAACCCGCTACTATTTCGCGCATCCCGCAGATATTGCGCGCACCACTTTATTTTTGCGCGAAACGTGCCTAAATTTCCGCGCACTCCATTCCTTTGTCATGTTTCATAGTTTTGACCTTGAATAACTCTTTTTCACGTATAAACCATCTTCAGCGCAACATCCATTGCCAAGCACATTTCTTCATCTCCCGATTTTCAGGCCCTAAAATTTGGCAAACACTGGAAAACGATGCCACCTTAAACTGTGCTTTTCTGCCATCCCAGATTGTCTATTGCTTTGCCATTTTATCTCTTTACTGCTTCCCATATCCATTCTTCTGCTCTTATCACGAATCCCACTATCGTGATATTTATCCTTTGATAGATCAGCTTAAGCATCGTCAGAGTTGCAATGGGAACTGAATCTTTCCTATCTTCCAGCAGCATCATTCCTTCCAATCAAAACATTATATGACTGGCATCATCATTTCTCCCCCTTTCCTTCATAAGGCTTGCATCACAAGTTCTCCTAACTCATGATTTGTGTGAAATACATACCAGCAAAGCATCGTCTGATTTATGATCCTTCTACAAAGTGAATTGATTTATCGCCTTTGACAACAAAATACAACACTCTGCAAAAGCTAACTCTTCAAACATTCATCTTCATTCAACCTGGTCCCAACAGTTCTAAGACTATTCTTCTTCTTTGTATATTTTTGTGATTCTATCCATGGAGTCTGGAATTTATCATCATATTGATCCTGGATTGATCATTGCTAATGAAAAAAAGTCAAGTGGGCACATCCACCCATAGGCTTCCACTGCACCTGGGACCTAAAAATGGTATCAGAGGGGTCACAACATTGATTATAGTTATTTAATTTTCATTTATAATTTATGCATTTAAATTTGATTCAATTCAAGTTAAATCATTCTATAAAACTGAATGAATGTGATATGTTCTTCCTCCTTCATTTCTTGATTCACATCACAGAAATGACCTTTTAATTTTAATTTCGATTAAAATAAAAATGAGGAACTCATCCGTAGGACCCACTCATTCTGTCTATACAACACAGAAATACACAACATGTAGTGAAATCTACACACCATATACTTAGGTTCAACGAACTGGTACTGGTCCGACAAACCACACCATGTGAATTGAGCATACCTAAGTTTTTTAATACACTGTGTTGACCAGAACTGAATGACGTGTGGAAACCGAAATACATGGTGTGTATGTTGAATCAATATGCCGTGTAGTCTGATCCGGCCCTGGTGAAACCGTGTATAAGGAGAAGCTGTGTAACTGTATACATGGGATTGCCAAGATGGTAACTGCGTAACAAAGAAGTACATGCCGTGTTTGATTAATCTATACGTAGTGCACTCTAAAATTTCCAAAGTATAGAAAACATGTCAAATCCCCCGATGTGTACTTTGGATAAAGGGTGAAAACAAATACACAACGTGTAATATAGCCTACACGCTGTGTACTTTCCAAAAATGGAATTTCACCAGGTTTCCTCCAAAGTACAAAGACCCGTACAAGGAATATGGATGAGAATAATCTCAAGGAAATTCAGAAAAGAATTTGAGATAAAGAATTGATTAATTATAAGATCCTAATTAGTTGAATTCAAGCGCGAATTATCTTGAATAAAATAATAATTAAAATAATTTGAATACTAAATATGCGTAAATGTCATTGCATGCTATGGATGATCATGAGCTTGACCAAAGACCCTTTTTGCAAGTATGGTTTCATTTAAATTTATTTAATTTAAATTTGTTGTCCTGTGAGCCTTCTTCCAATAAAATGTAGGGCCTGCATGCCCATGGTTTCTTTAATGTAAACCCCATGTAATGGAGGATCTCCCAAGCCAAAGGAGATGGTTCAAAATCCGAAGCTGAGGTGAAACCAACCCAAGAAGATACAATGGTGGACATGTGGGAGATGGAAAACACAAACCATCGGGTTTAAGGTGTTTTTTCCCTAGGTTAGGGTTCTCTTATCAAAACCGCTAGATAATATAACCAATAGAAGTCATTATCATGCCATATAAGTTTATTTCTGTCTGATTTCATGGTTTAATTATTATGTATGTGTTGGAACGATCACATAGTTAATGAAATAAACAAGCATGCAAATATGGAATAAAATAAAAACAGGACTATGTGTAAACATTATCATAACATGGTTAATCACTTAAGCAAGCATCACTTAATATTAACAAGCATGTGATAATGTGAAACTACACATAAAATATTTAAATCCCTCAAATACCATATTAAGTCAAACCAATCATTTTGTTACTTGATTAAGGGAAAGACTCAATAAAACTACGTGTTTAAATAACCCTTGTTGGGACACTTACTTTTATAAAGGAATCTCTTATGAATGTTTTGGGTTGACTTAACCATTTTACATCAAGAGGAGTAGCCCTTGCTAGACTTTTTGTAAAATGGAAGCAAGTGTTGAGGAAATCCAAGTCAGTATTTCAGGATTGGGGAGTCCACTCAACAGATCAAGGAACTATAAACTCACAGTTGGAAAAGACATGCCTACCTAAATACCTTTAAATAGCTCGACCAACCCTTGTTGGGGTTATGCGAAGGGGAATATGGATCCTTTACACTAGAATGTCATAGCAACTAGGAATTCCAAGTTCAATGGTGGGGGATGTTGAGACATGATAAAATAGTGGTAGAATTAATAAATTTATTTATTATTTTTCATAAAATGTAATAAAAAGGAACTGATAAATTTATTCTTTTAATTTTTATAATCAATATGAAAAACTCATCAACCACATTTTCTCTGTGATCAATTCTGGATAAAGATAATATCTTTACCAAAAATAACTTTCAAGAAAGTTTTAGGTACCTTCATGTTATCCTACGCCATGAACGAAAGTTTTATGTGCTGGAGTCTTCACTTCCCGATTCTCCTACCCAAGGGGCGAGTGATGAAGATTTCTTGGTCTATGATCAACATTTGAATGATGCACTAGACCTTTAATGTTTGATGTTGTCATCAATGACCAGTGAGCTAATTAAGTCTCATTAAGACATGGATTCCTATAGCACGATCGAGCACCTCCATGGTCTATACTAGGAGTGAGCAAGACAGGAAAGGTTTGAGATCTCCATGGATTTATTTCAGAGCATGCTTGGAGAGGGGTGCCCTAGCTAGGCCTCATGTAGTCAAGATCATTGGCTACATTGAGCTCTTGGAGATTCTAGGGTTTAAACTCCCCGAAGAACTGGGTACCAATATCATTCTTGCATCACTCCCAGAGTTTCTCTAACTTTTTTTGTAAATTTCAACATGAACAACATTGAGAAGTCTCTATCCGATCTTCTTATCCTCATTTTCCAAGTGGAAAATGATATGAAGTGTTAAAATACTTCTATCCTTATGGTGAATAAAAGGAAAGGGAAGGAGAAGAGATTTAAGCCCAAAGCTTCTTCAAGGCCTTCTTAGAAAAGGAAGATCAAAGGGGAGGCAAGAGAACAGGAGGCTGTTTTTTTTGCATGTGGAAAGAAGGGACACTAGAAGAAAAACTACACCCATCCAAGGAAGAAGGGGGAATCTTCCGGTGTGTTTGTTATCAAATGCAATCTATCTATTTATACCAATTGGGTATTAGATACTACTTGTGGTGCTCACATCTATATGCAAATAAAAGAACCAAGTAGATTCAGAAAGATTGATCGAGGTGAGGTGGATCTGCAAGTAGCCAATGGAGCCAGACTCGCTGTTGTAGCTGTCAGAGACTACCACCTCACATTTCCTACTGGGATGATCTTGGTATTAAAAGGATGTTATTATGTACCCTCTGTAACCAAAAACATTACTTCAGTATCCAGATTAGATACTTATGGATTCATCTTCATGTTTGGAAATAAATGTCGCTACTTTTATAAAGATATAATTTTTTTGGTAGGGAACATTTATATAATGACCTTTATGTGTTAGACTACACAAAACAAGTAATGGAAATCGATGAAAAAGTTAATTCACATGACTCATACCACACCCACCTTTGGCATCACCGACTAGGTCATGTAAATGAGAAACATTTGACAAAATTACATCAAGATGAGTATTTAGAATCTTTCGAACTAAAACCACTTGGTGTATGTCATGTGTGTCAACAAGGAAAAATTACCAAAGCCATATTTAGTGGGAAAGGTGAAAGGGCTAAATATCTTCTAGAATTAGTTCACACAGATTTGTGTGGACCATTCCCAGTTGAAGCAATGGGTTTGTTCTTGTACTTCATAACTTTTACGGATGATTTTAGAAGATATGGATATATTTACATAATGAGGTATAATTTAAATTTTTTTGACCGGTTCAAAGAATACAAGAATAAAGTTGAGAACCAGTTTGGTAAGAAGATTAAGAAACTCCACTCAGACAGAGGAGGAGAATATATTAATTAGGACTTCATTGATTTCTTACGGGAGTTTAGGATTCTATCTTAACTCAGTCCTCCTTACACGCCTTAGTGGAATGGTGTAAGTGAAAGGAGAAACTGCACCCTGTTGGACATGGTGAGATCAATGATGAGTAATGAGAGTCTTCCATTATCCTTTTGCGGATATGTATTACAAACAGAAACACACATACTAAACCAAGTACCAACTAAATCGATAAATGGTATTCCATATGAGTTATGGAGTGGACACAAATCCATGTAATCAAATTTACATGTGTGGGGTAGTGAATCATTTGTTTAGGCCTCTTCAGGTAACAAACTTACACCCCAAGGCACAAAGTGTACCTTTATAGGATATCCCAAGGAAACAAGGGGAAATTACCTATACAAACCATTAGATAAAAAGGTTATAGTGGAAAGTCACACCATATTCCTTGAGAGGGAGAACATATCCAAAAGAGATAGTGGGAGTGAGATAGACTTCGATGAAGTCGAGGCTCAAGATACACAGGAGTTGGTACAAGAATAGATTCCACAAACCCCCGTGGAAGAAAAATATCTTCCAGAGACACAAGAACTACATGGGAGAATAAGAGAGGTGAGAGAACCATAACGGTATGGTTTTCTTGTCACCGAGGATGGGGAATCATTATTGGTTGACAATGATGATACTATTACCTACAAGTAATTAGTTGGAGGCACAAACATTGCCAAGTGGAAGGAAGCCATGAATTCTGAAATGGATTTCATGTACCAAAACCAAGACTGTATTTTGGTAGATCCTCCAGTTTATGTAAAGCCTATTGGTAATAAATGGGTATTCAATAATAAACTGGACGTTGAGGGACAATTCAGCACCTATAAGGCACGGAAGGTTGCAAAAGGTTTTAGACAACATCAAGGAATTGACTATGATGAAACCTTTTCACCAGCTGTGATGCTGAAATACATCAAAATACTATTGGCCATTGCTGCTTACCATGACTATGAAATTTGGAAAATGGATGTCAAAACAACATTCCTTAATGGGATCCTCCAGGATGATGTCTACATGACACAACCTGAAGGGTTTGTGACTCCAAAGGATGCCAATAAGGTATACAAGTTTCAAAAATATATTTATGGATTAAATCAATCATCAAGGTCATGGAACATTCATTTTGATGAAGCCATAAAAGAATATGTCTTTTTAAGAATGAATGTGATCCTTATGTATACAAAAGGTTTAGAGGATGTGCATTCATTTTCCTAATAGTATATGTTGATGACATATTATTAATTGGAAACTTAGTACCTATCTTACAGTCATCTATGGAATGGTTGGATAAATGCTTCTCTATGAAAGACTTGGGCGAGGCAATATATATTCTTGGGTTTAATATCCATCATGATAGATCCAAGAGAATGCTGGGCCTGAGTCAAATTACATACATTGACAAGATACTGAAGAGATTCAGTATGGAACAATCCAAGAGGGGATCGTTTCCAGTGTCACATGGCATTCATCATTCCAAGAAAATGTGTTCTCAGACACTTGAGGAAAGAAAGAAAATGGAAAGGATCCCTTACACATCTGCGATTGGGTCAGTCATGTATGCTATGCTATATACAAGGCTAGATATTTCCTATGCATTAAGTGCGGTAGGCATAGATCAATCTGATCCAGGAGACCTCCATTGGATGGAATTAAAGACTATCCTTAAGTATCTGAGGCATACTAATGACATGTTTCTGGTTTATGGAGGAGATGAGGAACTAGTAATTAGAGGAAAGGTGGATGCCAGTTTCTAGACTGATCAAGATGACATGAAGTCATAGAATGGTAACATATTCAGTTTGAATGGTGGTGCGGTGAGTTGGAAGAGCTCAAATCATGGTGTGGTTGTAGATTATACATCAGAGTCTAAGTATATCACAGCTTATGAAGCAGCTAAAGAAGCAGTATGGATGTGATGCTTCATCCAATATTTGGATGTAGTACCTAGTAGTAAAGATCCTATCACACTCTATTGTGATAATACTATAGTGGTGGAACTTGAAAAAGATCCAAGGTCACATCAGTGGACAAAGAACCTACTTTGGAAGTATCATCTCTTGAGGGATTTTTATCAGAGAGGTGAAGTTTTAGTGAGCAGTATTTCCACAGAAGACAACGCGGCGGACCCCTTGACTAAAGTATTGACTCAACAGAAACATGATCATCATGTGAGGTCTAGAGTACTAAAAGTCGTAGGTAGTTGGATCTAGTCCAAGTGGGAGTTTGTTAGAGTTTATGTCCAGAGAACCAACTATTTATTATTTGATTACAAGAATGTACACTTATTATATATTGTTCATTGTTCTGAATAAATATAATATAATAATGTCCTGGAATATTTTTTGCATTAATAAGGTCATGGAATATCCCTTCTATGATGATAACCTTGAAATGCTATAAATATATTCTTAAATAAATTTATACGGTTGGATGCCATACTATGATATAACACATAGTATACAAACTGTCATGTGCGAGTACTCATAAGAAGACGAGACTACCTCTCATGGAGTTTTCACTTGGTAATCTCCAAGATGGGATATTATGAGAACAGACCCACCAGTAGTAATTCCACATGTCTTGGTGTCATCAGACATTGATATCTACGAGCGCGTGTAATGGTCCTTAGACTAAAAGATTATCATTAACTCATGTCATGACTCGCACACTTAGATTTTCTGACGAAAACCGTCATGAAGATAGTTGGCGAGAAATAGGGTATGTTGGGTGCTTCACGAATGACATGTTGTTAATGGATAAGTCAAGGAAGGATTTGTCCCTTCTATATTTATGGATGTAGATATCTCAAGCCCTTTTATTGAAATAGAACTGTCACCCAAATTCCATGGCCATGGTGTCATGACGAGTTTATTTCTGGAAGTCAAAGAATGAAGGATCAAGCATATAGGTTTACGACACTGCCATGAGACCTGCTTGATGAGATATTGAGACAAAGGGATTAAATTACACATTAAGCTTTCATATGAGGTGACACGTCAATGAGGCGTCAACTTCTTTCTCTTGGGTGCCTTGACCCATCACTAGACAGTAATCTAGGACTTTAGGCAATCCCACCTAATGCCAATTAGAAAGAGGCCTAGAGAGTCACACACTAAGTGTATCCAATTATCTCAAGTAGAATAAAGATTATTACCGTATGTGGTTTAATAATTATTCAATGAATACTAAATAATTTTAATGTTGGTGGAAGAATAAAATTAAAACAATATATACATGTCTTTTAAATTTAATGTACACACTATGTAGTTTTTATTTTGGAAATGAAATGAAAAATGAGTACACGCCATGTATTAATGATTACACACCGCAAAGTTTTTCTAGTCGGGATTTTGAGGAAATAATATCGTTTTATTAAATGATATTTATTATAATCAGCATGGGCGAATGTCAAGGAATTAATGATTCGACATGGGGGTTTTTAAATAAGAGTTAATGAAATAAATAAAACACGTAACACATTTATTTATTGTCATAACTTTATAACCTAAAACCCGATTATAAATATCCTCACAACCCCAACACTTTTCCCCAATTGTTGTGCACACCAAATATAGGGAATTATCTCAAGGCTGAAAGAACTCCTTCCTCCAAGAATGCTCTCAAGACCAAGAGAGATACTCTTCCATCTGATCAAGGTGATCTAAGGTGGACAACGCAAGCAAAGGCTTCTCCACGCTAGCACCTGGAGATTACTTTGGCAACATCCAGAGATACATGGTGTACGTGTGGACCACCACTAGAGGAAGTATACACTTGGATTCTGCGACGCAATGAAGAATCACATCAGAACATGATCAGAAATATCAACAAAGAAAGAACACCATAAAATATACTTCTTTTCAATTAATTAAATTAATTATAATCAACCTGTGATGATCCTCCTTTGTGGTTTAGGGACTATTCTTATTCTTTGTCTATTTTTGTGATTCGATCCGTGGAGTCTGGAATTTATCATTGTATTGATCCCAGATTGATCATTGATAATGAAAAAAAGTCAAGTGGGCACATCCACCCACGAGCTTCCGCTGCGCCTGGGACCTACAAATTCTCCCCACAATAACGCTTTTTACCCCATGAAATCTGTAACAATGTCAAACACCAAAATAGAAAACTATAATCCATTACAGTTCAAGGAGATTCCCAAAGAATGATAAACAACAAGATCACCAGAACACCACCAATGAGAGAAAGTCTAACAAGATGAACTTGGGAGACTGAATCAAACTCCTTACTGAGTGCCACCCCCCAAAGTTTAGATAGATCTTGTTGATCAATCGAAAAAGTCATAGAACTTTCATGATGATAAATCCAACCTTAAAATATGTACACCTTAAACATCATAAAAGAACTCAATAATTCACCCCAAACAACCAAACAAATTCAAACCACATATGGGAAAACAATTATAACCTTATTCTAAAAAAACCACTAGGACCACACCCATACCAATATTTACTCAAATATGAACTTAGAATGAGGTGGTTCTGCACGGGGCCACCCACTACAAAACTGATACCATGAATGGAACTATGATACCAACATGGGGAGGCCCGAACAAATTCTACAACTTTAGAAACAAACCGACACCTAAGGTGAAACTAGAATACCAACATGGGGAGGCTCAAACAGACTTCCCACCATAAGAAATAGTCCAACACTAAATTCAGTGAGACCCTCTATGGGTCTACACACAATAAGAACTATCTAAATTAAACAAACTTGAAAACATACCAACACTGACTCAAAACTCCCATAATAAGGGGAGGGGAGGGAAGGTCCCAACTAACAAGGAATCAAAACCCCAACCAACAATATATCAACAACTTCATACCCCTAGAAGAAGAAAAACCATACCACACTCGATTCATACAAACAAGTTATACATAGACCCTTTAATAAATGCCTACACCTGGTGAGACACAACCACTAGGATTTTAAAAAGATGGGGAAAGGATACCTCCTCATAACCAAGGAAGAACACTTACACCCAAACTAGTACTAATGAGGATGCAAGGATCTGAATCCTCATTATACCAAATAGATCCAACTAAAACAGAACAACTACACTGGATTCTTGAACTTCTTCCATTATCCAAACTAAAGACATAAATTATACCAAGAACTTTTTACACCACTTGGGTTCTCCTGACTATGTTCCAGCTTCACTCTAGGACCTATGGAAATAGATTTGATGGGGTAAGAATATCTTACCTCATAGTAGGGTGTTATAACCCCCCGAACTAAACAAATGGATCAAAATTTCACCAAACAAATAGTCATTAAAATATAAGTTCTACTGTTTTTAAGAAAAATGATACCTAAAATTGAAAAAGAAAGAAACTCCAAAAAATTCCAACAGACACAAATATTACACCCAAAGAACATTACAACAAGAAAGACCCTAAAATAATTCCCAATCTTTAACTTATTCTTGGAAATAGGTTGTGGTGTTATTTTAAAGGATGGGTACATATTTACAAGATTTTTTGGAAATATCCTGACAGAACTGTTTAAATTATCCGAAGCATCCATAGGTTAGGCTAGGTTTTGGAGCACTCAGACAAAAAGGCCTCTTATAACCAAGCTTGACACAATAATGACAGATCAGGACAATCCACTCTGATGAAGTTGAGTGGAGGTCTGAAGGACTCTTAATTCCCTAACTTTCACCACCAGCATCAGGGCACTTCCCATTCTTCTTACCAGTATTCCCTTCACCAATTCCAAAGACTAGAGGAGGATTAACCTTCTCAATTCCTCAATATAACTTAACATATTCCCTAATATATTGCCTCACCACTTCAAAAAAATGTGGTTAGGTTAAACTCTTCCACCTTCGATGTCAATTTATAACGGAGCCCAAACTCAAAATGTCAGGCCTTCATAGGATTGTTTCTAACATACCCTTGATCATACAGAACTAGTTCGAAGAAGTGATGATAGAACATCAATACCAACCCAAAAACTTGTTGAAGACTGCACATATCCATATTCTTCCTCGGCTTAATCATCTCTGAAAAATAATGTTGGATAAACAAAGACTTGAAGAACTCCTAAGTAATATCTTCTTGGGTCTTTATTCAAGAAACATACTTCCACCATTTCCAGGTTGGAACTTTGAGCATAAAGGTATCAAAAATTGACTTTAATGAATTGGGAAGAATAAGGAAACTAAATTCCCTCTCAATTATCCATATCCACTCATCATCCTTGAGAGGATTCTCTTGTCCATAAATAAGAGGGGAATTCAACTTTCAAAACTCAAGGATGTAGTCTATAGGTTGATCTATTGGAGTGTTTGTTAAAGATGAAGCACCCAAAGATTCACCACCCAAAGATGAACCTTGGGGATCCATCGAATCTTGGGGGGGGGGACTAAGAAATAATGAATCAAGGAACATTATCAAAACAAAATCAAAAACAAGGATTCCTCATCTCAAAAACCATAAAAGAAACACCATTCCCAGAAATACAAGGAACACACCACACCATTTCCAGCTATCAAAATATAACATTTTCCATTAAAAGAAATTTTTAAAAAATAAAAAAGATCAAATAGTTTCACACTAACCAATGGTGTCCCATGGAGCCTCACCCATGCATATCCTTGTGCCATTTGGGGTACCCATCCAATTTTCTCACCCAACCATGCATGTGGTCACTCATGGGAACACCAAAGTTAAAATGACAATTTTCTACCTTTTAAAAATAAAACCACATTTACCTTTAAAAACAAAATTTTCCTCAATATCAAAATAATGTTTTCAAAAGGATTTTAGGAACACAAAATAATAAAAAATTCCATTCATAGGGGGAAACTAGTGCCGATGGTTGACTCAGACATATGGTTGGTGTCCATATGCCAATCACACCACCATCACTAAGAGTATTCTAGGGAAATATTCACAGCTCCACGTGGATTAACAGGACTTGTGATCTCTCATTAGACACTTTACCAACTCCCTTTTCATTCACCACCACCAAACAATCCTGAAGAACCAAAGGATACCAATAAACCTAGAAATCCCATGGTAACCTGGGGTTTAGAATGAGCTAGAGTTCACAACGCTCTTCCCACACCCACCACTTGAGTCTTGAAAATACTTCTACTTATACCTTAACATACCCAGGTAATAATGTGATCTATAAAAATCAAGTTCCACTAAAGAGATGACCAGTTCTGATACATTTTTTCATGAACCAACCCAGGTCAACCCTGAATCGGTCACTTGGGCTAATAAGTGGCAAGGCCTGAGGGCCATTCCCAATCCTCCCAAGCTAGTGACACGTTAAAAGGGAATAATTATAGACAATGAGAATGTTTTATCCCATTAAAATAAATAATTAAACTGAATAATTAAAAGAAAAACCCAAACCAAAAATGATGTTCAAAACATTACATCATTTACATTTCAATTAAAGGTACAAAAAACTGAAAAACAAACAATAAAAAAATAGCCAAACTGAACATGACACCCAAGAAACCTCAATATGACCTCTAAGGTCACTCTCCAATCCATACCAAACATCACCCAAGGAAATTGATCCCATGCAGAAACATACAAGAGAAACTAAAAACAAAAGGAAACTATTAGCGTGAGTGTTAAAACTCAGTAGGCATGCCCAATATTCATTTTCCCAATGCACTAAATTTAAAATAAAAGAAAAATTAATTTTAAATTTTGAACTTCAATATATAAAATTATTATTTTCTACATATTTACTCAAAATAAAGTACAAAACATTACCCTTTCTAATTTCTAAAACCAACTTCATTCCATTAGTGAGACATTTGCATTTTCAAGGGGAAAACAATGACTATATTTTCTACCTGCTCAAAATAGGATAAATCACTTTTGTTGAAAACAATTTTCATAAATTTTTTTAAAACCAACACATAAAATTCCAATAGAAAAACTACACAAGAGAGCACAACAGTGATTACAAAACAGGGGAAATAGAAATATGCATACTCGTATCTCAATAATCACTGTAAGCAACTAAGTGAAAATCAAGAAAGGTAAACCTAGGATATCAAGAAATATGTAGAACATACCTATACATGATACCCCATCCTCGGTAGCATTACAAACAAAATGAAATCAAAACACCCAAATTCCCAGCCACCCTAACCCAGGATAGACTACACATCCCAATACCATAGCATTAAACCCAAATACCTACCTAATATGGGCCACTGGTCAGTACATGAATAAACGATACAAAAAAAATTCTTAGATAATTCCCTTAGTATATAAGGTTCCCATATCTCATGTATATAATGGGGGTGAGGCAGCCGATGCCAACTGAAATCCAATAAAAATATATAATAATAATAGTTCATAATAGGCCTCACCCCAAGTCTCCCCAAGGACTAATCCCATGCCTTAAAATAAAAAGAACACCAAGAGTTCCAACCAAAGAAACTTGATAATATATCCCAAGGATTAAAAAATGAGGAAATACCATCCATTATTCAATACAAGGAATGAGAAACAACCAACTTGGGTTTTTATAATAAAATTTTTTCATCATTTTCACAATGTGGCCAAACGGGTCCTTAAACATTTCTAAAAAAATGAAATTTAAAAAACATGAAATACATCAGTCAAAATATGTGTCAAAAACACCATAGATATATGAAAAAATTTATAAAAATTCCTCAAAACATTTCCATCACACTTTCAAACCAATATCATTTCCTATGAAAATTAATTTCGAGCCATAATTTTTTAATCAAATGACAAACTGATTTAAAAATCCACATGCATACTTCTTTTATCTTAAAAACATTTTATACCCTTTCAAGAAACCCAAATTTTCATTCCACATGCTCCATATTTTTTAACCAAGACAAACCACACTTTATATAGCATAACATACTCTCAAAATCCAACCGTACATTTCATTTAACACTTGGTGTGCGCTAATTTAGTCAGACAAATATAATTATCACAAAACAAGGATTAAAGCATCATTAATATACCAAAAAACTAACTAAAAAGCTGAAAAATAATATTTAGCATGTATATAATGTGCGAAAAATATTAAATCAAGGTTTATTAAATTAAAAATGCAAGTGCATGGGAAAACCTACCTCAATGGATGAAGAACCTCCTAAAACCAGTGTGAAACCTCAATCTCACCTAAACTACACTTTAAAGGGTCAATAAAGAACCCTAAATAAGAAGATCGAACCCAATGTGTTAGGATTCAACCCTAAAAAGGATAAATTAAGGGATATAACACTCAATACACACCAATAAGTAGAAGTTGAAGCTTTAAGGAGGGAGAAAGGTGGTGCGCTGAATGAATTTAGTTGAGGCGGTTCACACACAAGATGAGAGTAGGGAGTAAGCCGCTTGGGAGAGGGGGAGCTTCCGAATAAGGAGGATGCGATGGAGAAGATATCCATACCATAGAGTGATGGAGTTAGTTGGATGGTGTGTACTGATGATGGTCGTCATCTGGGGGTTTCACGATGCGCATGGGTGGTCGATGGAGAAGGGGGTTGGCCAGTAGGGGAGGTCACTGGAGGAGGGAGTGTACAGAGGAGAGGTGCACTGAACAAGGAATGGGAAGCAGAATGGGGTATTTCACATGAGGGTATGGGGAAATTAGTGTTTTCTATTTTATCTCTTTTTTTAAACCCAAAAAACAAATTAATAATAATAATACATTAATAATAATAATATTAATAATAATAATAAAAAAATTAATATCCCTCATAATAATATTAATAAAATACATAATAATAACAATAAGAATAATAATAATAACAATTTTAATAATAACATGATAATAAAAAATAATAATAATAATATTCATTTCATTTTTTAATAATATTAATATTAATAACAATTTTAATAATACTAATGATAATAATTATTTTAATAATGACAATAAAAAATAATAATAACAATAATATTATCTGAAACACTAATAATATTATTACTATGGTTAAAACCTTCCATTTTCTTTAATTTAATTCCTCTCATCTCATCTCATTTTATTTATTTCATTTATTTGAATACAGGGTAACTGCATAGTCTGTTCACAGCTCAAGAGACCATGTATGATCCTTTTGGTGGCTTTTATCGATTCCATAAGTGACTACATGGGTACCCAGAATGACCTCATGGTTTCTGCTAACAGTGCGGTGCCTGTGCACCAAGCTAGAGCCCAACCAAGACTCCCAAAAATTAAAACCCATCAGGCCCAGTTCCCAAGAAAAACAACCAAGAACCCGACCTGAGCCAGAACCAAGGAAAAATTAAAGCACAAGTGTTACAATAAATGCCCTAGGGGAAGCTAGAATGTATGATTACTAATGTTTTATAAGTAATGGTTTTAATATTTATGGATACATGACTATGAGTGACATTTGAAGGAAAGGAAATATTATGGAATAAGATAACCAATCCCAGTTACTGGTTAAAGAATGATGTGGAAAGAACATGATTGAGGAAAATATAACCCATAATATGTTCCTAATGTTGAGATAATAATTTTTATTTAGTATAAAGAGATGATTGATATAGATAATTTAAATTGGGTAGTATTGATTACCTTAAAATTTATTAGTGATTTGATGACACAATGATTTATGTTGAAGTTAATAACATCATCTTTTGTTATTTTGGGAAATATTTGATAGGTTTTTTAGAGTTAATTTTTGGAATCATATATGATTTTATTATTTTTTATGGTGATTTAGGTTATTGACATGTTTTAGAAAAATATATGTTCAAGGTATTCAAGTGTTTTGTTTATGAAATTATGATATGTGTAATGTTTTTTTGTGATTAAATTAAAAATGATTTTATATATTCTGTAAGTTAGTTTTTTGTAATTTTTTAGATTTTGAGTACGGGTTATGAAGGATTTCAATATTTTTTTAATTTAGTCATTTTTAGAGGAATTTAGTAAATTTTTGGGATTTATTATTGAAATATTTTTGAATAATCTTTCAAATGAGAGATTATTAATATCAGTGATCTAAGAATGTATTGACCATTTTTAGTTTTAGTTATTGAATAGAGAAATGAGGAGTATATTTTCATCCATTTATAGATATTATAATCTATTATAATTTTATTTTAGTTCTTCAATAATCGAAAATTCATTTCGTTCATTCATCATTGTAATACAAGATGAAAAAAGTAGAAACTAATTTAAACATGTAACCAAATAATGAAATTGTATTTATGAATATAAAGAAATCATGTATGTAGATTTTATAGTATTATATGGTTAAATAATTAATCAACTCTAGGAAAAAGGATATTGAGAATGGAAATAGTTCCCTTCTTATATTTTTTTCTGAATAATTGATGGGCATTTTCACACTACATTTACATATGGTTTTGTGGTCATCAATTTTCTCAAGACTATATTCTATATATCTCTCTATTATTTTTATAAACACTATATTTATCTTATATATCAATATTTTCTCTTCCCATTAATGTTTTCCTTATTTATGGAACATGATTATATGTTATTTCATGTACCCTTAATGATTCTCACTTTCCTTTTTCAAAGGATGTTTTATTATCAATATGCATAATGTGGGTTTTAAACAATGATATTATATAGTATTAAACCCTTTATTATAGAGTTAAAAGTTATAAGGATGAAATTTATTTAATGGGGAGAATGTAACACCTTGAAATTTTAATTTAAAATAACATTATGATTGATATATTTCTTAACATGCAACATTAAGCATTAAGAAAACTATGATATACAATAAATATGTTTTTATTTTGATATGTTTTTTATAACCTTGAAGTTAAATTGGAAGGTATTAGTAGAAATAAATATATTTTTAAAAATATTTATAATGATTTTAAATAAGTGAAATTTATTTATTCATTTCATAATACAAATGCACTCAATTTTTAGTAATGTCATTTTATGTATCAAATATATGTTTTCTTAAAAAATGGGGTTTATTTTTGGATATGAAAATTATAATTAAATTATACCATTTTATTGTAATTTCATTTAAGTTTATTAAGATAATTTTTGAAATCAGTATTTCAATATTATGATAGGTTGATTTTGTGGGATTTTTTTATAAAAAGTTATATTTTTCAGTGAATAGTGAAAATTCTGATTTTTATAAAATATATATTTATTTTATTCAAATAATTTATTTTGAAATTAAATTATTATTTTTTATTTTGTTTAATATTTACATAATATCCATTTTATTAAAAATGATATAAATAATTCTTTAGGAATCAACATTATATTTGATTAAGGAATAAGTTCGTTTTTATGCTTAAAAAATCCATATTCTGAAAACTATTTTTCATTATGCTTTACACATTTATAATAAAATTGATTTAATCAACTTAAAAAATTAAATATTGAAGAATGGATTTCATATTTGAAATATATAGGTTTAAATTTGTTAAATATCCCCTTTTATTTTTAATCAAAGTGAATTGTAACTGTGGTAAATATTTGTTACCATGCTAAGGGTAGAATGGGTAAAACAAAGTTAAAACTTTGAGATAAGGCATAAATATCTCCCTAAAACATTAATTTATCCTATTTTATGAGTGTTTTATACCTAATACATCTAAGATATAAAAAATTTGGAATTTACCTTCTACTGTATTTTGATTGAAACATTTATATTATTTTAAGGAAAGTATCAACATAAAATGTCACTTTCTGGATTTGAATTTATTCTTTATGTTATCATAAGGATGAAATTAAGTTATCAAATAATATAAAAGGTTTTTTTGAATATAAATAATTATGATAAATGATTTTTAATTTTTTGTGATTATATAATTTCCTTAAACGCTTAGTAATGATGATATAATGCATGTGAAATTAGTAGATAAATCACGGTAAATGATTTCCAATTTTTTTTGGGTGAATTGAGGACTGAAATGAATTTTATAGGTAATTATAAAGTATATATTATGATAAATTTATTTATACTATACTTTAATTTTGGTCTTGATGTCATTGAAGACAAATTAAATGAATAGTCCCACAAATGATTTTAATGATATTTTATACAAGCTAATATTTTATTAACTTATTTAAAAATTAAAAAAAATGAAAGAGAAAAGAATGATTTGAAATGGTATGAGTGTAATTCATGGACCATTTTTAGCCACTTTTCAACTAAAAAGTAATTTTATGACACTTAAATGCTAAAACAATGTGCTAGCACTATTAAGACTAAAAATGATTAACAAGGGTGACAAACCAAAATATAATGTTTAAAATGAAACTTTAACATGTCTAAATTTTATTGGTTTAAGGTATTTATAATTTATCATGTATTATATTTTTATATTTTCTTATTTTTTTCCACTTGACATTATTATGATATAAATTATATTTAAACCATTTATGTATTTTCAAGTGTGTCATTTCCCTCACATATAGAAGGGAACCACCTCTCCTCTATTATTAATTTTTTAAGCATTATAGGTAATAAAATACATAACCTAATACCTTTAAATATTAATTACCATTATTTAAATCCCCTATTATTCCTCTAAGACCATACTAATAAGTCTTAAGGTGTAATGTAAAGGAGCTCTCTCAAAGAAGGGGTAATCATCTTACACAATTTTTTCAAAATTTATTTCCTCTTCTACTTTTTATAAATCTATCATATAAATAATAAAATAATTAATAAATTAACCTAAATATATTTATATGTTATTATGATTATGGTACAATAATTTTACATCTTCTTTCCATCAAATTTGAAGTGAGAGTATCACTCAGTCATATGCGTGGACTACCGCATCAACCTAGTGATATGATTCATTTTGGATTACCATCATTCATTATTAGTTAAAAAGATGGATTTAATGTTTATATATGATATTTATGACATAATTATCAATTTATAATTATAATATATTATCTACCTTCTTACCTTACCATCCGTTAGAGAATGATAACGTCACTCGTGAGTATGTGTGGACTACGAGCTCTAAGAAGTGATGTGATTCAGTTTCATTTCTAATTTACATAAATGGTAATGAGGAAATTTTAGTGAATATATATATATATATATTATATTTATTATTTAATAAAAATTATATAAAGGTTAATTAATATTTACTATTCTTTCATTCCAACTACGAAAAAGTGGAAACATCAATCATGTGTATGCATATATTGCCATCTCCACAAAGTGATTCAATTTTCATCACCTTGTTATATTAATTGTTATAAAAGTGTAAATAATGACTAAATATATTATCTATTACATTACTAATATTCTTAATATTATGGAAACATGATCAAAGTAAAAGATACATAATATTTGAAATGAGACATGCAAGAAAACACAATAATTATCACCCGAAACCATGATTTTGATAAATAATTGTTAAAAAATGGTGATAAGATGTTATATTTAAATCATATATGGTATTTTATGTTTGAATATTTTTTTAATATATTTATAATAGATATATATTTATTATAAAAGTGGTTTTAACCTGTATGAATTACGATGAGATTTGAGGTAAGAGTTTCTCATATCACTTTTGTTTCCATGATGCATATTTTAAAATCACCAATTATTTCCTTCATGTGGTGTATATAATACCCAATTGATATGTTATATCATGAATATATTTTAATTAATGGTATTTAATGTTTATTTTGATGTTATTTCTTTCATATGGGTTATGATTCAAACGTTATCAATGCGGTAAGGGTTTATGTTACAATCTCATTTTTACTAAGATTATTTATGCTTAAAATTTTGATGATGAAATTATATAAAAAATTAATAAAAAATTTCATGAATTATCTTAAAACTTAGTTACTTATAAAAATTATTATTTTTTCATTCTTTTCCCATTCTCCAAGTACTCAAAAGTGTGAAATAATGTTTTTTAAAAAGTGAAATTATTTGTCTATTTTGATGGAAATATTTTTCTTTCATGCCAATAACTTCTTTAAAACATTGTGAGGAATTTATTTACTATTATAAAATTATTGATTTATGTAATTTTACCCATTATTTTATTTTTATAAAAATGAAACAACACTTATTTTAATAAATTTTATCTTATGATTTACTACATAAGGGTACACATAATACAATACCAAAAGATTAGGAAACATATTGTCTTTTGGAAATTAGGAATATAGAATAATAAATTGAAAGACAAATATTTGTAGATTATTGAAAACATCCTTAAAATTATCCTAAAATTCCATCATTGTTCTAAAACTATATGGGATAAAATGGGGATGTAGATAAGAAAGGGGTGAGATATAAATCCCAATAAGGGAATAATAAAATCATAGAAGTTAAATCAGTACATGTGATTCAAGTGGAATATTATGGTAACATTAGAGGGGTGAGAATAATAATTTTTAACAATAAGGAATGATATAACATGATAGTGTAAATAAAACATAGGAATGTGGAAGGAACATAAAACATGGCATCATAAGGATAAATCAAGTCTAACCTCCAAAACAACATAAAATAAATTGATTAGGATAACCTCTGACACAACATACATGAAATAGAATTATATTAAAACATTAATAAATTATATGGAGGGATATATAATTTTATCCCACCCATCACATTCATATTAGGTACATGTGTAAGTATGCCACATATACCATACAACATAAGGATGCCTTTCATCACTTTTAATATCAGGATTAATTAGTGTGAGATATATGCATGGAAGTAAAAAAGTAAATGAATTATAAGTAAATATAGGTGAACAAAATTGTTTGGAAATGGGGATGGGTATTCACTACATAATTTTTTGGCATTAAAAATTGTAGGATAATTTCAGTATAAAAAATCAAAGGATAATTTCAGCAGCATAACAACTACATGTAATGATTCATGTAAGGGATTAATGATAGTTAAATGGGTGTAAAATAAATTATAAATAAAAATTAAATTAATTGGGATATGTAATAACATAATCCAATAAGAAAAATTTATAATTACAGGGAATAAGAAAAAGAAGGTTCTTGAATATATAGGAGAAGGAGAGGATACCTTACCTTGAGAGGGAGATTTAAAAAGCATGAGATGAGCTTATTAAGACATTGAGAGAACCTTAAGAAGAATATATAGAGTTGAGGAAAGAATAATTTCATTATCCAATGGGTTTGAGTGATGATAAAAGGGAGTTTAGGTGGATTCATATAAAAAATATAGGAAAATTCTATAGTAATTTCCAAACATAGGTTTTGGAATCTATATGATAATGTAATCAAAACGATAATAATTTTCATGGTTTAAAAAAAAAATATAATTAAAGTGGGTTTTTTGTTTTATATTTTAAAGAATATATATCTTTAAAATTATACCCATGGTGGTGTATAAGTGAGTCATGTTTACAAGGAATTTATTTTAAAACCTTAAAATATAATATAAGTTTTGGAGGATTCATTTATAGTTGATAAAATTTAAAAAATAACCTAAAAAATAAATCAATTTAAAGTATAAATATATATTTGGTAATGGATACCATTTAATTCATATATTAAATCACTTTTGGGTCACTATGATGTCATAATAAAAACTGTATATTTATACCATATTTAATTTTAACCCCAAAATCTAACAGTCTCCAAAAAACTAAGAAAAAATAACCATTGGATAATTTCAGTGTGATGATTTAAAAAATAATATTTATTTTATCCAAATTATTTTTTATTTATGATAATTTACACTTTTAAATAAAAAATCCACATTAGTTAAAAAATACATGTATTTTTGACAATGAGAGTTTTCTTACCGATAAAAATTATTTGTGGATTCATAAAATTATATTATCACTTACATTTAATAAAAATTAATTAATAATAAGAATATTTTTAAAATATAATTTATTTAAAAATAATAAAATTCATTAAAATGTGTTTTATTAATTAAAACTATAAATTTCCCAAAAATACAATTTGTGTATCAGCGTATCAAAATCTAATTTTTATAAAACTCATTGTCTAATGATTTAAAAAACAATATTAAAATGAGATAAATAAAATAATTATTTGCGTAAAATAAAAATTAATAATTCATATTGTTATGTTCTAGATAAATAACCTTTTATTACACAAGTGAATTTCCAATGGGTAAGGTGTGTGATTGTAAGATTTTCATGTGGTGGTTCAAAAAACATTGTTTCGATTGTGATATTGATGAGCACGAAATTCTCTCATAAATGGTATCACCTATGCTTCCACTATTGAATCCCAACATGGGATTGATTATGGTAAATTACTAGGGATACTAACTCTATTTGAAGATCTGATAAATGGGCTTCATAGGGTATGATCTCACTGGTCTAGAACATCACTACTTTAGTTTATATCAGTTGTACTATATCACAATCTTTTATATACTGCCAATATGTTCATTATTAAATGGATATATTATTAACGGTTATGATGCTTTATGTTCATTGAAATCATAAAAACCATATAACATATCAAAATAACTAAATTTTTGGATGTGTTTTCTACAATTACATTTCTTAATAAGACACTCACTCATTTTAAAAGTGAATTTCATTTATAAAAGTTTAGGTTGTTAAAAAAAGGATTAAAAATAATATTCTTTTCATTTTTTGAATAAGGTTCCTTTAAAAAAATGTTTGAATAGAATCTATTTTTTTAATATACAAAAAACAAATTTATTTCTCCACCATCATGACTACTCTAGGAATGGATGATTCCTTTATAATTTTCAATGGTTATTTATAAAGAAATTGTTTTTCCCAATATTCTCTAAATTTTTAGATTTTAAATAAGTGATTTCAAAATGAAAAGGGTATTTTCTCAATAAATTTTCTAATGTTATTTTAAAGGTTATTTAATATATGAAAAAATCCATTGATGTTACTTATAATTTAATGGGGATATATTCTAATGATACCATCCTTATTATCATTATGGTTGGTTATAGATTATGATGATGGAATATTGAAAAAATTAATTTTATTTTCCATGGATTAATGTATGATTAAATGATAAATGTTTTCTTAATATTATGTAATATATATGAATGGATTATATTATGGATGGATTTTTTGTATCTCTCAAATTCATTGGGTAATGCATAATGTTTTATAAGATCAAAGGGTACACATGAAGTTATACCAAGCCCATGAGGGTGCACATGTAACACCCTATGATTTTATGAACCTTTTTTTGATTAAATTAAATATAGTTGATGCATTTAATTATAGTATGCACAAATTTAAAACTTTTTTATATTCTATAAAAATTTAATATTATGCAACATGCAATATCAACTTAGCTTGTGTTACACAAAACATTGAGTTTCTACGAAACAACGTTCTAATATTATAATTATTCAAACAAGACTCTTATATCATAGACATTAAACATAGTCATATGGATATTAATAAATAATTTTTAAATATTATTTATAATGGTATCATATAAATAAAACATATTTATAATGAAATATATAATTTTCAACAATGTCTCTATGTTTTGAAAAAAAACTTTTTTCTCAAAAGAACCGATTTTGTGCTTCGATGAACAATAATAAAATTAATTTTTGAAACTTTTAGAAAGTGAATTTGGTTAAATAAAAATAATTTTTTAATTCATAATTAAAAAATTATATTAGGTTAAATTTTTGGTATTTTTCTAAAAAACGTAATTTTTTAAAGAATAGTGAAAAATAATAAATTATAATTAAAAACTGATTTTCATCTAATTTATTTATATTATTATATTATATTTCAATTTTATTTTAAAGTATAATTATATAAATAATAAATACATAAATCTTATTAAGTTCATTTTATCCAATTTCCCAATGAAATTGGATATAAAAACATTCTGAACTTTTAAACTTTCTCACTTTAAAAACTCCTCGTCTAATCCCATATGAAAGAATAGTTAAAAAAAAAATTAAAAAAATTATTATAATTTGGGAAAAATGTATTCCATATTTGGAATAATTATAAATTACGATGTTTAATAATTTCATCTTTGTTTTTTTATAAAAGTTTAATTTTGTAATTAATTATAATTAATTATAGTGATTAAGGTAAAAACGAGTTTACTTAGTGGTTAAACTCTAATTTAAGGGGCTAAATAACCTAGAAACCTGTCCAAAATCCATTGAATATAAATATTTCTACCAATTACCATATTTTATATAAAATTAAATATTATTGTATGAACATGATGTAATAGAGACCTCTAAATAATATTTACCTTTTTATATTTATAAGAACTCCACTCCTCTATCACTATAAAAGGTCAATCACACCCTTAGAAATTCACACATATCAAGCCCACTTTGGTCAAAAAAACCTACCAAAATATCCTACCAATATCCCTATATTAATTATATAATCCTTAATTTTTGATTGAATCCATATGAGGAAGCACTTTGGTGAAAACCAAAAGGAGTTACCCAAACAAGAGGTAGTATCCTTTAACAGGAACTTTCATTTTATTTCTTTCTACAACCCATCTATTCATATTATTATATGATTATATAATAACATAATTATACAAAATATAATTATATTTTTTATATTAAAGGTTTTACCTACACCTATTAACACTTCCATCAAATGTGATACACAATCATCATTCATGTGTACGGTGGACTACAGCCTTGCAAACCGATGACATTCATTCTTCCATTACAACAATTAAAGGTTAGAAATATTGATGGAATTAATTTTCTTATATGATATAAATGATATAAATTATTATTATTATTTTTATTTAATTATTATATAACTCATTCCTTTGTGATTTCCATTTTGTGGGAATATGATAACTTCGTATGTGGAAGTGTGGACTACCGCCTCCTCAAAGTGATGTGATTAGTTCACTCTTTACATGGAATGTATTAAGGATGGGTTTAGTAAAAATATATGATATATATGAAATAATAATAATTATTTAATTATAATAAATTTATAAATATATTTCTTTTACTTTCATTTGTTCAATATGATAAGAAAACTAACACGACGTTCATGCGTATGTAAGACCTACCATCTCTATGAATTGAGAATTCTATTTCATATTTATATATTTTATAGATTACTATAAATAATTATATACTAAATATATATTATATTTATATCATGTTTTAAGTTATATATATAATTAAATCATGATATATATATGATGATCAAGAATAACAAGTCAAAACATAGATGAAAAACAAAGTGATTATTACACAAAACACAACTTTAATAGGAAATTATTAACAAACAGGTAATATAAATTCCCAATAAAATAATATATAGTATTATATATAATAATATGGTTATATGTTATATTTATAATGATATTATATTAATTATACATGAGTTTTTAATGTGTACGAATAAATTCAATACTTAAGGAAAGGGTTTTCTCGCCTCACTTTTATTTCCGTGAGATATATGATATACTCACAACTTATTCTTATTGTGTGGTTTATATAATAGTATATGAAATGTTATATCATTAATTTAATTTATTTAATTATATTAAAAGTATTAATTTATGTTATTATTTCTTGGGGATCACGAATCAAAAGTTACTAATGTAGTAAGAAGATTTCAAGTCTCACTTTTATCTATGTAGGACTTATTTTATATTCACCACTTGTTTATTTTATGTGGTGTATATAATACCCATGAATGTATCTTATTATTATTATCCTAAAATTTATGGGTATTTACATATAATTTTTATGATCACTCTTTCATGGGGTTCAAAGTTAAAAAGGTACCAAATTAGTAAGGTAATTTTGTCTCAAATTTCCATCTTTGAGACACATATAAAGTTATGCATGCATATTATTTTAAGAGTGGTATATAATACCATTTGAAATGTTATATAATGAACTCAAATATTTTAATGATATTTTATGGTTTATAAAATGTTATTATCTCATGGGTATTATGATTAAATATTACCAAATGGGTAAGAGTTTTTTGATACAATCTCATATTTTATTAGGATTATTTACGATTATGCTTCCATTGATGAAATATTATGATACATATCTCAAAAAATCTCATTAATTTTATTCTTATATAGTTGTTAATTTTATATTGATGTATTGGTACCATTTTCCCACTCTTTTCTAATTAATATAATTAATAGTTTCTTTTAAGAAAATCTAACATTATCGCTCTCTTTGGTCGGAAATCTATGTTTTTTCAAAACCATATTTTCAAAAAATGTTTTCAAGAATGTTATAATATTATCATATGAACTTCAAGATAAATTTTTACCCATTTTTTAATTTTTTTTAAAATAGGTTTTAAATTGGAATATACTTTTTGTTTTCTGATTATAAGTCTTTTTTATACTTGTTATGGGGAAAAAGATGTCTGAAATGTATAAACTTATCCACTTTCATGAACATAATTTCATTGAAGTTTACTTTGGAAGTTTATATGATTATATTTATAAGAAACATGTTTTTCCTAATTATCTAAAGGTTCATTTTTTTAATTTTGTTTTTAAATAAATAATTTTTAAAAAAATATTATGTTCATGAAGTGTTTTAAATGATTTTAAAAGATTCTTTTATAAAATTTCAAGATTATATTCAAAGAAAAAGGTTTAAAATTGATCTGTGAATTAAAAATTAGTTTTTAAATCATAAAAGATATTTTATGTAATAAAGTTTTTAAATTAATTTTTAAATAATTAATTTTAAGAAAATTATTTTTTGATAATGTTTTATGAAAGGGAATTTCAATGAATAGGCTATTTTCCTTAAGAAATGTTCTAAGTGATGTTTCAAAGTCCATCACCATTTAAGATAACATATTTTGATAGAGTTTAATCTTATTGTGGATATGATCAATGTACACCATTCTTATTCTTTCTTTGAATGGGTTATGTTTAAATTGAAATGTTATTTATGAAAACTATTTTTATTGCACAGGTTATACCATGATAAAATGCTTTTGAAACTAGATTCCTTTCAAGGGTTATTATATGATAAAATTATTAATAAACCTATCTCTTTTCCATAGGTTATAATAAGATTAATTTTTTTATAATTTCCATTTAATTTCATGGGTTATGATATGATGTTTATGAAACCCATAACTTTTTATGGGTCACAATATGATGGATGTTTTTATTATCTTGTCATACATGTATTTGTGATTTAATTATGTGAAGGGTGGGTCCTATATCAACCTATAATGCATTGGGTAAAGATTTATATCTTGTGAGATAATGATGGGAAAGAGACAATAGGCTTGATCCACTATAGGAAAAAGTTGTAACCTGGTCCACTGTAAGGAAAGGGATAACATTGGTAATGGTGGTGTATCCCACCCAGGAGGTATATATTCCTATTGGTGAACCTAATTACATAGTCAAAATGTTATTAGTGAACATTATTATGCATTACAGTTTTCTGTATGTACCCAGTTGTAGGTTCATATGTTTATTCATGCACAAGAATACATGGTCACAATGTTATGAGTGATCCTTATTACACGATGACAATATTATACATGGACATAGTTTCATGTCCTTATTTTTATGCAAGGACCTAATTTGATGTTCAAAATGTTATGATTGAACAATATTAAATGTTCAAAATATCATTAATGGTCCTGGTTTCATGTCTATAAGTTTATGCCAGGGCCTGATTTCATGTCCTTAACCTAATGAGTGAACTTATTTATTTTTTCACATGTTCACAATGTTTTAAGCTAATGTTTATTCCACAATTTTATGTATTATTCCAATGATATACTCTCACAACTCATCATATTTTATTTCGTTGTGATTCATGTCTTTTTATCCTCCAATCATTCTTCCACGACTCATGATTATGATCTTTGATATGTAGGGTATGATATTCAAATGTTATGCTCATGACCTATTCCACTTATTTCCATGTTATTTTAATATATATACCTTATTTTTTAACCTTACCATAAATCTAAACTGACATGTTATTATGCTTCCTTTCCCTAAGTTATGAAGAATGGTTTTATGTAGGTTTACTAAAGTGAAAGATCTTTACATGAGATTTTGTAGATATTTGAACCAAGTATAAGAATATGTTCCTGGTTTCCAAATACACTAAACTATTATGGTCATTGGACATTTAGTTTTTTAATATTCTGAATATTCATCTAAAATGATGTAATATACATGTATGTTAAGCATGGGTCTCTATAAAACATGAGGTTATCCCATCCCAATGTAGGCACACTAGTGGTTAGCCAAAGCGTAACATGAAATTAATGACTTGGTAGATAACCTCGACATAATATTTCTATGATTATTATTATGAAAAACTTTTATGACATGATTTTATGCTAATGTTATTATCTCATGGCTCTTATTCTTTGATTCATTTTTGTTTCATGACTTCTGAACTACCAATATTTATGCATAGTCTCATGTTTATAATATATGAATTTCATAGCATGATTTTCAAATGACAAGATGATGTTATCATACCCTTATACACATAATTTGTTTAAAAATGGTTATTGATTGATATATCCCTTGTTTAATTTTTTTTGATTTATATATCCCTTTTTTACCCTTATTGACCATTTTAAGTATGATATTTATAAAGAGGGGAAGGGTCCAAATAACAATCCCTTAAGGTACCTATCAAGGATATCATTACATAGAAAACATTGATGCTAACCAAACAGATCAACTAAACAAAAACATATGCAACATTACCTATAGAAATAAGCCTCCTCTCTTCCACATAACCACTTTCAAAACCCTCTCAATCTCTGCAAATTGTCAAGAAAAAACATCCAAAACAATACAAAGTAGATCTCCATGTAGAATAATTATGGAATTAACTCTACCATGTCAAGATAGAATCATCTTTGGGTGACATTGACTCACTCGTATGGTTTCAATTGGTCAAGGTATAACGCATATCAATTAGGGATCATATTTTCCTTAATTCATATGCATTGAATCTTTAATAACACAACATATCAATTACAAAGAATCACATCTCAAATAAAATAGAAAGGTATAAACATCAAATCATCGATAAAAATAAGGGAAAATAGACATGATTTATAAAAATTAGTGCACTGGGCATGAATATGTGTCTCATGATCCAAAAAACCCTCTTCTAGGACACCATTCCTAAAAAAATAGGAACCAGGGGGATGGTTCATCCTCATAACACCTTCTCTAAAAAATCCAAAATATCCATTGGCTTCTCCAAGAACATCATGTCATACTCGATCTCTAACTCTCCTTAATCAATGATGTGGGAGTAATCATAATGATACCAACAGAGGTGAAATATATGTAAGATTTCATGAATTCAGTTCAGTCCTAGAAAAATTTAAAACAAATAATATACCTCACCAACACTCCCCAACACCTACAAAGGACCAACATATTAAGGCGAGGTCTAACTCCACTTGCCAAACCTCCAATACCCACATCGAGGTGAAAACATAAAGAACATGTAGTATCAAACCTCTAACTATAAGGCCTCCCTCTTATGATCATAATAAGACTTATTCCAATACTTAAATGATTTCATCTACTCATGAACAACCTGGACCTTTTCTTTTGCGCTGTGCACAACATCGAGTCCAATAATATCTAACTCCACAAACTCATCCTCGCACAGTGGAGAATGACATGAATGACTATAAAAAACATAAAATGGGTTCCCATTGATTACTGATATATATTTTTATAAGAAAACTCAACCAAATTCAAGTGCTTCACCTATTATCTACCAATTTATAAGGTGCATTCTTGCAATATATCCTCAATGTTTTGGATAGTCCACTTCATCCATCAGTTTGTACGACCCTAGAAAGAAGTAATAATGTATAAATGAGAACCAAAAGATGTTGAAATCCCTTATAGACTCTTGAGGTCAAAAATGAATCCTGATATGATATGATGGACCTTGGGACTCCATGAAACTAGACCACCTCATCCACACACCACCTCTCAAGAACATCCACTGTGCCCGACTTCTTGATCGCTAATAAGTCAACTGATCCATGATTACTGAGATATTATAATGACCTCCTAAATATTAGGGTAAACCAAGATGAAATATATTTATATGTTATACCATTTCAAAATTGGAATATATAAGGTCTGTAGAAAACCACCAGGAACACAGTGCTTAGCCTTTACCCATCAGAAAACTGGACCCCAAGCCACAAACTCTGTCGCCACCCATGTCATCCCAAGACCCCAAAACTATATCTTCAAGCTATGATACCTATTGGAAACCCCTAGGTGTACTAACCATGGAGATCTATGAAAATCATGTAGTAATTCCTCATTCATCACTATCTGTATAGACAACCTTCATTGATATAACATTTAATCCCAAACATCCTCTATCCATACCCACTGATCATCACCATGGCCAATAAGATCATGCATTACCTCCACCTTCAAGTATCCACATAGAGACTCTCCCCCAGCTTCATCATTGTTGACTACACTATCATTTGAAATAAGAATCATCCCCCATCCACCACTCTTTTATCCAAGTTTAGGGATTTCCAACTCCTTCATCACTCTCCAAGTATCTTTTGACTCCTGAGCCATATCCTTTCATGACTTCCATCTCAAAGATTCATACACAACATTCCCCTTTTATGAGGTTTAGGATATCTCGAAATTATTATCCTTAAGAAACTCTATAGACATATATTATCACTAAATCAGATCACATTGGGAAAAGATATACCTCAAAATCCTATGACCTTTAAAGACTAAAAATCACTCCAGAATGAGGTAATGTCACTAAATATTCAGTTAAAAAAATAAACAATAACTCTAGATCATGGCTATAATAGTTATTCTAAAGGGGATGTAACTTCATAGATGCATAAGAGGTCACCATCTTCTATTTCCTCCAGATTCTTCTTAAGACCATATGGGGAGAATAAAAAAACAAATCAAATATCACCCCCTCTCCTAGAAACTGAAGCATTGGGGAACTAACCTACTTTCTCTTCTAGTAGTGAAATACTTCCTAACATTAATCTTTCTAGATATAATCCCAATAATTATTATTAAAATATTTCAATGTGCCTTTAATCTATAATAATTTAGACATGAACCTCTAAAAATAACATAAAAGGCCAAGGAATTTATGTACCCCCAACACACTCTTGGGGGCTACCCAAGAAAACAATGCCTTGAACATTGATAGTTTCATGAAAAATCCCTATTGAGACACCGAATGTACAAGGAAATGAACTAATTGTGTCCACAAAATACACTTAGACAACATTATATAATTCTTATGGCATCAAAAAACCTGTAAGATGGCTCAGAGATGATTGGTATGCTCCTTCAATGAAATCATATAGATCAATATGATGTTTTTGAATATGACTATGAACGTGACCAAAAATTCACTAAAAATTATGTTCATGAGTCCCAGGAAAAAACATGGTGTGTTTATGACATCAAACGACATGACTAAGAACATTATGTTCCAATACCTTCTTCTAAAGTATTATTCAGAAAATCATCCTCCTTCAACATCAACTGGTTATATCTAGACCACTGATTTATCATGGAGAACCAACTAAAACCCCTAAAATGGTCAAAAATATCATCAATACTCATAACACCTCAACATTAAATTCCTCAAATAATTTCCCCACATAACTCAAAAAATCACAAGATAAAGGACACTATTACAAATTTATCAATTTTTTAGATGTCCCATTTACCAACCAATTCCAAGAAAACAACCCATTTGTTTCACATTTTCCATCCCAATAATTCCTATATAAATATTCACTATTTAATTTACACAACCTAATTCAATTAATGTGTTTATTAATAGTTTCAAAGAATTTTTCAAGCCTTTACATACTATTTTGATTTCTAAATTATCATTTATTCGATTCCATTACTACACATGAATATAATATACCACAACCTCATAACAATAATAGAAAAACTATCATCCTCACACCGACAACCCCACACATGCACCATAGTATCCATAAACACCTCCTCATCGCAACTACAATATCACCACTATATTATATCACAATATACCCATACAAAAACCACACAAAATAACATGAATTCACACATGAAATCACTTTCTAATGAAACCCCCATATCACTTTTCATATCATTTGAGGGACATTTCATCAACTACACTTCACATTAAAGTTTATTCTAATAGAATCATAGTATTATAGGGGAAAAATTACATCAAATGGATATAATGATTATCCAATTCCATTTAGGGTGATATCAAATAATCACAAAAACAAGGTTTCAATAACACAAAAAGTACAACACAAAACAAATCCCCCAACCTCCGTTATTTTCCAAAATTTATCTAGCCTATACAATCATAATATCACTAGTATAAAATTTGAAAAAACATATGATTTCATTCCCCATCCCCTTCAATTCAATTGAATCGATTTATTTATCTTGGTTAATTCAGATGAAACAATCTTACAAAAATAAAAAAAACAATTAACAGCCCCCACATGATACAACCGATGATAAATGAAGGATCCCACTATTATAAAGAAATATGATTGACATGATTTACTTCAATAAAAATAGGGGTTTTACACTTAGTATGGAATACCATACTAGAAGAAGATTAAACAACAATGATAATAGGGTTCCATAACTCCAAGGGAAAGGCTTTGAAACCTCTAGTATTGATAGAAAACAAGTTGGAATCACCAAAAGAAAGATATTATTTTTAGAATCAAGAAATTTGAAACCATATAGATTTTATATAGTATATGTGATATTAATTGACCATTAATGTGGGTCACATTAAATCCATACAGAATATCCTGTTTAAAGCCTCAAAATATTATAAAATAGAGGATATAAATATCTGATTTTTAAATTGATATTAATTCCCTTAATTAAATCATTAGATCAATTTTAAGTGAAAAAGAAAAAAATGAAAATTCTTGAAAAAATTGAATTTTCTACTTTCAAGGGTAGATGTTAGGAGCTACTACCTAGATTTACTGTCTATATCTACTATTAAGAGATAAAATTAGAAGATACTTCGAAAATCTACCTCCATGATCTACTTCCAGAAGATTCCACAAAAAGCTACTACCAGACTGTGTCTGCTACCACCAGATACAACTGTTATAAGATATCACTACAAGTTATCATCAGAAGATACTGCTAAAAGATACCATCAGAATATACCACTATAAGCTACTACTAGATTCTACAACTAGAAGGTATAGATAGACTAAGTATGATACTACCAAGATCTACCACTATAAGATACTTCTAGAAGCTACCATGAAAATTCACCACAAAAATCTACCATTAGATGATACCATCAGAAGTTACCACTAAAAGTTAATAATGGACCTACTATTTGTATCTACCATCAGGATCTAACATCAAGATCTTCCATCTGGATCAACCATCAGTATCTACATTCACTTACTAAAAACAAATGTTTTCTTCCTAAACACGTCAAAACACCATGGTACCTCCTCTGGGAACCTCTACCACAATATGTCCCACAATTTAAATGGCCATAAGGTCTATTTTATTATTAATGAATATATATTTAAGTGATGGAATAATATGTTATTTTATTCTTTCATTATATGAATTCATATTGGGAGTAATTTTATTTGGATTTTTATTAGAAAATCTCATCAAAACTTGTTCTAAGAGTTATATATTATATTTATAAAAATATGATTACTTTAAATTATATAACATTATTAAGAATTTAGTTCCATGGATGTTGATAATAATATTATAAATAGTCCTAATTGAATTAAAAACATTTATAAATAGATAATGTAATCTAAAATTAAATTTTTTAAAGAGTTTAACATTATGAAAATGATTCCATAGTTTTGCTAATTATTCGAAATAATATTTATTTATAAATATTTTCCACTAAGAGTTTAATGGGATAATAACCTAAACATGTTATATAAAATTACCTATAGATGTAATGAATTCATAAAAATCATTACTGTAGTAACAACATTATAGTATTGTTTACTCATTGGGTGTTAAAGGCTTAGTAGATTAGTTGTAATGGTTGTATATGATTCATGGTTCTTAAAAGGAAATATCTATTTATTACTCATTTATGTATAATGTTATACAATTTACATGAATGGTTGAATGATAAAATATCCTCAAAGTATAAACATGGAGTTATCCTTAACTAATGATCATCCTGAAGTATAATGGGATACAAGGATATGAGATGATTTTCTTGAATTTTTTCTTATACTATTACAAAGGTTTCTATAAGAGATCTAGATAATAGCTTCATAAGGAAATAAGTTGAGGCTTATTACATGGACTAAATATCTAATGTATATCTTGTGTAATTTCATACATTCATCAATATAAATAGGGGTGTGTGTCTATAACTAATCCTTATAAACTAAGGATGGAGTGATATATAGCATAATAACCTTCATACATTTATACGATACATACCCAAGGGAGTGTTTTTTTATGATGATAATTTGGTCATTGGTTAGAGTATGACAAAGATGATATTTTTCCAATTGTATGAAATGCTAATAAATCTTTCCCTTGATTGGTTTACCCTGAATAATTCATAAAAATTATAGTTTGATTCCCATAATGATGTGTTCATCTATTTGAATGAGGGTTCAGTGATGAAATCATCCATTAGATGAATGAACTTTGATGTATTCATCAGTATAGTCAATCTTGTTTAGAAAATAAAGAAAATATAATATTGACAATACTAGATTGACATGTTCTATTTATACTAGTCACTTAATGTCATAGAAAAGGGGATTGTATAGTTACATAATTATTTATATGATATATATAGTTGTGGAAATGTTCACATATATATATGATTATGTTTGATATGGATCTCACTAAACCCCTGGTATCTTGAGTAACACTGATTATTTTATGGAGGCAACACTTTCCTTACATCTATGAAATATAGATTTAATATATTTTTTTCAACACTTCTAAGTCCTATATGGTAACATAATTAATCCCTTGGATAATGATCAAATTTTGAAAAAAGTGATTAATGTAAATAAATATGTAATGATGAAACTATATCTAAAAGAGTTTTTACAGATCCATAAAGAGTTTTGATTTTTGGAACTAATACTTGTGATTTTCATGAAAGTGTGAGGTTGTAGGTTTTTCATTAAAATATATGCGCATATGATGGATATAAATTCAATAAATTTATATGATACATGTATTAATATATTTTTATATTTATGTAATTAATATATATATCATGTTAGTATATAATTTTTGATATTATATATATATAGTGCACATACAAGAAATGATTATTATGCACATAGATTACATGCATTGGATGCATGTAATGAAATCCAGCCATGCATGTAATATATGTATAAAATGTACATGAATAATATTCATGTGCACCTATGATTCATATATGAAATATAATGATGTATCACACAAATAACATTCATGTATGACAATTAAACTATTATTTTTCTTTTTTTTTCAACCATTAATAACAGGTTAAATAAATTTAATTTTGATTGTTGAATGCATTCATTGTATGGGGTGTCATTTAAATATTCCTGACATGTTCCTCATTCATGGAGGAATGTTGTAACTTATCCTATAAAAGGAGAAATAGTTATCTATATTTTGTTTTGAATTATTTCATTCATTATAAGATATTAGTGATCATATATTTTAGTCAATGTTTTTATGCTTCATTCTTCCTGATACTCATTAATGCATATTGAGAAGGAACTATAATCCTTTCAGGAGATTTGGGTGTCCTATGATAGGGATCAGGTTTCAGAAGATGGTGTACCCCCAAAAGGTTGGATATATTTGTATTTTATTTTTCATTTTCCTCCCGAATCCATCAGTTCACAATAATGAAAAATAAATTGATTGTTCTTCCAAAATAGGTATGCTATGATTTTTATTTTTTTCCATTTTTCATGCACACTACTATGTTAGGGGATATATTATACCTATATTTGGTTTTTATTCTACCCACAAAGGATTATTAGATGATTCAAGAATACCCATCAATGGATATATAAACTAGGAAGAATGTGAAAAGGCATTTCATGAATATGAATAAATCATGGTCTATAATAAAATTATAGTGAAAAATACATTATTTAAAATTTAATTGCAAATTATAAGTATTAATGAAAGTAGAATATATCCAAATTCATATATATAATCTATATATATTATGAGATGAAGGTTGAAGAAGATGATCTAGTGGTGTATCATTCCATGTGAATGAAATAAGAAGAATTATGTGAAAAGAGATATCATCCTTGATAACTATTGATAGTATGAAGAATATTGAGAGAGTATTATTATAGTTATCTTCTTTAAAGATTGATATTTTTTAGCCATAAAATTTTACAGTTGTTTTTATAGAAGAAGATTAATCTATACACTCTAGGAGGGATTGATTCCAAAATAGATGATCTTACTTTAAGGAAGTGTAAAACCATTCTCTATTATATACGGTCGGAAAACCATATCATAATTTATAATTAGTCAGTACCTATATAATGAGTTCTTATATTAAACTTTCTCATACTTTGTTTGATAATATTAATGATGAAGTCCACATTTTATAATAACCGTTATATATGATGGATATACATTCTGCTAGGAGGAGAACCCAGTTAGCAGACCCTAGTGTCCTTATTTTTAAATTTTCCTATTTAAAATTATATCCATCCCAACCAATGATGTGATATAGTGAGATTTAATTTCATTGACATAATAAGTGAAGAGTTAATAAGGGATAAAATTTGAAATTGGATAAAATACTACCAATAAAGATTCACCTCCCTCTTAGTGTATACTTATCCCTTTGTGACCCTATAAATTAGTACTAGACAAATAATCAAACTTATTTTGGACTCTTATATGTTAAATTTTTATTAAACTAAGTTTTAAAAAGATTTATTATGTGAATATTTGAAGAATAATTTTAATACCTTGTTAATGTGATCATATAAGATATGTGAGCAAAGACTATGAAGAATCAAAAGAAAAGAGATGAAATGCAATTTATAATGGAATCATCTATGAAAAAAGAGATTAAATATACTCAATTAATTAAAGGTAATCAAAGTATAGTTTACATTGATATCTAATTTGATAATTTTTCTCCTAAATAAATATGAGATGATAAGACATCATTGTTAACTAAAGTATATGAAAACCTAGTCCCTCTATTTAGAAATCCTAATAAATAAAAATTATTCATGGAAGGAGAAGATCTAATGGTGGAATCAATAATTGAGGATATGGACAATGCTTTTATCTCATGTAGTTCATCACCTCTACATAAAGAGGGGGAAAAATATGTCTTGTCAAAACTATCCTATTGATGATATGTGTTAAAGTGGGGAATATCACATTTGTGAGAATTTTTAAAATTGTTCAATGGGTTCTTTAAACAACATCTAGTATACTAGCCACAAATAAATAATTTCATATATATGTTCAATTTCTAGAAATATACAAGATAACATCTTCCAAATTTTACCTGAGAATGAATGAATAGATAATTATTTGTAGGAATAAATAAAAACCATTATTAAAAAGGTAGGAGACACAAATTTCAAAATTGAGGTGTATAAAAAAAATCTCTAGTTTTGAAAATAAATTTCTCACTACTATTCCTGAGAGAGTATAAGATAATAAAAAGATTGAAGATAAAACAAATTCTTTGGAAGAGGTTTCTGCTATCATGATTTCTTAATTGTAATTCCAATCCAAAAGCATTAAAGAGATTGATATATCCATTTATGAAAGGAACCAAATGCATAAAATTCAAATTGAGATGACCTTTAAGGGTTTTGATGAAAAAATAACAAAAATGGGGAATGAGAGATACATCATCAAAATGAAATTTTTGGAGTTAGAAGTTAAATTAAATAATTTGGAAGTAACTCAATCGTTTTACTCACAAGAATTTGAAAATAGAGGTGCTACTACACAATCTTATAAGTATGATTATAATGTCCAATTAACTATATACGGTGTAAAATATATATTGATGTTAGTTAATGATCATTGTATAGTAGTCTCAAAACAAAAAGTTACCATCCATCCAAAAATACAATAATTATTTTAAATCTAATTTTAGGGACAACACATGTTTGAAATGAAAATATATACAAATATAGATTAATAAAAATTATATGGATCCCACCAATACATACAATCTGGTTTTAAGAAATTGTATGAGGATTTATTCGCCAAAGTTAGAGTACATGGTGAAAAAAGTAACCAAAATAGATTGTATATAATTCTAGATAGATTGGACCTAAAATAAGAATAACATGGTTTGTGGGATATAAGTTTCTAAATAAAAAATTTAGGGATATGGATACTAAATTTTGTAACATCATGTCAACTGATGTAAGAAAGTAAGATCTGACATCAAGGGGTAAAAAACTAGGAATGATGAAAAACTAAAAGTGGAATATGAAAAATTTATCTATTTCAAAGAGAATAAAATATAAAAGATTTACAATGGTATTTAAAATAAATATGGTCATAGAGAGGAATAATGATGGTTTAAACCCACCAAACATATGTCAAATAGTGTTAAAAAATAATACCATAAATATAAAAGAAATGGCATGCCAATAAGAATAGAAATCCTTCCTTGGGGAGAAGTAGTAGAAATTTAATAATGAAGATTCTCTTAATAAGTTATTATATAATTTTGGTAAGTTATATTTCTAAAAAAATCAAAATAATAAATTTTTTCAAACCAAGACTTCGAAGAAAAATAATTTTACAACACAAAAAAGGATAGACTACTTAATTTTTTGGTAGAAGATACCAAACCATGGATCAATAAGTAAAATTCATAGAAATTAAATTTTATAGGGGAAATATAAAGAACAAATTATAATAACAGCCCAATAAATAAATAATAGTACTTATGTGGTGAAGAAAATACCTAATAATCTCATGGAGGATTCAAAGAATCTGAAAAAATCCTAAATAAAGTTTAGTTATTTAGAAAACTTACCTACAAAAGAATAAAAATATGGATGTAAAAGAATATAAAGTAAGTTATAAGGGTAATTAAAATAGTAAACTTGAATAATCCTAATTTTGTGAAAGTTTATCAACAAATTAAAACATAAGTATTTTATATGTAGTGTGTGGGAGGTGTAAGGAAGTTTCACACATCTCAAATGATTTTACAAAATTTATTCCCACCTAAGAACAAATCCTGAAGAATATGAATTTTGAAAAAGTTATTCTTGTGACTTATGGGGTCATGATAGAAAAATATCCCATAAAATTAAAGAATAAAATAACCCATGCTATCCAAATAAAAATATTTTTTTTAAATGGGGGTGTTAGCAAGAATTATCCATCTAGACATAGTGGTTAATTGAAGAGGGAAAATAATTAAGTAGAAACTCTCAAATGTGATAATTACATTAAATTTTTTTTGGGTTCCACAATATTCCCTTGTCATCTATGTTTTATTTTGGTTCTATACATAAATATAATTGAATGTGATGATATTTCACAAGAGGAAAACTAAAGATTAAGAATATACAGGAATAACTATTAAAGATCTTAAAAATTCACCATCATGGTATTATTTTTCAATTTTTATTACAAATATTCTCCAATGATAATATATACCATGATGAAGTAATGGAGGAGATCATCCATTAAGAGTGTGTTCATCATGGGGAGTTTTCAGACTATTTCATTTAATACAAATATAGAATATCTAGAATGTTATTCAAAAGGGTAATTAATGATGTATGTATACTTAATCTCTCATCCTTGGTTTGTCAAGAAACAATCATAATATTAATAGGGATAAATTATTTCATCAATAACATAAATGACGAATATTCTTGGTGTTCCAGATCTATTTTTTTCTAAAAGAAATTAGTTTTGTGTTGGATGCTTTAAATTTGTGTGTTGAGATAAGTATAGGTATACCCAATTATAATTATTTAAAAAGGATATATCCATAATTTTTTATTAATTTATAGAACCTAAAAAATGTTTTCAAATATTATAAAAATATATATTGACTATTTTATGAGTTGGTATCATATTTATTGTGTTATAGAAACCTTTTTTGTTTAATTAAAACCCCCATGTTATTTACACTGAGCATGAATATTGTAGACTTCAAGTAGGATGAAGTATAGTTCATTTTTAATGAATTAATTTATTCCACCCTCTTCAATTTAAGTTTTAATTTTTTATCAATATCACGGAGAGATGAAAATAGTAGATTCAAATAACAATGAGGTTAGAGAAAAAATAATTGTGACTGAAAAAGAAGAATTGGTTGATATATTGGCATAACATTTTATCATGGGTATTTAAAACAAACACTATGGGTGAATTTTTTTAGCATAATTTTTTATTTTCATTGTATTTTTGGTTAATAAAGAAGATATGACGATTCATGGAAATATCTTGATGAAGTATGCATTAGAAGTAGTTTGAGGTACCCAATAATGTTATGTAGAAGAATAAAATCTTAGATGTTGTTCTATATTTCCCATTCATGTTAAAAGGAAGAATTTAATTCTAAAGAAATAATTATTAACTTGTAAGAGTTTAATTCGAAGGAATGTTGAATGGAATATAAAATTTCCCACGCAAGCAATATTAAATAAGAAGAGTTTGATTTGAAGAGTTCTATTCTTATTATTATAATCAATGAAAGTGAATATATGTGTTGGTGATTATTTGGATGATGTTGAGATTTAAAAATAAGTTTAAATTTGGTTAAGGGCCTTAAAAGTTTAAATTTATAGTTTTTATGTTTTTTCCACTACATATAGAAGATCACATTGAGTTTAGAAAATGGTATTTTAGTTTTTTATGAAATAAAAAGGAATTTCATATGAATCTTGAGTTTTCTGCTAAGGGGAGTTTGTTTCATAACAATTGAATGATAATGATACTTTTTCAAAAAATGGACCTACTCCAAAAAAGTATAACCATCTATTTAGTCTAGTCATCTTGATGATAATTGATCCAAAATCAATGACATGAACCACCCAGGGGTGATGAATTTTATGGAAGAATTTCACATTCAATGGGGTTTCTAGGTTGGATTAGGCCTATAGGTGAAGGGTTAATAGAATCCACATGTGTGGGTTAGTACATCGGGATACAAGATAGTATCGGGTCCGATCAGAATTTAAGGATTCCCTGATGAGGATCTCTTGTTTATTGATGATAATAATTTTGAGTTCAAATTTTATGTGGAACTCATAAATATCGTGTACTTTTATCCATTCATAATGACATGGAAAATTATATATTAACCTCATATAATGGTGTATTACTCATATTCCACTTGACAATATGAGGTAATTTCTTCCAATGATTTCAAGCCATGTATCCATGTGTTGGGCCTTCAATTGATTTAGTGATGTCTATAAAATATCATAAGCTATTCCAATCACATCCAAGGATTTTCCACAAAGTTAAATTTAATGTTTTTTACTTCCTTGGATGAATATAATGAGTGGATTATCAAGAATATAAATATATATATAATTTCACAATTCTAAAAAAATATTAAAATATCATGATGGTAATGTGGGTTTGTTATGGTTCAAGTAATGGAGAATTATGTGATGTGTAATGAAGAAAATCACAACATGGTTACTAGGACATGGGAATAAGATATAAACAATGTTGTTTTATTTGAGTTGTATCATGTAATATGTTTCTTTTATGTTACAATGAGACTCATTCAAATAGAGAATCTGTAAAATGGTGAGTTGGAGGTGACCACATTGAAATAGTGATTCTGGAGCGATGAAAAACTACCTATGAGAAATTAAAACTTGTTTATGTAGTGGAAATGGTCTTTTCAATAATAAATCATCTCTATGGAAGACAGTGAGGTGGACCATAGTGTTGTTTATTTATTTAGTTTTTTGAGTATTCCTCAACATGAAAAGGTTTGAGTCCCAACATAAATAACTCCAAGTCATGAGACACCCCAAAGTTTTATATAGCCCATTAGAATATGAAGATTTTATTATCAATATTTTATGGAGTAATAGTGAAGAAAAATAATAAGGCCAATATATTTTCAAACATCATGAAGAACAATTTTGAGTCATCATATTGATTTGTAGGAGAATTTGAATAAGAAGAATTATGAAAGATGATTCCTAAAAAGGGTATGAATTCAGGACATATATAAAATTTTAGAATAATTGAAAATGAAATTTGAGTCTTTGGGAGACCACAATTTTGATAATATGGAGATTTAGATTTGAAAATGTTTAAGAGAATACGCAGCTGAGATATATAGTTCAAGGAACAAGAATAGAAGGTGATTCATGAATGTGCATACCTTATATTCTATAAGTAAAACAATAGTGTAGATGACCTGATAAAAAAATATGTTTCATAACCTACGTATAGATGTAAGAATAATATATACAACTCCATATATATAATCTATATATATTATGAGTTGAATATTGTAGAAGAATATCCAGTTGTGTTGCATCCCATGCACACTAAAAAAGTAGGTTTATGGAGATTCTTTCCTTGAATACTATTGACATGATAAATAATATTGAGGGATTCATCCGATATCAATATTTTTTTTGTTTTATAGGTAATATTTGGGCATCCCATTTGACTATTGTATTTGGGTAAGAAGATGAATCCAAACATTCCAGAAAAGAGTCATTCCAAAACAGCTGATCTTACTTCAAGGAAGTGAAATCCCCTTCATTGGTATATAGGTTTAACAAGTCCTTTATTTCACTATACCTGGTCAGTGTGAGGATAATGAGTTAAATTCCATACCCTTTCTTGTGTTTTCATTAAAAATAAAAATTAATCTCTTTATGTTTGATAAGAAGCATGAACTACTAAGGACAAAGTCTTCCATAAGGAGACAGACCTCATCAAAAAACTTTGGCATCCTTATTTTGATTCATTAATGTTTATTTCTACATGCATAGAAACCAAAGAAGAGATAAGGAGAAAGAAAAACACATTCACTAAATAAGTGAATAGGTAAGAAGGGATTAATGTTGAAATTGGATAATTTTTTACAAAAATTGATTCTCCCCTATTTGTGGATCATCCCATTGTGATCCTAAAACGTTTTAACATAATATCATCACCTATGGGTATAAAAAATGAGTTATATATTTTCCATGTCATAGAGAATGAGAAATGGAAATTAATTATTTCAACCATATATTACTCACCTGTAGAATATCTTTATTTTTATTTTGTGAAATTATCATATTAATATATATATTATACTAATAAATTTCATTCAATTTCCTAGTATAAATCAAATGAGGGTCATAATGTTTTACATGTCAGAAAAACAAGAAATTACTATAAAGGATTTAAGTTATATTATACCCCTGATTTATTATATATCAAAAAAATATATAATTAGTTTAAACTATAAAAAATATATTATGGAATATAAAACATAAAACAACCCATATAAATCTTACCTCAATCTGACCAGTCAAAAGATAGATGTCTAAAGTCCCACTAGAAATACACCAAAGATATAAACCTTATAATACCTATTGTGTTTCCCGGCCTCAGTTATATCAATTTCAATATTTAACTGATTTTACCTATGTTTTCCCTTTGAATATATAAATTCATTCCAGAAAAATTTACACTAACATTCCATTAGAATACTTATTTATAATTGTTATGGATTGGGAATGTAACATTGACCATCAATACCTTGAGGATTATTATAATAATAAATTTTTTGAAACAAAAGAATACAAATTAATAATAATAAAATAATTCTTATCTTTTATAAAATAATTTAAAATTGATATAACTATTGTTGACACTCCTTTCCATCACAGAGTTTAATGACTGAAAAAGGGAAATACCTTAACACAAATTGATTCATCCTTTGAAGAAACATAAAAAAATTGACAAAGGCATGAAAGATGATTTTTTTTCACTCAGGTAGCGCAAGTTTTATCATGGTCATGCAGTTAGACTTGCGCACCACATATTGGGCACGCAGGTGACTTGAAGGCCCTATTTGATTTTTTCTCGGGGTCTTCAGCAGCCTATAAATACCATGACGGGCCCCCCATTTCGGGACAGAAAAATTGCAAAACTCATATTCAAGTTCCCGACACCCTAGTCTCTTCTGGAAGTCTTCCGAACACTTATAAGGTAATTTCTTACCTAGAATAGAAGCTCTAAATAGGGGAAACAATGCCTAAGTGTTGAAACTCATCAACACTTGCACGCCTAAGTGGCCATCCCTTAAGGGAAATGGCCACAATTTCACGCCACCTTATCCCTTCAATAAAACTTGCGTTCCACTCTTTTGGAAGCCTTTAGGGATAATAATAAGGGCTTGAGCCAAGTCTTGTCCAAGTATTACCCTAAGGGTTGACCGCCGCGCAAGTACCCATGTGTCACGCAAGTATACTTGCACGACCAGGACTTGCGTGCCCATGAAGGACTTGCGCGCCTCTCTTTTTTTGGGTGCCCTTCTTGCCTATTCACTTGATTTCTTCAAATCCACCTATACTTTTCAAAATTTAGCCTTCAGAACCATATTCAAATCCATTTATGGCATGGTTCCTTTGTTGGATTCCTTATCTGAAAGGAATTCTGTGGAACATTTCTCAAAACCTAGTGATTTACATATCTTTATGTCACTAGGGTTAGATATTTCATTCATTAAACCTCATCCTTTAAAGATTAGAGGTTCTTTAACCTGGGCCTCCTTCTTAGGAGTAAATCCCAATCTCAAAATCCCAAATATGGGTTTCCTCCTTAGGAGTAAGCCCCAAGTCCCCTAACCTGGGCCTCCTTTTCAAGAGTAAGCCCCAGTCTTCAAGTTCCCTTAATTGTATCTTTCATAGCACAATTGTCTTGTTTTACCAATTCCTCCTGTTTCTCACACTGATCATGACTCACGTGAGCTTAGAGTGTAAAAGTAATTATGACATCTTTCTTTGAGCCATCAATCATGCATAAACCTCATGCTTTTTTACTCAAACTACGTGGGTTCTGATTCCTTTTCTAAAGAAAAGGATACGTAGGTAGCCCATCTGTAGGTACAATCCTAACTCTGAAATAATCCATGTCCTTCTGAATGATAATAAACTTCAAGTGCCCCACTGAGTGGCTTTAAAACCAGTATGGTTATCATAATGACCAAGATATTTCTATATAATGTGTCGAAGGATACCATTGACTAAGAATATCTAAAAAATATATATGATTTTATATCAATGAAGAAACTCTAATACATATAAATTATTCTCTAAATCTCATTCATACTAATCATTGATTATCAGATCTAAAAAAAAATCTCATTTTCATACCTAGTAATGTAATAAGGATTCACGAACATAACTTAAATCTATAAAGAGAGTCCCAGAGTAGACAATAATTCCCCCCAAAAGGGTTTGATGAGTCCGAACTCCTATCCTCTCGACCAATGTAAATTCTTAAGCCTCATCAGTTCATAACTAGTGAGCACCTACCTTTGGAAAGTAGGTCCAAATGGATATAGAATCATTGGATGTTTCCGGTTTTACGAACAGACCCGTTAGAAATCACTTGGAATGTTTGAACCTTAAATCAATGAGGTCACTCCCATTTCTAGAGGAAACAAAAAATGGTGGAACTGATGTGAATCCTTAACCAAGTTAAAATGATGTTTTACTTATTTTTTAGTCCCCTATTTAAACTCAATGAGAGGGACAACAGAACAATAAATAACATATGTGCTCATAAAAAATATGTAGTGGCCGAAATTATCTTGTTTATGTCTGTTATATCAAACATGCACTCTTGTCCAAGATCTTCTGCGTTACAGAAATGGATTCTCTAAAGTTCACGCCTATGAATACCTATGATGTGAGTGCCTCTGCTACTACTCCTGCTGGATCGTCGTCCGCTCTAAGGATGACATCACCTACTCAGAATCTTCAACGTTGGGTATCAAATGTGCTGGTTAAGGAATACTGTCAAAATGGTACTATTCCGACTCTGGAGTCCGCTCGACAAGCCCTCCAAGTCAATAATTCACCCTAGTCATCCAGACAGCGATGACCAGTGATCAAGATGCAGGTGGTTCCAACCACCGCTTCCAACTGTTTTGGGTCGTTATCCCCGGAATGAAATCACAAGTCCCTCCCATATTCTGGGGAGGTGAATGAGCAGTTCCCTTAGGGCCTTAATTGAAATATACAGGAGTCCTTCCCGAGGGCTCCCATCAACAATCGCTGCTAGACTCGTGCGACAGTGCGCCCTCAACATGATAAGGGTATCGCCTTCAGGGGTTCGGCTCAGGTCCCTCAGACCTGAGAACACAAGACGAACCGCCATAGGAGAAATCCAGTCAAAAGTGAGAAGGTTCTTATATCTGCCATTTCCAGAGAAGTCCACCAACCTAACTTGGTGGAAAGCAATGACCAGGCACACACACCCATCCGTTTTACTACCGTTGTCCAACAGACTCGTCTAGAAGCAACACGCCAATCCCGCCAGGCAATTCTGGCAGAGTACTATAGACAGGAACATACACCTATTTATAAGTCATTATCTAGTTAGCAGGCTCGTCTGACTACATACGAAGAAGCCCGCCAACCCAATGTGTTGACAACTGGTAAACAGGCACATACACCTGCTTACACTCATCAATCCTTCCAGCAGCCTCGTCTGTCAGTATTGAAGGAAGATCGTCAACCAAGTTTGACGGAGTGCAATCAGAAGGCATATACACCTGCCAGTATTGATCAATCCTACCAACAGTCTTGTTTTGTAGCACCCAGAGAAGTTGGTCGGAAAGCTCCGATGACAAACAGGAGGCAGACTCAACTCTATTCCCCCACACTTGAGTACTGTCAGAATTCAAGGACAGGAAAAGAAGGACAGGAGCAGGAACACACACCTAATCCAAGCACGGAATGGACATATATTCCCGTTCTGGTAGCTGAAGTCACCAAGTATATTCTGTCAATAGTGAAAGAGCAGAAGAAAATCCCTGCTCATATTCTGGATGCCTACCAGAATATTATAACAGCTTCAACAGAATCATAGGGAAAGAAATAAAAATCTATCCCTACCGGTGGAGTGACACATCAACATTTCACTCCAGAACAGACACACACCTCTATTCCAGTCCAAGAGGGTTGTGGGGCGTACTCCCCCATATCATACGGACAACCAAGTCAGGCACATACACCTGATTTAAGTGTATATAATCATCCCAACCTGATTATTTCTCATAAGAAAACACACACACCTGCCCATAATAACCACTTTCGTCAACAAGTGGTTCCCAAAGTTAGTAATAAGGCATCTAAGAAAAAGACTCGTCCAGCATAGTCAAGAAATCAAGGGCCAATCTGTAACAAGTCCTTGCTCGATGATGGAGTTCTTGATGCACTCAGACAATTATCTGTTGCAACTCAGTATTCTACTCTTTTAGTTCCCAATACTGGGAACATTAATTCTGAAGGTCTTCATCAAAAACTTCCTCATTAAGGCTTGCTTCATGACAATTCGGTCGATCTTGAAGTTTCAACTTCAGATGAGATCCATAAGAACCCTCCGTGGGGCTAGAAGATCAAGGAGGAAAATGTTTCATCTTTTGCTGTAACCCACTATGGTGGTCCTCCCCATGATGACAGATTTAGCTGTGAAAGTCCTCTCAGCAGCAGTAATTCACATTTCCTAGAAAATGATCCAATAGACAATGTAGTGATGAGAAAGACCTCTTATCTTGATGCACATTCAAATGTGAATCCAGTCATATCTGATGCTTTACCACTAGCAGGTGAAATACTTTCTCAATCAGAAGATAGCCCGGGGTGTAGGTCATTTTCCGAACCACCCCTGGGTCATTAATCATCTAGTTTGATTAGTGAATTCTCTATTGATCTTGTTGAATCCGATGAAGCAACAAGGAAGCACCAACTTTGGTCTAATCAGGTAGAAGAATCTTCATTGAATGATAAAGACGAAGTAATGAATATGAGAAAACAACTGAAAAAATATGAAGTGCCAGTTATGTTTTGGCCTTTGGTTGACTCTCAGTATGACATTCCAGAGATGTTGACGGAAGATGGAATTCATGATATTTGTCTCAACATATGGAAAAGTATTTGTCAGTTGAAAAAGAAAATATTATCACATGATGAATATGAAAATCATTTCAAGATAATAGAAGGGGTACAATGCCAAATTGACTTGGCATCTCTCTCAGTTTGTCGATATCTAAAGGCTGAAAAGCAGCAGATATCCCTTCAGCATTCATTCCTTGGTGCATTAAGAAGATTGCGTCAGTTAAATTCTAATGCCCTATCTGGTATTCATATCAGGGTATGGGGTGTTCATGGAGCACTACATTTCACTGTACTCTCTAGTCAGCAAAGCCCGCTGAAAATGGTCTCATGAAATGTTATTGCCCATGGCCGGCCACAACCAATTGTCTTTGTTTGTAATCAAAGGCTCGCTCAAGAACATGCCTCAACTATTTCCTCTCAAAATCAAGCATACAGAGAACAAGTTGTTTAATTACTCCTGCATCAAGTGAACGAGAATATTGAATAGGCATCTCTTGGAGCGTGCATATCATCAAGTGACAAAAGTGTCAGAAATCATCCAACGGTATTTTGATCTGGGTGATAAGAGTGGATGTAGGTTGATGCATACATTCAATTTCTGGACTAAAGTCCACAAGATCAGGAGAGATTTCAAGAAAGTCTCAGATGTAGCAGCTTAAGAATCACCCTAGCTTTCCAGACTGAGGACTCTTTTAACCCAACCCTCAGAATCAACAAATAGGATTCGAGGAGTTGAGAAAAAATAGCAGGAACAGCCCCAGTCCATAGGACTGGGGACTTTTTCAAATCCTCAATCTCTCCCTCCCAGAAAGCCAGTTTTCCCTCGATTAGGGAAGAAGCCACAAGAGGAACGAAGAGATTAATTATCAAGAGATTCCCTCCACATTACGGTTTGTCAAGAAGTTCCCGAGGGATCGAATCAACAAAAGGCAATGTCTCATCAAGGAAATAGAAGAAGACAATAACACAGAAATGCTAATAGAAGGGATGCAATGCGTTATGAATAAATTAATGTCATTAATACCGTTGTTACTGATCCCCCAGATGAGGCTCACTCAGAGGGATCAGATGAGGAATCTCCTTCTCAAGAGGTTGTACGCACAAACACAAATGAAGAAGGTGTGCGTACACGAAATCAAAGGATTACCCAGAATCTATGAAATCCTTCAAGTAACCCACTTCCCCCTCTCCGAAAGGTGTCCAATAAGGGGAAAGGAAATAATAAGGTTACATACCCTTCCTCTGGAGAATGCCAATCGCTCTCATTAGAGCAAGGATTCACACAACAAGAGGAAGAAATGATGGAATTGAGGAGGTTGAATGCAGAACTACTTCAAGGTAGTCTTCCTCCTAAGCGTGCTGAAGTCAGTCAGCCAAGGGAATTTATTGCAGCTACTGAGATGGATCAAGAATATCCTCCTTTATCAGTACACCCTCACAGGTCTAATCATACAGGTCATGTGCAACAACAACTGGTGGTGTTATCATCAGTTGCAGTACCAGCCACCATATCTGTCCAAGCTCTAGTTATTGCACCTACTCAGGTCCATTCTCAACTGGATGTTTCTAAAAAGTTAATAACTACTATTGAGTCATTAACAGCTCGGTTGGAAGCTACGGAGGGAAAACGAGCTCAAATTCAACCAGAAAAGAGAGCTTACCCTAAATAGGTTGATACAATTCCTCCCCCATCAAATTTTTCAAGTACCACATTCCCAATATTTAATGGTTTGGGAGACCCAGAGCAACACTTAAAACATTTTGTTTATCGTTGTGATCCTATGATGGGAACCCCTCAGCAACAAGAAGAAGTTAAGCTCAGGTGTTTTGTACAGTCATTACAAGGACCTTCTTTTGTTTGGTATACATGCTTGAAATCCCAGTCAATTACCAGATGGGATGATATCCGTCAACGATTCCTTCTTCAATTGAGCTGAACTTTTCCAAATACAACAGTTTTTGATCTTACAAATTGTATTCAAAGGGAGAATGAAAGAGTTTCAGATTTCATAGCTCACTGGAAGGGATTAACATATTCCCTGAGCTTAGCACTCCCTCAAGTAGAATTGTTGCCACTCTGTGTGGAAAATTTGCGTGATGAGTTGCGTACACCATTGATCCCTGTGAAATAAAAATGAGGGTTTTGAGACCTTACTTCGATCGCTCAGTAGATTGAAGACTCTCTTACGAAGACTAAGGATAAAACTCATGTAATTCCATTAGATCTAGGAAGGAGAATGGGTAAAGCAGAGAATGCTACAGTTACTCTTAAACAAGAACCCGTACATTCTTTCACCTCAAAACCTTTATATTCCCGAAGGGTTCCACCTCCTGAGCATCAACAATAGAGGCCATTTTGTCAAGATGATCAAAGAGATCAAAGATGGAAAAAAATTTGAGGATCTAAAGAGTAAATTTTACTCTTTCTGAAATAAAAAAGTTTCTGGTTACTTCATTTCGGCTCTGTAAAATAATTTGGTTCAATTGACAAGCCCCAAGATGCCGAATAAGGAAGGAAATGAAGACCGTCCAAACTATTTCCCATTTCATCAGATGTTGGGGCATCCCATTCAGGAGTGTTTTGTCTTCAAAGACCTCCTGCAAAAAATGGTGGACTCGGGACAAGTCAAATTGAAAGGTTATTTAGCTCAGGTAGCATGTGTTACTGCTACAAATCCAGAGGAAGAAGGCGAGTGGCATTAAGTCATGAACAAAAATGCACAAAAATATGATGATTGTATGGTCAGAAAAATGATCAACTGAACTCACGAAATTTTTCAAATGTAATTGAAGAAACCAATTGTGTCTTCTGCTATGAATGCCACAGAAAATACCCCTTCATCAAATGGAAAATCCTCAAAGAAATGAAATAATTCAAAGAAAGAAGAGAAATTAGAAGGAGTTGAGATCGTGTCAAAGACCAAATTATATTTGACTCTAGCAGATTTTATACCATCTACTTCGAATCCACGGGCACCGCCCCACCAAACGACACAACCTAAATTGTATAATCAGGCAGATTCTTCATTAGAAGAAGATTTGATCTTTGGTTTTGTTAATATGATTCATTTAACAGATCTTTATGCTAGTCACAATTTTGATTTTGATGAGCCTGAATTCCCTATATCAAATAGAGGAATTAGAGAGAGTTCCATAGGTCTGGGATACATAGGAAGACACAGATATCCCAGAAGCCACTATTCCAATTCTACCCCTGCTAGAACTGTGTATGCAGTAGAAACTCATGGCAAAGCCCTTCAATGGGATCAACAAGATCAAGAAATTGTTCCACTAATAGCAGACTCAGTCCTGGAATAGTTATTCTGGAGGATCGGTTAAATATTCCACCTTCTTCCTCTCAGTAATTAAATAGACATATTTAGTCTAATCTTCCAAATCCAGGAGTATTACCAAATCCTACCCCGATACAAGATGCATCTACTTCCAAAGAATCAACTTCTAAGGTACCTGTGAAACCACATGTTCCTGTTGGAAAACATAGACCTTTGGATCAAAAGTATGATTTATTGAAACACTTGTCCTAAGTAACAGCCACGTTATCAATTCTGGATTCCTTAAACTTATCAAAGGATCTTTGGGAGGCACTTATCAAGGATTTGTCAAGTCCTCAGGAATTTGAAACCGAAATTGCTACAGCTGAAGTATACCATGTAGAGAATAATCCTGCATAATTCCATGCAGTAATATCTTTCACAGATGAGGATGATGATGATGTTGTGCATGGAAATATTAGACCTTTGTATTTATCTGGAAAGTTCAATGGTGTAGACATCTGAAGAGCTTTCATTGATAATGTTTCAGGAGTCATTCTCATCCCCATTCATACACTTCATCGATTAGGCCTCACAGAATCTGATTTATCTCCTTCTACTTTTATGTTACAAGGATATGATAAAAATGAACAATAACCACTGGGCGAGATTACACTCAGAAATCAGTTTGGAGATCTTATATCCAATTCAGATTTCATGGTTTTTGATCATGACACAGCCTTCAACATCTTTCTTGGAAGACCCTGGCTACATCAACATGTGGCTATCCCTTCATCATACCATCAATTTCTCAAATATTGTTTCGATGGTCAAATTGGGACATTGTATGGTGATAAAGCCCCATTCAAAACATGTGAATCTCAATACGTTGAGGCGGAATTCTATCACATGAAGGGTAAGGAGAAATCCACAACAAGGGAGGTTACCAAGGTCAATGCTTTATTTGGTTTGGAAAAGATTCTAATAAATCCATTTACACATGTGAGTGCAGATTATGTGTTTCCTATCAGTCAAATTGATAGGATAGACCCAAATAAAAATAATCTTATGGAAACCTCCATAATGTCAATTACGGCAATCAAGCCAGGAAACATGGAAGAAATTGGTGATTCACCAAGCAATGATGAAATCTCAAATGGGGATGTCTTCATTTCATCTGCTAAAATCCAGCAAGTCTATACTTTTCCAACCAGGCCGGAAGAAGTTATAGCAATGTCATAGGTGATCGATGATGTCAATTATAAATCCATCATCTCCTCTTTATTACCCAAGGAAGACCCTTCATCATCAATAAGGTCAGAAATGTAAGCTTCTTCTTGAATATGTTCAAATTTTAACATCTCTTCTGATCATGGAAATTATGCTTCATCATCTACTATGCAAGTAGAAACAGAAGAAATAAAACATGTTGAAGAAGAAGAGGAAGATCTCAGAGATGCTCCTCCAGGTTTTGAAGAGGGTATCTCTACTACTGTGGATGAACTCAGAGAAATAAATCTGGGTACAAAAGAAGATCCACGCCCCACTTTAATTAGTGCGTCCATGACTCTTTATGAGAAAGAGATTTATATTTCATTTTTAAAGAAAAATAGAGATATATTTTCTTGGAACTATACAGAGATTCCATGCATTGATCTTGATGTTGCTACTCATCGTTTGGGTTTTCCAGAAGAACATCGAGGATTTTAGCAAGCCGCAAGAAGAACACACCCAACCTATGCTTCCAAAATTGAAGCTGAAGTGGATAAGCTTATCAAATCTAACTTCATGAGAGAAGTTCAATATCCCAAGTGGTTGGATAATATTTTCCCTGTGAAAAATAAGAACGAACAAATTAGAGTTTTTATTGATTTCAGAGATCTTAATCGGCATTATCCTAAGGATGATTTTCCAGTTCTGATTATAGAACTCTTAATTGATGCAACATCTGGATATGAAGAACTTTCCTTCATGGATGGATATTCCGGGTATAATCAAATTCGAATGGCTCCAGAAGATGAGGAATCTACAGCCTTCAGAGCCCCTCAGGGTGTGTTTTGCTATCGGGTAATGCTCTTTTTCCTAAAGAATGCAGGCGCAACATATCAGCGTGCCATGCATCGTATATTCAAACTCTTTTTAGGGAAGTTTTTTTAATGTTATGTGTATGATTTGGTGGTTAAATCCAGGCAACATTCTAATAACTTGGATGATTTGGAAATCATATTCCACAAACTTAGGCAACATAATTTGAAGATGAACCCCTTAAAATGTGATTTTGGGGTAACCTTAGAAAAATTTCTCAGCTTTGTTGTATGCCATCGTGGTATGGAAGTCAATCCTGAGAAGACAAAGTCAATCCTTGGTATGTCACCTCCTCAAAATTTGAAATAATTGAGAGTACTTCCAGGACACTTAGCCTATATTTGACGTTTCATCTCCAATTTGGCAGGAAAAAGTTTACCCTTCACAAAATTGATGAAGAAGGGAGTCACTTACCAGTGGACTGAAGAATGTCAAGAAGCATTCGATATTCTCAAGAAACATCTCTTGAGTCCTCCGGTGTTAATGCCAACTATTGAAGGAAGAGCACTTATCCTCTACGTGACAACTTTAGAGTGATCATTGGGTGCCTTTCTTGCTCAGAATAATGATGCTAGGAATGAAAAAAGCCTTTACCATCTCAGTCGGACTATGCTTGAAGCAAAAAATTGATATTCAAATATTGAGAAGTGCTGCCTAGCATTAATATTTTCAGTTCAGAAGTTGAGACACTACCTGCAACATCACGAGGTCCAATTGGTACCTTGCAATAACCCGCTCAAATTCATCCTTAGTCATCCAATGCTTATTGGATGTCTGGAAAGGTGGGAAGTTATTTTGCAACAATTTGATATTCAGTATGTGTCTCAAAAGGAAATAAAGGGCCAAGCTCTAGCTGATTTCCTTACTGAACATCCTTTAGTAGAAGATACATCTTTAATATTGAACTTCCTGATGAGGAAGTCTTTTCTATTCAAGATAGTCTTTAAACATGGGAAATGTACTTTGATGGTGCTTACAGAAGTCCCACAGGGAAGAAAATGGAAGATTATAAATTTAACAAAGTTGGGTTAGGAATTTTACTCATTTCCCTAGAAAAGGAAGTTCTACCTTATTCCTTTTCATTTTTGGTAGGCGGTACAAATAATGAAGCAGAATACCAAGCTCTTATCGAAGGATTGGAGTTGGCGCTTCAAGAAAAAGTGAATCACTTAAAGGTGAAAGGTGATTCAGACCTGGTAATCAAACAAGTCAATGGGGATTATGCAATCAGAAAAGACTAAATAATCCCTTTGTATGATTATGTCAGAGAGTTAATGGAATAATTTCCTTCGGAACCGACATTTTCTTATGTCCTGAGATCACAAAACGCCCAATCTGATGCACTGGCTAATATAGCCACAACTCTGGAAGATCCAAATTGGGATGAGACAAGCATCAGTATTACCCACCGTCATACAATTTCACCTTATGTTCAAATCATAATATAGGAAATCAATGAAATTAGTCCCATTCCTGAACCATATGGTCATACTACAGGATGGATGACACCTATCAGGGAATACCTTCAAAATGGAACACTTCCACATGATAGAGTTGGGAAAGAACAAATCCGATGATGTGTGGTCAATTTTACTCTTTATGATATCCCAGATCACCTAGAGAAAATTTTCTACAAAAGAGGTTTTGATGGAGTTCTCTTCAGATGCATTGATGGTGAATATACAATGGATGTCATGAAAGAAGTGCATGCAGGAATCTGTGGTGCCCATCATTCTGGACACAGACTATCTGATCAAATTCGAAGGCTTGGATACTTTTGGCCTTCAATGATACAATATTTTGTTGATTTCACAAAGAAGTGTCATTCTTTCCATGTACATACCAACTTCATTCATCAACCCCCAGAGTTTCTTCATACAACTAAATACTCGTGGCCATTTTCTACATGGGGAATTGATGTAGCAGGACCTTATCTTTCAACTACAGCCAAGCAGTTTAAGTATATTCTTACTACTACTGACTTCTTTTCCAAATGGGCAGAGGAAATATCCCTCAAAGAAGTCAGTTCTAAATGAATTTTTAGCTTCATCAAGTCTAATATAATTACCATATTTTGTGTCCCTCATACCATATTGACAGACAATGGAACCAACTTCTGTTCATCCAAGGTGAGGAAGTTGTATCAAGAATACAACATCAAATCCAATCATTCATCTCAGTATCATGCAGTGGCCAATGGCCATATAGAAGCTTTCAATAAGACTCTTTCAAACATACTGCAAAAGATGGTGGATAAAGATAAGAAATCATGGCCTGATAAACTATTTCATGCTTTATGGGCTTATCGGACCACCACCCGCACTGCAACACGGTCAACTCCATATTCATTGGTATATGGAACATAAGTAGTATTTCCCATTGAGGTTCAATTACCCTCGATCAGAGTAGCCATTTGCGATCAGCCATCTACAGATGAACAATCTCAAAAGCAATTGGATGAATTGGAACTGTTAGATGAGAAACGATTGTGCACCCTACACCACTTGGAAGTCTATCAGAATCGAATAACACGATCTTTCAATAAAAAAGTTCGTATTCATTCATTCATTTAGGGATAATTGGTATTGGTTCTTAGAACTTCAATGATACTAGGAAAGAAACCTCCCATGATGGAGCCAAAATGGGAAGGACCTTATTCAATACATAAGGTTTACTCCAATGGAGCATATTCTTTAATCTCAATGGATGGAGAACTCATCACTACTCCAACCAATTCCAGATTTTTGAAGAAGTATTTTGTATAAACACAAAATACATCAGTACGGTCCATGCATATGACCTTAAACTACTTTCATCCCTATCGTCCAAAATGACGTTAAACTGTGTTGTCCTTCCTGCAAGACTTTAAACTGCATAGTCCCTTACGTCCAGTAAGACGTTAAACTGCACTATCCTCAGTCTATGCATATGACCTTAAACTATTCACACCATTTTCCAACATGATGTTAAACTGTGACGTCCTAGCTACATGATGCTAAACTGTACATAAGTCCCTTATGTCCAGCAAGGCGTTAAACTGTGAAAAAAATCCCTAATACGTCCAACATGATGTTAAACTGTGTTCTCTTTTGTCCTTACTGCATGAAATTAAACTACACGGTCCCCATTTTGTCCAACATGATGTTAAACTATATTTTCTCCATTGTCTTAGCTATAGGACGCTAAATTGTACAACACCCATATTGTCCAACATGACGCAAAACTGTGTTCACGTCCAACATGACGTTAAACTGTGTCCCTATATTTTTCCTACATGACGTTAAACTGTACTACTCATTCATCCTACATGACATAAAATTGAACAAAGTCCCTTAATACGTCCTACATGAAGTTAAACTGTATTTTGTCCCTGCTACATGACACTAAACTGTGCAGCACCAATAGTCCTCACTGCAAGACTTTAAACTGCATAGTCCCTTCATATGTCCTACATGACATTAAACTGTGCATCGTTAAGGTTGTTGCTACCTCTTGTTTCTCACACCAAGTATGACTCACATGAGCTTAGAGTAAACTTCAACCATAACACCCTCTCTAGGCCACTAACCATGTGTAAGTCCCAACACTATTTTTTAGGTCGTTGTCTTCAAGAACAACTTGATTACCGATTCATTCTTTAATCGAACTACGTGGACTTTGATCCTTGCCTTCTAGGCTGGGTACATAGGCATCCTCCTGAGGTTCAATCCCAAAACCAATCTCTTCACATTGGTTCACCTTCGTCTCATATGATATTGATCCATGAAGCAACCCCAAGAACCAAAATTTTTACATTGGTTCACCATGGTCCATACATATGACCTTAAACTATTCACACTTTTGTCCTATATGACAATAAAATACAACATTATTTGACACCCTCACCTAAGAGGGAATCATTATCTACATTGATATCCAATCATGTTATATTCCAAGACTACATGTATACATGGAAATTCCCAAACATTTTATCTTCGGTCAAACCATCATTGCACTAAAGTCCCCTTTTACCCTTCACATGTATGAACCAAATCTGTACAGAGGGTATTTCAAGAACTACGTATGGCTTTATTTCCATCCTTATGGGATACATAGGAATGTTCGAGTGTCCCAAAAACCTAGCCCCAAGTCTTTGGGCCTAACCCCAAATTTTACTTTCAGTCCCCTGGCTGAAAAACCCCCTTAGAAAACACACACTGTGGACTCCTTATAATGGTCCAAGCTCTATGACCCTAAACTAAGACTTCCTATACTCTTGTACCACATGACGTTAAACTATATTTCAAGAAATACATTTGGATTGATTCTCATTCTAATGAGATATGTAGTGAAGTCCAACATCTCAATTCAGGACCTAGCCACAACATGATTATGGTTAGTATTGCTCTGTGTATCTCTACATGCATTGAACAAATGCCCATTTTTATGTGTCATACTCCTAACCTTAAATACTTCCAGATCTCCATAACCCTTTTCTTGACTTTTGGTCAAAAAATTTCCAATTTCTGAGATTTCTTTTGCCTGACTATACAGCACGTGCCCTTAGGCGACCTTGCATAAACAATCTACATAACAGACTTGTCAGCCAAAAGATGCTATTATTTAACTATGCGGACAATTCCCTTAGGTGGACCTACATAATTCAACCCCCTAATGGGTTTGTTAAATAATGGTAACTTCATTCTTGGGAAGAAAACCTCTTTTTTCCATATTATTCTTATCGACAATATGTAAGGATCTGTAGAAAATATACATCCTTAACATATTTGTCCCATGTTCTTTTTCATGATCTAAAAGTATTCAAGTCTATAGTTTATATTTCCCTTCCCTACGTTTGGGTCAGACCTTCATAAGAGTGACATTCATCCAGTTCTTAGACAATTTTTCTTGGAAATTTCTTCTCCATATTCAAGTACCTCTCTCTATACAACAAACTTTATTCTTTGGAAAATTTGAATCTCCATAAACTTTCACTGGATTTTTAGCAATAGAAAAGTAAATTTCTGAGAGTTCTCTTTCCTGACTATGCAGCATGTGCCCTTATGTGGCCTTGCATAAGTAGTCTACATAACGGACCTGTCAGCTAAAAGATACTATTATTTGACTATGCATCCAATGCCCTTAGGTGGCCCTGCATAATTCAACCCCCTAATGGGTTTGTAAAAATAGTGGTAACTTCATTCTTGAGAAATAATTCTTCTAATGCCTTTTAGCCCTTTTTTATATCATTCCTCAGATTCAAAATTTCTTAAGTCATAGTTTACATGTTTCACCCATACTTGAATATGGTAATATGTTTTCAAATAAATTATCAAGGAATTTAGTTAATTTTAATTCATTTGATCAAAGCTATTTCGACCTTAAACATTAGCATTTTTTATGTTCAACATACATGACTTTTAACTGCCTACAAAAGACATGGGAACTATGAACAAAAGTCAAGTTCCAGCTCACTAAGCATACATTTCGTACGATTTAGGTAATATTGAGCAATTAAAGATTCAGAGTTTGTAGGGTTATTTTTATAATCCTAGTAAAAATAAAACTATGATTACTTGGAGCATTGGATTAAGTAAAAATTTAAAGTAGGTAGAAAAAGAAGGCATGCACAAATGATTGAAGATGAAAGTGTTTTTCATTGATGCAAAAGAGATAGAAGGACATCCAAAGATTGGAGTCTCTTCTCTTTTTCAGGAATTACAAGAGGCTTTCAACATAACTCTTCATTTGATTCACAACATCTTGAGCTTCATCAGCAGCCACCTGAAATTCATTCATTCAACTGGATACAATAAGATATTTAGTGATACCAGCTCTTCTTAGAACAATTGTAAAAGAATTTTCTTGAGTGCGGTTTGAGAAACTTTTCTACTGATCAAATAGTGACTCTGTTTTTGTCCAAGAGACTTGGAAGATGGATACATGGATTTGAGAATGGAGCATTGGAAGTAAAGATCCATTTGGAGAGAGTACTCTTTTCAGATATTGTTTCTAATGTCATGATAATCTTCTCTCCATCAACCAGCAGCGGAAAACATATCAGCCCATGGTTTTCCATTTTCATATCTGCAAGGAAATGACATGAAGGAAAAATTTGAAAGTTCACACCATAGTTTCTGTTATTAATGCACAACATAACAGAAATAGAGGAGTAGCAGTGCAGTTGCATCTCGAGCATATAATTCTTTATATCTGGAATGTTGACTCCTTGTAGGTGACTATAGCCATACAGAGGCTAGTAGATAATTTGTGGGAAATTGACATGATATTTCTTCAAGTACTTGGCCAAATCTGGGAGAGTGATGTTGCAGATATCATAATAGTCATGGCCAACGATTTTCATCATATCATCAATCCTCTTGTTATCCAGTTCATCAGCCATTCTAATTCTTCTAGGAACTATTGAATCTGCACAAAGGTTGAATAAATTAACTCTTAAGTAAGTTAATTTTTCATAAAATTTGTGAAGAAAAGTGAAAAAATGTCGAAGGCATTAAGGCACACAAGTATAATTTTGGCGTGTAATTATAGTTATGTCGCGCAAGTATCACCGCGCAAGTCAAAATACCTCTATAGAAGCGTGACACAAAGAAACAGTAGAAAAAAAGTAACTTTTATGACTGAGGTAACTAGCGTGACGAGAGCTCGAAACTGTTTAAAGTCGGGTGCTTTGCGCGAGAATGAATCCATATTTATAGGTAAGGACGCAACCCTGAACGCCGAAGCCAGCGCGCCGCCATCTTCACTCTCAACACTTGTGCGTCATAGTTCCTTGGTTTTCCCCTTTTTCCTCAGAGTCACATCCTCCTTATTTCGGATCCAACTCTGAGGGGGAAAATTTGTTGACGCTCTTTTCTGTCATAGAGTCTAACGACTGAAAAATGGAAATACCTTAACAAAGATTGATCCATCCTTTGAAGAAACATAAAAAAATTAACAAAGTCATGAAAGAGGATTTGGTTTCACTTGGGTCATGAAAGTTTTATCATGGTCACACAGGTAGACTTACGCGCCACATATTGGGCATGCAGGTGACTTGCACACCCTATTTGATTTTTTCTCGGGGTCTTCAGCAGCCTATAAATACCCCTGGTGGGTCCCCCATTTTAGGGCGAAAAAATTCCGAAACTCATATTCGAGCTCCTGGCGCCCTAGTCTCTTCTGTAAGTCCTTCAAACACTTCTAAGGTAATTTATTACCTATAATGGAAGCTCTAAATAGGGGAAACAAGACCTAAGTGTTGAAACTCATCAACACTTGCGTGCCTAAGTGGCCAAACCTTAAGGGAAATGGCCACACATAAGCACCGCCTTATCCCTTCAATAAAACTTGTGTGCCACTCTTTTGGAATCCTTTAGGGATAATACTAAGGGCTTGAGCCAAGTATCACCCAAGTATTACCCTAAGGGTTTACCATCGCACAAGTACCCATGTGTCGCGCAAGTATACTTGCTCGACCAGGACTTGCGCTCCTATGCAGGACTTGTGCGCCTCTCTCTTTTTGGGTTCCCCTCCTGCCTATTCACTTGCTTTATTCAAATCCACCTCTCCTTTTCCAAATTTAGCCTCCATAACCCTCTTCAAAGCCATTTATGGCATGGTTCCTTTGTTGGATTCCTTATCTAAAAGGAATTCTGTGGAACATTTCTCAAAACCTAGTGATTTACATATCTTTATGTCACTAAGGTTAGATATTTCATTCATTAAACCTCATCCTTTAAAGATTAGAGGTTCTTTAACCTGGGCCTCCTTCTCAGGAGTAAATCCCAATCTCAAAATCCCAAATATGGGTTTCCTCCTTAGGAGTAAGCCCCAAGTCCCCTAACCTGGGCCTCCTTTTCAAGAGTAAGCCCCAGTCTTCAAGTTCCCTTAATTTTGGGAATCCTCCTCAAGAGTAAGACCCAAGTTCCAAATTCCCTTAACCTAGGGATCCTCTTTAGGAGTAAGCCCCAGTCTTCAAGTTCCCTTAATTTTGGGCCTCTTCCTTAAGAGTAATCCCCAGTCAGAATTTCTCTTAACCAGTCTTAATTTACTTTTTATTTGGTATTCCTTCTCATGAGTAAAACCCCAATCACAAGTCCTCTCTAATTTGGGCATCCTTCTCAAGATTAAGTCTTAAGTTAAGTATCCAAATCTCCATAAAGCACATATACCTTTATGGACCTTGTTCCCGGGTTTCTTCCCTGAAGTAAATCCTAATCTTCATCTATCTGGGCAGTAATACATACATAAGCCCCACATCATTTCTTATAATTGCATCTTTCATGGCACAATTGTCTGGTTTTACCAATACCTCTTGTTTCTCACACCGAGCATGACTCACGTGAGCTTAGAGTGTAAAATTAATTATGAAATCTTTCTTTGAGCCATCAATCATTCATAAAACTCATACTTCTTTACTCAAACTACGTGGGTTATGATTCCTTTTCTAAATCAAAGGATACATAGGAAGCCCATCTGTGGGTACAATCCCAACTCTGAAATAATCTATGTACTTCTGAATGACAATAAACTTCAAGTGCCCCGCTAAGTGGCTTTAAAACCAGTATTGTTATCATAATGACCAAGAGATTTCTATATAATGTGTCGAAGGATACCATTGACTAAGAATCTCTAACAAATACAGATTATTATCTATCGATGAGGAACCTAGAATACGTATAAAAGATTCTATAAATCTCATTCAAACTAATCATTGATTGTCAGATCTAAAGGAAAGATCATTTTCATACTTGGTAATGTAATAAGGATTTAAAAACATAACTTAAATCTATAAAGAGAGTCTCGGAGTAGACAATAATTCCCCACAAAAGGGTTTGATGAGTCCAACCTCCCATCCACTCGACCAATGTAAATTCTTAAGCCTCATCAGTTCATAACTAGTGAGAACCTACCTTTGGAAAGTAGGCCCAAATGGATATATAATCATTTGATGTTTCCGATTCTATGAACAAACCCATTAGAAACCTCTTGGAATGTTTGAACCTTAAATAAATGAGGTCATTCCCATTTCTTGGGGAAACAGTAGAACCAGAAACATCCAATGATTCTATATCCATTTGGACATACTTTCCAAAGGTAGGTTCTCCCTAGTTATGAACTGATGAGGCTTAAGAATTTACATTGGTTGAGTGGATGGGAGGTTGGACTCATCACACCCTTTTGCGGGGAATTATTGTCTAATCAGGGACTCTCTTTATAGATTTAAGTTATGTTCGTGAATCCTTATTACATTACCAAGTATGAAAATGAGCTTTCCTTTAGATCTGACAATCAATGATTAGTATGAATGAGATTTAGAGAATCTTTTATATGTATTCGAGGTTCTTCATCGATAGAGAATCATCTGTATTTGTTAGAGATTATTAGTCAATGGTATCCTTCAAAAAATTATATAGAAATATCTTGGTCATTATGATAACCATACTAGTTTTAAAGCCACTCATCGGGGCACTTGAAGTTTATTGTCATTCAGAAGGAAATAGATTATTTCAGAGTTGGGATCGTACCCACAGATGGGCTACCTATGTATCTTTTTCTTTAGAAAAGGAATAAGGACCCACATAGTTCGAGTAAAGAAGTATGAGGTTTATGCATGATTGATGTCTCAAAGAAAGATGTCATAATTACTTTTACACTCTAAGCTCACGTGAGTCATGCTCAGTGTGAGAAACAAGAGGTATTGGTAAAACTAGACAATTGTGCCATGAAATGTGAAATTATAAGAAATGATGTGGGGATTATGTATGTATGACTGCCTAGATAGATGAAGATTAAGATTTAATTCATGGAAGAAACCCAAGGACAAGGTCCATAAAGGTATATGTGCTTTATGGAGATTTGGATACCTAACTTAGGACTTAATCCTGAGAAGGATGTCCAAATTAGAGAGGACTTACGATTGGGTTTTAATCCTGAGAAGGAAGCCCAAATCAAAATTAAATTAAGATTGGTTAAGAGAGATTATGACTGGGGATTACTCTTAAAGAATAGGCTCAAAATTAAGGGAACTTGAAGACTGGGGATTACTCCTAATGAGGAGGCCCAGGTTAAGGGAATTTGGAACTTGGGGATTACTTCTGAGGAGGATGCCCAAAATTAAGGGAACTTGAAGACTGGGGCTTACTCCTGAAAAGGAGCCGCATGTTAGGGGACTTGTGGCTTACTCCTAAGGAGGATGTCCATATTTGGGATTTTTGAGATTGTGATTTACTCCTGAGAAGGAGGCCCAGGTTAAAGATCCTCTCATCTTTAAAGGATGAGGTTGAATGAATGAAATATCTAACCTTAGTGACATAAAGATATGTAAATCACTAGGTTTTGAGAAATGTTCCACAGAATTTCTTTCAGATAAGGAAGCCAACAAAGGAAACATGCCATAAATGGATTTGAAGAGGATTCTGAAGGCTAAATTTTGAAAATTATAGGTGAATTTGAAGAAATAAAGTGAATAGGCAGGAGGGTCACCCAAAAAAAGAGATGCGCACAAGTCCAAAGTTGGCACACAGGTGTAACTGTGTCGCACAGGTTTTGGAATGCAGGTATCACCGCGTAGGTCAAAATAACTCTGCATCAGTGTGACACAAAGAAACATTGGAAAACAAGTAACTTGCGTGATGAAGGAAACTTGCGCGGAGAGAGCTCGAAACTGTTTAAAGTCGGGTTCTTTGTGTGAGAACGAGTCTGTATTTATAGGCAAGGATGAAACCCTGCGCGCCAAAGCTAGCGCGATGAAGCCTGCACGACGCCATCTACGCTCTCAACACTTGTGCATCATAGTTCCTTGGTTTTCTCCTTTTTACTCAGAGTCACATCGTTGTTCTTTTGGACCCAACTCTGAGGGAGGACTTTTGTTAACACTCCTTTCCATCATAGAGTTTAACGATTGGAAAAGGGAAATACCTTAACACAAATTGATTCATCCTTTGATGAAACCTAAAAAAATTGAAAAAGGAATGAAAGAGGATTTGTTTTAACTAGGGTCGTGCAAGTTTTATCATGGTCGCACAATTAGAGTTTCAGGCCACATATTGGGTACACAGGTGACTTGCGCGCCCTATTTGATTTTCACTCGGGGTCTTCAGCAGCCTATAAATACCCCTGGTGGTCCCCCCATTTCAGGACAAAAAAATTCCAAAACTCATATTCGAGATCCTGGAGCCCTAGTCTCTTATGGAAGTCTTCCGAACACTTCTAAGGTAATTTCTTACCTAGAATGGAAGCTCTAAACAGGGGAAACAAGGCCTAAGTGTTGAAACTCATCAACACTTGCATGCCTAAGTGGCTAGCCCTTAAGGGAAATGGCCACACTTGCGCGCCGCCTTATCCCTTCAATAAAACTTGTGCGCCACTCTTTTGGAAGCCTTTAGGGATAATACTAAGGTATTGAGCCAAGTCTTTCCCAATTATTACCCTAAGGTTTGACCTTCGTGCAAGTACCCATGTGTCGCGCAAGTATACTTGCGCGACCAAGACATGCGCGCCCACGCAGGACTTGCGTGACTCTCTTTTTTTGGGTGCCCCTTCTACCTATTCACTTGCTTTCTTCAAATCCACCTCTCCTTTTCAAAATTTAGCCTTCAGAACCCTCTTCAAAGCCATTTATGGCATGGTTCCTCTGTTGGCTTCCTTATCTGAAAGGAATTCTGTGGAACATTTCTCAAAACCTAGTGATTTACATATCTTTATGTCACTAAGGTTAGATATTTCATTCATTCAACTTCATCCTTTAAATATGATAGGATCTTTAACATGGGCATCCTTCTCAGGAGTAAATCCCAATCTCATAATCCCAAATATGGGCATCCTCCTTAGGAGTAAGGCCCAAGTCCCCTAACCTGGGATTCCTTTTCAGAAGTAAGCCCCAGTCTTCAAGATCCATTAATTTTGGGCATCCTCCTCAGGAGTAAGACCCAAGTTCCAAATTCCCTTAACTTGGGACTCCTTCTTAGGAGTAATCCCCAGTCTTCAAGTTCCCTTAATTTTGGGCCTCTTCCTTAAGAGTAAGTGTTAGATCCACAAGGTTGAATACCCTGAGAGGGGGGGTGAATCAGGGTATGAATAATTTTAAAATTAACGCCCGTTCTGATCTTGTTTCGCTGTTAATCAAAACACTCTTCTCTCTCTCTCTCCTATTACACAATGTAAACAAAAATTAATGCATGCAGAAGACACAAATATTTTTACTTGGTTCACCCTCACTGGGATATGCCCAAGGAGCACATACCGACAAGTTTCCAGTCGTACCAAATTACACTAAACTTCACTAGATATGGATACAAGGTTCGAGTACAGTCACTCTGCCCCATGATCACTGCCTTTACAAGATTTAGGGTCAACTCACTGCTTTCCCAAGGGTCCCTCCCTATTTCTCTCTCTCTGGCTCACTGCCAATGGAGAGGATCACCTTCTTCCTCTTTCTTTTCTCACTGCTTTGGAAAGGGTCCACTCACAGTTTATAGACCTGTAGGTCTCTTCATTTGAATGAAAGATGCATATTACTCTATATGTAGACACTCTGTTGAAGTACAACTTTCACTTATAGATGAATATCTCTTTGCACCGAAGGTATCAAGCAAACTTCTAGCTTCCATGCAGCCCGAAAATCACTGTTGGAAATAAACCTTACTTGGCGTGCAAGTCAATCTTGGCGCGCAAGTATAGACACGCAAGTCACAACTAGTGCACAAGTCTTCCTCAACTACTTTCACGACTCAAGCTTCTTCAACTCAAAACCTGCGTGAATCACTTATTTCCTCACCTAAACCACCCCAGGCATGCAAATCACCCTTGGCGCACAACTTCCTACTCTGGCGCGCAATTCCCACTTGCGCGACACACCACCAATTGCGCGACTTCCACACCTGTGCGACGAGAGCTCTGAATCTTCAAAGTGTTGAACTCCGGTGAAGAGTGAGGAGGGGTGGTCCGGTATTTATAGGCAATTTGACCACCCTGCATGACTGCGTGCAGGTCTCCCTTCGGCGCACAAGTCTCGGCGCGTAGGTCTCTTCTCCTGCAAGTCACTTGTGCGACCTAATTCCAAAATTGTGTGAACCTATTTACTTTTCCATATTTTGATCTTCTGATCTTGAAAAACCATAGGCGCACATATCCTCAAGCTTCCAAGGCATCGACACACAAGTCTATTCACGGCGTGCAAGTCATCTGCGCGACACCACCAATACTTGCGCGACACTTATCCCTTTTCCATATTTTGATGATATGATCATGAAAAACATATGGCGCGCAAGTTTCCAAGCCTTCATATAAATGGAACGCAAGTCCCTTTTCCAAAAACCACTTTTCTTAATTTGTTGATTTTTAGGCCCAAAAATTTGGCAAACACTGGAAAACAGCGCCACCTTGTATCTGTTCTTTTTTATGCCACCTCCAGATCATTCATTCCTTTATCGACGTTCTTGAATCAAAAATGGATCGTTGACCACAGCTCTTAAACTCGACATTCCACCATGAAATCCCCTTTGTCAAAAAATTTGTATTTCATGGTTTTATTTGTCAACAATCACAACATAGTTTTCCACTTTGTCAATAAACACAATCACCTCAAAAATGCTTCAATAGTGTCTTGAGGGATTTTTTCCCAACAGTAATCCCCAGTCATAATTTCTCTTAACTAGTCTTAATTTACTTTTTATTTGGGCTTCCTTCTTAGGAGTAAAACCAAATCATAAGCCCTCTCTAATTTGGGCATCCTTATCAGGATTAAGTCCTAAGTTAAGTATCCAAATCTCCATAAAGCACATATACCTTTATGAAACTTGTTCCCAGGTTTCTTCCCTGAAGTAAATCCTAATATTCATCTATCTGGGCAGTCATACATACATAAGCCCCACATCATTTCTTATAATTGCATCTTTCAGGGCACAATTGTCTGGTTTTACCAATACCTATTGTTTCCCACACTGATCATGACTCACATGAGCTTAGAGTGTAAAAGTAATTATGAAATATTTCTTTGAGCCATCAATCATGCATAAACCTCATACTTATTTACTCGAACTACATGGGTTATGATTCATTTTCTAAAGAAAAGGATATGTAGGTATCCCATCGGTGGGTACAATCCCAACTCTGAAATAATATATGTACTTCCGAATGACAATAAACTTCAAGTGCCCCGCTGAGTGGATTTAAAACTAGTATTGTTATCATAATGACCAAGATATTTCGATATAATGTGTCGAAGGATACCATTGACTAAGAATCTCTAACAAATACAGATGATTCTATATCTAGGAAGAACCTCGAATACATATAAAAGATTCTCTAAATATCATTCATACTAATCATTGATTGTCAGATCTAAAGGAAATCTCATTTTCATACTTGGTAATGTAATAAGGATTCACAAACATAACTTAAATCTATAAAGAGAGTCCTGGAGTAGACAATAATTCCCCCCAAAAGGGTGTGATGAGTCCAACCTCCCATCCTCTTAACCAATGTAAATTCTTAAGCCTCATCAGTTCATAACTAGTGAGCACCTACCATTGGAAAGTAGGTCCAAATGAATATAGAATCATTGGATGTTTCTGGTTCTACGAACAAACCCATTAGAAACCACTTGGAATGTTTGAACCTTATATCAATGAGGTCATTCCCATTTCTAGAGGAAACAACTATTTTCCTAAACTAAAATTCATTGATTGGTATAAAATGAAAAATTTCTAACTGATTGTACCAACTACACCAATATCCATATGTGAACGTATCATCTCTACATCATTTTGGTACCCCATTTCATATTTATTCTAAATTATATCCCAATATATCCTCATATGAGATCACCAAATTAGCTATATAAAAAAATAAAACCAAAATCACTATATCTATGTTTGATCCATGTAACTATGAAGATAATAATTATCATATTTATGAAGTTAGACATCATAACACCAAAAACCAAGCACCATAGATAAGAATATAAATAGTAATATTTAACTCTTATGGGTCTTTCCTAACAATTCTGTAGTTTAATATCATGTTTTGTAAAGTATTAATGTTTCATAAAAGAGTATAAATAATAATGGTTCATCAGTAAAACTCTCACAATGTAAACTACTATACCTTCGTTAATAATGTGGGTAAAATAATGACTTCAATAAATATGGTGATTGAAACTATAGGTATAGTTATTCAACACATTTTGACTAACTAGTTTTTCGATTCCCCTATGTAAAAAATATTATTATACCATACCATTTTCCATTTTAAAAAATAATTTTTATACCATAAAAAATGGTTCCAATATGGAAATTCATGACAATTATGATATATATTATTGTTCTTCTCAATATTTTTGATGAACCAACAATATTATTATATTTTATTCTTATATTCAATGATAATTGTACCATTATCCTTCTATGTTTTCTTATATTTATTAATTACTCATTATGATTTTCTAAAAATATAAAATTCAAAAAAATTACAATTTTCACATAAAAATCTCTTTTTTTGTGCGTTTTAGAGAGAACAGAAACCATATGGAAGAGAAAAAAAATGAAAAATTAGGTTATGGACATAAAATATTAATTGTAATATAGATATAGATGAATAACCACTACAATGATTCATTAAAATCTTAAATTAATGAGTGATCTTATATATTGAAAATAAAATTCTAACTTGTTCCTCTAGAAGACCCCCACTCACTTGAAGTCATGGTGTGTCAATTCTATGGATTAACACACAAATTAGGGTCCTAAAAAAACTTGTTTTTTTAATTATTTTAATGGTTTAACCTTACCACTTAATATAATGTCCTTTTATTCTCTGATAACATCATTCTAACTAATGAATATTTCATCCATAATCAAATATCATCTAGTGATATGGCTTTAATTTAGGATTATAACATACTCTATTATTTTAGAAAAAATTGGTTATGTTTATGACTTATAGTAACATACTTAATTTACCAATGAATATAAATATTTAGTCTCATCCTTCATTCTATGAAGTTGTAAAGGATAGAAGTTGGCCACATTTAGAGAGTAAGAGGGGATCAATATTCCCTAATTTTTTTTTCTTTTAGTTTTTTTTCTTTTATTTTATTAAAAATAATGAATTTTTTTTAATTTTATTTCTATATTTATATGAATTTATTCTGTATATGTTTTATTTATTTACCTTTTCACATTTCCTCTATTTATTCACGATCCCCTTTTTAATTCAAATCTCTAAAATATGTGTTTTTTCATGTTTGTTAAAATTAATTTTGATATCAATTTTTGTTATTGTATTGGTTTTCAATTAGAAATAAATATGTATTTTGGATGGATTAGTGATATAAAAAATTATAGAAATAAATTCGAATTATATTGAATTACTTTGTTATTTTTAATTGTGTTAAAAATATTGTAATCCAAATTTTTTCCCAAATCAATTCATTAAAGAGTTTTTGAATGTAAGATACAAAATTAATTATAATTACATAATATAGTAATGATAGAATTTTGGTTTATTGTTATAGATATGTTTAATATGTAATTTATAGGGTATTTTGTTAATAATTATTTGGTAACCATAAAATTTACTTGTTTTATTTTCAATAAATTATTAGAGAAACTATAATCATCACATTATATATGAAATTATACTATGATGATAAAAAATAAAAAAAGATAATCTTGATGACTTGTGATTTTTTTGTGGTTTTAATGTTTATAAAATGATTATTATATGTTAAAAGAAATTATGTTATTTCACATGAAATATCATGTTCATGATTCTATTTCAAAGGACATATAATGTTCCTTTTATGAATGTCAATGATAAATGGATTAATTAAATAGGATGAATTATCAAACAATTTTTGGTATGTCATTTTATTTTTAACAATGTTGATTCTACTGGATCATTTTAAAGGGGAAAATTTATGGTATTAGAGTAATATAATGTTTTCATTTTAAATACATATATGGAAACTAAATTTAATTATCATTAATTTATTTATTTTTAACATGATTTATTTTCATTTTATTTGGTTAAAGAAACTATCCTTGGGAAATCTATCCTATCATGGTCTTGATGATCTATTTTTAGGATCCGATAGGGATGTTTCCAACACTGAGATGGGTAGTGAATCAGTATTGGTATACTTTTACTGTAGTTTTCCTTTTTGGACCTTTATACATATTCACATATTCAATGAGTGGATATATCTTTATTTATATATCCTTTGGTTAGTAAGAAAATATAAAATATGAAACAAACACAAAAAGAAAACATGTTTTTTAATGAGTCTCATTGTGACATCCCGCACCAGAAGTCTCGGATTCAGTGCTATAGACACATACATTACATACTGGATTTAATAGTAGCTATAAAGTATTAGATTTAATAACCCTTAATTAAAAAATAAATAATAATTATTTTATATGTTACAATCAATGGATATTTTTAGTTATAGATATTTAATAAATTAGGGCAAATCATTAATTAATAATGACAATGTTATTATCAAAAAATGGAAGTTTTTTACATAATATAAAAAATGACTAATGAATAATATGTATTAAACATATCAAACAATTTTTTCACATGTGACACACTTATAAAAATGTCATGTGTCCAACATTTTTTTGATAACATTTAGAAATGGAAACATAAGAAGTGGTGTGCTCAAATTCTTAGCAAGGGAACACATACAACTGAGGAAATCATTATGTAAACATGGAATAAATATTATAGTAGGAATTGGTAAAAAAATGAAGCCCAAATAATATTGAAACTGATATATTTATATATCTATAATGGTAAATGAACAACATGAATATCAATAATACTTATCTCATACATATGGAATGAATAATTTCATAAATCAAATACATGTTTTCAAGGCCTTGTTCCAAGGCACTCTCTTTTTGTGGGGAGAGGTATACAACAAAACCAATTTTTTTGGCTCATGATAACTTTTGATGCATTAAGAACCAATATAATTCTAGTCCCACCATTAACTTGTTCAAGTCCAATTCATTCAATAATATATTCAGCAAGACCTCTCAAATCATTACCTAATGAACCTCTTTCTAAATAAAACATGGCTATCCAAAAAATGAAGGAAATGGAATTTCAATACATAATAAATGATCCATCATTGGTCATAATCATCAATAATATTATTACATTTTTCCACATAAATAAAAGGGATGATATGGTCATAACCTATCTAGATAAAGAAGGTGGATGGTCAAACAATACAAAGTTATATTTCTAGTAATCATCTCTATTGGAATAACAACATACAAAATGCCAATACTTTTCCAAATGTTGATAAAATGAAATTATTTATAGGTTAACATTAAAAAATATAAATTATTTAAAAATTTAATTTCCTTAAGTTATAGGTAAATGAGTATACAACTAATTCAACACTAGAATAACATGATCTTAAGTCATCTTGATAAAGAAGGTAGATTATTACAAAATAACATAACCCAAGAAGTGAGAGATATTATTGAAATAATTTATGTGGTAGAAATGTATATTCCCATATATAAATCATATAATAACATATAACAAAATAAAATTTAAGACTTTTCAAACTTATATGAAATAAGTTTAAGTGAATGGTCATAACTCAATTAAGAAAAGTTGAGTTACAAAAAATCACTACTACTAGGGAAACAAATAAAACAATAACCACTAGAATAATGGAACATTATTTGAAACATAAATACCATCAAATACAAATAATACGGTAAAAATATATCAATGGGTTGTGAATACATCATATAAAGAAAAAATTATGCACAAAATGTATTATATATCAAATAATTCGGATTGATAGAAATAATGCCCTTGTGGCTAGGGTAACATTTCAATAATAACCTCTTGAAATAGATGTATTATAATTTAAAATAATATAAAATGATTAAAATAAAAAAATTACATGATATATCAAATAATAATTATATACACCACATAAATGAAACTAGGTTCAGGATAAAAAACTTCTCTTAAGGAGAGGAATTTGATATAAAAACCTAACTTCGATCCTTCTTTATTGGTCACTTTCACCAAATGTTTTGAATAATTAAATAAATTTAATTAAATAAATAAAAAATAAACTTATTCATAACTATAAAAATTTATAATCCTCATTTATATTCATTATATATATATATATATATTATTCTGTATATTTTCAACACTAGGTGCAAGTAATCTTTATCATTTTGAGCTAGTTTCATAAAATTGCGATTGGTATTGATTATTTTTAAAAATTAAATCACTAGTAGATCATGTAATATAAATTAATATTTTTAAAAGATATTTTATAAAGATATAATTTCATTTTATGTTAGTTTTGGTTATGAATGAAGAAGATAAAATCGAAAAAGATCAAGTTTTTGTGATTCTTAATGAATGAAATGAGATTTATTAATTTAAGAGTTAAATGTTGATATAACCTTAAAAAATAAAAATAAAAATAATATTCATATTTATATCATATTATACCATTAAATTAGTTCTTATAGCCATCCATGATATAAATTTATAGCATTGTTCCAGTAGGTCGTTAAAACAACCCAGATATGAAACTCCCATGATTAATGAATTATTATGAGATGGTTTTGTTGTAATATCACAATACCTAAAGAATAATGATATTTTGTATTTTCTATTAGTTTGATATATAAAAATTTTATATAATAAAAAAATAAAAATTTTCCATAATATTATTACTTTGAAAGAAGAGATCATTTTCCTCTTAGTTCACTCACTATAAACGACTTAATTAAGAATAATTGTTTATTAATAATATCATTAATTTGTTATCAAATTTATTCTAATAGAAACTTTATTATTTCATAAATATCAGTTTTACTCAATAAATACTTATATTAATAACCAATTATGGGTGGTTATGAAAGTTACTTTTGTTTCTTGTGGTGGTGGTAGTCATCATGTACGCACACATGTTGATGTTATTTTCCATAATGGATTAAATAAATTAATAGAAAATGGTAACAGCACTAATATAGTTACACTATAGTATATTAATGATACTAATATCAAAATATTATTATGTATATAATAAATTATAATGAACATAATTAATAATAAAATATAAGTAATTGAAAATACTCAAGTTGGGTACTTGAATTTTCCTTAGAATTATCCTTGGAAATAAAGGCCTTATGTTAAATAATGATGGCTAGAAACTTTCGTATAATGGAGAGGGTTATAGAAGTAAAAATTTGGTATAGTTTTAGGGATAAATTTTAAGGGATTGTGATTCTTTATGTGTTACCATTTTATAAGTGAAGAGAAAGACACTTTTGGAAACACCATTAATATTTTCAATAATTTAATGTCACTATTCCAAGAACCATGTCATCCCATATATTTTATACACATTTTTTCCAAATTTATTGAATAAGTATACACATAATAAAATCCCAAAATATTGATATTACTAGTACCTTTTGTTAATTTAATACATAGAATAATGAATTCAAATAATGATACAACAAAAATATTTAAAACTCCATAGCATGCCACTAAATTCCCTTAATATTTTAATACTGCATGAGATAACCTAGAGAATACATAAGAAAAGGGTGAGATATAATGAACAGTAAAGGAATAATAAAATAATAACATGACTTAAATATGTACATGTGATTGAAGGGGAATATCATGGGGATATAAAAGTTAAAACAACAAATTATGAATACTCTAACATAACAAAATTTGGTAAAATCAAAGAATTATAGGAATGTAGAAACAACATAAAAATTGAAATAATAGGAATAAATAAAGGATAACCATTGATAAATATTAACATAGTGTGCATTGGATAACCACTCATATACCATACATGGTATATCATGAGATAAAAACATCAACCAAGGCAATATAAGGCTATATAATTCTTGACCCACCCATCACATTCATATCATGTACACGTATTTGTGTACTACATAGATCATACAACATAATAATGTATTTCATAAAATTTAATCCCCTGACTAAGGATTGTGTTTAATATAAATGGATGTCCCTATTCAATTATATATAGCTAGATCAAGGTGAATACCTTTGAGTGGAAATGGGGATGGGTATTCACAACACAAAAGTTCAGTAAGGAATATCCCAAGATAATTTATATAGCATAATGGGTGTACATAATGGTTAATGGAAGGATATAATGGGAGTAAAAGGTGGAATATCATTACTTGTAAATAATAAGTATAGTAAATTTATGTGTAAAAACATATTCGAACATGAGAAATCTGAAAAAGGGCATAAATGAACATACATGAATAAAGAGGAGGTAGAGAATCCCTTACCCAGAGAGGGTGACTCTAAATTATTGGGTGGATATTATTAAGAGCTTGGTAAGACCTTGGGAGAGATTTAGATAGGTATAGGGAGACTGAATTCCCAAAATAAAATATAGCTTTAACGAAAAGGAATGAGATCTTGGGTGGGTATTTATAGAAAAATAGAGTGGAATTAATTATTAAATTTTAAACATAGGTATTGGAGTCTATATAATAAAATAATAAAAACTAAAAAACATCCCAAGGTATCATCCTTTACTTTATCCAAAATAGGATTTGTTTTTAGTATTTTATTAAGAAAAGAATTGAAATCAATAAAATAATACCCTTAATGATGTGGATGCGGGTCATGTTCTTAAAGAATTGTTTTTATGACCTTAAAATATAATATAGGTTTTAGAGGATTCATTATTAGTTTTTAAAATGAAAAAAATGTCTTCCAGAACTCATTTTTCAAAAGGGGAAATATATTTTTGGCCAGGCACCCATTTTATATTTTTTATTATAAAAAGTTTGGTCTATTATGATGTCATAATACATACTGTATATTTATACTTTAGTTAATTTTTACATAAAAAATATTTTATCTCTGAAAAATATTAAAAATGAGATATTTTCTAATTTCAATCTTCTTAATTAAAAAAATGATATTTATTTTAGTAAATTCATTTCATAAATATTGGAATTTCAACTTTTAAATAAAAATTCTTATTTATTGAAAATTATTATTTTTACAATAGAAATAAAATTCTAGCCATTAAAATAATTATATTAGACCTAATTAAATTATATTAAAATTTATAATTAAAAAAATATTAATGAATAATAATATTTCAAGAAAATTATTTTTTTTTCCACAAATATTTTATTTAGAAAAAATCAGGTTTTAATCAAAACAATATTAATATATTTCCCATAAATACAATTTTGGTTTCATTATATAAAAATTTAATTTATATCAAACTCTTAATATAATAATATATATATATTATAATAATGGAAAGATATAAATATAATTATTGTTTTATAGAAATAAAATCATAAAATTCATAGTACTAGTGTCTTGATACAAAACCCATGATTACACCAGTGTACGCTCTATGGGTATGGTGTACGATGTTGGTACATTTTTGGTGTGGTTCAAGAAACATGGTTTGGGTCATGATTTCTAAAAGCATGATCATATCCCATTTATAGTTTCACTCAATTTTTAGTTGTTTAATATCATATTGTGATTGGTTGATAGAAAATAAAAGTGATTTCACCTCCCTTAAAAGCTCTCATAAATGTTCTTTGGATGGTAAGATCCCATTGGTTGTGGTCATTACTCCTTCCTCATATGTCAATTTCATATTATTACCACCATTAATATATATTAATCTTAATGTTCACTCTAAAAAAACTATATTATCAACCATTAAAATGTTCATTGTACTTTTAATCCTTCAATAAAATTATGGATATATTTTATAATGGTCCAAAATAACAAATGAAATATAACTCATGTGTTTTATATAACAAAATTTCACAATAAGGAATTTTTTCAATAAAGAAAATTAATATATAATAGTTCGGATCTTTAAATTATTCCCCCTTTCAGAAATGTATCACATGAAATTTCATTTCAAACACTAAAATAGATTATGTTACTTTTATTTCATTTCCTCATCTAGTTCTCATGTTGCCTCATCAGACATGTGGTTCTATTAGTGTACATTGACCAAGTGAGTTTTCTTATTTCATAAAAAATTGTCTATATGATATAAAATATTCATGGGATTATCCCCATATTAATTATTATTATTTAAAGGTACAAACTCCATATTTAGTGCATGGGAGGGGTCTGGTACATACTTACATAATAGGGATTCATGAAATAAATTAGGTACTTGAGATAGGTTAGGTGGGAGTTATAGTTGATATTCCATAGATCTGATGCATTCAAGTATCTCAAAGGAGAAAACATATCTAGAAATAAGCTTTAAATTATTCTCAATCCTCCTTAATTTCTTCCATTGTGATATAAAAAGGATCGCCTCATCTCATACCTCAAACAATAGGTCATGTGTACGATTTTCTATGTAGATTTTATATCAACTTTTCATAGATTTCATATGAAACTTAATGGTTTGATCCTTCCCAGTTTTATATTATATAAGATAAAACCCCTTTATCTTCCACCATCCAACTTCATCACAACATTGTTGGAGTTTGATACATCTTCCCACACAAAGCCTCATGAGGTTCTATTTTAATTATTGAATGGATGTTTTTGTTACATGAGAACTCCACTAGGGGAAGGTGATAATTCCAACATCCTTGAAAATCCATTGAACATGATATCAGTATATACTATAGAGTTTGAATGGTTCTATCATATATAATATCCATTCAAGAGTGATAAATAGTAATAAACCTCAACTCTGTATCAAATTTAGTATAAAGGATTATCCAGAATATTAGGAAAACATTATATCTCGATCAGATACAATAGAGATTTTTACTCCATACATTCTTACCCCTTCTCTTATTTATATAATAATAAATTATTTAATACGGAATCATCGTTAATATCAATTAAATGTGAAAACTTTATAAGTTGATGAACTACCACACAAATGGAGTAATTTACATTATATGTATTACAATATCCAGTGAAAAAATACATGGTTATGTTTTTTCATTTCCATACTATTATGATAATGGTTTCAATATCCCCTTATACTTCCATCATTCAATAATGAATTTTTAGAATACTAAAAATTGGGATACAAAACTTTTAAATCTCCCTCTTCATGTTATCCCATAAGAAGCATTCCTTCAAATATCTATACATTTTTTTACTTCCTTGATAAATATAGAAGGATGTTATATATGCACCATTCATAATTCCCCACTCCAATTCAAATTTTTATGGGGCACATATTCATGTTAAAAACTTTATAAATACATCATTATCAATGTTGAACTCTATAATATTAACTACCATTATTTGTAGCACCTAATCCTATTTTGGGCTTCGTTTATCCTCTAAAGAATGGATGATTTATAATTTATTTGAGGAAGGATTGATATAGTTCCTTTTATGATTCTCATACCCATTATTTTTTATTTCCAATAAGACTGGATCCCTTTTAATCATCATAATAGATAGGTTTCTAAGATCCCTTATATTTAGAGGATCTACCATGGATTGAATAGTCATAATCATTGATCATTTCTAACCACCTTTGTTGATTTACAATAATCTCCTTTAGTGTGAATATGTACTTTAGGGTTTTATGATTTATATATATGTCACAAGTTCCCTTATAGATATAATGTCACTGAATCATCAATGAGAAGATCACTATATCCAATTCGATATCATTTTTTCATTAAATCTTCTCCTGGAACTTCAATTTTTAAGAAAAATAAGATACATATTTTTTATTTTACATGATTACACACCCCAATACCATTTCATCAAGCGTATTTATAGATCCAAAATACATCCCCCTGGGTGGTTAATGTGATAAGAGAAGCATTCATTAACATCTTATTTAAATCACTAAACATATTATTGTATCTATAGATCCAATTAAACATAACCCCCTTATGAGTTATTTAGTTAGTTGGATTTTATAATCATGATAAGTTTCTCAAAAATTGATGACAGTAACTAGATAATCTAAGAAAACTATGGATCTCCATCACAAATATCAGTTTGTTCCATGTTTCAATTTCCATTTATTTTTCAATTAATGCATATATTTCACTTTAATTGTGATCAAATTTCCCAAGAATTTAACTTTCTCTAGGTATAAGTTCAATTAAGAACACAATCACTCTTTTATAAGGAAGATCAAGAAAGCCTTTAGGGAATACATTAACATATTCTCTTACAATAGGAATTCCACGAGGGAAGATATTTTCTTTAGTCCCAATCATTTTATAGATATACTCTTACTCATAAGGTAATAATATTCATATGTGGGATGATTCTTCCAAAGTAAATCTATCTAATTAATTAAAATAATATAGAATGAGTGGGATATTCATGATATAGAGGGTGATTCCATTATCGAAGAAAAATATTTTTACTATATAAAAGGAAATACAATTCATGGTGATAATAACATAAAATTCCACTAAAGGGGGTATCATAGTGTTAAATAGTAAATTTATCCCACAAATATTGATAGGGGAGAAGATATATACATGGGATGGAATAATTTCTCCATTTTCTATTTTCAGAAATATCTCGAATCCCATGTCTTGATGTTATGTTTTAATAGTTTTAATAAACATTTATGATATGAAATATTGTGTATAAACATAGTCACATAAAAAATATTATGTTCATGAATGGATGACAAGACTTAATTTCACAATATGATTCTGGTTATAATAATTTCATCCTAAAAAATAGTCTTACTGATGACAATTTCCAAAAAAATATATACATAAATGATAAAATATGAACAATTAGGGAAAACCCATAAATGACATGTATTATTTAACCTATTAATTTATATGATTCAATCTAATTTTTCATTGGTATATTTTATCGCACAACATTCCTGAGGAATTTGTGTTCCCTTCATAATGGTTTGTAAAGAGCTTGTGAATTTTTCAAAGAAAATCCCCTAGAGTGTCAAATATATAGTGAAGTAAGGCCTATTTTTCACGAATCATGTGATGGTTGAGTTACTCTCAATACACCCTTATTTGGGGTTTTAACCCTAGATAAAACTATGAAAAATCCACATCCACTTATAGTATCCACACAAGGATTTTCTTTTTTAGAAACCACTTGCTCAATACATTACCAGAATTTAGGGATGTTTTCCATTATTTTTTAATGACCTGGGTTTTTTGATTTAGTAATTTAAATATTTATATGCATACATCTGGATAAATCCTTGAATTCAACAAGATGATTGGGTGTCTTAGGATACCATAATCAATATATTAGAAATATTAATATATTCTTTTTCATGCAAGAACATCATTACAGTATAAATGATTTTTTATTTTTCAAGGGTTGTAGATGGGAAATATAAGACCACTTTTGTTTACAAAATATAGGTTTTATGCTTTTCATGACCTAAGGTTGGTTGGAACCAAAACTTCTAAGGGAGGTGAACATTGTTGGTTTCCTTTATCAAAATAAATAAATAGTTTTTTATTTTAATTAAATGGCATAATATAATTCCCTATCTTTAAATGCCCAATTATGGAAAATCTCCAAGGTAATCCACATAACTCTAAGAGGATTTAAGAGGAGGAGAACCATTATTTTTTGAATTATTGGGATCAAACAATGAACGATGATCATATCAAGGTGAATCGAGGGGCATGCGTTGAAAATAGTATATCATCATCATTGTTAAACACATTCTTCCCCAATGATTGATCCTAAATCATGGTTTGACTCAACATTTGTGGTTTCTTCCCTTTTGATTTGATAATCAAGGATTGTTTATATATTAATCATGATTTTTTCCCACCCTTCACATGAGTTATTCTATAATTTTAATTGTTTAAATGTATTATTTCATTATTAAATGTCATCACCCATGATCCCGTAATTACCGATCATTTTCCAGGATCGAATTGTACCATAATGATCATCACCTTTGTTATTGTGCTTTCCCACCACTGTTATTTGTGTTCTTCATCATTGGACCATGGTCTCATGGTTTGAAATTTTTAGGGTGGGTTTGAGTGTGATCATACACTTAGATTAAGGGTTTTTGTATGAATGAATAACAAGATGGTTATTTTGGTATGGATCATGATGGGATCATGATTTTCAAGGGATGGACAAAGGTTTTAGGACCCAATGAGAAGTATAAAAATCATAGAATCTCATTCCTGTGATTAGATTATGATTTCTATATTCTAGAGGATGAGAATTTATGGTCAAAGGAATTACTGATCAATTTTGAGTGAAACAAAGGTGAGATTAATGGTGGTGAATGAATATATAGGATCAAAGGGAAGAAAATATTTTTTTTGTGAAAAAATAGACAACATGTCATGTACTATGAAGGAAAAATTCCATATAATCACTTTGTGGAGAGAAACAAGGTGTTAGGTGGAGCAAAATATCACATTCTGTGTGGACCCCCACACATCGTGTGACCCTATGTTGGCATCTCGGTGTGTACTCCCAAATTACATTCCTTGACATATGGTAATATACATAGTACATGGGCATGGACATGTAATAAGATATAGACTGGATACCCAAACATAACCATGTGGATGGGCATAATCCAATGCACACATGGATAGCCAAAATATCATGTGAAGGATTCAGATGGTTGAGACTTGTCTTGTATAATCTAAATAGACCATTTAGTGTGACATGGATTCCCAAAACTTTTATAGGGGAGAACATGGATAGGTGGTGAGGATAGGTCACACATCATTTGTATCCCTATATACACTGTGTATTTCACCTATAAACTTCTTCCTCTCATATATCATACTTATTAACTTCTATGTAGTCCCATGAGTAGCCTATCCTGAGTGATTTTTTACAAATAACATGATGGTGTATTGATAATTTTAATTCATATATACTTTTTTATCTCCATTTACTTAAGTATTTTAATTAATTTATTTGATAATATGATTATTATGGTATTAAGTTCATGGAAACGGGGATTCATAAGGTTTCAAATAAATAAATATAGAAAAAATAAAAAATTCACCTATTACACATCGTGAACATTAAGTACATGTTGTGTAATTGGGTTTTAAAACATCTAGAAAATTGTGAACCAAGACACAAGCCAAGTCATTATATTTACAAGGGAAGAATTCAGTACATGTTGCGAATGAAAAATACACAACGTGAACTCAGTCAAACCCATTGAATGAAAAATCCACTGTGGAGATATAGCTGGAAGGAAAGTACATGTCTTGAGTCATCAGTACAAGATGTGAAAGTGGTCAATCCTTGTAAGTTGGGAAAGATAAACATGATATTTGAGTAAGATTTAGAAACCATTGATTTCTATATAGACAAGAATTACACGATGTGAAATACAATACACATTGTGTAATTTTTCTCATATATATATAGCACCCCGACAAAGGATTTTAGATGATCCGAGAGCATAATTCCTTGTTATTTTTTTCTATTTCAAGTTTCCTTAAACTTCATCCCTTTCAAATTAAAATTTAATCATTGTTTAATTATTTTATTTTAATTATAGTTTTGTGGATTGTGTTTTAAACTTCACCTTCATTTACTTTTCAGATTTACAACATAGTTTGTCATCATTTTCCCATGAACTCGTTTTTTATCCATTTTTCTCAAATTCAAAGTTTGTATTTCATTAAGTTGCAATTTGATACCCCGATTTCATGATTGTTCCATTTTTATGAATTTGAACCACTGTATGATTGTAAATCATTTAAATTTAGCATTATTATATTTTCAAGAATGTTTTTAATTAATTATGTATTTTAATCTCCATCTACCATGTGTGGCTAAAACCACCTGGGTAGGGGTCGAGAGTAGGTGTACCAGGACATTAAAAAAATATTTAATTGTTATCTCGGTAAATCTAAGACATAGTAATCAGGATAAACAATCATTGATTTTCAATTCAATTGAATGCCCCTGATCACAGGATAATGAACCAAAGGAACCTACCCCAATTGAAGTAGATTAGGCTATGATCAATAGTCTAAGATACTTTCTACCATAGAATATAAACCTAATGTTTCTAGGTTGTAACAATATCACACTCAAGTAATACTTCCCTCCTAGGTATAACTATGTTATTTGACCATATACAACTAGTGAACTATTATTTCTTCATAGCATAAAACTTAGGATCCTACAAAGTTAATCTTAAAGATAATATTTTCCATAAATACACAAAATTGACCCTGAACTCTCTCTCATTATTTAAACAATCACCGAACACAAAAAATCTAGTATTTCCAAAACTAAAGAAAACTAGAAAGGACTCCTACCCCAAAGGGTCTTAATCCATTTACTCAAAGAATATAGTTATGATCCCCATGGGATTGACCTCATACTTTCACTATATCACACCGTATATAGAGTGGTGTTTGGGATAAACCTTACAAATTCTATTCTAACCACAGTCCTTGAAAATTAAAGAATGCATTCGAGAATGGAATTTTTTTTCACCATTTCTAGGGAGTAAATTCTCTTCTCAGAAGACTCTAGAAAAATACATGGGATTACCTTTCCTTGACCCCCTTTCCTTATTTCCTTTAAAGATGACTTTACATCTACTTCACAGTCTAGTGTATGTACCAAGGTCTATTTACTCATTAGAAGAACCTTGAGACATGAAAACCTTTAACCTTCAATCCCTCGACCAAAAGGTATAGTTCTTCTTGCCACCAATCCACAATGGCTGACCAAAACAATCAAGTGGGACCCAACCCACCAAACCCTCATAACCAAAAACAAATTATTCCTAGAGAGCACTTAATGAATCATGAAAGAACTATCATGTATTATGGCCTCCCATCAATCCATGGTGCCACTCCAAGAATTTTTCATCCACCCATAAAAGCTCACACCTTCAAAATAAATCCTAAAATCATTCATATGATCTGGAACATGGGGTAATTTAGTGGGATTCAGATCGAATATCTTCATGAACACATCTCTAACATCCTATAAGTTTTTGATACTTTATACAACCAGGGAGTCCCTTTAAACAAAATTATACTACACTTATTACAATTATCTCTAAGTGATTGAGCTAAATAATAGATCAAAATTCAATCTCCTTAATCAATAACGAATTGGGGATATCCTGAAAATAATTTATTGGATAAATAATTTCCCATGATTTGGACTTGGATGATCTGAAATGACATTCAGAACTTTACTCGTTCTGATGGAGAGTCTTCTTGGGAAGTATGGGAATGATTCAAGAAGCTGATGAGGAAGTTTCCATACCCTGTACTTGACAAGTGGATTTAGTTACATACATTCTACTAATGACTCTATCCATCTTCACAAACCACCTTCGATGATGCTATTGATGTATGAATTATTTTTAAATTCCTAAAAGCCATAAGCTCTATTCTAGATGAAGTTTCTCACAATGATAGCCTATGTAAAAGTGATCTTGGAACACCTTTGTGTGGTATCCACCAAAATAATGAAAACATCATCTTAACTGCACAAGTTGAATCTCTCACAAAAAAGTTCAAATCATTTGAAATGCCTACTAAACCCCCCTCTCCCATAATGGAGATAAAATCCCGTGAGATGTGCATGGTCTTAATATTTATTTGGATTTCAAGATAGGAGTTGAAGAACTAAATTATTTTAATTACATCAATTATAATCAACACAACCCACCTTTTCAATAGTAGAAACAATAATTCCAACAGAGGCCTACTCAGTTGAAACCTCAGAATAATCAAGGATATTTTCAACAGTTAAGTGGTCAAGAAACCTTTTGGAATCAATTACCAATAGTGTATCAACCTATGAAACTAGTTCCTATACCTCAGTAAGAGATGCAATAATAACCCTTCCCACAATGAGATTAGTAGAAATACTAACCCACTCAGCCTAAACTTCAGTAACAACCTTCCCCACCTCAAAGTAACTTGGAAAACCTCTTGGATACTTTCATCCAAAAATCTTATAATTGAATGATAACTCAGGAAAAAGAAATGAAAAACCAAATAGATTCTATGAGAAATATTTAAGTTCAAATCGTTAAAATATCAAAGAATTTCTCTGATAGGTTACCAGGTACCCTACCTGGTAATACTGAGACATACCCCAGGGAAGAAGCTAAAGTTTTAGTGATGAGATGTAGGAAGATATTTGACTTTCAACAACCAAGAAGAATATATGAATGGGATCCTAAGGAGCCTAAGAAACAACTACAAATAGAATAATATGTATCACCATTGGAAACCACACCACAATAAGTATCAACAACTTAAAGTGACCAAAGTACTTATAACACAAGGAACCAATTTATGTTGGTCCACCACCAAACAATCCACCTCTTCCTTTACCAGAATGCGAGAGACAAGGAATACATGGGGTCCAATACAAAATGATCCTTGATATATTAAGTCCACTAAACATTAACATACCATTTTCATAAGCTATTGGTTAAATGATAGTGTATGAATTTTTTTTTGAAGGAGTTGTTATCCAAAATAAGAAAGATATAAGATATTGGTGTGATCTAATTGAATGAATAACTCCCTACTATTGTGCAGTAGAAAATCCCACAAAAAATGAGAGATACCACAAGTTTTTTCAACTACATGAGATATTAGAGAATGTAAATTTAGAAGAGCCCTATGTGATGTTGGATCCAACATCAACTAAATGTCAATGAGTGTTTTGTGCAAGCTACGACTCCAAAAAATCAAAACAAATCGAGTAGCACCACAACTCAAAGACCAATCAATGAACTTCACAAGGGGAACTCTTGATGTTGTTTTAGTTAAATTTGGAAAATTATTCTATATAGAAGACTTCCTAGTTTTGAACTTGGGAGAAGAAGGAAAAATCCCCATTATACATGGAAGAACATTCCTAGCCATAATAATTTTTTTTGAAATATGTGAATCAAGGATTTATGATCTTCTGAGTTGGATAAGAACATGTAGTGTTCAAGCTGGATAAAAATTCTGTACAATCAGTCAATGTTGCTAATTTGAATGCCATTTCTCTTAACCAAAAAAGAGAAGAGTACATTTCCATTGAAGAAGAAAAAATAGTGTCACTCTTAGAGAAGTAAGAAAAGTATGACTTTTAGGAAGTAAAATTCATTGAACCACTGAAAAGGGATAACGTAGCACCTTTAATACCCTTTATATTTCAACCCCCAATGGTGGAACTAAAACCTCTACCCAGTACTCTGAAATACTCATACTTAAGAGTGTCAACCTCTCTACCTGCAATCATTAACTCTCAACTATCTCAGGAACAAGAAGGAAAATAGTTTAGAATTTTGAAGAGATATAAGAACTCCATTTCCTAGGGAGTGTAATAGATAAAAGGAATCAATCCTTATAAATGAACTCACAAGATTATACTTAAAGAATGTGAAAAGATGAAATGTCAAACTCAAAGGAAGCTCACACCACCAATGAAGGAAGTCTTCAAAAAGGAAGTGCTGAAACTCTTGGATACATGAATAATATTTTCCATTTCTGATAGTGAATGGGTGAGCACTCTATAAGTTGTACCTAAGAAAAGAGGATTCATAGTAGATAGAACTGATAAAGAAAAATTGATTTCAACACACACCATAACTAGATGGACAGTCCGCATAGATTAAAAATAACTGAATTCAGCAACATGGAAGGATCATTTTACCTTACCATTCATGGATAAAATACAGGAAATACTTGTAGGACATGAATTATACTATTTCTAGTATGGATATCTAGGGTATAAATAAATTTCAGTTGACCTCATTGATTACCTAAAGACCACATTCACATGCCAATTTGGTACTTTTTCCTATGGGAGAATTTCATTCATAATGTGAAATGATCTAGAAAATTTTAAGAGATGCATGAAACATATTTTCCATGACATGGTCAAAGAATTACTAGAAATATTTAGGGATGTATTCTTAGTTTATGGAAGATATTTGGAGGTCTGTTTAAGAAATTTTGAATTATTCCTCCAATGCTGTGAAGAAAAATTCCCAGACCTGAATTGAGAGAAATGCCATTTTATAGTCTAAGGAGGAATACTCCTCTAGAATATGATTTCCAAAGGAGGAATAAAATTATATCTAGCCAAAATAAAAGTCATAAAGTACTTGGACAAACCATAACCAGTGAAGGGAATAATAATCTTTCTAGGCCATGCTGTATTTTATAGATGATTCATAAAAGAATTTTCAATGGTTTCTTGACCATTGACATGCTTAAGGTCAAAATAATTCCATTTTGAATTCACTAAGGAATGTAAGAAGGCATTTCAAAAGTTGAAAACAGGTCTAATAGTATCCCTAGTCATCATTTCACCCATATAGGATAAGGAATTTGAGTTAATGTGTGATTCCAATGGACTTTTATTGGTGTTGTGATAGGACATTGAATTTATCATGTATTTTATCCCATATATTATTGTAATTTCCCGTAATTCCATGTAATTTTTTTAAATTATATAGGATTATTTCGAGACCAGAAACTCAGACGACACATGATTCTGAGGCTTAGTGAGCCTAGAATAGTTTTTTGAATTTTTTTTAAGTTAATTAAAATAGTGTGTGTGTGCAGTTTTGGATGCTTCTAAATGGGTTCCCAGATTAAAAATCATAGTGAACTGTTGCATCTGAAATGACAACATTACCTAATTATGGACCTAACCTCAACCTAAACAGGTCGAGGGGGTAAGTTAATTTCCAAACATTTTAAAAATAAAATAAAATGAAGTAAAATAAAATAAATTTGAAAGTTTATTTTATTCAAATGTTTTCTACAACGTGATAGGGAAACTATTTCATTTAATAAATGAAACAGTATAATGTTGGAAACTCAACATAACATAAATATTGAATAATGTTCGCCACTTAATTACATAGTGAGGATACAAGGTCCTTGGAGGATCCAAGTTTCTTTTTCTTCGAATCCTTGGTGGAGGTTGGTTAGCGAATGACAAGTGGTGACAAATGATGAACAATGAAATATCAATGAATGGGTTTATACCTAACATAAACGGCTTGATGAGAAATGAATGCATGATTCTTCCTTCATTAGAAATTGATCCAAAACCATGCAGGGTGTCTATTAAATTAGTTTTATTTCCACGTTTCTAAAACTCCACAATGAGTATGAATCATTATATGAATGTAATGGTTAACAGATCATGTTTTATAAATGCAGGATGGGTTGATTATTTTAGGATTTTAAGGGTAGAAATTTGGGTGATTATCCCCTTCCCATTCTTTCCTTCTAATGGGATGAACGAAGGACTAATGAATGGGGCCAATGTCTGTGCCTCAGGTGTTATTTGTGATTTTTCCTAACTTAGTTCGAGCGTTTTTGGAGAAGTGGGTTGCAAAGAGGATTCGAGCTTGCGACAGGCGAACAAACGACCTGAGGGCTCCAGATCACCTTCTGGTTTAGAAAACCAACCACCATAGCAGACCTAGTGGCCCGCAGAAGAGATTGTAGGTAGGATGGTGTTGGCGATGGCCTGTGGTGGAACATTATGGTGGCCACATGTGAGAGTTGGAACATGTCAATGGGTTACCACAACAGTATGGTGGCTTAAAAAATGATCCATGGGTAGTGATCCAGGTTACCGATAATAGTCGGTGGCGGGTGTGAGCGGATGCGGCGAGTCGTGTTGCATCACGCAGCTGGAGGGTCACAATCTTCCTTGAAAGCAACGGTGGACCCCGTAGAAACTGCGGGGTGTAGGGAGACATGGCACACTAACCACGTCTTGGATGGAGCTAGCTGACTTGCTCATAGTGGGTTGGGTAGGAGGAGGTGGGCTGGTCAAGGTGGCCTAGCATGCCAGACCCGCAACTCAGTGAGCTGGACCCACCACCCATACATCCAAAGTTAGGCCTAGAAAATCGTCCTGGATCTTAGTCGGGTTGGCAGACCCAGGTCAGGTCGGTGGACACTGGGCCGAGTCAGGTGGGGTCAGTCCAATCTGGTCGGACCAAACCTAGAACCCATTGTACCCTTTTAAGTAAAACAATCATCACTTGTAAATATTATATTCGATTGAAGAGTCGTTTCTAGTGTTTGGACATTTTTGATAAGGTGTTCCTTTTGACATACACCATGTGAGTTTCTATGGATATTGACATATGACCAATGGATTTAGGATTAGATTCTCCTAGAATCAAGTATTCTATAAGTGGAAATCCTGCAGTTGGATGTGATGAGAAGGAAGTCACGAGTGGACCTAAGTGGGTAGCCAAGTAGACCTCAGTGGCTTTACTGATGAGTATTCGAGTGGACCTCAATGGCCTAATAGATGAGTTGTAGCCGAGTGAACCTATGTGGCCCAGAAGACGAGCTGTAGTTGAGCAGACCTCAGTGGAGTAAAACATGAGAAATATCCGAGCAGACCTCAGTGACCTAGAAGACGAGAAGTAGCAAAGAGGACCTCAATGGACCAGAAGACGAGCAATAGTTGAGCAGTCCTTAGTGGCCCGACAGATGAGCAGTAGTCGAACAGACCTTAGTGGACTGGCAGAGGAGTAGTATCCAAGTAGATCTCAGTGGACCGCCCGATGATCACCCCTTAGTGACTCATCAGGAATGAGTCCCTTAACAGTAAAAGATGATCCAAATTTATGACTATTAATATTGCTTTATATACTTTCAGTTATACTTGTCTAAGTTATCCATTTTATTGTGCGTACTTTTGATTTCTGGTCATTTTTTGTGGTTTGGGGATCCTACTGAGTATTGTATTACTCACCCCAACACGGGTTTCTCCCACATGTTTCATGTCTTGTGAAGATGATAAATGATTTGAAGGAGACCTCAGTGGCCCCGGACCAAGCAGTGCCTGGTGAGATCAAAAAAGTGAGGCATACTCATATGGCTTCGAACAGATACTCTAATCCTACCCTTCAGGTAGGGTTTTCAGTGAAATGATTAACAGAGACCTTTTTACTTTCTTTTTTTTTTCAACTTTTCTTTATTGGGTTTGTATCCAGGCCCCTTTAATTTTATCTTGTAAAATTTTACACTTAGTTGTTGTCATAGTGGCATGTGTGTTTTCCTTTTAAGCATTGTGGGATGGGGTTGTGGGTGTTCATGTGTACAAGTACTCTGCTAATGCCTCCCACTTTTAGGATAGTTCCTTTGATTCTAGTCTCCAGCCCCTGGCCTTCAGGAGGCAGGCTTGGGGTAGTCGAAGCACGAGTCTTGGGGTACGGGTTGTGAAAAATTGGTATTAGAGGCGGTCTATCGAAAATTAAGGATTGAGAGTCTTTGATTTTGTTTTTGGGAAACAGGGTTAACTACGACGAGTTTGACTATTAGGATTGGGGAGTCCAGTGTTTGTGTGGCGTCTGACGTATCCATACACCAGGACCATGAATTCTTCTTTTCAACATGGTACATAAAACCTTTGGTTTCACGAATCATTTAGGATTTTTAATGTTTCCAAATTTCATTCTTGAGTCATCTAACCAAGTATAACCTATTGATCATGGTTTATTATGATCTATTTCAGGATGACACTATGCATAAATCTAGTGAGGTTTCCAATGTGTTACCATGAGGATGGTACACCTAGCGATGAGGCATCAATACAGAGACCAGTACCAGAGATGACCCCACAGGGAGGTGCACTAGGGTTTCCACCAATCATTGGTCAATAGTTTCTATTGGTACTTCCGGTAGAGGATGAACGTAGGATCAATGTATTACATAATTTCTAGAGGTAGATACCTATCATTTTTAGGGGTGTGACTGACGCCCAGGTGGGAGAAGTTTAGCTCGAGGTAGTTACACGAGTCTTCCATCTGGTGTGGATTCCTATCGACCTGATGGAGATCTTATCCACGGTCCTTCTTTAGGTCCCTGTGGGGAGATGGTATAGCTTCACGATCCATACACACGATGAGGACACCCTCACCTGGATAGAATTTGAGTGCCTCTTCAGAGAGGAGTTCTTTCTAGAGACATTTTGCTTAGTGTGCATACATGAGCTACTACACTTACAACAGGGTAGCATGATAGTGGCAGAGTGCTCAATGATATTCACTGAGCTTTCTCGCTACTCCGTAGACATGGTGTGATACCCATTATTTAGGTCTAGAGCCTTTTAGTAGGGAATATGATGGCAAATCAGGGAATCCTTGGTATCATTTAGCATCCTTACTCAGGTCGGGGTGCTGGAGTGATCCCTACTCATGGAGAGATTACTAGAGGAGTAAGTTCCATCAGCAAGAGCTACCAATAGACCCAAGGTGGAAGAGTCTTCAACTGTGGGAAGCAGTCAGTTGAAACAACATCCCATGTCACATAAATAACTTATTTTAAAGTTATTTTTAATTTAATTTCCATTATTTCTTTGTTTTGGGGGTTTCCCATGCATTTTTGTAGGAATGGATGAGCTTTCAAGATTTGGGCCAAACTGTGAGCCCAATTCCAGATTTAAAAAGAAATTTTGATTCCTTTATAACTCCTTCATTTTTCAAAATTTTTCATCCATTCTAATTCATACTTGGCATCCCCTGACCTATAAACACCACCAAAGGACTATTTAGAAATCTATAATCATGGTGGATTTGAGTTTTTATATAAGGGATTGGGCCTGCCCAAAAACCCATTTCCAGCATTATAAATATTTTTTAATTCTTTAATAAAGAATTCAATTTTTAAGTTTATTCTATGATTCCAACTCTCACCCGATCCCACTTACCTAAGGTGCGCCCCCATTCTCTCCTCACCCAATTTGGAGCTCCATGGAATCGCGAAATTGCACAAAACTTCTCTGGATTTCAAAAATATCTGAGATTTTAGGAGGTAGATTGATCCTTTCATAACTCTTCTATTTTTACTCTTTTCCCCCATTCTAGTTCCTACATGATCTCCTCACCCTTATTCAAACCTAACTTAAATGTTTAGCTATTTTAAAATTCAGATACTTGTGGATTTTAGGTCGTTTCTTTCAAGATTGTTTTGTGTAAGTGTTTCTCTCCTCAATTTCTTCCTTCTCCTTAGGGTTTCCTCCCTCTTTCATGAATTTATATAGTATCCAGACGTTATGGTTCATACCTAAAGTTTGATTTGGAGTATTTTTGGTGAAATATTATGGTTTAGGGTTCGTTTTCACTTTATTATGGTGTCGAAGAGGTGAGGTTGTGGTTTCACACCAAGATTCAAGGGTTTTGACTCAAAAGGTAGGTGATTCCATGTATAAACAATTTATAATGATTTATACTTCTTGGTTTATTAATTTATTATATTTAAAATCTATTGTGTGTGGTTCGAAAACTATTTTTTATGGATTTGGTTAAGTGTTTAATTTTGTAGTCTCATTTTTTCTTGGAATTGGGTTCTTTTCATGCGTGGCTCTTTGGGAAATGTTTGGGTGTATTTTATAACATATGAAGGTAATTTATTAGTGTTGAAAGGGGATGAAAATTCTGTTTTGTTAATTCCTTAATGTCATGTGGGCCTTGTAATGGGGTTTTTGAATGGTTTTAATGTGTGAAACCATGTTGTACTTCTTGAACATGATTTGTGAAAACATGTGTTTTTCAGGTGTACCTTTTTTGGTATTGTTTGAGGTATTTGTATAAAACTTACGGGTGGTTTAATAACTATTTTTAGGGATGAAAATTATGTTTTGGATTGTTATCGGTATGGTTTTGGTCTTGAATGAGGGTTTTGAAATGGGTTTTGTATGAAAACCATGGTTGTACCTCTTGGGTTGGTATTATGAAAAGTGTAAATTATTTAATGAGTTACAAAAAGTTTGAAATGGTTTCTTATGTACTGTTTTGGTGATATTATGTTCCTAAAATGAGCTTTTGAAACATATAGTGGTTAGTTATGTTGTAAAACATTTTGGTAATGTTTTTTAATTTGTCGAGGTGATTTATGAAACTGTGGTGTGGGTGCGAAACATGTTTTCGGGTTGTTTTGCGTGAGTGTGATGTGAAAAAGGGATTTTTTTTATGTAAATGATATTATATAACATGTGAGTGGGATGTTATGTGATGTTTAACATCTTGGGAAAGATTTTATAAAATTGTTAATAGATTTTTTGAATTGTTAATGATGTGTAGAAAGTGTTTTGGGATATTTTTGGTGTGAGCGTGATTTCAAAATTCATTTGAATGAAAAAGTGAATTTTTAGACTTTTGTGGTATACATGTGGCCTGTTTGGTGAATTTGTGATGTAAAAATGATATTTTTATGTGAAAAGTATATTTATTGACTTGTTGAACTTGTCTGAGCACAAGGGGTTATTTTTTATTTCTTGTGCTCATTAGTTAATTTGTGCTTACCGTCGACATACAATATTGTTGGATGGAAAATTCAGTAGTGTTGACATTATTTTTAAAAGTGTTGATTCTTAATGATATCCCACTTGAAAACTGTTTTAATTTTTAAGTTTCATCTTTTAGAAATTGTAACTATCATTTCCTGTTTATGAAAACAAGAAGGATTTTCTTCATTGAATGTTTATCACATGGAATCTTCTAGTGGTGGTATCCAACTGGGAATTGGCTCACACCCTACTTACAACCTTGGGTGTAAGTAGACTTGGTTATTTTTTGTTGTCGCAGGTTGGGTACATTTTTTTTGTGCCAGTGGTTCGGGTTTCTAGCAGGTCCTTGGGGGTGAAGTCTTATGGAGATGGCTTGAGGGTGGTTCCCCTTTCCATGAGGGTTATTGGGATGTTTCCTTTTAGTTTCGTAGCTTTGTTATAGTCTTGGTGAGTTTCTTTAAACTATGAAATTGAGTTCTAAATTTTTGTAAAAGATTTTTTTTGGTTTGAAAAATCCAGATTTGTTTTATTGGATACATTTGTTGTTTTAATTTTATAATATCGGGTAAATTTTTCCCAATTCTCATTTCATGATACCCGAGCACTTGTGCCAGCCCATAGGAATCAAGAACGCCCTTCTGGCCTTGTCACATGCCAATTTTGGATCCAGTTTCAGTGGGGACCAGATTTGGTTCATGACAGCCCATGTGGGCCAAGAATTTTGGGAGATGACCCTAGGATGCAGGATCGGTGGTACATGTACCCAAGGGTGGATGTATTCTTTATAGGGTCAAGGTGTGCTCCTCATGCGGCAGGTAGTGGAACATGGCTCGTGACTGACTGAATCTCCACAAAGATGACTAGTAGATGGTCGAGGGACCACTGAGGTAGAGGAATGGTTCAGGTGAGGTGGTCTGCAGGGCGACAGATGTGGCAGGGGAGCTGGCAGAGTAGTAGGCAGTTCATGGTGGTTCTATGCGCTACCACCACCACCCCCATGTGGTTCACCACGGGCTCTAGGAGATGGTGAAAATGGAATGTCTAGCTATAGGTGATGGAGTCTTACATCCACAATGCTCTAGATATGATCGGAGGTACGATCTATGTCTTCTCCACCTTAGTTGTTTTTCTTATAGGCATAGGTGCCAGTTACTCTTTCCTATCCATGGAACTTGTTTAGGGCTCATAGATTCAGGTGGAGCCATTGGATCTACCCTTATAGTTGGAGACTCCTAGAGGAGAGGATTCCATGATTACACATTGGTGTTAGTAGTTTGATCTTATTCTGGGAGGTGAGAGCTTTGGTTGTGATCTCCTATTAGTGGTGTCGAATCCTTATGACTTCATCTTGGGTATGGACTAGATATCCACTGTTTATGCTCATATCAACTACTTTAAACATAGAGTAAAATATCTCTATGGGGATGGGACCATATTTTCCATCACTGGTGAGAAGGGAGAACTTACAATACATGACAGATTTTATCAAAGGAGGGTGCAACTGATCACTCACCAGTTGGCTAGCCTCACACTTGGTGCAGTGGATGAGAAGAGTCTTCGCTTTTCTATAGTGGTGGATGATTACAAAGAAATATTTCCTAAAGATGTTTTGAGATTAACTCCCCACAGAGAGGTAGACTTCAGCATTGATCTATACCCCAAGATGACACCGATATCCAAACCAGCATATTGGATGGATCCCATAGAGCTTCGTGAGTTGAGGGTACAACTTTATGGTCTTCCGGAGAAGGGATTCGTGTGACCCAGTGTTTTAGCATGGGAGACAGCAGTTTTGTTTTCCAAGAAGGAAGATGGGAGTTTGAGGTTGTGCGTGGACTTTCGATGCCTGAAACAGGTGACTGTGAAAAAAAATACCCACTACTGAGGATTGATGACCTCTTCAATCAGCTAAAGGGAGCGACATGGTTCTCGAAGATTGACCTTAGATCAAGCTATCATCAGCTCCATGTATGGGATGAGGATGTACCGAATACAACCTTCATGTGACTGTATATCCACTATGAGTTCTGGTTGAGGCCGTTCGACATGACTAGTGCTCTATCAGTGTTCATGGGACTCATGAATAGGATCTTCTATCCTTACCTTGACTGGTTTTTTGTGGTCTTCATTGATGAAATCCTAGTGTACTCAGTTTTTGAGGAGGAGCATGCTACACACCTATGGATAGTCCTGGATACACTCTAAGAGAACCATCTTTATGAGAAGCTCTCAAAGTGTCCGTTTTGGATTGAGGAGGTCCACTTCCTAGGACACGTCATTTCAAATGATGTAGTTGCAGTGGATCCATCAAAGATAGAAACAGTTCATTCTTGGGATCCTCCTAGGGGTATGGAAGAGATCTGAAGTTTATTGGGTTTATCTAGGTACTATCAGAGGTTTGTGACCAACTTTTAAGGGTATAAGAACCCTTATCATCTTTGACATGGAAGGGAAAACCCTTCATGTGAATGGATATGTTCCAGAAGAGTTTCCATGAAATGAAGTAGATATTGACGAGTGCCCCCAAATTGAGACTAACAGAGGATGGAATTGGGTATGTAGTTTTTTGTGATGAATCAGGGACTAGAATGGGTTGTGTCTTGATGCCAGAGCAAGCAGTTATTGCCTAAGGTTCACAGCAGTTGAGAAAGCATGAGTAGAACTATACGACACATTACTTGGAAATAGTATTAGTAGTATTTTATTTGAAGATATGGAAGCACTACTTGATGGGTGAGAGGTTTACCATCTACTTCAACCACAAAAGTCTCAGGTATATCTTCTCCAAGAAGGAACTAAACTAGTGGCAGTGAATAACGCTAGAGTACCTCCATGACTATAAATTCGAGAAATTATATACTCCCGGGAAGTGGAACGTGGAAAAAAATGCACTCAGTAGGTGACCCAGTTTGTAGTTATTGAGTGAGGCATTAGAGAATTTATCTATGATTCATATATATTTTGTGGATGATGATGGACAAGATTATCTTCAGTCGATGACATTCACTTCCAAACTCTTATGGAGAGTTACAGAGGCAGAACTTGTAGATGTTGACGGGGAGGCTCAACGTGCTCAGTTATCCTTAGGAAAATCTCTTGATGAATATTCGATAGGAGGGTAGCACATCATCCTTTTTAGTGGAAAAAATGTTGTTCTAGTGGTGTCATGTGAGGAGCTTCTGAAGGAGTTCCACACAACCCCTTTGGTGGCACATCTAAGAGTGGAGAAGATGTACCAAGAGCTCCGACATCAATACTGGTGGTCGGGGATGAAGAATGAAGAGGCTGAGTTCATTTCACGGTACCCCGCTTGTCAGTAAGTGAAGGTGGAGAATCTGGTTCTTGCAGGTTTGACTCAGCCGTTTGATGTGATGGAGTGGAAATGGGATGGTATCTCTATGGACGTTGTGATTAGTATACCCCGTACAACCAGGGGGCATGATACCATCTGGGTGATTGTTGTCTGGCTCACCATGTCATCTCACTTCCTATGAAGCCAAGAGTAGGGTTTAGTAGAGGGCTTGGGATGCCTCTATTTGCATGAGATAGTTCGACGCCATGGGGTCACATCGACGATAGTCTCGGACTGAGACACACACATTACATCTTGGTTTTAAAAGGGATTGGAGGAGGTGTTTGGGACTTAGCTTCATTTGAGCATGGGTTTTCAGCCCCATACAAATGGTCAGATGGAGAGGACTATCCATGATTTAGAGGAAATGCTTCATGCTTGTATCTTGGGATTTAGGCACATCTAGAAGGATCACCTACCACCAGTGGAGTTCTCTTTCAACAACAAAAACCACTCCACCATTAGTATGGAACCATTCAAGGTACTTTACAGGTGACCATGCAGATCACCATTATGCTGGGAAAACCCTAGGGAGTAATCCCTCATGGGTCTAGAGTTGGTAAGGGATACCACCGAGAAGGATCAAGTCATATAGGAGCATCTGAGGACTACACAGAGTAGACATAAATCTTATTCTAACAGGATACAAAGGCCCTTGGAGTTCAAGGAGGGAGACCATGTGTTTGTTTTGGTCTCACCTCGATAGGGATTATGGAGATTTGGCTGGGGAGAAAATTTATCTCCAAGATTTATCGTCCCTTTCAAATTATGAGAATATTTGGCGAGTTAGATTACCACGTAGCTCTCCCCCCATAGATTCACCAACATTATAATGTCTTCTACATATCATATTTGAGGAGGCACAGGCATGGTTCTCTGCACTTCATTATCTGGGGTGAGTTGGACATCGACGATGGAGTGACGTTTGTAGAGTTCCCGATAGAGATTGAGGATCGATAGGAGTGGATCCTTCATGGATGGTATATTCATAATGTGTGTGTTCGATGGTAGCACAAGAATCTCCATGAGAGCACTTGGGAGTGGGAGGCTCAGAACCATACTCAGTCCCCCATTTGTTTGTTTAGCCCTTGTTTTTCATTACAATGACTTAAAGCCCTATTGGTGTGGGTAATGTAATGTACTGGAATTCCATATAATTTTTTTATATAATATGAGATTATTTCGAGACTAGGAACTCAGAAGAGACTTGATTCCAAGGCCTAGTGATCATGAAATAGTAGTTTTAACTTTTTTTAAGTTAATTAAAATTGTGCGCATGTGTGGTTTTGGCAGCTTCTAAACGGGTTCCCATATTAAAAATATGAGGACACTCTTACATCCAAAATGATAAAATTACCAAAGAATGGACCTAACCTCAACTGACATGGGTCAAGGGAGAAAGTTAATTTCTGGGAATTTTAAAAATAAAATAAAAATAAGTAAAATAAAATAAACTGGAATGTTTATTTTATTCATATGTTCTCTACAACGTGATAGGGAAACTATTTTATTTAATAACTGAAATATCATAATGTCAGTCATTCAAGGTAACATAAATGTTGGATAACATTCTACACATAATTACATAGCGAGGATACAAGGTCGTTGGAGGATCCTAGTTTCTTTTTCTTAGAATCCTTGTAGGTGGCTGGTTCGTGAATGGTGAGCGGTGACAAATGAAAAACAATGAAGGATCAAAAAAAGGGTTTAGACTAAACATAGGTGACCTGAAAAGCGATGAACACATGATTCTCCCTTTTTCAGAAATTGATCCAAAACCAAGTAGGGTGTTGATTTAATTATATTTTTCCACGTTTCTAAAACTCCACAATGAGTGTGAGTCATTTGACGAACAGAATGATTCACATATTGTGCATATAAAATGTGGGATAGGTTGATTATTATAGGATTTGAATGGTATAAATTTGAGTGATTATCCTCTTCCCATTCTTTCAATCCAATGGGACGAATGATGACCGAAAAAATAGGGCCAATGTCTATCCTACAAGTGTTCTTGGTGATTTTTCTAATTTCATTCGATCATTTTTTGTGAAGTGGGTTGAAAAGAGGATTTGAGCCCATGAAAAGTGAGCGAATGACCCAAGGACTCCAGAGAACCTTCTGATTTAGAAAACGGACCATCAGAGCGGACCTGGTGGCCCACAGAAGACACAGTCGGTGCATCGGTGCCAGCGGTGGCAACCATGTGTGGGAGGTGGTGTGTGCTGATGGCGAACCGCGAAAGTGAGGTGGCCCACAACATTGACCTTGAGTGGTGATCCTAGTTGACATAAGTTAATGACGGTTGTCGTGAGCGGATGCGGAGAGCCTGATCACAAGGATGGAGTGTCGCAGTCCGTGTGGACCATGGTGGTGGACCCCATAGTGACTATGGGGCGGGGGGAGAAACGACGTGTCAGCCACATCTCACTTAAAGCAGGCCAGCCCACTCATAGTGGGCTGGGTTGGAGGTGGTGGGCCACTTCGGGCAGGCCGCTCTGAGCGGCCAAGCAGGCCAGACCCGCAACCCAACCCTCCTAGGTTGAGCCCTGAAACCCGGGTCAGGTCCGGGTCAGGTTGGTGGACCCCGATCCTAGTCGGGTTGGGTCAGTCCACTCGGGTTGGACCAGGCTCATACCTAACCAGTCCCTTTTTAGCAAAACATTAATAACATATAAATTTTATGTCCGATTGACAATCCATTTGCAGCATTTGGACACTCTCAATGAGGAATTCCTTTTGACATACTCCATGTGAGATTCCGTGGAGATTGAGATATGACCTACGGACTGAGGAGTAGATTCTCCCAAAATAAATAACTCTACAAGAAAAAATACTATAGCTAGTTGTGAATAGAAAGAAGTGACGAGTGGGCCTTAGTGGGTATCCAAGAATACCTCAGTGGCCCGGTAGATGAGTATTTGAGTGGAACTTAGTGGCCTAGTGGATGAGTAGTAGCCGAGATGATCTCAGTGGCCTAATAGATGAGCAATAGCCGATAGGACCTCAGTGGCCCGATAAACGAGCAGTAACTAAGCGGATCCCAGTGTCCAGATTGAAAAGCAGAAGATGAGAAAGCCTCAATGGCCCAAAAGATGAGTAGTATCCTAATATACCTAAGTGGCCCGATAGACGAGCAGTAACCGAGTAGACCTTAGTGACCTGACAAATGAGATTCCCTCAGTGACTCGTCAAGAATGATTCCCTCATCAGTACAAGATGATCTATCTTTGGAACTAATAATATTGATTTCAATAATTTAGGTTATACCTATGTGATTTTTCCATTGATTCAAGTGTACTTTTCATTTATAGTCTTTATTTAAGGTTTGGGGTCTCTGCTGAGTATTGTGTTACTCACCCCTGCATGGGCTTCGCCTGCACATGTCATGTCTTGTGCATACAATCAATTATTTGATGGACCCCTTTGTGGTATGGGACCTGGTAGTGCCCGATGAGATCATAGAGTCATGGTGTACTTCTACGGCTTCTAATAACTTCTCTACACCTACAATTCTGGTATGGTTTTCTATGGATGGATTTATAGAGACCCTTTTACTTTATAGTTTTAGCTTGTCTTTGATGGGATTTTAATCCGGACCCTTTAGTTTCTGTTGGTACTATTTTACACTCAATGGTTGTCTTAGGGGAATGCATGTTTTCTTTTTTAGCATTTTGGGTTGGGGTTGTGAGTGTGTGTGTGTGTATAGGTACTCGGATAATACCTCCCACTTTTAGGATAATTCCTTCGACATTAGTTGATAGCTCTATCCTTTGGGAGGTGGGCTTGGGGTTGTTGTGACACAGGACCCAGGGGACGGGTTGCGACAATTATGCAATCCACACAATAAGTGAAGCTAAATCTAGCTACATGACTATAGACAATGATCTTTTATCCATTCTATATGAATTTGAGAGATTCCATTCTTATATTTTTTTTCCAATGTGATTGTAAATACTAATCATGATACCCTATTATACTTGATGAACAAGAAGGATGCCAAGCCAAGGCTAATACAGTGGATCCTCTTACTGCAAGAGTTTGAGATTTTAATCGAGGACACAAAAGGCACATAAAATGTTATTATTGACCATCTAACCTGACTTCCCTTGTCATTTATCAAGAAATATGAGGAAGCTGACATTAAAGTATAATTTTGAGAAGAAACCCTTTTTAGCATCAAGATTCAACTATAGTTCTCTAAAATCACCTATTATATCACCATTGAATATTTACATCATGATTTATGATATCAATATAGGAAAATATTCTAGGAATAAGAAAAAAATTATTATTGGGTTGAATAAATGACGTTCAAGTGTTGTGCTGAAAGAATATTGAAATGATGGATTCTTGAGAATGAATCCCAAAATGTGATTGAGATGTGTCGCACATCACCAGATGGATAAAATCATGGATTGAGTGCACAATAGAAAAAATTCTACAAAGTGACTTTTCAAGTCCATGCTAAAAAAATATGTGAGGGAAGTATACTAAATATGTGATATATATCAGTGGACTGGAAACATAGGAAAAAGGAATGAGCTATCACAAAATCCCATTGTGGATGTAAAAATCTTTGATGTTTGTAGCACAAAATTCTTAGGACCATTTACTGTTTCATATGGAAAATCCTACATTATGGATGGCATTGACTACCTCTCAAAATGGGTTGAAGTTGAAGGTAATATACGTGAAACAACAAAAGTTTTCATGAACTTTTTTAAAAAGTACATGTTTACAAGATTTGGATTTTCAATATTACCCATTATGTGTCAAGGAACACACTTCACAAACCATGGTGTGTGAATATTTTTAAAGAAATATGGTATCCAATATAATGCAGGAACTCCCAACCACCCACAAATAAGTGGTCAAGTAGAACTGTAAAATAGGGAGATAAAGATAATTTTGGAAAAGACATCAAATAAACGAAGAACAATCAGGAGTATCAAATAGGAACATGCACTATGGGAATACTACACTACATATAAGACATCCATAGGCACAAAACCATTCAGACTGGTTTATGGGAAACCAATTCGTCTCCCAATTGACCAGGAGCATCATTCATTTTTGGCGATTAATAAACTAAATTTAGATTCTGAGTATGCTGGAGAAATTGGTATGCTTTAGTTAACCTAATTAGAAGAAATAATGAGATACACCATTGAAAATTATAGGATCTATAGGGAATATATTAATGAAATGGAATGATCAATGCATTTGTAGGTGTGTCTTTATACTAGGGAATAAGGTCCTTCTATATATCTAATGATTGAAACTCTTCCCTGGTAAGATGAAATCTTGATGGTTTAGTATGTTTAATGTTGTTTAATTCTTCCCATATGGGACCATTGAAATTCAGAGAGAGGGTGGACCACCATTCATGGTTAATGGTCAAAGACTAAAAATATTCCAAGAACCCCTCCAGGAAGGATGTGTCATCAGCCTCAAGTTCAATTGAGCCTAGATTGAGTCAATCTCATGATGTTAAAGGAATTGCTGACTGAGAGGAAACCCAAGATAGTAAATCTTATCCAAGGATAGATTTGGCTAGACTTAGAATTTTTTTATGAGCTAAGAGTTAAATATTAGGGGTTAAACAAGTTCTGAGCTAAAAATTAAAATTAAACATTGTGTAATACCATTACACAATGCATAACATTTCTTTAGAAAAATAATTTTAAATAACCATTACATGATGCGAATGACTGCTACATGCAATTTAACTCACATGGTCTATTTTTTAAAAATGTAGTTCTTGAAACCTAGGTTCAGGACTCATAGAAAACTCAAAAACCCTCACCTCCATTCTCTTTTATCCCAAACACTCGGGCCTCCCTCTCCCTCATGCTTCCCTTAGTCCCCTTATCTTATCAACCATGAAAAAACCCACACCACTGCCCCATCCTATTCTTCTCTAAAGACATGCCCCCTATTCCTCACCTCACCCTCTCTTCCAAGCACTATACGTCTCCTCCTACCTTCCAAACACCCACCCCAACCACATGTGAACACCCTCTCCCTATCTCGGACTAAAACCATAACTGAACCCTCCTCATTCTTTCCCTCCTAAACCTACACCCCATCAGCCTCTTCATTAATGGAAAGAACTAAGATGATGAAACCCTACACCTTGTTTTCCACGTCCTCAGATGAGCAACCATCAGTGAAGCACCCATGTGGAGCCATATCTCCATCGCCTTCCAGACCTTCTAAACCACATGCGGTAGCCCGTGCTACACCACCTACTCAGATAGAATCCACATAAACCTCTAGTAAAAAAACCTCCACCTTCACCCCATCCATTTATTCACCGACCCGAAGCATCAGGTAAATGTCATCAGCTTGTAGGTCAAGCTTATTTGGATGAATAAGACCCATGACTGACCTATCCTGGCCAGGATGAGCATTTGCGATTTCATCCATGACCACCTAGAGACACTCTACATCGACATAATTATCATGTTGTATGAGGATAATTTTAGGTAACTATTTCTAGAGTTCCTATACGCTTTTTATATTGCCATTGATAGCCTCATATTCCTACTGGGTGGTCGAACACACTTTCTTTCATTCACTAAGTTTGGAATTGAACTCAGAATTTATATAGAGGAATTTAAAGCATCATAGTTATTTCCGACTATTTAGTTGGAGCCACTACGAGCCGATTCACAGAATCTATAGGAGTTGATTTCTTGAGATCCTTGGTTACCACATTACTTAAACATCATGAAATCTAACAAACTATAGGGTCCAACCTTAAGGATTCTGCATCGAGCTATGAAAAATGGATGGTTCTTCAGGGCTATGTCTCATGGGGGTGTCATCCAGATCAATGTGATTTTTCTCACAGCATCCATGGGAGAACTATCCATTATCATGGATGCCCATTTTTACAAATATTATAAATACCATTCCCAATATAATCATGATACTTTGATGGGAGGGTCCTTTATTACTCATCTGGCTAGGTACCTCAGAGTGTTCAATTAAGTGTTACCCCTAACCTCCCTGGGACCTGTTGAGCTCATCAATTTCATAATGCTTCACAATATGCTGATACTAGTATGGGAGGATGATGTTTACCATTAGGAACTAGGTGTGCATGAGGTAGGACCAGAGGAGCCATTACCACAAGCGAGATCAGACCCACCAGCTGATCCACACACTAACTCCCCACCCACACCACCCACTCATCTTCCTATATCTTCCACCACCTCATCCACCATATCTCCACCCACCCATCCCATCCTATTAGAGATCTGGGATACAAAATAGTGCATCATGGAAAATATATTCCATATTTCAACTCATCTCTATCTCCCCTTCACTAAACCCTCTATGTTCACCTCTATACCACCACCATCCTCTTCTAGCCCCTCATCTTCTACCACTCCCACACCACGTAAAACCCATACCAACTTTATAATAGATATTACTAACCCTAAATCCAAGAATGAGTATCTAACTGATCTGGCCTGGTGGGGAAAGGTGTTGGACCCTGATAAATTCACAAAAGTTCCTTTAATCGATCCAGTAGCCATACCCACAAACTATTTATAGATATGGACCTCTCCACCACCCACCCAAACCCATATATATATAATTTCTAATACACAATCCATCGTTGATCCACAAACTTCTACTATCATCATGGAAAATGATCTAGACCTATTGATTTCATCACTACCAGCACGTGGGTTGACAATGGAGGAGATATTTGGCACTGACACCTGATATGACATTTTGGTTTCTTTTCTCGGATTTATACTTTTTTTGTGATAGGGATTATTTTTTAATTTTTTCATATGTATAGACCTCATTTTTATACTGATCATTTATATATATATGGAGATTGATTTTTGAATCATTATTTTTATGTGTCTTGTTTTTCATTTCATTCAAACAAATTAACAACCATGTATAGATCCTCTACTTAATCCATGTTTGTCGATGGATTTATTCCACCCTCTATTTTGGTCCAAAGGGTTACCGAGTGAGTAATAGAAATCAAACACCAACTTCAGGAATTTTCTTTAGAGATCCATGTCTAGCAGCGACCACCATGATCTATGATTCCATTTCTACCACATCATATTCATGCTTACGTTGCTACCCTTGAAGTAATTAATATGTTCAAGATAACTCATGAATTGGAATACATGGAATCTAGTAGCTCCAAACACAAGAGAATCCACTAAGCCGATGAACCCCACTTTAGGATTTTTAGGTCCATCTGTCTAGATGATGATGTCATGTTAGCACTTTATGGGAGGAAACCCATAGATCATCCTTTGTCTAGATTGAGTTATCATTATTTTTTCTTTTTAGTTTTCATTTTGAGTATTTTATTGAGACTTATTGAAAAATATATGCTAAATTTAAATAAAACTGGTTATTGTTGTTCAGTATACTATACACCTGCCTATTCTTCTACTTTTCCCATGTTTAAAACCTATGGTCTAATGTTTCATCTAGTTTAGGTTTTGTTATCTAAAACATTGGTAAAGTTACTGAAACTCAGTATAGAGACATCCCAAATTCCCTCATGGCATACCACTTTATCCTGGGAGCTATCGATTCCCCAGATTTTAATTATTTTCAAGTTCCATTTCAATTATTCCATTCTTTAAATGTTACAACAATCCCACATGAATTACATGGACAGTGCATACACTATCTCATTCAAAGTGTTGGGGAGTTTCTAATGATTTTCACTTTCATTACAATCAAAATTTTTATATTCTAACATTTATATAAGACATTTTTTGAAATTATGAGCATGATTTATACTTGAAAAAAATTATTCCCATGTAAATAAAAGTTATTGAGATTAGAAATTTAATTCAACTTCCACTTCTTTAAAATTATGATTAATTAGCTCACTACTTGTTTTATACCCATTATAATCTCTAGTTTTTATTTTATTCTTATTACCCAAGAGGACTCTAAACCTACAATTTAATATTCTTTTTTGAGTATGTTTCTTGAGTGATATCTAGGATACATAAACCTATCAGAACAGTATTTTATATTTTATTGAAGATATGACTAAATCCGTACAATGTTAAAATTATTGGGGAAATATTTGTTGAACCACTAATTCATGAGACTAACCTTACATAATTTCTTCATTAAGACTATAGTTTACATGAAAGACCTTTTAGGATGAAGCTTTTCCAATCCTATTTTCCCTTCTCCCCAGCTCATTAGATAATGCATGACTTTACTTTTGAACAAGTGTGGGGGAAGCATTCATATATCATGAGATTCTTCTATTTATAGATATGTATGGTGTACAAATTAGACTATTTTGTTTCGATCCATATTTATATTGTTTCATTTCAATTTTATTCTATTCCTTTTCAAAATATAAAAGAAAAGAAAAGATGACATGGTCCGTAAACTATGAAGGTAAAAAATCACCATTTCCAAACCGATGAATGTCTTGAAGGGTCATATGTGTTTAGGGGGTATATGTGAGATCTGGCCTAGACATGAATTTGGAAAAATAGAAATACCAAAGAAAAAGGAAAGTAACATGATACTTTATGTGTAATTACATGACATATATATGGATCCAACCCAAGCTGTTGAGAGTTTGTACTTGATTAGCTAGGAAGATTTATTTTCATACACTTTTCACGGAACTAAAGCATTATAATTCAAAGAATACCCTAATTTTGAGCATGATTTTCAATTTTTACCTACCTACCCACATCCTAAGAGTCATCAGAACCTAACAGAGGAATCCCTCATGATTAATTTTGTTCTTGTCATTATAAAGTGGAGATGATAAAACCAATGCAAGCTTGTGGTTAGGAGCATGTACTCAGGGTATTAGCATAACTCCAATTTCATTTTACCCTGAGTTATTAGGGAAGATTAATTATTAGTTAAATTAAAAATGGGTATACAATTCAATGAACAGTCGATTAATTGTAATTAAAATATTATAATTTTTTTTAAAGAACTAAGATATGAGGCATGACTAATTTTCTATGCCAGAATGATTTTGGAGATTGACCTTTTTTCTCTCACATAGTTTTATTTTCCTAGACAAAATGAATGTTTCATATTTTAAAAAATGATTATCTCTTGTTGAAATTATTATACGAATTTTTTTTCTTTTGGACAAGAAATTGTTCAAGTGCTGGGGAATTTGATAAGATGAATTTATATATAATTTTTTCTGCCATTTAATTAATTATTTTAATTTCATTATTCAATAATGTTATTGGTTTGTGATTAATTTTTTTAGGAATGAGGCTTCATAGGTTTTTAGAGGAATACATGTAGAAAAAATATAGAATTCAGTTATTAAACATTGTGAACCTTCACTACTCACTATATAATAGGGTTCCACATCATCCAGCAAAATATAAACCAAGTAGTGATCCAAGTCATGAATTTTTCAAGGGAAGAAGCCCATACACGTCATGAATGAACAATACATGACGCGATCTCAGTCAAATCCATTGAATGAAAAATAGGATCTGTAGATATAGTTAGAAGGCTAGTACACACAGTGAGTCATCAATACACTACGTGAAAGTGGTCAATCCTCATAACTCAAGTGAGATACATGAAAGATATGTGAAAGATTCAAAAACTGTAGAGATATACATGGATACGAATTACATAATGTGAAATACATTACACGTAATGAAATTTATTGCCTATATATGCATCCCCCGTCATCAGATTTCAAAGGATCCCAGATCAGAATTCCTTGTTATTTTGTTTTCTTTCATGTTTCCTTTTACTCCCTCCCTCTCAAACTCAAATTTCATCACTGGTTCATTATTTTATGTTTATTCTAGTGTCGTGTATTGTATTTTCAACTTTGAAATCATTTCAATTTCATAACAACAATTTCATTCATCATCATTTTCTAACAAACTCATGTTGGATCCATTTCTTCTCACATTCCATGTAATTATTTCATTAAGTTTCGATTTAAAATCCTGATTTCATGTGCATTCCATTTTTTTGAATATAAACTACTACATGATTGGGTGTAATTTAAATTAAACATTATAAGCATGTTAATATTGTTTTAAATTAATTAATTATATTTATATCCTCTTACAATGAGTGACTAAAACCATTTAGGGTAGGGGTTTAGAGTATGTGTATCTGAACATTAATAAAATCATTAATTCTTAACTTGGTAAACATAAGACTTAGTAATAGAGATAAAAAATAAACACTTATTCATTTCAATTAAATTCCCCTTATCACAAGATAATCTAGAGAATGACTATATCTGTATTGGACTAGATTATGCTACGATCAATAGTCTAAGATACTTTCTTCTTTGGATGCTAAGACTAATGCATCTGGGTTTTCACTATCTCTAGATCATGGAATCGTTAAATCCTAGGTATAACTTGGAGACTTGTCTATTTCCAACTAGTGACCTCAGATTTCTTTGTAGCCTAAACATTAAGATCATACTAAATTAAAGTTAAATATGCTCTTTTCCACAAATAACCAAAATTGAACCGGACCTCTCTCTCATTATTTAAACAACCATTAAACACTATAGATCTAGTATTTCCAAAACCAAAGAAAAATATATAGGAATCCTACTCTAAAGGGTCTCAAGATATTAACTCTATGAAGTTATTTATACTCCCCATGGTATCAACCTCAGACTATCACTATACTATGCCTTATTGCAGGTGAGGTTTAGGAAAACCATATAAATTATAAAATGATCATAGATTGGAAAAATTAAACAATGAGTGCATGCACATAATTTCCTTTTTTAAAGAATACAAGATATGATGTTAGGTTTTTTGTTCATGATTATTCTTCATGAAATGGTTGATGATGGACATGATTATGTAGGATCATCAAAGTGATTTATGGGTTAACACTTCCTTGTCACACCGTGGCGTGGGTCCCTTATAATCCTTACATATGTAGATTTATTAATCCCAAGAAGGGAATGAGACCTCTATATATACAGTGTTAGTCCCCCATCATTGAGCTTCAATAGGGAGTGGGACCTCCACAATAGTTTTCTATACCTCTATTATAGAGCGCAGTGGTGAGGGGAAGATCCTCCACATAGATTCTTGTATTGCTTCACATTAATCTAAGAATTTGATTCGGTATTTTGGAGATCTAGGTAGGATCATTGAATTTGGATGAGTTGTGAGATGGACATATATTTTCTATCTTTCCTGGGTTTATTTAATTGAATATATCTAGGAATTTCATTTCACTCTTACTTTGGGTTGTTAATACTTTTGTTATATCTTTATATTTCTACCTTTGTGGATTTTGGTGCATTGTACTAGATATGTTTATACTAACCCCTTTAGAGTATTTTTCCACACATTTAATGTCTTATGTATATGAAATGATGTTTAGAAGTGACATCAGTAGAGCAAAGTGATAATTTTGTGCATTTACTATATATGGTGGTCATAATGAGAGATTATATTCTTATATTTCTTCATATTTTTCATTAATCAAGTGTTTTTAGGTTAGAAATTTATTATTAGTTGGGTGTTTATTTTTCACCTTTATTCTTTAACTTCATATTATCATACACAGATGTATTCCCTAGAGATTATTACAAGCATGGATGTTCACTATATGTTTTTTTCTTTTATTATTTCTTTTAACTATTTCATGCATATGGGTTTGTGGGTTTATAAAATTATAATAGTAAAAAGGCCTCACATTTTAATTTTTCCTTATCGGTTATTGTCAGCAAGACCTAGCATGTTGGTGGTGGGCTTGGAGTTTTCACACTGGACTTTCACCATCCATGTGGGACCTAGTGGGTTAGGTAGTGAAAGAGTGGTATCAAAGGATATTATCCTTGGGACATATTTAGAGTGATAACCAAGGTGAGGTTTTGTTGAAAACATAGTGAAATAGTGTCATATTGTCTCGTGTGAGGCCTTTTGTACAAAGAACCCAGTGTTAGTGTGGCTACCAATGTATCCATTCACCAGGACTCGACTACCTTATTGTCAACTTGGAATACTAAGACATTGGTTTCATGGAATATTCATACATGCATCATATATGATTGAGTCCTTTTATTATCCTTATTGAGTTAGCTCCCCATATATATACTCATCTAAGAGTGTTATGTATTTATCACATTCATGATGCCACTACAAAGGCTGAAACCCAGGTTACCTATATAAGACTATGATGTTGATTCATTGTGTGATGAGGCCTTAGTCAAGGGTTCACCTCATGAAGTGTTTCCTCTAAGTGGGAAGGGAGAAGGACCCTCATCTATCCATAAGTAGATAGTTACAATAGGGAATACTAATGACTCATATGCTTATCATGTTACATGGGTGACAAAATTTGAGACCAATGAGGTTTTGTAAAGAGCTAGATACTTAGTTAGTGATGGATTTAATTGAATCAATGATCCGAGTCTTCAGGAATTTAAGAACCAAAAAAAGTCACATAGTTTCACTTACATATAGTATTTTCCATAGAGAAACTATGAATTAGTGGTTTCTGATGATGCAGACCCATGATGAGATTATTCTCTCATGGTTAGACTTCCATCATCTATTTCATGATGAGTATGAACCATCATTCTTATGATCTATAAAGATTCAATAGTTTCTCTATTTATAGTAGAGTAACATTAGGGTTGAAAAGTATTATATGAGGTTCAATAAACTCACATGTTACTATCTACATATGTTATGAGATGGTTTCGTCTGAGAATGAATGCTTGAGAAGGGTCTCTGTAGAGACATTAATTCCAGTGTATTCTCATTGTTCCTTATGACCTATATTGGAGTGCTAGAGTGGGTATGGTAACTGAGAGATTCCAAAGATAATTATATCGGGTGGTTAGACCTAAATGTGTGCATAATGTGGTTGATTCATCTAAATCATCTATAAGGACTCAAACATTGAGGTCATGGTAGAGGGGGGATTCTCATTTATAGAATTTGATGAATGGGTTCACATCTTCGGGGTCACATCAAGGATTCATCCAACCAAGAGAGGGACTATTCGATGCCTATGATGGGAGTGTCACATGGAATGATATTAATCTACCTTTTATGCTAATTAGTATTGGATGAATGTTGATGGACCACCATGTAAGAGGCAGCACTGTGATTAGTGATCTCCCAAATGTGGCCAGGGTGGCCCCTATAGAGGTGATGCTGAAAGAGGAGTATGTGGAACACTGGAGGGAGGAGCTTTTAGAGGATAGTGACACTATGAGATGCTTCAACCAACACATGAAAGTGCCCCCAATATTCTCCTAGAGATACCGATCAATGTCATGGGTAACTATAGTCTATGGAGGTCTATGACCAGGCTACACATGATATGATTTGTGGTACAATTTTTTCACTTTATACTCTTTTCCAAATACTAGTCCATACTATAATGTTCCATTCTTTATATTCATATCCCTTGTGAAAGATATGAATATTCACTTTGAAACTTTATCCTAGTTGAAATGATTAGATTTTCCTATAGGGATTGATTAATAGATGTAAAATATCTTTTTTTAGTGTGAGTTATCACTCAGTGGAGAGGGTTTCTCATGGGATCACCTAGTCTTCATGCTAAGATTTTTTTTTTCATATTGGGAATGGATTAGTTTTCCATGATTAAGGCACAAATTGGTTGTCATCGTAGATGGGTTATATTCTGTCAAATATATGGGATGAGATTATCCTTTACCAGTGAGAGATATCTCATAGCTAAGCAAGTAGGCCCCATGAGAAGGAAGCTATAACCTATCAACCATCTGTTGGTGAGTTTTTTTCATTTGCGTATTAGGTTATTTACGAATATAGATTCCTTTAGTTTTAGAGGACTATATGGATCTCTTCCCTAAATATGATCTACAACTACCTCCATGGTGAAAGATGGAATTCTGTATTTTCATTCACCAAAGGACCTCACTAATATATTATATATAATATCATATGGATACCATATATTTTTGAGAGGTAAGGGTGTAGTTAGAGGATATTTGAGAGAAGGGTTTCATCAGATCCAGTGTGTCCCTGTAGGTAGTTCCAATTTTTTCATGAAAAATGTGAATGAGGGATTTAGGATTTGTGTTGGTTAATATCACCTGAGTCATGTAACAATAAAGACAAATTAACCCTTTATAATGATTTATAACCTCTTAGACTTGTTGATAGGCATTATTTTGTTACCAATAATCAATCTGAGTTACAGATACCCCCATTTGAAGTTTTGTGATGTAGATACAATGAATATGGAATTTTTATGTAATGATGAACACAATGAGTTCTCAGTGATTCCTTTCGATATGAAAAATTCCCCTAGGTAGTTTATAGATCTGATGAACCAGATCTTCCATCCATATTTGGACTGAGTTGTGTTTGTATTCATTGTGACACACTCTTTTTCTATACACATAGTAGGGTCATAAAGAGCATCTGAGGATGGTCCTATAATTACTTTGGGAGCACTAGGTATATGGTATTCTCTCGATGTTCTAGTTTTGGATCCACAAGATTCAATTTTGAGGTAATGTCATTTCCAAGAATGGTTTTACTATGGATCAATTTAAGATTGATATATTTCTTCCTTAAGAGACAACCAAGAGTATTTTAGAGGTGTTGATTTTCTGTGGCTAGGTGGGATACTAATTTGGGATTGTGGAAGACATATTTATGTTTTCATCCACTTTGACTTCCCCAACCTGAAAAGGGTTGTTGTTTAATTAGACAAATCTATGTTTGAAATAATTCAATGATATATGTATATGGTTGGCCAGTTCTCAAATGTTGAGTCTACCAGAGGAGGGTGTGGAGTACAATGCATTTTTATTCCTTTGAGATAGGATTGGTTGTGTTTTGATGTAGAGGTAGGAACTAATTGCATATGGGTTGAGGTAGTTGAAACCCTATGATTAAAACTACATGACTTGTAAGGTAGATTTGAGATAGGTGGTATTCTATCTAATGTTGTGGATGCACTGTCTTTTGGGTAAGGGTTTTGTTGTGTATTCAGATAACCAGAGTCCCAGGTACATATTCACTCAGAGGGCACTAAAACTAAGATATAGGCATTGGTTGGAGTTTGTATAGGACTATGACTTTGAGATAGTATATAAACATAAAATTTTTAATATGGTGGAATATTCCCATAGAATTAAGTATCATTCTTGTATGATGGAGGAGGAATCTAAGAAGTTAGCTTTGTTGCATCTAACCCTAATGGAGGTGAGGGGTGAAATTTTCCTTTATCGAGGGTGGTGAATCATCCACCTATTCATCACGTGAGATAGTATCATTTTGGAGACATAAACTATGAGGTTTTATGTGACCATATATCCTTAGAATATATACCAGATGGATTTTCTAAAGGAGGGATCCATGCCATCCTTTTGCAGAGAGGGATAAAGGTTCCAGTCATGTTGCACCGGTAGGAATTTAGGGAGTTTCACACTTCCCCCTTGGCTATACATATCATTGTGGAAAATTTTTACATGGGAATTTTGTGTTAGTTTTGGTGTTCTATAATGAGGTGTAGAATCATTGAGTTTGTCTTTAAATGCTTCACATTTCAGTAGGTGAAGGAAGAACACCAGTTTCTGGTAGGTTTGACACATCTAGTTGATATTAAATAGTTTAAATGGTATGTAATATCTAGGGAATTTGTTATGGGTCATCCATAAATAGTGATAGACCATGAAGGTATTTGGGTGATCATTGATGAACTTATAATGTTGGTACACTTCCTTTCCATTATGGAGAAAATTTTGGTAGAGATTCTAAAGTAGTTGTATGTGCAGGAGACCAACCAAATTTATAGAGAACCCCCAAATATTATCTATGAACATGATGCTCGATTCAAATCACAGTTGTTGAGAGACATGTAGGAATTTTTTTTGACATAATTAAAGATGAGTATAGCATTTCACCACAAAAAATGGCCAGACTAAGCATACTATCCAGGTTTTAGACGATATGTTAAGGGAATATGTGGTTGGCTTAGGTCAAATATGGGAGGACCACATTACATGGTCATTGTTTTATTATAATAACATATATAACTCTAAAATCAAAATGGAATCTTTTGAGGCCTTGTACTAGAGGCCTTTCAAGTCACCCTTATATTGGACTAAAATAGGTGATACATCTCTTGTTGGGAAAGAGATGGTAAATGCAATGATGGAAAAGGATCTGGTGATCCATGATAATATTAGGATTCCACATTATAAATAATAATCATATACATATTTATCTCATAGGACATTGGATTTTGAATAAGGAGACCATGTTTCGTTGGGAGTCTCCCCACGATAAGGATTCAAGAGGTTTAACCAAGGAGTCAAGCTATCCCTAAGATTTATCAATCCATATTAGATCTTATAGAGGGTTGGTGAGGTTTCTTACCACCTATAAATTTCCCCACTATTGGAAAATATTCATGAAGACTTTCATATTTCATAGTTGAGGTGATATGTGCATGATCCGATGAAAGATATTGATTAGGGAGAGTTGTACATCTAGGATAGAGACACCTTCATGGAATACCTGACATCAATTAGAGATTAGTTGGAGTATATCCTGAGTGGATGAATCATCCATTTTGTTTCGGAGCTTTGGAATCGTGGGATCATGTAGGATATCTATTGGATTTTGAGATCCAGATGCGGCCTCAATACCCCCAAATTTCTGTTTAGCTTGTGCTTTTAGAGGTGAAAACCTTTAAAGAGTGGAGAATGAAAAAAATATAGTTTTTTGGATTTAGTCCCTTGAATATTTATATGCAGATATCTATATATATCCTTGGAGTCAATACATTATTTGGGTGTCTTGGGACCCTATAATTAATATATTAAAAACACTAACATACTTTTTTTCACAAGTGAGAATTGTCATGGTTTAAATGGGGTTCATATTATTCAGGTAATCAAATGGGAAATATGAGACCATTATTGATTCTAGAATTCGAGTTTTACCCTTGGCATGATGTAATGTGGGTTTGTGTTAGATTTACCAAGGGAGGTGATAGTTACAGGTGTGTTTAATAAAATAATTTTTTTAATTTATTCTAATTACATGAGCTAATATAATTCACTCTCTTTAAATTCTCTGTTATGGAAAATCATCCTACATTACCCTAGGAGTATTTTAGAGGAGTAGAACCATTATTCATTGGATGTTTGGGATCATATGATGAATGGAGATTGGATCATGGTGGGTCAAGATTCAGGCAATGAACATAATTAATCTTCATTAGTGGAAAATGTGTTATTCACCAATGATCGATCCTAAATCAAGGCAGGAATTGTTATTTGAGTTCTCTACCCTTTTTATTTGATAATCATATATTTTTTATATATTTATCATGTTTTTTGATTTTCCACACCTCACATTATCTATTTTTTTAAATTAGCTAAATTTTTATCCATTTTATCACCCATGATCACACGCATACTAATCATTGGATTGGATTGCATCAGCCAATGATGATCATCACCTTATTTCACTATGCTTTTCTTACACTGTTCTTCATGTTATTAACTATTGGACAAGGGGGTCACAATTTTACTATGGTAAGGTGGGTTTAAGAACAAAAAACCTATGTATTCTTAGTGTTTTCTTGAATAGTGAACATTGAAACACCCCAATATTTTAGAAAATAACACTATGTTTGATATTGTATTCGACATGAAACATTGAGCTTAAACAAACTGCATAATCTATAACCTTTATAATCTAGCTTTAAATGGGAAGGTATGCTTTTTATTTTTTAATTAATGATATATATATATATATACCAATTTACTAATAAATTTAAATTATTGATAATTTTTTTTAAAATAATTGATCAATTTTTAGTAAAGTAATTTTATTCTTCAAAAATATGTACTCTTGAAAAATGTATTTTGTTGCATTTCATGAAAAAAATATTATCATTTTTTTTATAAAATTTGGAAAATTTATTTGAAAAAATTAACTTAGTTTCTTAAATTATATTACAAAAATTTAATTTTGGTGAATTATTTGGATTGTTCAGAAAATATTAATTTTTTGGTGGATAGTGAAAAATACTGTTTTTTTCTAAAAAATGTCATTTATTTTCATTAAATTATGAAATTTAAAAATACCATTACGTTTTAAATAAGATTTAAAGTCCCATAATTTTTATTTAGTGATATTTAATCCACTTAACTTATTTTTAATCAACTACATTTTTGGATTTTAGTATAAGGTAGTCTTTGTGTTTTAAAAAGTTATTTTTCTGAAAATTGTTTTAAAGTGCATAATGATTATACTTTGTGGTTAATTAAAAAACATAATTAAAATTTATTTATATGAAATTTATATATATTATATATCAATAAATATTAATTTATATTAATTAAATTATTTTAATAATACATATAATTAATGTAAAATGATTTTTTCTAGCAAAATACACTTCTTGAAAACCCATTTTTCCTCGCATCTATGGGTTTAATTTTTAATTAAAAGTATAAACATATTTGAATGGAATTTGGTAAAATACATTCCATATTTGGAATCAAAATATTTTATATTATCTGATGAGTTAAAAATAATATTTTTCTATAATGAATAGTGAAAATAGTAAAAATTAATTGCGTTGGTTAAGGTAAAAATGGTTTTATTAGGGGTTAAACTAATATGATAAAGATAAATATTACCTAAAAAAGAACCTAAAATATATTTTATGATAGTATTTAGACCTTTTAATATATAATTATCTATAAAAGTCCATTTTGGATCCTTTTGGAATCTAAAAACTGTGGTAAGAACTTTTTATTTACAAAAATTACATGTGTGCCACTTACCTGACTTACAAAAGGCCACCCATTCTCCTCAATACTTCACATCGTAAAATAAATTTATTTCAAAAAATAATTTCCCAAATATCTTCAAAAATTAAATCCCCACATCCTTGAATACATGGTTTGTTCATAAATCCATTCCAGTATTACTTTTGGTAAAGTCCTATAGTGGTGGTTTGAGAAGAGGTAAAATTCCAAACTATGCATTTTTGATTTATTTCTTCTTCCACATCCTTAAAATATTCTAAAAATATGATAATATGATAAAATTTTTATATAATATATAATTATATTTTAATATATTAATATAATTATCTAAACAATTCTCCTCTTCCATCAAATGGTATATGAAATCATAATTTGTGTGTACGTCGAACTACCGCCTCGTGAACCAATGTATTTCATTTTCCTTCATCACTTTTCATGAATTTTTATAATGATTGATATAAAATATATATGTTATATTTATATCATATTTATACTTTTGGAGTTATGATATCACTATTACCTTATTAATTTTTATTCCATAGGAGATACGATAACGTCGCTCGTTAGTATGGTGGACTACCACCACACGAAGTGATGTGATTAATTTTTCACTAATGATTTACAAGGAAGTTAATAAGGATAAAGTTAATAAATATATGTAATATACATGAAATATTAATGATAATAATGGAATATTTTTTCATTATGAAAATATAATATATAATTTCCTTTCTTACATAGAAAACTGATTATGTTATTCAGGTACGTGTGGAATACCACCTCCACGAAGCGATGTGATTCTTTTTTCATCACAAAATTGCAAGAATTATAGAAATAAGTACATATAAAGAAATAATATGTTATTTATGATATTGTTATCATTATGTAAATTTTAAATAATATATACCTTATTTCTATAATTATTATTGAAAAATAAATATGTTACACCTGCATACATAAAACATACCATATCTATGGTAGTAACATAGTTCATTTTTAGTTCTGATATTTCATGATTGCTTCAAAAATAATAATTTATGAATAAATATTAGTATTATTTAATGATTATTATTACAGGGATGCCAAAATAATAACCTATTTGACCACGGTCAAACACCAAATCTATTTTGAAATAATGAACCAAACATCCTAAAAACTCCCAACATGGACTTAACTGAATAAGTATTCATGTAAAACATTATAAAGAATTAAAATAAATTTTTTAAGTATAAGTTTTTAATCCTAGAAAAAATTCTAATTAAATCTAAGAATTAATGTTTTCTTATTATACATGAGTAAAAGGACATACATATAAATTCTATACACAAGGTAAGGGGTTTCTTGTCTCAATTTTTTATCTGTGAGACATATACCATATGTACCAATTAAATTTATTTTGTGGTGCATATAATTCCCATTAATTTATTTTATGAATCATTTCATAAATATTATTTTTATTTACAAATACATATGAGATTCCCTTATTTCCTTGGGTTTTGATCTAGAGATTTCCAAAACCATAATTGACTTCCTCTCAATTTCCCTTCATTGAGGCATATTTTAATATAACAAATGTACATTATTTTATGAGGTGTATATCCTAACACTTTGACATGTTATTCCATGAAAATACTTATGTTCATAATACTTAAATTTCCTTTTGATTTATTATGGGGACCATGATTAAATGGATTACTAAAGTAGAAAAGGATTTATGTTAAGAGGTTCTTTATTTTTGATATTATTTATTTTCAAGGTTATTTTGGTTAAAATAATATTATATTATTTTATAGAACAAAATAATATTAATATACACATGTTATGAATGTGTTTATCATGTTTTATTTCCATTTACTTCTTTATTGATTAAATAAAAATCATGAAATTTAATTGTATGTGATACTGCCCTTGTATTTTATTTTATATTGGATATCTTTATCATCCATATCCATGTTTTCCAGAATTATTTCAAAAACGGTGTTTATAAAAATCAAATATTTCATAATGATATTTTACATGGCATTTGAACTTCAATTTAAAGGCTTTTAAAGGATATTTTCTAACATTTTCTAAATTGGTCACTTTTGACCTATTTTTCAAAATTCTTTGAAAATATTGTTTATTTTTAACATTTATAACATGAATGTATTTTCACTATATAATTTCCATTATTTTCCCTAAATCCTCCTTTATATATTTCCTAGTTTTTTTTGAAACAGATTTATTTTCACAATATTTTTGAATTTTTAGTTTTTATAATTTATTTAAATAATGAAAAGGTTATTTCCTTAAATAACATTTATAATTATCATTATTGTAACTTCCATTCATCAAAATAAAAAACCCTTTTATTTACATATTCTCCAATGGGGATATTTTTTAATGATACTATACTCATTCTTTCTGTAAATGGATTATGATTATTTCAATGATACTATTATGGAACTGGTTTTTTATACACGGGTTAATCATGTTTCATAGAGATTGTTATATAACCCATTTATTTTCCATGGGTTAATCATTATTCAAATATATTATTATGGAAACTATTTATTTTCATAGGTTAATAAGGTTTTGAAAAGATTAATGATTGTTTCTTTGAGTTTATAATGAAATTAATTATCTATTTAGGAATGTTACTTTGACATTTTTGATGATCATGGGTACACCCATACAGGATAGGTTGAGCCCATTATACATTACCTGATTGGTGTGACCAATAGAACTGGGTAAACCCATATAGATTATATTATGGGTTCTCCTGGATATCATTGAGTGAGCCTATTATAGATTATATGATGGGTGCACCTAGATATCATCAAGTGAGATCGATATATATTATATGATGGTTGTGCCCTAATATCTATCTAATGCATTAGGTAATGAATATGTTCTCTAAATAATTATAATATATTAATTCTATATGTTTATTACAATTTTATGGGTTCTATAAGGGTTCTATGATGTTGATGTATGAAGATACCAACATGATTTATCTATTATTGTAATTGGTTTATAATGTTTCATTTGATCAATATTGATATCACATGGATCATGATTACGAATTCCTATAATAATTTCCTTAATTAAATACCTATTCCTTGTTTCATAATTGGTGATTTGGGTGTTAATAGGAATGCGTTCTTTTATGATTTTCTCATCCACTCTGATTATTTCATCAGACCCTTATGCACTTTTTTTTCTCAATGATGAAATTCAATTGTTTATGATTATGTTTACCCTTATAGTGTGTTTGATATAACACTTATGTTTTTTTATTTTTCTTATTTTATCAATAATGATTTTGAATGAAAAATTCCATGAAGGTTTTCATATGGATGATGATGATATCTTAATGAGAACTAATAAAAGATGACTTATCTTGGATAAATGATCATTTAAGAACATAGGTATTTTTTTGGTAAGATTTATTCATTATTATCTAAAATTCAAAATGTAATATGTCCTTTGGTATGTAAGTGATCCAATATTTCTTTTTTTTTGTTTTTAATGTAGAAAATTGGGTCATCTTCATCAGTATCAAATCCATAACTATCAAGTTTATGATTTTAGCACAAGATATGAGTGTGCGGGTTCTGGGTTGTTATAAAAGCAATGGTTATTTTGGGATGGATTGTGACGGGATCATGATTTTTAGGAAATGTATATGGGTGTCTAAACTTCAATGGTGGTGGACATGCAATAGACTCCCACACGAGTGATCATATTCTGATTTCTAACCATCGATGGATGAGAATAAATAGATGGATGCATTACCATTAAATTTCAGGTGGTCAAACATTGATACTATCGGTAGAGAAGTAATATTTTTAGATATATTAGAATAAAATTAGTTTTTTATGAAAAAATATACTACAAATCATGTACTATGAAGAACACATGTCTTGTAGTCCCTTAGCTATAGAAGAACGAGTTTCATTTAGAGATAAATATCACATGCTGTGTGGACTTTCCAGAAACCATGTGACCCTAAGTTAGTGGCTCGACATGAACTCTCAGAGTACTTTGGAATAGACATGACCAAACACATGAGCATGGATAGAGTACACACGACATGTTTGTGTACTCCGACACAGAGAGGATACACTGATGTGGACATGTACTTGAGTATATGTTGATGTATATGGGAACAGATGGAAGAGAATGAACATGCTTCAGATGACTAATACACACTCTGTATAACTAGTACATGATATATAGTCTGACATGGATTCTCAATACATGTATATGGGAGAACATAGTTAGGTGGAAAGGCAAAGTCACGTGCCATATGGACCCCCATACACACTTTGTATTTTCTCTAGAAACATCTTCCTATGATATTTCCTTCTTTGGGACATGGATTTAAGATCATGAGTATCCTATCATGAGTGGGTTTCCATGTAGAATAAATGGTTGTATTTAATTTCAAATAAAATAAATAATAAGATTTCTTTATAGAATGAAAATTTTATAGGTGATTCTTGATGATGAGAGTGATCATGCAGGATCATTGGAGTGATCCTAGGGTTGGTAATCCCCTATTGTTCTTGGGTTCGGGTCCGCTATTCCCTTTAAATAGGTATATTTTGTACTCCCCATCATGGTTTGTGTCCTATATCTATATATTAGTACTCCCCCATCTAATATATCTTGTAGGGAGCGGGTCCTCTATAGGAGTGGTGGATCCTTTAGTTATGGAGTTTATCGATGAGAGGGGGCCCCTATAAACAAATTCTTTTGAAGTTTCACATGATGCTTGGTATTAGATATGGTATTATGAAGATGAAAGTGGACACATATAATTTGTATGGGTTGTTAGACAGAGATCCCAAATTTTTTGTCTCTTTGGTTTCATTATGAGGATATATAAGGGGTTTTAATTTCACACTTTTTTGGGTTGAGCTAAATTTCATCCTATATTTTTATTGACATCTTTTTGGTTTTTATGGCATCATAATGGGTATTTATGTACTCTCACATACATGGGATTTCCCACACATTTCATGTATTATATAGATGATGGTAAATTCAATAGAAACATTAGTGCAGCATATTGATACTTGGGTTTAGTGAACACATACAATGGTTGGACTAAGAGATCAGGAGTCGGCCTCTCCCCAATTTTCCTTTCATCAATTATTTTTATGTTGGTTCTTCATTTCTATTTGGTCATTTATTTATTCTGTTTAATATTTTTCTCATTTTATCATACATTAATGTATTCCCAATATATTATTTCATCTATGGTTATTCTCTAGATGTTTTTTCTTTTGTTATTCCTCTATACTATTTCATGGAGACATTTTTGTGCGTGTAAGGGTAAAATAGGAAAAGTCATACCATTTTATTTATGCCTTATCAATACTTATTATCATCCCCTATCTTATTAATGGTATACTTGGGGTTTCCACTGTAACATCCCAGGTAAATAAAGAATAATACATTTTCATATTTATTAATATTTGAGAATTGAATATTAATTTTACTTTAAAGGCGTTTCTATGTTCGATAGCATACCCGATACGCAACAAAGAGTTTCTTTGAAATCTTACGTTGCACACTAGTAATAAAACAATGTTATTTTAAATGGTAGTTAACACGTAGCCATTGTATTGGCGAGAATGAATAGAAATAAATAAAATATAATTATATATGTTTGTTAAATGTTTTTACATTTATCCAATAAAGGATAAAGGCTTAAAATACGGAAAGAATTCAATTTTAGGTATATATACTCTAATTTTCACTAAAGGTCCAATTATCGCCTTTTGATGGAGAACCATCATTAAATATAGTTTTGGTCACTCTTATAAATTATATTTGACCAAATAAAATTCCTCTTTATAATCAGGACATCAAAATTTACTTTGTGTAATTTTTTTGGTATTTTTCTGATAAAGATCATTTTTTAATGAATAGTGAAAAATGTTGTATTTTAATTAAAAACCTCTTTTTAATCTAATTTATTTATATGATTAGATTATATTTTTAATTGGTTTTAAAGTGAAATTATAATATATTTTTACCATTTAATCCAATTTTGGTCGTTGGAATTAATTTCACTTTGAAATCGGACTTAAACTAGTGTCAATCTTTTGATACTTTTTGTTTCATAAAAACACACTATTTGTTTTGAAAGCGGTAATTAATTATTAAATTAATTAATGCAACTTATATGTTTGTAATTTTGTAAAATAGACATCATTTTTGAATTCGGAATATCAAATATAGCTTAGGGTGAAGTTTTGGTATTTTTCTGAAAAACTTCAATTTTTGATGAATTGTGAAACCACTAAGTGGTACTTAAAAAAACTGATTTTTCGTTTAAATAAAACTTTACCACTTATGTGTTTTGAATTTCAAAAATCCGACATAAATGGTTTTCATTAAGAAGTAAAATGTGGTTCAATGGGATTAAAATAATTTTTTGGTGAATAATAACTTTTAAGTTTTTAATCGTGATTAGAGGTAATTAGTGTAATTTAAGTTAAGAATAATGTTTTAATAATAAGAAATGGACTTGAGACATGTACTAACCTTATTTTATGTGTCATGGACGACCAAGACAATCCATGGGTCAACTTGGGGACCCCATGGAGCCACTTTGGTAGGAAAATGACATTAATATTTTTTTATTTAAAGTTAAAATAAAAATGTCACAAACATGAGTTGTTTTACTAAAACAATTTTTAAATGGGGTTATACAAGTTATAATTTTGACTATAAATATTCATTATAAATATAAAAATATTTCCTACATAATGATATTTGTTTTATAATTTTTAGACATTAAATAAATTAAATGATTTATGACACCATGATGATGCAGCGATTACTTCATTATTTAATGATTTAAATAAAATGAAAAGATAATGTAAAATATAAGACCTACACATGTAAAAAACCTATTGGATTGGTGGATTTAGAACTATTATCAACTTATACTAGAAATATATAATTTTGGGACCTTTTAAATCCAAAAATCATTTTATAATAAAGTAACCTTTTATAACTTTCCAAGAGTGCCCCTCCTCTCCTCTTATAAAAGGCCCCCACCTCTACCTCCTTACCCACACCTCTAAATCCTTTGGCTCGGCAAACCCATGCCCATTTTGTATCTAAAAATCCCTCTCTTACTCTTAGAAGCCTCACTTTGGGCAGAAGTCTTCCCAAGGAAGCCTTTGAGCTCAAATAAAAAAGAGTTACCAGTTTTAAATGTAGTGTCTTCTCTTGTGTTCTTATGTGTTATTTTACTTCTACAACCCCATAAAATCTTTTTATTAATTTATTTTGTAACAAAACCAGTATACTTAATATACTAGGATGTTGTTATAAGAAGTATTCTAGCTACACTTACACACACCTTCATCTAATGGTTAAAGAACATACTGTTTCTGTGGATGACGAATTTCTGCCTCACAAAACGATGATTGTTCAACACTCATATAACACCTTCAAATGTGACCATTAATATGAAACTATATATGATATATAATATGTTTATTTTTTAATTAATATTCTGTATTTTTCATTTGTGTCATACCTTTATGGTTTCCATTGTGTGTAAACACGATAATTTCATTTTAGGAAGTGCGGACTACCGCCCCCTCAAAGTGATTTGATTCGTTAATGCCATTAGTGGGACGTATAAGGGATGGATTTAATGATATTATATATGATATTATACTTGAATTATAATATACATTTATATCATTATGATTTAACTCCATTAAAGTATGATATAGAAATGAAAGTAGCGTTCATGCGTACGTACGACTTACCATCTCCATGAACGGTGCATTTAATTTCTTATCCCCATATGTAATGTACTATTATAAGTACATATATATAATGGATATATATGATGTATGTTACATCTAAATGATGAATATAATTCTAGAATTAAAATATACAAACCTCTCATTTAGTTTTAATTCCATTAATATGACATAGAAATGAAAGTAGCATTCATGCGTACGTATGGCTTACCGTCTCCATGAACAATGCATTTCATTTATTACCTATAAATGATTATATAATATTTTAAATGGATGTATATACTAGATATATATGATATATATGATATCTACATCATGAATATAATTCTTGATATAATGGATATTTTACCACATGAACAACTTGTAATTATAAAGAGTTTATTTTTGACTCAAGTACCAAGGATCGACAAAACGACCATTATTAACTTAAATAATTACATAGTGTTCATAACATGGTAATAAGTGATATAAAAGGAATAATGAACTTGAAAAAGGTTCTTAAGCAAGTATAAATTAACTCAAGTTTATTATTCAGGACGTTAAAGAATGACCGAATCAAGTCGGACCCGAGGTAAGGGACTTCGTCTCAATCTCCATTCATTGAGTCATATTTAGTTTTATACACAACTTTCTTTTATACAGTGTATAAACCCCTTTGAATTTTAATTTTATACAAAAGGAATCTTTTTCTATGAAGTGTTTTACTAAATGACAATAAGGGATGTTTCTTTTAATGTACGCGGTGACAACGACCTTTTTCGCCGCCACGAGTATTATTTGGTCTTTGGATTCCTCAACAAGCCGTAATGTTTTTAAAATTAAATAAATACCATAGAATCTTTTATGTATTTTGGTATTGAAATTTTTTTTATAATGGATTTGTTATGTCAATATATTTATGTGATATATTGTGATCAAAGTGTGGAAATTTTTTCTTTCCATTATATTTTTTTTATGTCTTATGATTTTATAATGGTACTTGGACATTTGACGGGTGGTTACGTGATAAACCATATGACGAGTTGTGCCGTGAATACCAGGATTGGTGGTTACGTTATAACCTCCAATGCATTGGGTATGGAAGTCAGCCGTATGGCTATTCCATTGAGTGATATGTGTGGAAGTCAACCGTATGGTTATTCCATTTAAGTATGTTTATGTACCAAGTTACCTATATATGTTATGTGATCTTTATATGGGGTTTATGGTAATATTTCGATTACAAAAGGGTAAGTAATGATCTTTTATTTCAGTGAAGAGTTTTTACTACTTCATAAAGGTGAAAAGTATTACTTTGATAAAGTATACATGGTTTACTTGTTGTTTTGAAAAACTAAAAGTTTTCATTCCTTGTGTATCCCTTAATGATCTTTTTATGCTTACCGCACGTTTTTTTGTTGAAATGTTTTTCACAGGACTTAATGTGGAATAGGGTCAAGGATGGGATCAAGGGAAAGTCATTATATCTAAGACATGGAACTAGACATGTTTCCTTTTAAGAGTTTTTATTTTATGGAAACTTAGTAGAAGTTTCTACTTTGTAATATTTTGAGATGTAATAGTTATGTACTAATTCTCTAAAAATCTAAACCATGAAATGATCCTCAAAGTGAATTATTCATTTAATTCAATATTAAGTAAGGTTTAAGGTTGGGGCCTTATAGTTGGTATCAGAGGTCTGTTTAGAAAACTTTAGGAGTTAGAAAATTATTAAATTATAAATTAATTTATGGTATGATTGAAATGATATAGAATTTAAAGATTACTTTGTTGCTTCACCTAAGGTATTTCAATGTTAATAATGGGTTTCCATAGAGGAAACAAAGCAGATTTTCTAGGAAGGCATACAAAGTATAATGACCTTTCGAATCAGCAACCGGAGATGGTCGGAATCAGAATTGATCCGTTTACTGCACTGATGGATCAGTTGACTCAGGTGATAAATGGTGGTTGTGTTTATTGATGATATTTTGGTGTTTTCTAAAAGTAAAGAGGATCATGAATGTCATTTAAGGGTTATCTTTCAAACCTTTAAAGAAAAGAAACTGTATGGAAAATTCAACAAGTGTGAGTTTTGGTTGCAAAAAATTTCTTTCCTTGATCACATTATTTCTAAAGATGGGATAATTGTTGATCTTGCAAAAACAAAGGTTGTTGAAGAATGGCCAAGACCCACAAATGTAACTGAGATTCGTAGCTTCCTTGGTTTGGCAGGCTATTACTAAAGGTTTGTTAGAAATTTTTCACGGTTATCTAGTCCAATGACTAAGCTAACTCGGAAGGGTGTTAAGTTTATCTAGACAAAAGAATGTGATGATTGTTTTCTAGATTTGAAAATAAGATTGGTGAATGCTCCAGTTTTAGATCTTCCTTCCAGGAATGGGGAGTTTGTTATCTAAAGTAATTCTTCATTGAAAGGACTTGGTTTCATCCTAATGAAGAATGATCAGGTAATTGCTTATGCTTCACGACAGTTGAAAACTCATGAGGTAAATTACCCTACACATGATTTGGAATTAGCTGATGTTGTTTTCGCTTTAAAAATTTGGAGGCATCATTTGTATGAAGTAAAGTGTGAAATATATACTGACCACAAAAGTTTAAAGTATATATTCCCTCAGAAAGAATTGAAAATGAGACACAGGAGATGGCTAGAATTAATCAAGGATTATGATTGTACAATTCATTACCATCCGGGAAAAGAAAATAAAGTGGATGATGATTTGAGTCGAAAAAGTAATGCTTCATTAACCATGCTAAGTTTGGAATGAGATACTTTGGTTTTTGATTTGATGAAATTTGGAATAAAAGTTGTTGGTGTAGGATGTCCTTCTGTTTTGTGTCAATTATCAGTGAGATCATCTCTATCAGACAGAATTAAGCAAGTGCAGAAGAAAGAAAATGGGTTGCAGAAAAAGGTAGAGCTAGTTCGGAAGTGTAAGTTGCCTAAATTTAACATTGATAATGATTTTGTTTTGAGGTTTGAGAAGAGATTATGTGTGCCTGTTGATTCACAGTTGAAGAATGAGTTGTTATGTGAGGCTCATAGTTCCCCATTTTCAGTTCATCCTGGCAGTACTAAGATGTACAGAGATCTGCAGAAGTATTACTAGGGAGATGGAATGAAAAGAGATATTGCTGATTTTACTATGAAGTGTTTGACTTGTCAGCAGGTTAAAGCAGAGTGGCAGTTACCAAAAGGGATGCTTCAGCCTTTACCAGTGCCAGAGTGGAAATGGGAAAATATATCCATGTACTTTGTTGTGGGATTACTGAGGACATCTCAAGGTAATAATGCAATCTGGGTTATTGTTGATCAATTGACTAAATCTGCACATTTCATTCCTATTCGAGATACATTCTCTCTAGATCAACTTTCTCGATTGTATCTTAAAGATATAGTCAGGTTGCATGGATTTCCCCTCTCCATTGTATCTGATCTTGATCCCAGGTTTACTTATAACTTTTGGAAAGGCCTTCAGAAGTCATTGGGTACTGAATTAAATTTTAGTACAGCTTTTCATCCGCAATCAGATGGGCAGTCAGAATGAACAATTCAGACCTTGAAGGATATGCTACGAGCTTGCTCTATGGATTATCAGGGAATTTGGGACCAACATCTTTCTTTGGTTGAATTTTTATATAATAACAATATTCATTCCTGTATAAAGATGGCTCCATTTGAGGCATTATATGGGAAGCGGTGTCGAACTCCATTTTTTTGGGATGAAGTGGGCGAAAGGAAGCTGATGGGACTAGAATTGGTAGAAGAGATGGCATAAAAAGTTCAGTTGATTCAGAAACACATGAGAACAGCTCAGAGCAGACAGAAAAGTTATGTGGATAACTGGAGGAAGGATCTATCTTTCGAGGTAGGTGATCATGTTTTTCTCAAAGTATCACCATGGAAAAGTGTGATGTGATTTGGTAAGAAAGGAAAGCTGAGTCCAAGGTTCATTGGACCATATGAAATTCTGGAGAAAGTTGGATAAGTTGCTTACCGAGTGGCTTTACCTCAAAGTTTATCTTAGGTACACAATGTCTTTCATGTTTCGATGTTGAGAAAGTATATGCCAGATCCATCTCATGTTTTGAGCCCAGAGGTAGTTCAGTTGGAAGAGAATCTCTCTTATGAAGAACAACTAGCCCAGATTCTTGACTGAAGAGAGAAAGTGTTGCAAAATAAGGTAATTCACCAGGTAAAGGTTTTGTGAAAAAACCATTTGGTTGAAGAGGCAACATGGGAATCTGAAAATGCTATGAGGGATAAATACCCCCACTTATTTTGATAAGTGAATAAAATTGCGAGGACGCAATTCCCAAAAGGGGGGAAGGAAGTAAAATCCCAGGTAAATAAAGAATAATAAATTTTCATATTTATTAATATTTGAGAATTGAATATTAATTTTACTTTAAAGGGGTTTCTATGTTCAATAGCGTACCCGATACGCAACAAAGAGTTTCTTTGAAATCTTATGTTGCACACTAGTAATAAAACAATATTATTTTAAATGGTAGTTAACACGTAGCCGTTGTATTGGTGGGAATGAATATAAATAACTAAAATATGATTATATATGTTTGTTAAATGTTTTTACATTTATCCAATAAAGGATAAAGGCTTAAAATATGGAAAGAATTCAATTTTAGGCATATATACTCTAATTTTCACTAAAGGTTCACTTATCGCCTTTTGATGGCGAACCGTCATTAAATATAGTTTTGGTCACTCTTATACATTCTATTGGACCAAATAAAATTCTTCTTTAGAATCGGGACATCAAAATTTACTTTGTGTAAATTTTTGGTATTTTTCCGATAAAGATCATTTTTTAATGAATAGTGAAAAATGTTGTATTTTAATTCAAAACCTCTTTTTAATATAATTTATTTATATGTTTATATTATCTTTTGAATTGGTTTTAAAGTGAAATTAGAATATATTTTTACCATTTAATCCAATTGTGGTCGTTAGAATTAATTTCACTTTGAAATCGGACTTAAACTAGTGTAAATCTTTTGATACTTTTTGTTTCATAAAAACACGCTATTTGTTTTGAAAGTGGGAATTAATTATTAAATTAATTAATGAAACTTATATGTTTTGAATTTTGTAAAATAGAAATCATTTTTGAATTCATAATATCAAATATATCTTAGGGTGAAGTTTTGGTATTTTTCTGAAAAACTTCAATTTTTGATGAATAGTGAAACCACTAAGTGGTACTTAAAAAAACTGCTTTTTTCGTTTAAATGAAACTTTACCACTTCTGTGTTTTGAATTTCAAAAATCTTACATACATGGTTGTCATTAAGAATTAAAATTTTGTTCAATGGGATTAAAATAGTTTTTTGGTGAATAGTAACTTTTAAGTTTTTAAACGCGATTAGAGGTAATTAGTGTAATTTAAGTTAAGAATAATGTTTTAATAATATGAAATGGACTTGAAACATGTCCTAACCTTATTGGATGTGTCATGGACGACCAATAAAATCCTTGGGTCAACTTTGGGACCCCATGGAGCCACTTTCGTAGGAAAATGACATTAATATCTTTTTATTTAAAGTTAAAATAAAAATGTCACAAACATGAGTTGTTCTACTAAAACAATTTTTAAATGTGGTTATACAAGTCATAAGTTTTACTATAAATATTAATTAGAAATATAAAAAGATTTCCTACATCATGATAATTTTTTTATAATTTTTAGACATTAAATAAATTAAATTATTTATGACACCATGATGATGCAGCGATTACCTCATTATTTAACGATTTAAATAAAATAAAAAGATAATGTAAAATATAAGACCTAAACATGTCAAAAACCTATTAGATGGGTGGATTTCAAACTATTATCAACTTATCATCGAAATATATAATTTTGGAACCTTTTAAATCCGAAAATAATTTTATAATAAAGTAACCTTTTATAACTTTCCAAGAGTGCCCCTCCTATCCTCTTATAAAAGGCCCCCACCTCTACCTCCTTACCCACACCTCTCAAGCCTTTGGCTCGGCCACCCCTGCCCATTTTGTCTCTCCAAATCCCTCTCTTACTCTTAGAAGCTTCAATTTTGTCAGAAGTTATCCCAAGTAAGCATTTGAGCTCAAATCAAAAAGTGTTACCCGTTTTAAATGTAGTGTCTTCTCTTGTGTTCTTATGTTTTATTTTTATTCTCCAACCCCCTAAACTCTTTTTATTAATTTCTTTTGTAACAACACCAGTATCCTCAATATACTAGGTTGTTTTTATAATAAGTATTCGAGCTAAAATTACACACACCTTCATCTAATGGTTAAATAACATACTGTTTCTATGGATGACGAATTTCTGCCTCACGAAACGATGATTGTTCAACACTCATATAACACCTTCAAATGTGGCCATTAAGATGACACTATATATGATATATAATATTTTTATGTTTTACTTAAGCTTCTGTATTTTTCATTTGTGTCATACCTTTATGGTTTCCATTGTGGGTAAACACAATAATTTCATTTTAGGAAGTGCGGACTACCGCCCCCTCAAAGTGATTTGATTCGTTAATGCCATAAGTGGGACGTATAAGGGATGGATTTTATGATATTATATATGATATTATACTGGAATTATAATATACCTTTATATCATTATTATTTCACTATATTAAAGTATGATATAGAAATGAAAGTAGTGTTCATGCGTACGTACGGCTTACCGTCTCCATGAACGGTGCATTTCATTTATTATCCCCAAATGTAATGTACTATTATAAGTACATATATATAATGGATATATATGATGTATGTTACATCTAAATGATGAATATAAATCTGGAATTAAAATATACATACCTCTCATTTAGTTTTAATTCCATTAATATGACATAGAAATGAAAGTAGTGTTCATGCGTACGTACGGCTTACCGTCTCCATGAACGATGAATTTCATTTCTTACCTCTAAATGATTATATAATATTTTAAATGCATGTATATACTGGATATATATGATATATATGATATCTACATCATGAATATAATTCTTGATATAATGGATATTTTACCACATGAACAACTTGTAATTATAAAGAGTTTATTTTTGACTCAAGTACCAAGGATCGACAAAATGAACATTATTAACTTAAATAATTACATAGTGTTCATAACATGGTAAGAAGTGATATAAAAGGAATAATGAACTTGAAATAGGTTCTTAAGCAAGTAGAAATGAACTCAAGTTTATTATTCAGGACGTTAAAGAGCGATCGAGTCAAGTCGGACCCGAGGTAAGGGACTTCGTCTCAATCTCCTTTCATTGAGGCATATTTCATTTTATACACAACTTTATTTTATACGGTGTATAAACCCCTTTGACTTTTAATTTTATACAAAAGGAATCTTTTTCTACGAAGCGTTTTACTAAACGACAAAAAGGAATGTTTCTTTTAACGTACGCAGTGGCAACGACCTTTTTCGCCGCCGTGAGTATTATTTGGTCTTTGGCTTCCTCAAAAATCCGTAATGTTTTTAAAAAGAAATAAATACCATAGACTCTTTTATTTATTTTGGTATTGAAAATGGTTTTATAATTGATTTGTTATGTCAATATATTTATGTGATATATTATGATCAAAGTGTGGAAATGTTTTCTTTCCATTATATTTGTTTTATGTCTTATGATTTTATAATGGTACTTGGAAATTTGACGGGTGGTTACGTGATAAACCATATGACGGGTGGTGCCGTGAATACCAGGATGGGTGGTTACGTTATAACCTCCAATGCATTGGGTATGGAAGTTGGACGTATGTCTATTCCATTAAGTGATATGTGTGGAAGTCGACCGTATGGTTATTCCATTTAAGTATGTTTATGTCCCAAGTTACCTATATATGTTATGTGATCTTTATATGGGTTTATTGTAATCTTTTGGTTACAAAAGGGTAAGTAATGATCTTTTATTTCAGTGAAGAGTTATTACTACTTCATAAAGGTGAAAAGTATTAGTTTGATAAAGTATACATGATTTACTTGTTGTTTTGAAAAACTAACATTTTTCATTCATTGTGTATCCCTTACTGAGGTTTTGTGCTCACCCCAAGTTTTTTTGAAATGTTTTTCACAGGAATTAATGTGGAATAGATTCAAGGATGGGATCAAGGGAAAGTCATGCTATCTAAAACATGGAACTATATATGTTTCCTTTTAATATTTTTTATTTTATGGAAACTTAGTATAAGTTTATACTTTGTAATCTTTTGAGATGTAATAGTTATGTCCTAATTCTCTAAAACTCTAAACCGTGAAAAGATCCTCAATGTGAATTATTCATTTAATTCAATATTAATTAAGGTTTAAGGTCAGATCCTCAATGTGAATTATTCATTTAATTCAATATTAAGTAAGGTTTAAGGTCGTGGCCTTATATCCACACTCGGCCTTCACCTATCCAAGCGAGCCTTAGTGGGTCAGGTCATGGCATATTTAGTTTTAACCCTATGGTTTTCACTAAGGTTTTCAAAACCTAATCCCCAAGAATAAATAGACATCTCTCTGATACCTACTATTAAATCCCATACATTTTAAACACATTATCTAATGATTTATTACAAAAATACACACTTAATAAAATCATATAAGATAAGGGGAATATTTTTTTAGGTAAATAGGTACATAGCACAATGAAATGAAATAATGATAAAACAAAATTATTTAAAACTTTTGTACATTCCATTAAATTCAATTGAACATCTAAAACTACACATTATAACCTAGGGATGTATATAAGAATGTGTTGAGATATAAATACCAATAAGAGAATAATCAAACAATAACATGAAGTAAAGTAGTACATGGAATTCAAGGGGTTTACCATGGCGACATAAAATGTGAGAATCATAACCAAGAACATTATAGTATAACAAAAGATGATAACATCAATCACTCATTAGAATATGGAAGAAATATATAACATTACATCATAATAATAAGTCATGAATAACCAATAATAAATAATTACATAGTGTTTATATTATAGCCTCTTGTGAACCATACATGGTATCTCATGAGATAAAATCATTACCCATTTCGTTGGGGGGCTATATAATTATGGGACCACCAATCACATTCATATCATGTACATTAATTTGTGTGTGACATAGATTAAAAAACATAATAATTTATTTAATCACATCTAATTACACAATTAAGTATTTTGGGTACAACAAATTAAATTACCCATTCAATGAAGGATATCCATATCTAGGTTATTACCATTGAGTTGAAAAGGGGATGGGTATTCACAACACAAATGCTTGGTGAGGAAAATCTTGAGATAATTTCAGAATCATAACAGGTGTACATAAAGGTTCACAGATGGAATTAATGAGAGTGAAAGGTTGTCTATAATTAATTTGGAATAAAAAAGATAGAAAATGTATGTTTAAAAACATATTCCATCTTGAAAAATTTGAAATGAAAAGTCTTAAACAAAAGTACTTGAATAATGTATAGGAGGAAGAGAATCCCTTACCTTGAAAGGGTGCTTCTAAAATCTTTTAATGAGATTCTTAATAGTTTGGGAACACATTGGGAGGTAATTATAAAGGGGCATAGAGATAGTAACATCATGTTAAATGGGTATTCAGTGATGAGGAATTTGATGCTAGGTGGGTATTTATAGTAAAAGGGAAGTGTAATCTTTATTAATTTATAAACATTGGTTTTAGACTATGTGTAACAAAATAATCAAAAAAGAAAAAAATCCATAGTTTTTTTCCCAAAGTCTATTCAAAGAGGAGTGATTTAAAATATTTTATTAGGCTATGAAATGAAATTAATAAAATAATACTATTAAAGAAGTGGATATAAGTCATTGTCATAAAGAATTATTTTTAAAACCATAATATATAATATAGGTTTAGAGGATTCATTAATGGATTGTAAAATTAATTATATATCATCAAAAATACATTATTTTTGTGGAATATTTCTAGTTTGGTTCGTTTTTTCCATTATTAGTTTTTATTATATCACTTTTTATCTACTATCATGTTGCATTACATATTGTATATTGACACTGTATTTATTTTTTACCCAAAAATTTGGCTGCCTCATAAAATTATTAAATTTTTTCCATGGGATAATTTTTAATTTTTTATTTCTAAAATAATATTTACTTTTACCATAATAATAATATAAATCTCAGAATATACTATTTTAACAAAAATAATATTTATTAAAAAATAATATGTTTTATGTCACAAGTATCTTATGACCCTTATAAATATTATATGCTACTTAATTAAATTAAATTAAAATTTATATTTATATAAACACTATTTAATAATATGATTTCATTTAAATAAAACATATTTTAAAAAATTTGGATTTATCAAAAAGGGTGTTTTAATTGAAAATCGTTATATATTTTTTTAAAATAAAAATTTAGCTTGTTGGTATGAAAATCTATTTTTTATAAAATTAATTATATAGTCATATATATAGATATAGTAATACTGAAAAGGGATAAAAATATAAATTATTTTATTAAAAAAATATAAAAAAACCATACTACTAGGGTATAGATACATAAATCCTTATTACACCAACATGCACCCTAAGGGTAAGGTGTGTGATGGTGGTACTTTCATGGGTTGGTTAAATGAACATGGTTTAGGTTGTGATCTTGATAATCTTGAAATTATTTCTTAAATGGGTTTTCTTATGCTTTAGAAATTGAATATCAGTTTTTTATTAGTCAAGGGAAAATCCTTGTGAATCCACCTCGCTTATAATCTTTGATAAACTAGATTCATATGGTAAAAACCTACTAGTTGAGGCCATCAAACCTTCTGTCTATGTCAATTTGATATTATCGTAATTTATAATATATAGTAATCATAATTTTCATTGTATAATGGTTGTATTATCAATGATTATAATTCTCAATGTTATTTTAATACCATCATAATATTATGGTTATATTTCATAATGTTTTAAAATAAAAAATGAAATATAGTGCATATGTTTTCTATGAACATGTTACTTAATAAGGTATTTATTTAATCAGAATGAAATTTCATTTAAAAACTTATGGTTCACTATATGGTCAATGGATCCAGAGTGGAAAAACAATGAGTGGAAGGTGAGTGTGGGTCAAAACTCAGCTCAACCACTCATTTAGAGAAAACATTGAGTGTTTTAAGGAATTTTCTTTTAATTTCTTAACTTTTAACCCTATTTACTTTTAACTTGTTAAATAATTTTTAACACTATTATATAATATTAATAATAAAATTAAAAACAAACTCTTTATCGAATTTTAATAATATTATTTTTAAATTTTGAAATAATTTTATTAAATAAAATTTCTTTGGATTTGAAAAGGAAATTTTAAAATTAGTGCGCACAATGCTTAAAAAATAGTTTTTAGAAAAAGTGTGTTTTAAGTATTAAATATACGTGTCAGACATAGTTCCCAAAATTATCAATTCCAAAAAAATAAATAGATTTATTTTTTTAAAAAATAAAATAAATGAGGCCTTCATGCAAAGCCAAAACCAAATATCACCTTAAAAACACATGATTCAAAAGAAAGAATAAATGAAGATATTATTAAAGAAAGGTTTTGATTTAGTAATAAAAATGTTGGAAATAGGATTTAAAATCTCAAATAATATATTTAAATTCATAATGTTATTTCTTAAATACAAATTTTATTAGATAAATGTTTTTAATTATCTTGGTTATGCTTACATAACGATAAAATCATAAAAATTATAAAATTTGTAAAAATCATATTTTTTAATAAAAAAATAATTTTGGAAGTAACCCAAAATTATATATTATGATAATATTGTTATCCTAAATGAAAAAAATATTTTCATAATTCAAAACTCATAATCTAAAATTTATAAATTCAAATTTTGAATAAAATAAATAAATACAATGAAAAAATATTTTTATTAGAAAATAACATTTTAATATATTAACTCTTGTAATTATTATTTCATATCATTTAACTACTAAATTAGTTTTAACCAATTAAAAATATAAATTATAATATATCATTACTAATCAACTGTTTTTTGAAATAGGAATGGATATCATATAAAAGGCCATTTTTTAAAAATTACTTTCTAAATAATAAATGATATTATGATTCATTTTAGATAAATTAATATAATTTCATTCACTTAAAAAGTTGTATTTATTTTTTTTATTATATATATATATATACTTCTTACAAAATTACTCCTATTTATTCCTGCTAATTCAATGACTTGGTTTTAATAGTCATACTTAAGTATTTATATTTTATCTAAATATATCATGGTTTAATTTAAGTTCATTGTCTTGTGTGGAGTAATTATCAAACACAATGAACAATTTTAAGGTAATCATATATTATGATCTCAAGGTGTTTCATTACCCCTCTTAAATAAATTTTAACCAATTTTTTAAATTATTAATATTTAGAGAAAGTAGGTGAGGGTATTCTTAACATATTCATTAATTAGGGTATAACCTCTATTATGAAATTTTCCATACTATATTAGGCTACACCAACTTACTTTTTCTTCAAGGAACATTTTCCATTCATAAATCCATAAACCCATGTATATATACACCATAGTTATATATTATTCATAACGTACCTTTCCTAAAATTAGTTGAATCCATAAGACATTAAACCAAAATGAAGTTATATATAATTCCAAAAATTAAATATATCTTTATCTCTCAATTGTATTAGTCAGTCATTTATAAATTCATACACTAGGTAACATGTATCTTAATAAAAAATAGATAAATGTCACAAAAAAATATCATAGATTTATTTATTGAAAATCAATAATAAATTCCAATACTATCTAACACATTTTTTTCTAAATAAATGAACCATATATTACCTAATAATACAACATATATTAAAACTAAGAGTTATCCAACCCTAAATCACATGTTTTTCATTAGTTAACTAAAAAAATATAACATTTCCCTAGAATAATTTCTCAAGTATATCGACACTATTTATTATGTGATTTTGAACCATTAATATAAATCTACTGAAGAAAGATCCTTAGATGTTTCAAAAAACCCTCAATAACATTTTGAATATACCAAAATATCATATATAAAAATAACTCATTAAGGGGAATAAATAATAGATTCCTGATATAATTTATATTAAAATATCAATCTCACTACTATAGTTAAGAAAATGAAACTCATCTTTTCCATCATAACAGTCTAATAATAATATTATTAACTATTTAGGTACTATACCATATTAAATTATAATATATAGTTGTTTCTAGGTACATACCTTTCTCAGATTCATTTATGTAATATTATTTCAATCAAATACTAAAACTAAAACTTATTATCAATAAAATAAAAATTGTGAATTATTTGACATCAATCAAAATATGTATTCTCATATGAGACCTCCATTTTAACATATGATACATTCAGATCGTCTTATGACTCTCCTTGTTCAATCCATGGTTATCCATAGTCATTTTTTTGTTAGGTTCTCTAACATAATTATTTAACATCATTCATAAATCCTTTATAATGGGTTTTAAGGAAAATGTAATTACCCAAAGCCTATGCCCCAGAAGTTTCTTGCCATGTCTGTATTCTTTTCCCCATTCATCATGTATCAAAGTAAAGATTGAGTCAATACTCAACCAATGTTTTTTAGCGTAATAGCCCATAGGTGAATCTATTCCACAACTACATCCCACTTCCTATATTCATATAGTGATGTATTTCAAGGAAAAAATACATAAAATCTATTTATAAAAATCTAGATGTTATCCTATATGATATTAGGTTATCGGGGGCACAATGACATTCAAATACAATAACATCACAGCCACACAAGCATGAACGTAAGGTCATAGACACCCCAAGGGATAACCCACCCAAACAACCACTTCATTACATTATATATGTTTGGTCTAAAGTCCTAGTAGGCATGTAGCCCATTACATGGCTCATAAGCACACCATTAGATTGCCCAAATTCACTTCTTGCATCTTGCTTCTCTCACCACCTATACGTCATGCCTACATCACCTCCCCATTTAAGGCCTGAAGTCCAAATGGCTTCAAATCTCATTTGGGATGAATAATACTACTTCTATAGTACCCTGCTACATTACCATGTATTATACCCGCACTTCTATAGTGCTATATTACTACTATTGTACCTATAGAAAATCTTCCCCATCTGGATTTTTACTCGAGTCTGATGTAGGATTACAATGATCATTCACAACCCAGGTAATACCCCAACTGAAAACATGTTTTTTTGTAATGAGGTATAGGTGTGTTCTACACCATGCATGTACTGGGCCCAAACCAACACCTACACACCGTATGCCCCCACCAAATTTCAAGTGTGGTAGGACTCAAACATGTGTCCATTCGGTTTATAGGGAGTGGACGCCTTACAAAAGGGTGTTATCCTATACTTAGAGTTTTTTATAGGGTTTTCAATATTGTTCTCTCATCCAATTCCACAAATAAAATTTTCATAATTTTATTATCATTAAATAAAATACTATTAAAAAGGGTTATCTATAATTTTAAAATTGTGATCAACCATAACTTTTCAATATTTGGAATGTCCTCAATAACCATCATACTCTGCAATGTTATCTAAACATTTCCTTGAATACCAATTCTTATTCCTTATAACTATACTCTCGTATTTAATTCCACAAATTCATAAATTATATACTCACACTGATACCAAGTATAAAATTATGGATATAACCACCCATACATAAAAATCATTAATAATTATTTCATCTCTTATATCCAAAGGATATTTTCATGTGTATATGTCAAAAAATTATGAAAAAGAATACATACAAAAATACACATGGTATAAATAAATATACATATCATTGGGGAAATCATGAAATATACATGGTATAAATATTATGATCCGAATAAGTAAGAAAAATTATCTATAATCAACATGAAACAAGGATCTTTCTATATCCGTGGAAATAAATGAAAAAAAGATATCAATAATACTTATCTCATACTAATAGAATTGATAATGTCAAACAACAAAAATATGTTGGAAAGGCCTTGTGAAAAGACACTATCATATTATAGAGAGAAGTATAGAACTAGCCCATCCTATTTTTTGTCTTATGAGACATGTTGATTCATTAACATGCTATATAATTTTGTGTCCCACACATCACTTTTTTCTATCCAATGAATTCTCTATAACAATAAACATGTCTTTTCATACCATTCCATAAAGAACCTCTTATTGAATAAAACGTGATTATCTATATAATAAAAGATTCAGAATATTAATATATAATCACACTATACTAGTTATCAAGAATATAAATACTATTACCCATCCTAATAAAAGGTATAACGTGGTCATAAACCATCCATAGAAAAAAGGTTGATGGCAAAAAATATATGGATAACTTTATAGTAATCATTAGTATTGGAATATCACATATTAAATTTCAATACATTTACCCATTTTAATGGAATAACATTATATGTATGTGAACATCATATAATTTAAAATATATAAAAAGGTGATGTTCACAATATATAGATAATTGAGTATAAATATATTTCAATACTAGAATAACTTGATTAGAATCCTTTTAAAGAAATAAGATGGATGGTTTCAAAAGGAAAAAAACTATGAAGTGATAAATATTTGTCAAAGGGTTTCTATTGTATGAATGTATATCCCCATAAATGAATGATAAAATAAAACATAGAATAATCATATGGAATAATTAACCTAACTTATTTTAAATAAGATTAAGAGAATGATCATAACTCATTGAATGAATGTTAAGTTACCAAAAATCCTTAATACTCATGAATCCACTAAATAAATAAACACACAAATAAAGGGACATGATTTGACTAATAAATCATAGGAAATAAAAATATTATAATAAAAATATATCCTTATCTAGGGAAAACACCATTAAATGAAAACATGGTGCAAAAAATGTATTACATCTCAAAGAATAAGAATTAAGACCAAGAAAACTCTTCTAGCATATATACAATTCTAATTAGAACCCCTTGAAAGTATAGTATTGTAATTGAACATACTATATGAATATTAAAAATATAATTAACGATATGATTTCTAAAATAGGTATTATATACACCCCATAAATGAAATTTGGTGCATAATACCAAACATGTCTCAAGGAGAGGAATTTGAGATAAACACCCTTTCTTATGTCCTAATTCAATCTTCACGTAAAAAATGTTCTGAACAAGTAAATTAATTTCATTAAATACTTATTCAAGAACATTATTCATAACTATAACCATTTATAGTCCCCATTTATAATCATTATATATATATTTTAGCTTATTTTTACCTATTTTGAACACTAGGTGTATGTAATCTTTGTCGCTTTGAACTAGTTTCATAAATATCATATTAGTATATATAATTTACTCAAAATTCCATCACTATTAGATCATATATATTACTGGGACTAATGTTCCAATATTGTTTATAAATTTATAATTTCATTTCATGTCTATTTTGGTTATGAACCATGAAGATGAAATTGGGGATGATCATGTTTCATTAATTCAAAATGAACAAAAGAAATTTTATTAATAAATGAGATAAATTTTGATATAAAATTAATAGAAATAAAAAAATTATTTACATATTTATATCATATTACACTAAAAAATAAGTTCTCATAGTCATCCATGACATAAATGTATAGTATTTTTTTTGTTGGTCGTTAAACCGGTCGAAACATGAACCAACAATGATTAATGGAATATTATGAGATGTGTTAGTTATAATATCATTATATATGATTAATAATAATAATATTAAGTGTTTATTAGTGTGATATATCAGAATTAGAAAGAAATAAAAAGATAATATAATTTATGTGAAGTCATTACATAAAAAGAATGGGTCATTTTCCTCATAGTTCAATCGTTTTATATGATTCAATTAATGATAATTATTTTTTGATCATATCTTTAAAATGTTGTCCAATTTTTCAAACTAAAATATTTTTGATTTTATAAAGATCATATTTACTCATTAAACAATTATTGGAATCATTAATTAGGGGTGGTGATGAAAAAATTGTTTTCCTTAATGGATGGGATAAATTGATAGAAAATGCCAATACCATTAATATAGTAACATTAAACTATATTTTTGATACTAGAATCATTTTATTATTATAGATAGAATAAATTAATTTAATATTAATAATTATAAAATCTAATTAGTTTATAATACTAACATTGGGTTCTTTAATTTTCATTGTAATTGTCATTTTAAATGAAGGCCTTATGACGACTAACTATGGATAGAGGCTTTTGAAAGAGGTATAGGTCTCTAGGAGGAAAAAATTGTATATTTTCAAGAAGAAATTAAAATAGAAGGTGGTTATTTAAGTGGAGGAAGTTTAACTATTTATAAGTTAAGATAATGGTGTTTTTGGAAACCCCTTATACATTTTCAATAATGTGACATTACTATTCAGAGTTCAATAGATATAAAATAAAAAAGGTGGGGAAAGTTAGTGTGGGTTGGTGCACACCTAAAATACTCATTTATAGGTAATAATGAGAGTTTTATGGTTTTTTCATTTATATTTTTCAACATTCACCTTGGTAATTAATTTTTAACCTTTGTAAATACTATTAATGAAAGAATTTATAACGAAACCTTTAAAAAAATTGAAACTTCTTATTTTAAATTTTTTAATTCATTTAATAAAATAAAATTTCTATGGTTTTGAATAGTTAAATTTAATATTAGTTCACATAATGTGTAAAAAATAGTTTTAGAAAAGTGAGTTCTTAATATTAAAATTAATGTGTAATAAATAGTTATGAAAATTATCAATTCCCATTATATAAATTAGATTCTTATAAAAAAATAAGAGGATATAATTTCAATCTAAAATTTAATCTCACCTTGAAAATACTTGCTTTAAAGAAAACGTAGATTTTTTTATTAAAATTACATTTTAATTTAGTTCTATAAATATTGGAAATATTATTTATAACCTCAAAGAACATATTAAAAAGAATAATGTTATTCCTTTAATAAACTATTTATTACTAACATGGTTTTTAAACTTATAGGATACACTTACAAAATGATAAAATCATAAAAATTATAATTTCCATAAAACATTATTTTTTCTAAAAAATAAAACCTTATGGAAAAACCCAAAATGTAATCTTTATGTAACGCCCCGACCCTAGTTACCCAGAGTCGGTGCATTATTACATAACATTGGCATGATCATGAGAAAGATCAAGTCTCGGAAGACCGATTAGTTTAGTAGCCTTGGAATAACTAGATACATCCATAAATTTTTACATTACATCATAAAAAAAACATCTTGTCTTCATATCCCCTCATACTATCCCTGCAGGTCATTCATAAATTACTTCTTCATAATCCTGGAAAAAAAAAATAAAACATTGAAAGGGGTGAGCTCGGATGCTCAGTAAGGATAACATTATAGCAGAAGCTTTCATAAATAAGCATAAACACTTAAGACAATTTATAACTAAAACAAAAGCCTTTTAAACTTGAACTTCAGCATAAAATGGAAAAGGTAAAATGAAATAATGCCATTTACTTACTCACATGGATATTCTACTAGTCGAATGATCACATGCAATATCAATAACCACTTTCATAATGATGGAATGCATAATGCCAGACTATCATAACCACATAGCCAAGGCCTCGTGCCAAGACTACAAATAAGATTTTGCCAAGGCCTTGTGCCAAGACACTAGTTTGTCTCATGAGACCTACCGATGCATCGAGGAGCTATAGCGGGCTCCACCCGTCACTTATTAAGTCCAATGCATTCCTCATATGAATAGGTTTAAGCATAAAATAAACATTCGTATTAAAACTAGCATACGAAATGTCAATACTTTAACCACAAACCATGAATGGTATAAAAATAGAACATCCATAGTCAAACATAACTCATTTGATACAATATGGAAGATTGTATTGTATCACATTAACCTCAATCATTAATAATGAAGGATGTTGACATAAATGAAAGTAATCATCAAAACTATTTGAGAGAAATATCCCCCTTTTCTTGAAAACATTTAAAAGTCACACTATTTGTCAAGAAGCCATTTAAAAGTAGATTTTTGAATAAAAGTGTCCCATACCACTTTGAAACTTTTTAAAAGGAGTTTTAATTTGTAAACTTTAATGTCCATATAAATAAATCCTTAAAACCATTTTTTAAAACATGGACATTAATGAGAAAGATTTAGATGAATAAGTCTTTAAATCATTTTAAAAATGGTATTTTAGTTAGAGATTCCAACCAAAAGAGACACTTGAATACAAATAATTGTGGTAATAAAAACTTTGTAATATCATTAGAATAAAGGGATTCATGATATACTATGTCAAAGTACTTTATATACACCACATAAAAGTGATTTGGTGTATATCAACAAAGAAGTCTCAATGGAATGTAAATTGAGATGAAATCTCTTGTAAAGGTTGTATCCTTAGGTTAAGGATAAATCAATGACATAATTATGTGTGACAAATATAAATACACTAAATATGATTGGATATTCAGTGTAAAACAATCAAAGGACATTCACACATATTCTTGTAAAAACAATACCAACGAATTGGATGTTTAACTCAACAAATGGAGAATGAGTTAAAATTACTCTTATCAAATTCATATCAATGACTTGAGAATTACCAATGGAGTGATTATGTGCATCAAACTTATATCCACAGGAAGGGGAGTGGAAATTATGACATAATCAAATGAATAGTGATTCCACACATAATCTTGGGGTAATATAATCAATGAAATATGTGTAAAGCCAAATGAGTGGAAATTGAAATCTCAAATTCCCTTATCGATTAGGTAACTTTCGAAACATACACCCAAGAAAGAAGTATCATACCATGATGATGTAAATACCCATAAATTAAAGTATATTACACAATTAATACAATCATGGGTAGTACACATGCACCACATGCAATAATTAAGTGGTGAACAATAGAATTCTCACGAAATTAAAAGTGAGATCAGAAAATCCCTTACATTGTACTTTTTCCTTGGTCGATGGTAGGTTTAACTCCTGTATAATGGTGAAATAATTGTTATTTAATAATAAAAGAATCATTTACTTTAATATGATATCATATATGATCTTTTATCATTGATTTGTTAATAATATCTTAGAATTATCGTCATTTCGGGTGTTAACGGGTTCATTTTACTTTATATTCTTTGTTATGTGAGCCATATTCGTTATTAATGGGATGTATATTATTCATATCCATAATGGTATCAAGTTCTTAAACATCATTTTTAAATCATCAAATGATAATTATACTTGAATGGATACGATGGAGAATGAATCTCATCGCGTTCGTGGAGACGATAGTCCGTACGTACGCACGAACGCTACTTTCATTTAATTTTTATTTTAAAAGAATCGAATCCAAATGATACATAGGTATATTACTATTCCAGTATAATATAATATTTTATATATGTTACTTAAGTTCATTAACACCATCCTTTATACGTTCCATGTGTGGTATGAACGAGTCATATCATTTTAAGGGGGCGGTAGTCCGCACTTCCTCAAATGAAATTATCGTATGTATATACAACATGAAACGAATAATGGTATGAAATAAAATGGAATTACAGAAGCTTATATATAAAATATATATCATTAAAATCATATTTAATTACAGTTCCATCATAATGGCCACCATGAGAGGCGGTAAGATGTATTTGAACAATCATCGTTTCGTGAGGTGTTAGTTTGCCATCCACAGAAACATTATGTTCATCATCCATTAGATGGAGTTGTGTGTATGTGTAGTTTGAATCATTCTTATAACAACATCCTAGTATATTTAGGATACTGGTGTTGTTACAAAATAAAGGAAATAAAAAGAGTTTGGGGGTTGGAGAAGGAAAATAAATGAAAATAATTTAAGAGAAAACGTTACCTTTAATTTAGGTAACTCACTTTGGTTGGAACCAAAGGACTTGTTGAAATGCTTTCTGCCTAAGGGTAAGCTTCAAGGAGGAGGAGAGGGATGTGGGGAGCTTAGTTGGGCAGAGTTTGGACGAGCCAAGTGGCTTGAGAGGTGTGAAGAAATGAGAAGGAGGAGTGCCCTTTTATAAGAGGGGTGAGGGGCACCTTTGGAAAAGCTAGAAATATTAATTTATAATAAATTCATATTCGGTTTCCAATGGCTCCAAAGTTGATTATTCAAAGGATAAGGTGGGGATAGGTCGAAAACCACTCAACCAATAGAATTTAGACCGGTTTGGGTACTTATATTAACCTTATCTTTAAGTATTAACTCTAAGTTAATTAGTTTCACTTTTACAATGTCTCTTTGTATTTTTATATAATATGGTTAATAAACTTACTATATACATCCAAGCGACCCACAAGTGGTCCATTAATGATGAACCTATCCTGATATAAGTCTTTTGGCCGAACCTTAGATTTTTAGGAATTTAATATCAATTAATAATATAATATTTGTTTTAAGAACTCTTTTATGTCAATTTTGACACTATTCAATAGTTGATTTTTGTGAAACTCATAACAGATTGATTACTTCTAACAAAGTCAATTAAATCAATCCTAATATATCATATTATCCTAGAAAATTAGTTTAATTCATTAAAAGTTTCATATTATATTTTTTTGGGTATTTATAATATCAATTATTTTAATTTTTCACTATTATAGTAATTACTGCATCATCATTGTGTCATAAATAAAATAAATTATTTAATGTCTAAAAATTATAAATAAAATATCATCATGTAGTAAATATTTTTAGCTTTCTAATGAATATTTATAATCGAAAATCCAACATGTATAACCCTATGTAAAAATTGTTCTTCTAAAAGATGTAAGCTTATTCCATTTTTATTTTTATTTTAACTTTATTAATATAATGTGTCCCTACCACATACAAGTGGCTCCAAGGGGTCCCCAAATTGACCCAAGGATGCCCATGGTCGGGTATGTGTCCACCAATAAGGTTATGACACGTTTTAGGGTAATTTTGTATTATTATAATATTATTTTTAACCCTTATTTACCGGATTTACCCTTTAACCATGGTAAATAAAATATTTACCACAGTAACTATTCAAAATGTCTAAAAATAAAAGTTACCTATTTACACAATTTGAACATCCTGATTCCAAATATGGAATCCATTTTCCTAAATTCAAAACACAGAAGTGGCAGAAATTAATTTAAAATTAATTCCCGCTGTCAAAACAAAAAGCGTGTTTTTAAGAGATAATAACTATCAAAAGATTGACACTTGTTTATGTTCGGTTTAATTGTAAAATTATGTCCAATGACCAACATTATATTAAATGGTAAAAATATATTCTAAATATACTTTAAAACCACTCAAATTCATAATTTATCACTATTAATTATTTTGATTAAAAAAGTTGTTTTTAATTAAAATTTAGTAATTTTCACTATTCATCAAAATATGAAAGTTATCCGAAAAGTACCAAAATTTCACCTTAGGATAAATTCAATATTCCGAATCCAAAAATGAAGTCCATTTTAAAATATAAAATATACATAATTTCAAAATTTAGGTATTACTATCCATAACGGTTAGTTTGATCGGTTGTGGTGTGTGTTAAAACTCAAAGTTGCGTACAACACACGCTACTGTTTTATTCAAAGGAAAGCGTACCGTGTAAGCTTGGGATGTTTCATTTTAAATTTTTTGATGTCCCCATTTAGTCAAAAAGTTTGAAATAAAAAAGGGTTCACTATTAAAAGTTGGTAAAACTACAATACTGAAGATGAATTTGTTCTTACATTATGTCTAAGAAACTCATAATATGGATTCTAAAATTATAAGGATTATATAAAGTTTAAAATTTAGTTAATACTATTCATAACCTTTTTTGAACAGTTTGTTTGGTGAGTCATGGTGCGCTTGAACTCGGTGTTGCGTGTAGTGCATGTTATTGAATTATTTTGAAGAAATAACACACTATGAAATCTTGGGGTGTTACATTCTCCCCTCCTTCAATAAATTGCGTCCTCGCAATTTGAAATTGTTCTTAGAAAATAAAAGGTTGAAAATAGAAAATATATTTGTGGGAAAACCCACATCAGAAATTGGTTTACTAAAATTTAGTCTTAATATGAGGAAAATAGAAATGAAAGGGTCACCACCAAATTATGATCTCGATTAGGAGAACATTGGTGGAAATTAGAGACATATAATTGGAGGAAAAACGTAAATATTTATAGGTAGTGGTTGAGGTCATCAATCACAAATAAGTATAAAATTGAGGTCCTTAAACTCATCAATCTATGATGATTTTAAGTACCATCGGTTCAACAAAATATAGGGTATTGGGATCACACATTTTTGACATTTCAAAATATCTTAGTTGAAATCCCACATCGAAAAATGAATTAATGAGGCCTCTATTTAAAATAAAGAGTGGAAAGTATGAAGATTACCGAAAATAACACATACTAGGGCTCCATGTAGGAAAATATGGATATGGAGGAGAAATCTAACCATCAATTATCTGATGGAGAGTGGTAGAGAACATGGCTATGAAAAGGCCAACAATCCCAAAGCCATAAATTAGTGATGATTTAAGGTACCATCTAGGACAACATTTTTTTTCAAAGTTACATTACATAAGGAAGAGGAATTAATTTATGATATTGACTAAGAACATTATGAGATATACTTAAATTTTAAGTAGATTTTCATTCTTTAATAAATTTCCACCACTAACTCAATTTTTTTTAAACGATGAGTATTCAAGAAGACTTGGTCACACTGGAAGAGCTAGAATAAACTTCTATAGAATCACATGATCCATGCAGGATAAACCATATATTTACATTGTCTTTGAAGATTAATCAAAACCAAAATGGTTAGTGAATGATCTAATGATCCCCCAAAAGGATATTCATTGAGATAAATATGCACTAATATTAATTTCTAAAATTAAACCAACAATACCCCAAAGTTAAATAGATACCATTCAATAACCAATTGTCCTTAAAATCCTTTAATATAATCCAAACTAATATTGAAACCCAAAACATAGAAGAATTTGATTATGTAGTCTCCCATGTTACATTGTATCTCCAAATTACATCAAATAATCTTAAAGTCACATACTTAAAAGTAATCAACATCATCACATATTCTCTGTTATAGGTTAATAATTTCCATAAATAACCCAAATCACTATAAATCAACAATAAAAATGTAGATAAAAATCCACCATTACTCTACAAATGAAACCTCATTGTATTCTATTTTCCTTGGGCATATAGTGTTCCTAACAAAACGAACATATTCCAAAATAACATTTATCACTTAATCACCAAATAATTTTCCTATACCAAGGGTATTCATTTGATAAGACATAAGAACCCAAATCATCTTATTATTGATTAATAAAATCATTTAACAAAAAAAATAGTCACACTAACCAGGGACTTCACGTAGTCCAGTGGTAGGCGATAAATCCCAATCATACTTTGGTTGTGGGTTCGATTCCCACAGCTTTGTCCGACGCGACGGGTTGTCACACGGTCTACGTGTTGTCCTTTTTCAAAAACTATATTCTATAATATTACCAAAATGAGATAAATTCCTCAAAATAACAAAATTTAACTACAAATGTTATATCATACTTTGCATTTTCATCCCAAATTATAATAACTTATCATTTTCTCAAACCCCAATGATCATATTAAACCAAATGGTTATTTATATCTATATCCACAGGGGAAGAGACAATTCTTCCTCAAATACCATTCTCACATGGCAAACTGTGGGGTTACAAATACAAGAGAAAATTATTCCAAAGTAAACCCATCAACAAGGAGTGATAATACTTTTTAAATTTTTATCCAACCATTTATTTCCACATATCTTCTTCTTTGACCAAGAAAATATCCTATAGAATAGGACATTCACTCGGGTAATGGCCAGGTCCCCTACATTTACGACAAATGACTGTAAATGGACTCTTGGGACCATTTTTATCTTCTTCCATAGTACTCTTCATTTTTCTTCGGCACTTCTTCACTTTATGTCCTTCCTTCCCGCACGTAAAACATTTCGTTGTCCCATTGAGACACTTTCCTGGGTGTCTCTTTCCACAATTCCTGCATGATGAAAATTGAGGTTTCTTTTCTCCATGGTCTCCATTACTGGAGATCTTATCATTTATCACCTTTCTCTTCCTTGTTGAGTCTGGGAGTTGGTTAATATATATGTTGTTGATCATATTTTTGGAAAACTGATTTGGCATAAAGACGATATCTTTTACGCCTATCAACATTCCATTTTGTTGCTCATTGCCACCACTGTTCCCAATTTGTACATAATTCTCAAAGTCACTATGACTTCCTTGGAATCCAGCCATTGACTAAAACCAGAAAGCATTGTGTGAGTAATAGTAGTCGTAAAATCATTTAGAGATTAAAATGTCACCATATTCTCAATTTGAAACATATTAGGATTAACCAAGGTCATTTACTCTCATCTTATGTATATATTACTTAAATCGGTTTGTAAAGAAAATGTAAATTATCCTAAGCATATCCCCCAGGAGTGTCGTAACCAAGAGTGCAGCAAGGCCCGTTGTCGTGCACCAGTTCCCGTTCGAGTCTAGCTCAAAGCGGTGTTTTCGGGTTTTACCCCTAGGTACATCTGTGCCAGAGCCGCCTCTACCTGCTCGTATCCAGACAGGGATGTATTGCTCAGAAAACTCACAAAATCTCTACAATACCAAAATTCTAGGAAGTTCTTTTATACTAATCCTCAAAGTTCATCTTAGGTCTACGTGCTCTAATCAGAGTTTATCTAAATCTAGCTACCAAGGTTTGTACTAAACTTCCTCTGATACCAGCTGTAACGCCCCGACCCTAGTTACCCAGAGTCGGTGCATTATTACATAACATTGGCATGATCATGAGAAAGATCAAGTCTCGAAAGACCGATTAGTTTAGTAGCCTTGGAATAACTAGATACATCCATAAATTTTTACATTACATCATAAAAAAAAACATCTTGTCTTCATATCCCCTCATACTATCCCTGCAGGTCATTCATAAATTACTTCTTCATAATCCTGGGGAAAAAAAAATAAAACATTGAAAGGGGTGAGCTCGGATGCTCAGTAAGGATAACATTATAGCAGAAGCTTTCATAAATAAGCATAAACACTTAAGGCAATTTATAACTAAAACAAAAGCCTTTTAAACTTGAACTTCAGCATAAAATGGCAAAGGTAAAATGAAATAATGCCATTTACTTACTCACATGGATATTCTACTAGTCGAATGATCACATGCAATATCAATAACCACTTTCATAATGATGGAATGCATAATGCCAGACTATCATAACCACATAGCCAAAGCCTCATGCCAAGACTACAAATAAGATTTTGCCAAGGCCTTGTGCCAAGACACTAGTTTGTCTCATGAGACCTACCGATGCATCGAGGAGCTATAGCGGGCTCCACCCGTCACTTATTAAGTCCAATGCATTCCTCATATGAATAGGTTTAAGCATAAAATAAACATTCGTATTAAAACTAGCATACGAAATGTCAATACTTTAACCACAAACCATGAATGGTATAAAAATAGAACATCCACAGTAAAACATAACTCATTTGATACAATATGGAAGATTGTATTGTATCACATTAACCTCAATCATGAATAATGAAGGATGTTGACATAAATTAAAGTAATCATCAAAACTATTTGAGAGAAATATCCCCCTTTTCTTGAAAACATTTAAAAGTCACACTATTTGTCAAGAAGCCATTTAAAAGTAGATTTTTGAATCAAAGTGTCCCATACCACTTTGAAACTTTTTAAAAGGAGTTTTAATTTGTAAACTTTAATGTCCATATAAATAAATCCTTAAAACCATTTTTTAAAACATGGACATTAATGAGAATGATTTAGATGAATAAGTCTTTAAATCATTTTAAAAATGGTATTTTAGTTAGAGATTCCAACCAAAAGAGACACTTGAATACAAATAATTGTGGTAATCAAAACTTTGTAATATCATGAGAATAAAGGGATTCATGATATACTATGTCAAAGTACGTTATATACACCACATAAAAGTGATTTGGTGTATATCAACAAAGAAGTCTCAATGGAATGTAAATTGAGATGAAATCTCTTGTAAAGGTTGTATCCTTAGGTTAAGGATAAATCAATGACATAATTATGTGTGAAAAATATAAATACACTAAATATGATTGGATATTCAGTGTAAAACAATCAAAGGACATTCACACATATTCTTGTAAAAACAATACCAACGAATTGGATGTTTAACTCAACAAATGGAGAATGAGTTAAAATTACTCTTATCAAATTCATATCAATGACTTGAGAATTACCAATGGAGTGATTATGTGCATCAAACTTATATCCACAGGAAGGGGAGTGGAAATTATGACATAATCAAATGAATAGTGATTCCACACATAATCTTGGGGTAATATAATCAATGAAATATGTGTAAAGCCAAATGAGTGGAAATTGAAATCTCAAATTCCCTTATCGATTAGGTAACTTTCGAAACATACACCCATGAAAGAAGTATCATACCATGATGATGTAAATACCCATAAATTAAATTATATTACACAATGAATACAATCATGGGCAGTACACATACACCACATGCAATAATTAAGTGGTGAACAATAGAATTCTCACGAAATTAAAAGTGAGATCAGAAAATCCCTTACGTTGTACTTTTTCCTTGGTCGATGGTAGGTTTACCTCCTGTATAATGGTGAAATAATTGTTATTGAATAATAAAATAATCATTTACTTTAATATGATATCATATATGATCTTTTATCATTGATTTGTTAATAATATCTTAGAATTATCGTCATTTCGGGTGTTAACGGGTTCATTTTACTTTATATTCTTTGTTATGTGAGCCATATTCGTTATTAATGGGATGTATATTATTCATATCCAGAATGGTATCAAGTTCTTAAACATAATTTTTAAATCATCAAATGATAATTATACTTGAATGGATACGATGGAGAATGAATCTCATCGCGTTCGTGGAGACGGTAGTCCGTACGTACGCACGAACGCTACTTCCATTTAATTTTTATTTTAAAAGAATCGAATCCAAATGATACATAGGTATATTACTATTACAGTATAATATAATATTTTATATATGTTACTTACGTTCATTAACACCATCCTTTATACGTTCCATGTGTGGTATGAACGAGTCATATCATTTTAAGGGGGCGGTAGTCCGCACTTCCTCAAATGAAATTATCGTATGTATATACAACATGAAATGAATAATGGTATGAAATAAAATGGAATTACCGAAGATTATATATAAAATATATATCATTAACATCATATTTAATTACAGTTCCATCATAATGGCCACCATGAGAGGCGGTAAGATGTATTTGAACAATCATCGTTTCGTGAGGCGTTAGTTTGCCATCCACAGAAACATTATGTTCATCATCCATTAGATGGAGTTGTGTGTATGTGTAGTTTGAATCATTCTTATAACAACATCCTAGTATATTGAGGATACTGGTGTTGTTACAAAAGAAAGGAAATAAAAAGAGTTTGGGGGTTGGAGAAGGAAAATAAATGAAAATAATTTAAGAGAAAACGTTACCTTTAATTTAGGTAACTCACTTTGGTTGGAACCAAAGGACTTCTTGAAATGCTTTCTGCCTAAGGGGAAGCTTCAAGGAGGAGGAGAGGGATGTGGGGAGCTTAGTTGGGAAGAGTTTGGACGAGCCAAGTGGCTTGAGAGGTGTTAATAAATGAGAAGGAGGAGTGCCCTTTTATAAGAGGGGTGAGGGGCACCTTTGGAAAAGCTAGAAATATTAATTTATAATAAATTCATATTCGGTTTCCAATGGCTCCAAAGTTGATTATTCAAAGTCTAAGGTGGGGATAGGTCGAAAACCACTCAACCAATAGAATTTAGACAGGTTTGGGTACTTATATTAACCTTATCTTTAAGTATTAACTCTAAGTTAATTAGTTTCACTTTTACAATGTCTCTTTGTATTTTTATATAATATGGTTAATAAACTTACTATATACATCCAAGCGACCCCCAAGTGGTCCATTAATGATGAACCTATCCTGATATAAGTCGTTTGGCCAAACCTTAGATTTTTAGGAATTTAATATCAATTAATAATATAATATTTGTTTTAAGAACTCTTTTATGTCAATTTTGACACTATTCAATAGTTGATTTTTGTGAAACTCATAACAGATTGATTACTTCGAACAAAGTCAATTAAATCAATCCTAATATATCATAGTATCCTATAAAATTAGTTTAATTCATTAAAAGTTTCATATTATATTTTTTTGGGTATTTATAATATCAATTATTTTAATTTTTCACTATTATAGTAATTACTGCATCATCATTGTGTCATAAATAAAATAAATTATTTAATGTCTAAAAATTATAAATAAAATATCATCATGTAGGAAATATTTTTATCTTTCTAATGAATATTTATAATCGAAAATCCAACATGTATAACCCTATGTAAAAATTGTTCTTCTAAAAGATGTAAGTTTATTCCATTTTTATTTTTATTTTAACTTTATTAATATAATGTGTCCCTACCACATACAAGTGGCTCCAAGGGGTCCCCAAATTGACCCAAGGATGCCCATGGTCGGGTATGTGTCCACCAATAAGGTTAGGACACGTTTTAGGGTAATTTTGTATTATTATAATATTATTTTTTAACCCTTATTTACCGGATTTACCATTTAACCATGGTAAATAAAATATTTACCACAGTAACTATTCAAAATGTCTAAAAATAAAAGTTACCTATTTACACAATTTGAACATCCTGATTTAAAATATGGAATCCATTTTCCTAAATTCAAAACACAGAAGTGGCAGAAATTAATTTAAAATTAATTCCCGCTGTCAAAACAAAAAGCGTGTTTTTAAGAGATAATAACTATCAAAAGATTGACACTTGTTTATGTTCGGTTTAATTGTAAAATTATGTCCAATGACCAACATTATATTAAATGGTAAAAATATATTCTAAATATACTTTAAAACCACTCAAATTCATAATTTATCACTATTAATTATTTTGATTAAAAAAGTTGTTTTTAATTAAAATTTAGTAATTTTCACTATTCATCAAAATATGAAAGTTATCCGAAAAGTACCAAAATTTCACCTTAGGCTAAATTCGATATTCCGAATCCAAAAATGAAGTCCATTTTAAAATATAAAATATACATAATTTCAAAATTTAGGTATTACTATCCATAACGGTTAGTTTGATCGGTTGTGGTGTGTGTTAAAACTCGAAGTTGCGTACAACACACGCTACTGTTTTATTCAAAGGAAAGCGTACCGTGTAAGCTTGGGATGTTTCATTTTAAATTTTTTGATGTCCCCATTTAGTAAAAAAGTTTGAAATAAAAAAGGGTTCACTATTAAAAGTTGGTAAAACTACAATACTGAAGATGAATTTGTTCTTACATTATGTCTAAGAAACTCATAATATGGATTCTAAAATTATAAGGATTATATAAAGTTTAAAATTTAGTTAATACTATTCATAACCTTTTTTGAACGGTTTGTTTGGTGAGTCATGGTGCGCTTGAACTCGGTGTTGCGTGTAGTGCATGTTATTGAATTATTTTGAAGAAATAACACACTATGAAATCTTGGGGTGTTACACTTTAGGTAATATTATTATCATAAACCCAATTTTTTTTAATATTTTAAAATAAAAAATCTAAAACTTATAAAATGATCTTTTAAATAAAATTATGAAATACAATGAAATTTTTTTATTGGGAAATAAAAATTACAAATGGCAACTACAATTATTATTCGTATTGCATACCATTCACAAATTACAATAGGGTTTAAAATTATTTATATTAAACATAATTTCCAATTATTAATCATATTTTTATTGAAATAAGAATACATATCATTTGAAAAATATTTTTTTATAATTTTTTTTATAAATAATAAAACATATTATTAGTCATTTTAGGTAGTAAAATTGAAATTAATTTATATTAAAAGTAGTATTTTCTTTCATTATAAATATATTTCATAATGTGGTTACTCCAATTCATTACTGCTAACCCAGTAGCTGGGTTTTAAAGATTATACTTAAATATTAAAATATTTTCTAGAATAAGACAGCTTCATTTATGTTCATAGTTGTGTGTGGAGAAAGTTTTCATACATATTGACTTATTTAAATTTAGACACATGTTAAGATCTCAGGGTGTTTCATTTACATCCCTAAGTATGACTACATCCTAAGTGTATGGTTTCTTTATCCCACACACACAAAGGTTCCTATTTATTGTCAAAAAATCTTAAGTAATGTTATGGACATGAAGTCATTATCCTGGAACTGACAATATTAAAATACAGTGTGTGGTTAAAGTCCATTTTCACAAGATAATGGAAAAGTCACTTCCTTGAACCATGATCTCATGTAATAGATAATTACTATTCTAGACTTTGGGGATTCATATTTTTCCACTCGTATAGTAATCTGGTGGGATATCTCAAGCTTCCTTAGACATCTAAATCATATAGATGTATGCTGGATCTATCATCTCCTTGTTTCGAAGTATAATATATAGTAACAGAGATGAACTCCCTCTTATTCAGACATAAATAATAAAGGAAGACTATATTCCATCTCTCCTAATTTATATTCTCCATCTTCTTATTATTCAATGTTAAAGGACCATCACAACATTGAAACTTCTTCTAATATATTTCTTCAATATAGAAATATTATTTATTTTTAGTTGTAATATCATCCCAACTTATTCTTCATCTTTTCACTTAAATAATATTCGCTATTTCACACAGTCATGAATTATATATCATTCTTTATTCTTATTCTTCTCATATTTTTTATTTTCCTTCCCCTAAAAATATATAATCATTAATTTCTATTACTCTTGGTATTAAATTTTCTAAAATATTAACCATTCAAACTAAAATTATTTTTTATTGGTTTTATTAAAAAACATCATATAAATGAAGATAAATGTCTATATCTCTCCATCCTCATGATAGTTCAAAATATAATGGTCTTAGTCTTAATTAAAATCCTCTATAAAATCCAGGGCCTCTAGTTCTCTTGATATATCCCTGTAAGTATAAATTACTTAAACCAAAATGTGGAACATTGTTTTGTGACATGGAACTCTCTCAATATCATCAACTTCCTTGGTTGGTTCTAACATTATCTCAGTTTTATTCATGTTTCAAACTAAATCATTGTGATATCTTGAACTGAACATGATTATTATCATTGACATATATATTTTAATTTGCGGATGATAAAAAATGTGGCTATTTGGTAACTATGTATATATATATAGCACACCTATGTTCTTTGTGATCACACATAATCCCATAATGAACATGTACACATGTCCTCATTCACACATACGTCGATGTGTGATGTCACCTATTCTAGTTAGACATTTCCAGTTTCAACTAGAATAATTAACTTCCCGAATTCACTCTATTATAAATATATCTACTCAAATATAAATTACCACAATAACCACAATAGTGTTTTGTTCATATATATGTTTTTTTTCTATCCTCTTTAAATCTCTCATAATTAAACCTACTTCAAAAACACATTTTGGTGACCACTGCAGAGTATCCTCTAATCATTACTCATTTCAGACGCACTATAGCTTTTACTATGGAATAAAGACACTCATATTCTTGTTTCACAATTTTTATGTCATTAAAAGTTCTAAAATATGTTATTTTTTATTTTATAAAGCATCATAACTTATATTGTGTTATTTTAATCCATTATTAACATGTTAAAAAAAGACTTATTTTTCTTAAATTATTCATAATTAACATTCTTGAGCTATAAATTTATCTCATAGCATTACATATCTCTGGTGTAACATTACAAAAAATATGATAACTCTACAATAAACCTTACACAATGTGTTATTACCATTTCATGGGTCATTTCATTTCCAGATTACATTTTCTGAACAAATGGAAACCTATAACCAATTCCATTTCATTAAGATGACCTTATATAGGTTTTTGTTTAGCCTTTCATAGATCTATGAACTTTATTATTACCTTTATTTAGGTATTAACATATATTTATTCAAAAAGTGAAATTCTATATTTCTCAATATGTAGCTACTCATTTTTACCAAATCAAATCCTAGAATATTCTTAATTACTTTTTCATATGTATAATGGAAAAAATTCCATATAAACACTTCCAAGATTCATGTAATTTCTTCGTAACATACATGGATTTGAAATACCATGAATCTTCTCACACATTTTCCTATGTAAGTTTAACTACTTCATAGAACCTCATCATGTATATTCATTCATTCATTTGAAACAAAAACAAAACATAGAATGTGGAACTATCAATACCCCCTTAGTTTTTTTTCAACACAAAATCTCATTTTCTTCTCTCTCTACCTTAATGAAAATAATTAAAAATAATAAGAAAGTGTATGGTATCATTTCATTAATAAAAATTGTACCATAAACCATTTCACTCAATATATACTTGATCTATTCTCAGTCTAGAAAACACGAGGGTTTTATTTAAATAATATTGATTTCAATAATTAATATAATATGATACCAATTTTAATCATTGTTAATTATCTTCTTCAAGGGATATTCACATGTATCCAGGATAATAAATCTTTTTCATATCAACTGTTGAAAATATTCTCAATCATTTTCAACCAGAATTTCCTAGACTCACTAAACACATAGATAAAAAAATTAAAATATAGAAAACAATTATTTAAAACACCCCTAAAAATCCATAAATTATCTTCATTTATTTAATTGATGAAATTAATATATCCACAATACATATAATATTTTTATAATTAAGTCAATATATGAAAATACATCAAGACATACCTTTTCAATGATAATATCTCAAATACCTTATATAAATTATTGATTTATAGGATATGAATAATTCTTGAAATTTATTAATATACAGTCCCCAATAAAGGGATGATATAATCCTTTAGTTTATAAAGAGTGATATCATCATCAAATAAGTTCTATGATTCCATTTTTTGAGATAACACTGAGATGGTATCATTCATTAGTTCTTAATCAGGGTAGATTCAATTTTTAAACTATTCATCATGACATCATAGATTTTATTTATTCCATTATCAGTAATTTTGTAACTATATTTCCCAGTTCTGATATCATATTTACATTCATCAAAGTTAGAATTTTCTCTATATTTTCTTTAGAATACAATTTTACAATTAATGAAACTATTAGTCCATTTTATGATATTGAATTATTATTCTAGTTTACTTAATTTTACATTATTATCCAGTTTCAAAAACTTACATTTCTTATTTAGTTATTTTATTGATATATATCTTTACCTTCAGTTACCTATATGGTTAGAGAAAAAATTCAATACAACAAATTTAAGGAATATGATAGAACTGTGTTTCTCATCAATGAATGTAGCTAGACTGATAATTTATTCATTACCAATTCTAATATTCCAATTTAGCTCCAAGGCTAGATGAAATCTTGATTACATTGATAACCATTGGTATATTATTTTTATCATTATGTTGGGAATTCATTTAAGCATGATATATCAAGGAACATGAATAAATTAGTGTATAATTCTAGATCATAGAGATTTATTTGTGGGTTAGTATGATTGTGAGACACTTTGTTGAATTATTTACTGTCTACTTGTACATCCTACATTGATCAACATGAGATCGTATTTCATCCTCTATTTAAAAACTTTGGTAAAATTTGATTACTACATCATGGGGAAATTTTCATTATCTTTGTCTCTTTTCTATTCTTGGGCTTCCATTTCACTTCCATTACCCAAATTAGCTATCTATATTTAAAAAAATCTTATGAATGATCTCAATAGTTTTGGTTCTTCCTCATGGTTTTTTAGAACTGTTATTAACTAAGTCATTCATTTCTTTCATGATTTTTAATCCCACTTATGATTTCTTCTTTTAACACATTAATTCATGGATTGTTTTCATCTATCCATGACTATAAGTTTTTTTCCTAAAATAAAGACCTCACCCTCATTGGTATTTTATTTTTATTAATCCTATTGGGTATACTTGATTATATGTTTCTCTTCTACAAATCACCCAAGTATAAATCACTAGACATTTTCTATAAACTTCTAGGGAATGTTCTTTTAAAAAAAAATCACATGATTATTTCATACAGTAGCATTTTATTAATTTTTTTTATCTTTTATGGTTTTATCTTTTAATTTTTTATTACATGATTTAAGGATTTTTACTTGTATACCTCTTCACTATAAACACTAATTTTTCAAACATCATAGACATCTCTAATACTTTTGAATCTATTTGAGGTGTATAGTTTTATGTCCTCCCAATGTGTTTTTTTCTATATTTAATTATTCCTCACTAGATGTAGGATTTCAATTACTTTTATAGGTATAAAAATTTATGTGATAAATCTAATCACATGTTCCCAAACTTATTACATAACCAATCATACCCTATTATTTCAAAATCTCTAGAATTTTCATATTTCCATGCATGCTATTTTTATGATACATTACTCATTATATTGGTTTTATTTAGGGAACACCTAATCTTATATATTCTTATTACCACTTTAGATGTAGTGGTTGAACCTTCTGTAATTTTCTTCTAAGAAATTTGTACAGGTTTTGTGTTCAATCCTACACAGTAAAAGGAAATATATTTTGAAAAAATATTGTTTTCAATGGTTAATAATACCTTATACATTATGGTTGTTATATGTTAATCAGTCTATTATCTTAGGATGTTGATTCCAGTAGGTAAATGTATTTCAAAATTAGATTACTCTTTTGTAGTTAATGTTTTAATTACTTTTCTTTCACCTTATTCTGAAAAAAATCAGGATACTTACAAATTATTCAATTTCACCACAATATCCAATAATTTCATGTTTAGAATGTGTTTTTCATTGTCCATTGTCTTGAGTTTATCTTCACTAACTTTTTTGATTGGATAAAAAACCATTATCATGCCTTACACTCTTCTCTTATTGCAGATGTTAAGGATATTTATTCTAATTGTATTTAATATGTTGTTGATAATATTCAATATTAATCAATTATTTCAATGAATGGGTATTTTATGAAATCTTAATATTAGATTATTATCTCTCATTAATCTTATTGTACCTCTCATTTAAAAAACTAATGCATCTTTATTCAATATTCTCATTCATGGAAATTAAAGATCCTACCTATTTGGAGAGCCTAATATATGTTTTTTGATTTATTTAAATACAATATCCACCATTTTAATTTCATTTTAGATTTATATGATCCCATTCTACATATTTCTGAAAATTCCACATATACATGAGGATATTTCTTTATTGAGATTTTATGTTATATCTCTCAATACACCAACTGATTCATATTCTGAGTCCTCATATTTTTTATCATCCCTACTAATATATGGTTCATATAGAGTAAAATTTTGATAAGAGGTTCTAGTTACATTATATTTATTTACGGTCAATAAATTACATGAGGTAGAACTATCATCTAATTTGTAGGTGGTCAAATCCACCACCAGGTCTTCTTTTTCATTAAAAAGTTTTCCTTGATCATGGTTCCGTCATGGAGAAACTAATTTTTCTTCTTATTTACTCATAAGGGATATATTTTCCTCACTATAACTTTTAAGAGGTATATTATCTAGAAATATATTTTTATGAACACTACTATGATTACCTTTAATTAATAGTGATTATTTGTTCTCTTATTTAATTAAGGAGGTCGTTCATAATATATTTCCATTAAATTTCATCATATTATTTAGTTTCTTGGAATACATTTCTTCCATGATTATTATAATATAGAATTAAATGGATTACCCAAATCCTCACTTAATATAGGCTCTGAAAAAATGAAACATTAAATAAGATATTACAAATAATGGTGTAACCATTGTTCTAATACCAATTATTTGGAACACATAGGGATATTTTTAACACTTATAGTGGTGAATCAGCGTTGGTGTAATTTTACTCCAATTTTCTATTTTTATCCTTTTTTACATATTCACTTATTCTGTGTGTAGGTCACTCTATATATATCACTCCTTTGGCCAGTAAGAACATATTGAATATGAATGAAACATAATTAAATTATAGGTATTGTTAAGAAGGTTAACATCCCTAAAGATCAGTGTATCCCCTTTGAAGGGTTTTCTTATCCCATGAACACATAGTTTTCGATTTATTACTATAAGAAGCTCAAGAAAGGTAAATTCCTAGAACTTATTATCCAAACTTGAATAAGGGTTAAATGATGTGAGTGATTTCTTCCCCCTTGTATAAGTGAATAGACTTTCAGTTCCGTTAACCATGATCACTGGTGATGGATCATACCCACCTTAGATTGTATGGATTAATCTTCTTCCCTTATTGAAACAATTATGTGAGATGAATCAAGATTCACTATACTTCTATGATAGATGACTATAGGATGGATCTATCCACTTCTCAGCATGGAGTATAATCTATTTCAACATTTTAGAACTCCCTCTTCGTAAACGTCAAAAAAAATTGAGGTCCATAGTCCATCTAAATCAATTTATATTCTCTTTATTATTCTTCTTCAATGTGAAATGAATTTAAGATTTCTATATATCATTCTTCACTCTTTCTTTGATACACAGATCTTGTTTCATTTTTGGTTATTGTGTCACCTCTCATTTTTCTTCTATTGTTGACATATAGAATAAACATTATAATATCCTCTATTTTTTATTATTATTCTGCTCATATTTTATATTTTATTTCCCATCAAAATATGAAATACTTAATTTCCATTATCCTCAGTATTAAAAATCATGAAATATTGACCATTTAAACTCAAAGTCTTTAGTATTTTTTTCATTAAAAAACATCCTATAAATTAGGCTCAAGAATCAACCCTTTACTTTATCATGATATTTTTAAATACCATGGTATTATTCCTAAATAAAATCTTTTATAAAATATATATCTCATACTTATATTGATATTTCCACGTAATCAGGGATTCGTATAACTACAACTTGGAACTTTATTCTACATGATGGATCTCTATCAACATTAGCTTCTTCCTCAACAAATTATAACTTCATATCCACATGAATAATGGTTCAATATAAGGTGTCATAACATCAAGAATTTGAATGTGCGGATTTACATTGAAATATATCTTTATATGTCTATATGACACAAAATATCATCTCCATGAAAACTAAATTAATCCAACATCACCTATATTCCATATGATCACACATGTGCTAAAGAGGAACAAGTACAATAGTCATCATTCACATGTACATTGGTGTTTGATGAGACATACATTTTTCGGAATTTTCCATTTTTTCTATCTAACCAATGAACTCAAAAATTCACTATATTAAAACTAGATCTCTTAAAATCTAATTTATAATTACAGTCACTATAGTGTGGTGTTCATCCAAATTCCTTTTTCCCTTCTACTTTATTGTTCCATTATTATATATACATTGAAAACACATCACATTTGACACTAAGATAGAGCCTCCAGCCATTTCCCATTTGACCTGAACTCTTGATTCCACTATGGTGTATACACACTCGTTATCCCATTTCACCAACTTCAGTTTAGTACACATATTATTTAATATGATTTTTTTATTCAAGTGAAATAAAAAACATCAATTGTGATGTCATAATTCATTAATAATAGGTCAATATCATCTAAATTTTCATTACTTCTTCAGAATTAGAATTATGGAAATCTCACATGTTATTTTATCCTTCAGGATCTTAGTTAGAACATTTTCACAAATTTTAGAAATACAACATGGTCCTTATAGAGAGTATTGTTACCCTTAAATGCTTCACCACATTTCTAAATTACCATTATATAGTAGCATATGATTTTTTCATTGGTACTTTTTTTTGAGATAGACATTATGAAGAATTCTAGTCAGTATTTTAAATATATATGACTTCATAATTTACATTATATAGGTATCAATATACATTTACACAACCAATAAAATTATAGATTTACCTTTATTTATCTCCCCATTTTCTCCAAATAAACTCTAGTAATCCCCAAATTCATTTTCCATATGGAGAATTTTATAACATCCATATACACACTTACAAGAATAAACTCATTTCACATTAACATAAATGGATTGAGAACACCATGTTTCTTCCCACTAATATTATTTGGGACTTTAAAATACATCCAAGTACCTCTTAATGTATATTTCTTCATTTATTGATAACAAAGAAAATACAAACAAAGTGGGTTTATCATCAATAGTTATATATCTATTTTTTATATCCTTTAAGTATGGAAATTATTTAAAATCAAGTGTTGGATCTTTGTAAATTTTTAAATGGATTATTCCATGAATTACTGGATTATACTTTCAGTGAAATCATTTTGGATTCTTTAAATGTTAATTAATCATAACCATTTATACCAGGTTATGGATATTGGAATATGATATATATTGATACTATTATAATGAATAGTTTGGAACTAAAAGTGAATAATATAAAAAATAGAGTGTTCAAAATATTAAATAAAAAATGCATTGAAAATAATTTAAATTGAAATAAAATGATGAACACATTGTCCATGTGATGAATAAAGTTGATGTAACATCCCAAGTAAGTAATGAATAATAGATATTTTTATCTATGTCTATTAATGATTAAGATAGTGTTATAGAGGCTTAAAATGAAAATAAATACAATCTTATGCATGGAATACACTAATATTCTTAAAAGATTGTTTTACTGCCTTTTGATGGCAAACCATTTTTGAATCTATATTTTGACAATTTTATAAACTATGTTTGTCAAAATAAACTTATCCTTTATGATTGGGACATCAAAATTTACCTTGTGTGAATTTTTGGTATTTTTCTGACAATATTCATTTTTTAATGAATAGTGAAAAATACTGCATTTTACATCAAAACTGCTTTTTAATCTAATTTATTTATATGATTAGATTATGTTTTGAATTTCTTTTGAAGTGAAATTAGAATATATTTTTACCATTTTATCCAATGGTGGTCATTGGAATCAAATTCACTTTGAAATTAGACTTAAACTGGTGTCAATCTTTTGATACTTATTGTTTTGTAAAAACACGCTATTTGCTCTGGCAGCAGGAATTAATTATTAAATTAATTAATGTGACCTATATGTTTTGAATTTTGTAAAATAGACTTCATTTTTGAATTCGGAATATCAAATATTGATTAGGGTGAATTTTTGGTAATTTTCTGAAAAACATCAATTTTTGATGAATAGTGAAACCACTAAGTGATAACCAAGCAAACTGATTTTTCAGTTAAATGAAAGTTTACCACTAATGTGTATTGAATTTTGAAAATCCGAAATACATGGTTGTCATTAGTATGTAAAATGTGGTTCAATGAGATTATAATAATTTTTTGGTGAATAGTAACTTATTAAGTTCTTAATCACGATTAGTGGTAATTAGGGTAGTTTATGGTATAAATAATACTTTAATAAAATGAAATGACCTAGAAACATGTCCCAAACTCATTGGTTGTGTCATGGCCGACCATGAAATGCCATGGGTCAACTTGGGGACCCCATGGATCCACTTTTGTTGGGAAATGACATAAATTACTTTTTATTTAATGTTAAAGTGAAAATTACACAAACATAATATGTTTTACGAAAACAATTTTTAAGTGGGGTTATACAAGTCCAAATTTTGATTATAAATAGTAATTGGAAATATAAAAATATTTCCTATATCATAGTATTTTTTTTATAATTTTTAGACATTAAATAAATTTAATTATTTATGACATAATAATGATGCAGCGATGACATCATTATTTGACGATTTAAATAAAATAGAAAGATAATGTAAAATCTATGAACTACACATGTACAAAACCAATTGGATGAGTGGATTTTGAACCCTTATCACCTTATCAATGAATTATATCAATGTGGGACCTTTTAAAACCGAAACACATTTTCAAATAAAGTAATATTTCTTTACTTTCCAAAAGTGCCCCTCCTCTCCTCTTATAAAAGGCCCCCACCTCTACCTCATTTCACACACTCTTCAAGCCTTTGGCTCGGCCAAACCCTGCACATTTTCTCTCTCCACATCCCTCTCCTCATCCTATAGGATTCACTTTGGGAAGAATCCTTTCAAAGGAAGCCTTTAGGATCAACTCAAAAGGAGTTACACTTTTAAAGGTAATTCATTCTCTCATGTTCATTTGTTTTATTTTGCTTCTCCAACCCCCTAAACTCTTTTTATTTACTTATTTTGTAACAACACCAGTATCTTCAATATACAAGGATGTTGTTATAATATTTATTTGAGCTACAATCTCACAAAACTACATCAAATGGTTAAAGAACATACGGTTTCCGTGGATGGCGAAATTCTGCCTCCCGAAACGATGATTGTTCAATACTCATTTAACACCTTCAAAGGTGGCCATTATGATGTCACTATTTTTATATATGATATATAATATGTTTATGTTTTCCTTAAGCTTCTGTTTTTTTAATTTTTGGCATACCTTTATGGTTTCCATTATGGGTAAACACGATATCTTCATTTTAGGAAGTGCGGACTACCGCCCCCTGAAAGTGATTTGATTCGTTAATACCATATGTGGGATGTGTAAAGGATAAAGTTAATGATATTATATATGTTATTATACTGGAACTATAATATACTCTTATATCATTATGATTCCATTCCATAAATTATGAAATAGAAATGGAAGTAGCGTTCATGCGTACGTACGGCTTACCGTCTCCATGAACGGTGCATTTCATTTCTTACCTCTAAATGTGATGTAATATTATAAATGCATGTATGTACTGGATATATATGACATATATGATATCTAAATCATGAATACCATTCTGGATATAATGAACCTTTGACCAAATTAACAACATGTAAGCGTAAGAAGTCTATTTTTGACTTAAGAACCAAATACCGACAAAATGAACATTATTAACTTAACTGATTACATGATGTTCATAACATGGTATAAAAGGAATAATAAACTTTAAAAAGTTTCTTAAGCAAGTAGAGATTAACTCAAGTTTATTATTCAGGAGATTTAAGAACGGTCGGGTCAAGTCGGATACGAGGTATGGGACTTCGTCTCAATCTCCTTTCATTGAGGCATATTTTATTTTATACACAACTTTTTTTTACGGTGTATAAACCCCTTTGACTTTTAAGTTTATTCAAAAGGAATATTTTTTATACGAAGCGTTTACTAAATGAAAAAAGGGAATGTTTTTGTCGTACGTATGCGGCGACAACGACTTCTCCGCCGTCGTGACTGTTATTTGAGTTTCGGCTTCCTCTACAAGCCATACCTTCTTTTTAAAAGAAAAATAAATACCATGTTTTACTTTTATTTTATTTTAGTATTGAAAATGGTTTTCATAATGTTTTTATATCAATGTGTTTTATTGATATCTAGTGATTGAAATGTGGAAATTTTATGTTTCCTTTATGCATGTTTTATGTGATATGATTATGTTATGGTTCTTGGGCATTATTATGAAGACGGGTGGTTCCGTGATAAACTAAGGGAGGGTGAGCCCGTTATAGCTCTCCAATGCATTGGGTAACGCGAAGGAGTGAAACGTTAAGGTTTCTCCGAAGAGATTTTAGGGAATATACTGTGATGTGTATTCCAAACGTAACCAAGAGGGTTACTCCCTACGTAAGAATGTTATGAATGCCACAAGTTACCTTTATGTCTTATGATTTCTATGTTTTATTCATGATTTTATGAGGCATGTTAAAGTGCCTATGTTTTATGGGTAAAGTATGATTTCATTCTTATGTATATATGAACTCATGTTTCCTTTCCATGTTTTTCTTTTTATAACCCATACTGAGTTTTTATGCTCATCCCAAATTTTTGAAATGTTTTTCACAGGTCAAGGGAAAGGTACATGATAAGATGATAGAGTCAAGGATGTGTCAAGATATAATCCATGTTTTATTTTAAATGTGTTTCCATTGATGGGAATGAAGAATACTATCTTTATGTAACCACTTTGTTTATATGTGGAATATAATGCAAGTTTTATGATCTAATTCTCTAAAACTCTAAACCCGAAAATATCCTCAATGTGTAATATTGTAATAACTCAAGATTAGGTAAGGTTTAAGTCCGGGGCCTTATAGTTGAAGCCTTGAATATCAATTATGAATCTATTCTTGTTTGGATAATTTTTTTATTTTCATACATATTTGTAATGTCTTATAATATTATTTTTTATTATATTATTTTATTTAAATATTTTATTATAAATATATATTTATAATATGATGTGAAAGTGGATTAATCCAAAATATAATAATCACATGACTATAGGTTAGTAATTTATGTTTAGTGACGAATATTTATTTATAAAACATTGATTCAAATTTCTATATTTAAGGGTTCACCAAGATAAATACTTTTGTTCTTGTGCGCCCAATTCTTATTTTGGTGTTTTTTTTTCTATATATGAAAAAATAATTATTCCATATAATAATGGGAAATTATATCTAAACATTTATTTGATGAAAAATTGTTTAAATTGTCGATCATTATGACTAAACAACTTCTTATATGTATTCTACCTTATGGGGACATTAGTTTTAATACTTCCAAATATATTTTGTGACTCAAAATATATATAAAAATATACTATAATATTGGTTGTAAAATTTTATATGAGTTGTTAGACCTCCATAATATTGGGATTTCATGTTCTATATGATAAATTTCATTTATAATTAGTCTTCATCCCAAATTCATTATAAGATATGTGATTTAATTATAATGTATCACATAAAACAGTCAACCAATGGTGATAAATTTCTGTAGAGGGTAAGAGAATGATTTTTTATAAGATCTAATATTAATATATATATATATATAGGAAAAGTAATGATATCTTTTAATTATGAGTTGATCTTCATAATAAATCATAAAATTATCTTGGGGTTATAGTAACGTGCTCACTTGTTTTGGAGATGCAGACATTTGTTTGTCAAAATTTGTTTCTCAAGGCCACTAGGATTAAAAATATTAAATTAAACTAAATGGAGTTACATATTTAGAAATGGATTTATCCATTTAATCTAGGACATATTTTTTTTATTTGGGGGATAGTTTAATATTTTAATGTATTAAAAGTTATCAAGTTTTTAGCTATAAGGATCTAGAAAATTATACGTAGACCAATAATTGATATTTTTTTGAGATAAAATCCAAATTTATTTTTTCTGTTAAAGAATAAATCATTTGTTAACTGATGATATAATTTTGGATAGTGTAAGAACACATTGGGAACTCAATGTGAGGAATAATAATCATATTCTGACTTTATATCCCTCTTTTTATGTACGTTATTCATCATTTTTAGGATTAGATAAACTTATATTTTTTGGGAATCACATAATATATTTTATTTTAAAATAAATATCTTAAAATGTATAGATCATGAATATAAATTTCAATGTTCAAGTTATATTTCAAGAGAAATATTTTAGAGAAGTATTCTTGACAAATTTTTAAAAGCAAGATAGAGTTTCCCATGGGTTGATTCCATAATAATACCATATATCAAATTAAATTCATTAAAACTATAATTTTTGATATTAATATCATTATAATATATTTATTAATATAGAGAAATTTTAGAAAAACATGGTAAATAATATTAATTTTCTCTAGATTTAATATTTTATAGCATAAAAATATTATGAATATATTTTATTCTCATTATACTTATATTGTGATAAATATGAACATGAAAAAAGTCTATGTAAATGAAAAATAATTTTTGTTTTTGTGGTTTTCAAGGCTCAGGTGGTGGATTTAGGGTGTGATTGATTATTATCTAAGATGTTGTGATGAATTTTGAAGTTAGAAAGAAGTGATTTTTTGTTTAAGAAACTAGATAAATATTGTAAGGCATATAGAGTTTAGTTTGAAAGGGTCGAGAACCCTACCAAAGTGTGTATGGGCTAGTATTCCTATCCAAAAACACTAATTATCAACTAACATACCTGAGTACATAGATCATGGTTTCAAGAGTATGGTTATATTATTATATTCATCATATAATGGCTAGTACATGATTTATACACTAAGTTTATTATTTTTGGGGAACTATTATGGGACACACGTTGAATAAAATCTATTTATATCATTTTAAATTATATATTTTTTCATGAGAAAACCTTTGTTTGGGATCAAGATGCATCTAACCTAAGCCTGCCTCTATATTCTTAGGGTAGGGACAAGCGCAGAAGGCATGATAAAATCAGGTCGGACTTTTCCTAAAAACCTATACAGATTCACACAATCGAATCAATGAATAAGTGTAGATGGAAATAAATGAAGAATTAAAAACTGCTATAAATAAACTAAATATGCATCAACCACTAAATGGAACAATATATGGAAGTGTATACTAAAAATAAAAAGAGGAAAAATACATGTCCAAATAAGAAATATGTCCAAAACTGACAAAATTGGAAAGGAGTAAATAGTTGAGAGAGACCAGCTTCTGTATTCCAAGCTATGACCACCATACACGGTCCAAGCACCCCATATCTCTAGGCTCCTTTTCTATCATGATCGACCAACCCACCAACTAAAAAAGACATGACACATCTTGGGAGAATCCCATGTAGTGGTGGGTATATACATACCTAGTAGAATGCCCTGAAGGGGTGAAGTTAGAGCAGTAAGAGATACCACCGAAGAGGAAATAATTAGATAGAACAAGGTATAATTAGAGAGTACAAATCAACCAAAAAATAGAGTTAAAGTAAACTAATACAAACACAAGGAGCCCGGAACGGTGAGAATATGAACTTATCATCGAGTCTTCACTACCTATAGTATGAGTATAGACTCATATAACCATGAGAATCTAGACATTAAAAGCATGTGGCATACCCCACACGTCTTTTCCACTCTAATAAGGAGATTAACCAAAACCCAAGGTGTGGGTACTGAAGGAGGATATATATATTCTCAGCCAAGGAATACCAAATAAGAGAGTAAGGGGATCTCCATCTCACAGCTCAACCAAAGAAAATCACCCCCATCAGTTCTCGAAGAAGTATATCTATGATTCCTGTCACCCCACATGTCTTCCCTGAACAATCAAGTAAAGGGACTCAATCACCAATAATTGATACTGTCATCTTTGGTTGGCACTGACTCGCCCGCTCGATTTTAAGTCATGTCAAAATAACATGTCTTGGTGGGGAAAGCACCCCTCATCATTTTGAGTCCAAAGGTATGTCAAACCATGTCTCATAACTTTTATGAATTATCAAGAGGTCATGTCTCATGGTTGAGGACCCATGAACAACCTATCTAGAGTGTTCAAATCTAGTATCATCGAGGACCCATGCCTAGCACTACTGGAGGGTTCCAAATGGAATATCATTGAGTACCCATGAATATCTTGGTTGGAGGGTTACCCTTCAAATAGGTTGAGGACCCATGATCTACCCAACAAGAGGGCGCCACTATGAAGAATATCGAGGACCCATGCCCAGCCCAGTTGGAGGATGCCACCTGGAATAGGTTGAGGACCCATGCCCTGCCCAGCAGGATGGTGCCACTCTGAAGAATGTTGAGGAACCATGCCCATACCAGCTGGAGCGTGCAACTCAGAAATCATTGTGGAACTACATTGCACATCCCTTCTGGATAGTAAGCCCAAGATAATCTGATATTCTAGTTCCTGATCACTACTATCATTAGACATTTCCGAAATAAGTGTCATGCTCGGAAATTCTTGCATCGTATCTCCAAATCCACCATGAAGGGAACCATCACATTCTACATGAAAAGATACTATGGATAGGCTATTCTTGGTTTAAAATCTATGTCTAAAAGAAGAAGATATGAGATGTATAAGAATCACAATGAGGGCCACAGTGCATATGGGTCCCACACTACATGTGAGCCCACCTTAATGTTTATCCCTCTACGTAACCATACTCGGGTACTAAAATGTGTACATGTACCCCTGGGCATGCCAGTGTACTCCCATAGTACTTGTAATACCTAGGAAAAAGGCTCATGAGTGCATAATTATCTTGGTTGGTGCAAAGGTAAAAACATAATTTAATTTACATGAATCCCCAAAGGCCCCAGATTACCAAAAAGATCACATCATTGCGATACTTGTGAAAAAAGATTAAGATTAACTATTCATTTTCCGACATCGGGAACCTACTGAATAAAATGAATTTCACAACATTGTGCACAAATAATGACTCATGGGGTCCACATCTCAATCATTAAATATATTATATGGATTTCACCATTGCGATCCTCACATAAAAATGCTATGGATCGACATTTCACTTGTCTCAAATCGACACCTATTGAAAAAGGTACATTTCACAGCATCATGCTCAAATTGTGTCTCGTGGGTCTAATCCATGAGCTCAAATATTAAATACATGAAATTGGTCTTGAAACGTCCATCTTAATATTAGGGTCACAATGCTGCTGATAGTTCATCAAATGCATGTCACACGTTGGAGATTTTTCAGATATTATATTCTGCAATGATAATAATAATAATATATTATTATTATTCATAGGCACTTTGTGTACCCAATCCATGACCTAGATTATGTATCCAACATTAGTCTTGAAATGGTCATCTCAAGGTCTGGACTATATCACTGTAGATGGTTCGTCAATCCGATGTCGTATGAAGAAGTTACATCTGAATCAATATTTTAACAAAAAAAGTTAAAAAAATTAATTATTTTTTTTTATTTTTTTAATAAAATTCACATTCAAAGGAGTATGTAATCCATGAACCCCCCTTTTAACTTTGATTCCGCAACATGAGGGCCACCTCCACTGCCATAATTTTTCTCCTTTTTTTATTTCACCTGTTTTGTTTTCTTCTTATATTTTAATGTTATTGTAATTTAAAAATATTATTATCATCTATTATTCTATCTTAAAACCAGAATTAAACTTAACAGTAGCCTCAATATCTCACCCAAAATTATGGATTCATCAACAAAGATCATAGTGCCTAGAACGCACCACCCTACAGCATCAGCGACAATGCATCACACCACCGTCTCATATGCCACGTTGCCACCTGGACTTCCAAACACCACTGTTTGTAGTTTCGCTATCCAATATCCCATCAAACCATATCACATATAAATAATGGTCTTGATCACAAACATGTATCCTTTGAATCCATCTATTATGTAAAGTATCGACTGCATAATAATTTGTTATAGGGTATTTTTTGAATTATTGGACAAAAGGAATGTTGGTGATGAATAGACAGAGATTGGAGAATAAAATTACAAATGAAAAATTGAGTAATTATCCCCAAATATTTTTTGGGTTTCCATTTATTTTTTCCCTTATAATTATGAATGAAGATGTAAAATAATAATTAATAACTTGCGGTCTTATGTGAAGAATGATAATCACATATCAAAGGTGGATAAAATAAATAATCAATATTTAATCAAATTAATATTAAACCATAATTAGCTAGTTCTACCTCAATTGTTAATAAATCACTTACAAATAACAATTTCACGTCATTGTCATTGGTGAGATATTTGATTTTCACAGGCACACTGATTGTGAAATCTCGATCTATCGATGTTTGTCTGTGGAAGCACCTACACATGCTCCTCTCTCAAACACCACGGTTATGAGTCCAACCCTGTAAATTAGTTATCAAAACATATTTATTGAGGGAAAACAAGGTCACTTCATCAATGATATAAAAATAAATTAATTTATCAATTAATTTATTATTTAAGTCTGTGGTGACTTTTTCACAAACACCTTGAGCCGATGAAGGTTATGTCTCACCTAGGGTACAAACTGAATTTCAAACTTAGTGGTTGTGTAGGATTTCAAATCCAAGTCCCCGTTCAATATTTTTTTATTGGCTTTAAAAATAAAATAATTTTATGTAATAATTTTATTTACGGCTATTTCCTCAGTGTCATTTTCTACAGATGACACATACTAACAAAATTTTTTCCACACCTTGGGTAAACGTGAAGTTATTGACCCAAATATTCTTATATATTTCAGATATGAACTCTTTTTTAGGAGATATTTTATTATTTTTTAAAAAACACATTCCATTAATAAAAATATAATTAATATTTTTATAAAATTAATTCTGGGTACACCGGGCCTCAGAATCTCACACCGTCTCAGGGTCTGTCTCCAAAAAGTTTCATAGGAATATTCCAAAGTCTTACATAGAAAAACCAGAGTCACTGCATCTTTAGTGAATTATAAATTAATAATTTTGTTTGAACTATTTTCAAATGTAAAATTTTATCCTATAGAGAACTTTTTAGGGAATTGATGGGTTAAAATGACCATGATTTTATTAATTTGATCACCCCATAGTAAATTATGAATATTAGGGGGATATTTTACAAGGAATCAAGTACATGAGAAACCTATTCCAACATAAATATTAATGATTTAACATAATCTAAAAATAGAGTCAAATGACATTTGTAATAAAAAAAATATCTTGGATGTGGGTATAACCGATATAACTGAAATAATTTTATCGCCATTGATTTTTGGACATTATTTGACTCCACATTTTATATTTATCAATTATATTCAGGATTTGGGATTTTTAGATGATAGATAGGATATAAAATATTCTAATTAATGGGATGTGGTATTTGATTCACAATAATCTTGATTCATGATTAGGGAAGGTGCTGATGATGATATTTTTTTAAAAGGATGAGAGTATATTGACCTACAAATGGGTATTGAGATTATTTTGATATGAGTTGGTATTTGGTTTTAATGGTGGATAAATTATAGGATCTATTAAACTTAGGATAAAACTTACAAAATTTTTATCGAAAATATTTATTTACTTAATCATATATTCCATTTTCATGATGCCCCGATTTATAATATTTCATTATATAACTTTTTGTTATAATTATTCATTTTAAAATTAGGTTAAACTATGATGTCAGAAATTAATGAAATTAAATGGTTCATTATAGACTATTTTTTATGAGATCAACTACGTATATAATGGATAAAAAATAAATCATGTTCAATTGGAAAGATTATGTAATCTTCAATATGAAAATATCATCTCCTGGGAATGATTATTTTATAGAGGTACCCTTTGGTGATATCTATAGGTTTTAAATGGTTGATAACTCTACGATGGAGGTTAGAAAAAGATATATCTATAATGTCTTCATGAGGTGGTAAATTTGGGTAATATATTTTTGTGAATGGTCATAAATATTGTTTAGAGGTTATTTTTTATTATCTATTTTTTCATTTTATTAAACCATAAAGTAAATGGGTCGCAGATTAAAAGTCATTGGAGATAGTTGTGTTTTAATGGTTGTGATTGGGGTCATGTGATTTCATGTTTGTTTCCTTGTGGCATGATCCAAATAACAGTCACTTATTCATTAGGACCAAGGGGGTCCAATTTTAAATTGGTGATATAAATCCTAAATAGAAAATTTATTTTTTAGGTATAATAGTTAATGGAGATATGAGTTAAATATGATGTTGTATAAACTATTATTTTTAGTAACATGAATTACTTGATCATAACTTCCAATTTATTAGAGATATAGAAAATTCTATTTTCCATATATGATTATTAGTGAAATAAATATTGATATAGGTTAGTATATTGTGATTTTGAACATTTATATCTTTCTACTAAATAATAGAGGTTTTAATCGATGCTTGTATTGTTTGTATGATGATTATTTTAAAAGTAAGAGGGGTTTTCCTTTATCAGATATATTTAGATGAATATTTTTATATGAACACCTCAATTAGAGATAATAAAACACCTTTAATGAGTATCAATAGTTTATTATAATTGTTCCATATTATGTTAAGGTGTTATTAAGATAAATTATTTATTAAATGAGGTTCAATAATGAAATGTTTTATTTTTTGAGTAATGATACATTCAAGAACATTCATATATCAAAAATAATTTAAGAATATGTGTATATTGTGGAAATTTCCTCTTATTTTATGTATATAAAATAGAATTATCGATTTTCTTTATGATGGAATTTTTTAAAACATTGTGTTAATAATAACATAATTTTAAACAATGTATATATAATTAAATTAGAAGAAAATATGTTTATTGTGAGGTCTGATATGATCAATAATTCATGAATAATACACCATTATAATTCTCCCAAATATTTTGGGGAGTGATATCACTCACCGAAGATTAATGATGTAGTTAATTGATCTATAAAAGAAAAATTTTGGGAAAGATTCACCCTTTTTATATGGCAGTACACCTTGGTGTTGTTAAGTTGAAATATGATTTTTAGAAACCCAATTTTAAATAGACATGTAAAGAATTATTGTATTTTAATCTAAATTTCATATATATTTTGAAGTTATATCTAAGATAATAAGTTTTTATGTTTTTTCAGTTATAAATGCTTATCAATGATTGATGTGATAAATTAATTTTTTTAGAGAATAAATCAACATTTTATAAATTTTCATGATTCTATTAAGTATCCATTTACTAATTGAAACAACCTACTCATTTATATAATAATAATTAGATGACATCCATGGATGGTATCATATTTTTGTGCATATATAAGTTATTTTTTTATATGTAGTGAAAACAATGCCTACTTATAGTTGAGATTCATGTTTCATCTATAAATAGACATGACATATATTGAGGTTCTAGGTGGTTTAACTCCATTTTACTATAGATCCCTACTCCCAATAAAATGAGTAGATTATATAAATAATTTATTCTAGAAGGGAAATAATGAGAATTCATGATTAAATTTAATAGAATTGTGTTAACCTATATCATTTTTACTATGGGTTATTGAGCCCCATTCAATAATAGAAACATTCTAAAGTTTTATCAAAATTTTATGTATTGAGTGAAGTTGGTGGGGTGACCTAATCACAAGTGTTTTTCCTTATAAGTTGATGAATGTGTGATTGCTTTTAATATTTGTATCTATAAAGAGTTATATGTTAATATTAACATGTCATGGGATTTTGTGGGATGGATAGGAAAATGAAATAGTGTCTCATATAAATGGTATCTAGTTGTAGATAATGGAAGTGGGAAAATATTACATTGAGTGTGATTTTTTTCTAAAAAAATATTCTTTGGATTACGATGATGTCAAATATATTGAATTAAAATCATATATGTGGCTAAGGTGGTGAGACTATATGGTATTTTTATAATTAATTATAATAGTTGTGATCCATGTTTCACCTTCATATTGTGGCAAGGGATACACCATGATTTTGACACCCCATTGTACTTAGGTACCACGTTTTATAAATAAGAAGATGGGAAGAAATGAAGAATAGATACAAGATTAATATTTTCCATTCTATTTATGTGATGGGTATTCATATTCACCATTATGTTTATGTCCTATATGTTTTATTGAGTATTAATATTTTAAATATTCTGAGAATGTAATAACACAAATTCTATTTTACATTTTTTCCTTTCCAGGCTGATAAATTTAAAAGGTGTGGAGATTGTAGTGACCATATAACATAGTGAGGAGAGTTGGAATATTTTATCATTACTAGAATTATAGTCTAAGTAGGGGTACAATTATAAATTTATATTACATTTATTATTAGAATTAGAATTTTATTTCACCATTTAAACAATGATAGAGAGATTTTTTCTGTGGCAGTTTTATATTATTACAATATTCTTGAAATTTTTACCCAATCAGTGATTATGATTTAAAAATATATAAATATACCATTAATAGGGATTTTTTAGTTTAATCCCCAATAATCTATCTCTCATAGAGGAATCCTAGGTTTGATGAGGTGATCATTGGGGTATTGGATGGAGAATATCAGGAACTCATTACAATGTATGATTCATTGATTTTGATTCTATACCCAAAATTTTACATTAATTTTTCATCATTTTTATTTAGTATTAGAAACACTTATTTGTATTTAATATATCAAAAAGGAAGATCTCAATGAGATGAAACCATGGATATCAAAATTATTAGGATCAATGTTATAACTCAAAATTAATCTTAGAGAGAATATTTCTTATCTATTTTTATCAAAGTGAGATAAAAAAATTATATAAGGATCCGTGTAGTCTACCATATATTATGAAGTAAAAAAATCCATAGACTATATGATCATAACAATAAGAGTTAAATATTGAGGGAAATATTAGAGATATGTTCTTGAAAATTACAACTTATCCCTATATTTTAAAATCCATAACATATAATTTATAATGAATAACTTATATTTTTCAATCCCATTATTGATATATTTTTTTTAAAAAATATTTGTTGTGATTAGAGATAAAAAATTTGTTTTTGGGTTGATTATGATGATGGATGATAGGGTTGGGAAATGGTTAGTCTAACATTGATAAATATGACCCAATGAATATTTTAGGGGCTTAAAATATATTACTTTCATGTTATAGTATAATCAAATACAATTATATTAATATTTAATGTTGGTAATGTAATATTAATGCATGAATATAAATAATTAAAAATAAAAAAAATTATTACTCTTATGATCTCTTATTTTAAAGCCACTAGCACACATTATACTCTTTAAATGTAGATTATGTGCAAATATATGATTGGATCATACATGGTTATGCATGGTAAAAAAGATTAATGTGTATAGTTGTATTCAAACACACATTTATTTTTCTATAAAATGGATTATTTTTTATTATATGGGTAGATGAATTATTATGACATAGTGGTTCATTTTTATAGGAAACAATCGACACTTAACCCAAAAAATCACTCAATGTATTCTTACAAAACATTTGGTCCCCACTATTTATGGAAGGTCCAAGTGGTACTAGATCAATATATCGAACAACGATTTGATTATGTTATTTTCTCTCACTGTTTGATTCAAAAGGGAAATATTACAATTAATTTATCTCTTATTTTATCCAAATGTTCCAAAAATTTAAAAAAATGAAATATATTGGGAACAATTTTACATGTATTTAGGGGATATATGGGGAATTTCCTCATATATGATTTATTTAATTTATACATAAATAAATGTGATTATATAATTGATCTAAATCAAATTTATATATTTATTATAACTTATTATAGAAAATATATTTAAATAATATCATATAAAATTTAATTAATTAATTCAACACCTTCTTCCTGGTCTGATGACCACAATATTTTTTATTATACGGATAAACCCACAATTTAACTGGGATGATAGGGAACCCATACATGGACCATAGAACTATATGAATCAAATCCTTGAAGAATAAACGCCTAAAGTCCCATAGGAACATAGGCCTTGAAAGGTATCCCATAGTACCTACACTAGAATAGAACATCCCAAACTTCTTTTTATCTACTTCCAAAGAAATTCCTCATGTTGTGTTTGTGGTCTTCAATCTCCACCCCACAAAGTATCAATAAATGGGTTTGGTCTCATTTACTCTATGATAGCCCTTACACATAAATTTTTTTATACTTTGACAATCTTTGCACTATCTTTCATTCTACCAGACTTGAAGCTCCTCCCGTACAAAGCCCATGTGTCCCCAAGAAAGGACCAAAGTCCCAATGTCCTGAAGGAATAGATACATGCATTGAAATCCAAATTTGGATCAATATTATTTATAGTTTAGTACACCACTATAGTACTGTATATAAAACCTATATTACTGCAATACTATCATAGTACAATAGAACCCTTTTGGATACCTGGAATTAAACCAATGTCTTTGAACAACTTAATCAAGTTGTACATAATCATAGTTAATAATAGACTATATCTCTATAAAACTTTGTTTGAAACCATTGTCACCTAAATAATTAAAAATATTATACAGTACTAAATATAGAAAGTAGTGTCTAATAACTTTTAGTTTATGAATGAAATATACCCTTATCCCAACATTCCATAAAATATGTTTTTTGTTAATGTATTGTGTGGAATACACAATTAATGTAACTATATATGATAACAATACATTATGTTGATATTTTAATACTTTTTATGATTTTATGATTCCATGTATAATGTAATTATAAGTAGTTTTTACATCATAGGATTGCATGTATAATGGATTATAAATTGTCTCATTTAATATATGAAGTGTTAAATTTATCAATGGTAGGTTGGTTTATTATTACAATATATTATAATATTTTTTATTGTATAACCTAAATTTCAATTTTTGGTCATGTTTTTTAAAATTCATTTTATCTTGGAGCCATAATTATTTAATAGAAAAATATATTAGGGAAATTAAGCCTCATTACAACACACATGTGGGTGTAGACCTTTATAGGTGAAACTATCTATCCCTCCATCAATCACCACCTCTCACTATCTAGCCATATTTTCATTAGAATAAATAATTTATATTAGAATAGGGATTCAAGAGATATCCTATAGTATTTCATTATGATTCCATAATTGGTATATTACATAGAAATTTATAAATATCTCCATTGATTCTATGGAATCTTCACCATGTTCCTTATTAGATTGAATGTTTCTTCACAATGAGATTTTTTATTAATTTATATATACCTTGTACATTTCCTGATATTATTTTTATATAATTTTGAGAAACTATATATATATTTTTTATTTAGAAATGTTTTGTGTCAATAAATTCTTTCACTAGTATTATTGGAACTACAATGAATATTTGTAGATTCAAATTAACTCATTCATTGTAGAAACAACACACATTGATTGTATGATATATTGAAATTATATAGAGAGGTATAGTTCATTTCATTATTATTTTTTCATATCACATGGTGTGATATATGGATATATTATCATGATATATTCGATCAAGGAAGATAAAATCCGGTAATAAAAACATGATAATTTTGTTTGAAGTGCATCTCATGAGATGATATTAGATTACACTTTTCAAAATAGTTATTTTTTAATATTTTATACACAAAATAGAAAATGACCCATGATAGGGAATAATAATATATTAATCCATTTTATATGGCTATGCACCCAAATAAGATATTTTTATAATAAATTTATTCAATTAAAAAATGAAAAATTATATATAAAATTTTATAACTATAAATATTATAAATATGAGATATATATATATTTAAATTATTAATTATTCAATATTTAATAAATAACAACTTTTTAAGTTGATAAAATATATTTAAAAACTACTTCAACATGTATTAAATTTTTGTGACTTCAAATAATGGAAAAATAATTTTTTTAAAAGGGATATAATTCAAAAGAGGATATCTAATGGTAAAGTTTTTGAAACATTTATTTATTAATATTATTCCTTAGTTTAAATATTCCTGAATATGAATGGATTTATATTATGAATATTTTAATTTTTTATTCAAATTATTCAAATATATTCTATAAATTTCATCACATGTAATCAATGAGATTCATACAAGGAATTTCGTAAGTGTCAATTTACGTGAACCATGATTATTGGTTTTCTTGTTGTAATTAAAATATAAAAAAATTATAATTATTTTAACATATTTGATTGTTAAATTGAATTGAAATTTTAAATAATTCACAAGTTATTATTTCTGGTTAGTGTTTTTTTTCCAAATATTTTTAATGTTATTAGGGCTTCATTTATATCCAGAAATGACAGGGAATGATACCTATCAAACCATACATTCTGTTAAGTTTTATTTTAGTTTCTTATAATTTTAATACATTTCATGAAATGATTTTTAAGCAAAAATTATTTTAAATAAATATGGACATGTTTTTTTATATTATATTTAATTGTTTTTATTATATATGAATACAAAAATAAATATTTTTAGAGGATTTATATTTTAAAATTATTAAAATATGTTAATTTGGATGAAAATCATGATATGTATAAATTAATTATTATAATATTCTATACATATATAGATTTTACAATATTTAGTATTATGAATATGAATATATTAATTTTGATACCATGTTGTGAAATTTATATCAATGTGAGAACTTGTATTGACCCTGATCATTTAGATGGGTCAGTTGTTCCAAAGTTTAATGCCCAAGGATTAAATCTTATCATTAATTTATTATATAGGTAAACCCAATTGTTAGATTTATGTATATAATTGTGAGTTTTATGACACACTTTTCAAGGTGAATATAATGATAAGAGATTTTAAGAATATTGTTAAAATGATTTATTATATAAATTAAGTATTTTTAAGCTTAATATCCTAGACTTATATGTTATATAATAAAAAAATCCATCTAAAAACTTTACCTAGGGAGAGTATAAAAATTTGGATAAAAACATTGTAAAATAATGATATTGTCCCACTAACAGATTTCTTTCAATTAGGTTATCAATTTAGTGGAAATATATCCAAAAAAATAATTATTTAACACTTATATAATATGTAATAACATGTATTTTCAGAATTAATACTTTATTTTTTTAAATATAAAATACAGTGGTTAAATTTAAGGGTATTTTTACATGTGTTTTTTAATAAAGGAATATACACATTTTGATAGAATTTAATGTTTATAAATACCATAATTTAATAATGTAATGGTGTATTAATATGTAAACAAGCGTTAAGTAAAATTAAGTTGTGTGAATACATTAAACAAATAAAATTTCGAATAATAAGGATGAATAAATAAAAAATAAGAAATATATATATATATTTCATTATTTAGCATTATTAAAAATTAAAAAAATGATTAAAACCTACAATCAAAAACTAAAGGATTGGTGTATTTGGATATTAGATACACATATATCATAATTCATAATGAAATGTATATTAGTTTCTAAATATTATTCATAATTTATTCCTTATTGGACAAATAAATGGATAAGAGATCATGGGAAAAGATAAAATTATATGGTGAGATGACAAACCAGAATGATATATATCAATATTGATTAATAGAGTATTTATCAATAGATCATAAATATGAGAAAAAATGAGTTAATTGAATAAATTTAAGGAATTAGATCATTATATAATAAGAAGTTATCATGAAACATGATTGCATAATCATAGTTAATTTCATAGAAACGTAGAACAATAAATAAATGGTCATGAAAGAATAACCAATACCTTGACATAAGAATATAAAATCAATAATCATGGACCATTGTCGAATAAAATATTAATCTAGTTACTAAATAAGAATATAAAGTAACAATATAATTATTAACATTCTTCCAAGGAATCCATCACATAGTAAAATATGGTAACCTACCATATCTAATAGATTCCATCCCATTAGATATAAATTTGATCCTATTCATTTGAAGGATATAATTCTATGCCCAAACATCAAATAGTGATATTTCCATATATATGTGTGTGTGCTATATAAAATATATTATTAATTTGTTAAAAGTGTATCATGATTAACATATGGATGTAAAATGAGTGACATTACATTTTCAAGAGGTAATATATAAGAAATGATCATAAATTAGATCAGATGATATCGATATTCTATCACCCAAATGAAAAATAGAATATGTTAAATTAGAATGTGACATATTGAAAATATAAAAGATAATAGTCAGAAATAAAGAATATTTTTCATAAATATGGAAGAGTAAAAGAGAAATAAACGAAAGATTTTTTATTAAATTTTAGTGATGTTATCATAAAAACAAAGATATAAGTGTTTTTCAGAAAATATTTAAAAACATTATTAATTTCTTTTTAGGAACCCATAAAATATTTAAGATTATATATTGATGAAATATTTTATTTGTTTTCAATGATTATTGTAAATTATTTTCAATTATATCAAGATACGAATGAGTTTGAAGGTGAAGTTTCCTAAGAGTGTTCTAAAAGTAAGACTAGTGGAAGTTCACACACTAGAATGAGGATCCATTATATAAAAGAGAATTTTTTATGAAATATATATTAGTAGAGTATTATACTAGTGATTTATAGGTAATTTGATCAGATGATAGGAGGAACTCATGTCACAAGTGGTGAAACATGAATGACATTGACAGGCAGTGACACATGCAAGATCATACATGCATGATGTTACATTGGGCCTTTGGGACATGTTCATGTGTCACTTTTACGTAGGACTATGGGATATTTAATGGATTTCCCTACACCCATATAGAAAGAAGAAATTTATTTCATATTAAAAAGGTACTTCGACCCCAACTTTATAAAAAAGTGCTAAAGGCTAAAATAGAACTATCTATATTTAGTACTTTGAGTTGACGATAAAATATGATATTAAATTGTTCCCCATTTTATGGTGAATATAGATGATGTCTGGATTAAGGACCCCACTAAAGATATTTATGATCTATGTTAAATCTAATTGAAATGAGTGTACTATAAGTTAAAACATGTATATCTTTAGAAAAAAGTATCTTGATTCTATGAGTCTAGATAATGGAAAGATCTGATGAATAAAAGTCACTCACTGAAGAAGATTGCATGAATTTATAATGGGAATAATTTGTAGTGTATTCCAGGTAACAACTAAAAATAATCATCACCAAATTATATGATAAAGTTAAAAAGTTATAAGGTCTATTCAAGATGAATCTATAATAGAAGTAGATATTTATGATCTAACATAAAGGCTAAATTATAAGTTAAATAATGTTTCACTGTATGTTAAAACATACTACATCACAATATATAAGAACCACCATAATCTTATATGAGTTGATAAAATGATTAGGTTGGTCAGCAGATTGAAGTTCAAACATGATTTGAAGCATAATAAATCTTTACTATCAGACATGATAATGAGTCTGTGTGATGTTAAGGGCAAATAGTTGAAAAATTGAATTATTAATTTGAGGTCTAAAGAGGTTAAGGAGAAAAGGGATGGAAATATTTTAGGTTAAAAGAAACTAAAAGCATCATAATCTAGATGAAAAAGTTTAATAAGTATTAAGGGGATAAACATATGTGCTGATTGGAATAATAACAAATACAATTATGTTTCAATGGGTTGAATATGAACCGATTGGACACTAAAATAATAATTGAATAATTACAAAGGATGTATGAAATACTAGAGGATATCGATAATTATGTATAAGATAAGTCAAGATAGGATGAATGTGATTGAATTATATATAAATTAAATGGCTAGAATATACCAAGTGGATTTACATAAATATTTTAAAGTTACAATCAAAGTGATAATATTTAGTTAGACATTCAATGTTATAATATTCAAAAATGTAAGTTCATGATACAAGATGATACTTTTGAAAGATTTGAAACTAGACTTTTAGCTATAATGTATAGATATTTATATTCAATTTGACCTTTTATAATATTTTTAAAGGTGTTTGGTGTATAATAGTGAATATCCTTGGAGTTTGGAGACAAAAAATCATTGAACATGTTGGGGAAGACTGATCCTATAAATAGAGATGACCACTTTTAGAGTAAATGTATATAAAAGAGAAATAATTCCATTACTAAGTAGAGAATTTAAATATAGATAGTTTCTGACTATATTAATTAGATGTTCATCTAGTATGATATTTTTATAAGGCTACAACACATGGTTCAAAAGAGTTGAGTAAGGCCACCCGATTCTGGAGAGTATAAGTTGATAACTAGAACATTGTCTGAGGACAACCCAAGGAATTTCTCTATGTTGAATATATCTGATGCGGGGGATCTAAATTCAGTTTACTAGAAGAAGAGGAAATAAATAATTTCTAGTGGTTTTAGTGGATGTTTCAGATATATTTGAATATCCATCCATGAAAAATTTCATAGATAACCCTTGAATAATGATGGTTATAATGTAAACAATGCCATATTCCTAATAAGAGTAAAAGTATACATTTCCCAGATATCATATCGATATCTGTAATATTTTGGTTTTGGAGTTCAGGTTGAATCATTCTCTTGGACAAAGGATAATAACTCATCCTTTTGTAACACATATGAGAATAGTGAATATATATGGATTGGGATAATAATCAAACATAGAATGGAGTTGGTTTCCCACACTAAGGTTAAACTATGAAAAAAACCATGTGTGTTTTTCCTTTAAATTATCATTATTTAATATGGTAGTAAGTTTTTAGGGAACTTATCAAAGTTATATACATCATAACTAGTAAAATAGGTTTGATCAAGTAAATAGAAACAAAAGGTTATAATGAACTTAATCAATATAATTTTATCACCCTTGATTCACTCCACACCACTCTCATGGTGACATCACTATCTAGTATAACTCAAAAGTGGAATCTGATCTAACCATATTTTATTTTTTTAGATTTAATGTTTTTTCTTTTTTGTTTTCAATGATTCACATGATGTTTATATTTTTAGATGTATCATAAATTCCTCAACCATGATATAAGAATGGTATGACTAAGTTGGAGAAATATTAAGTTATTCTTAGAGTTTGAAACATGGAGGATTCATCCAAAAATTTGAAAAAATAGAATAAGAATATATAAGATCATATTAAATTTCATTTAGAGTCATAGAATTAGTTGATGTAGGATACATCACACAAAGAAGATATATAGTGTAGAAGTTTTACTAAAAAATACATTAGAATTAATCCCCTAGTATATTAGAGTATGGGTTGTGATGATTTTGAGTTAGTTAAATCAATTGATGAATGCTACAAAGATTTTACAGACTAATTTATGAATTTTCATTGTGAAATTTTATCTTATATATTTTCATTCATTAAGGGAATATATGAATAAAATGAAAAATTAGAGTGTGATGTTAATAAAATTGATAATCCATTATAAATTAAGGTTCATATACATGAATAATTTCCAAAATTCATTAAAGATATGGATCAATTAGTGACACTCTATGGATAAATGTTCACACTTATAGAATAACATGTTCAGAGAAGCTTTTTTTAAAATGTTTTACTAAAATAAGTTATTAATTAAAACTCTCAATGCACTCGATGATACACACAATGAAATTGTGGATTTCAAGAATACTCAACAGAAGATAAGAGGAAAATGAGTAATGAAACTTAGTCATTATTTAAAAATTAGATAAAGACTCATGAGGAAAATATGTAAAAGTTATAAGTTGAATGTTAATATAAATTGAGGTGTCTTGAATATTATAAGAAGACATTAAATTAATGTGTCTTAAGGTTTTATATAAAATTAAAAAGAGTGGAAACTACTCAACATGAATCTTTACATGATACTAATAAAAGATCATCTTTCAAAATTATTATGGAGAGTCTTACCTTATAGAAAGATCATTCTAGTAGTAGGAATAATGTGAAATCATAAGAAGTTCCATCTTTTAAGAGGAGGAAGAGACAATTTACCCTATGTCCTAAATCTTTGTTCACTAATTCTGATAAACTGAATACTGCAGGTTGTAGTTCTAAATGAGAATAGGTGAAAAATGTATGGATAAACCCAATTTTTTGTGTAATTGGATGAAATAAAGTAAAAAATTTAATCCCCCATGTGGTTTCTATATGAATATTGTTCTTATCCATTAATCTAAATAACCATCCACTAGCCCGAGTTACGCTCAATAGAAGAAGAAGATATATTTTTGCTACTAAAAAAGGTATGGACACTAAGAAATTGATTATTGTAAAAATATATGAACTACTATAGAATGTAAAAGGAATACATTAATGGGGATTCAATCAAAATTTAACAGATATTTAGCTAAGTGAAACTAAAGTACATGGATGAAATAAGTTTTTTTACATCAAATAGATATGAATATATTGAAAACATATATGGATGTTGTGGTTTACTATAGGTTATGATATAGGGGTAATTTATTATATGTTAATAATCTATGTTGAATATGGATTAATTCTAGACACACTCATAAATATTTTACAAAAATATTACCAATATAGGATAATTTTAGGAATAAGAAGAAAAAATTGTTGGAAGATAAAAAGATTACTGAAAAATTTTAATCTCAGGAGAAACAAAAATATATATATGTTTTGGAGGTTTATATGCCTGTATAAATAGAATAATAAATTCAACAAGAGTGTTAGAAGAAAATGAAAAGTATTTTTATTGTTTATTTATATCTTAAGTTAATAGGAAAGGCTAACACAATGTAAAAATTTAAAATGAAGGGAATAATTTATTCCTTCCTAAGAAAATAAGTTCTTATAATAAATAGGGTTATAATAAGAAGAAAACTGAGGATAATGTTAAAATATTTTCTTGTATGAGAGAGACTTATCAGCCCTATTTCTATGATTAAAGATAAATTAAGAACCACGTTATTTCATCATACATTTTCAATAGATTCATTGTTAATGGATTTAATGTGACGTTATATAGGAGAGACCTAGATTAATTTTTCCCTAGTAAAATAGAAAACACGTCAGAGCATAACCAAAAAAGAATAAATTATATCAAGGTGGTATCAACCAAATTATTTCTGTTGGTATTATAAATAATGTAGAATTAAAATAGAGTTCACCTTTAAGGGGATTGTTGTTGAAGTCAGTGGTTCAGGATAATTGATAAACTATAATTTATGTATTTAGCTAGACCATGCTACTTTGAGATCACAAGACTTATAAATTTAAAATAAAACCAGATAATTTTACAATGAAATATTCTTATCAATTTATAACCCATAAATCTAGAAAATAAAGAATCAGATTCACTGAATAATAATTTTCTAATGGATTTATGAGTTGAAGATCTAAAGGTAGATTCTATGGATAATGATGATGAGGTTACAAAGATTAAAAATATATAGAATGAAATTACTTTAATATATATAAACATTGTGTATATTATCAAATCTTCAATTTAGAAACATGAGTTTAAATAAAAAATAGTAAAATTTGATATTTGATGAAAAATTTAAAATCATATTTTAAAGGGAGAGGAACCTATTATTTTTTGTTAAATTTTTTCAATAATTATCTTTTGAGATAAATGTAGGTGATTCTTTGAAACCTATTAAAATTAAATTATAAAGAAAAAATATTTTTAAAGATGGCATCACTTGATTATTTTATAGATATATTTGTTGTCTATGATTAATGACTCTTGTTTCTTCCATCATGGATAGCTCATATAGACATATATTTGGTCTATTTTTGGATCATTTATATTTGAAAAGTGATTCTATTATTTTCTCAAGGAATTCAAGAATTACATTTACTTAAATAGAAGGCAAAGGGAGAAGATAAAAATTTATAAAAACATTCCATGCTCACCTCATGATATTAATAAGGGGGATTCAAATTAAAATTAGTTAAGGGGGGGAGAAAATTGGTAAAGGTATATAGTTCTAATAAGTGGGAGATAGAAGAGGCTTTTAATTTATTTTCAATAATTGTGTGTGGAAATATTATCAACATTATTTTTGATTGGGTATTGAGAAAAAAATAAAAAGGGAGATATTTTATATCCCATTACACAATGATGATTTATTATATATTAAATGTTTTATTTGTTTTCAATGATGATTATAAATGACTATCAATGATATTTAGAGTTAATGGTGTTTGAAGGAGAAGTTCCATATGAGTGTTCTGGAATTAATCCCACCAAAAGTTTACATGATATAAGGTGGAACCATTAAAAGAAGTAGGACTATAGTTGTAATGTCCACTATCTGAAGAAGACACTGTAGAATTATTTATAATATGAACAGATGATATGAGGAACTAATTTCATGAGAAGTATTGAATAAGAAGTGAAGAAAGTGATGTTGATTGAATAAGGATTCATACATAGATATTTCTATATCTTTAAAAAGATTATTAAAATATAATAATTATAAAATAATTCTTCTTCTAAATAAAAAAGTAATTATGAATGAAGGAGAACCATCTATAACAATTAAATTGAATGGATGATCAAATGAGAGACTAACTAGAGGCCCATTTGATTTTTAAGTTGATATATATATGGAGATTGAGGACCAATATAAAATGATTGACGATTAATGTTTAAGAAAGATAAATTTTTTATACTATAAGGTACACTATAAAATTTCAGATATAGATGACTTACCTAGATTTTGTGAGTTTGGAAGATGAAAAGATGAGATGACCATAAGTCACTCAGTGAACCAGCTTCAATGAATATGGTAAATATATGAAGTGAAGTGTTGTACAATCTACTTCTATAGTAGTAGAATATCAAGAAGATATGATTGAGTTAATAAGTTGGATGATAACTTGAAGAGGATGATACAAATTAAGTATTTATTATTAAAATAACATAATGGGTTGAAGATAAGTCAAAATATATTTCAATGTGTGTTAAATGTAAGTACATCACATTGGAAGAAGAAAAAATATAGTCCCAGTTGAGTCGATTAATTGATAAGTTTGGTTGGTATGAAAAAAAAATAAAAATTAGTTAAATCAAAAAAATTTAATGCCCTAAGATGTGAAAATGACTCTACCCGATCATAAATAAAAAGTTTCATAAGATTTAATTATTGATATTAGTATTGAAGAAGTTATGGTGAAAAGGGCGAGTGTAAGTAAATGTGCATGTAAAAAAAAACATCAGAATATGGAGGCTAAAGTTTAGTTAATGGTGAGGTGATTAGGATATTAATTGATTAGAAGAATAACATTAAAGAAGATGAAAAAAATGTAATAAAATAATTATAGATTTATAATTTTAAAATCATAAGAATCATGTTACATGATGTTTGAAATATGAGAGTTTTTAGAAGATTGAGTGCGTGTAAAGGACGTAACAAAAAGAGATGATTTATTTCTATAAATTTTCATTAAACATAATATTCCCAATGAGTTCACATGATCATTATGAATTTAAAATCATAGTGATGATACTGAGTTGAATGTTCAAAATTATAATATTCACAGAGGGAATTTCACGATTCAATATGAGATTTGTGGGATAATTGAAATGAGAGTTGACAACATTTATGGTTGATATTTAGCATGACTATCATATTTTATATGATTTTTGAAGGTATTAAAAGTTAAATATTATAGATCCTTGGAGTTAGATGATTTTAAATAATCAAGATTATAAATGAATATAAAGAATATAAATGGATCCATTAAAAATCAGAGTAAATGGATAGAGAAATAGAAAGAAAATTTATTCTTAGAAGACAATATATATGATGGAAGTTATAGTTTCAAATTAATCAAAAGTTTATTTGGGTCAATGTTTTGAGAAAGATGAATCATTAGGTTCTAATGATTTTATTTAGGCCATTGTATTTAAGAGATCAGATATTGAGAAACAAAATGATGTTAAGCACAAACCTTCAAAATTTATTCACATCAAATTTATATAAAGTGATATCTTTAGAATAAATTTAATGGATGCAGAGGTCACACTAACTTGAATGTGATTCTAATGGATTTTCATGATACGGTCAAAGGTCAATCCATGAGTATGTTCATGGAGAACCCTTGAAGACCAAATCATTCTATATAAAAAACAATATATTTCTACTATGAGGTTGATGGAACAATATATTTGGGAAATAAATCATCCACATATAAAATATTGTGGGCTCAGAGTTCAAGTTAAGTACTACTATTAGTTAATGGACAATAACTTTATGCATTATAACACATAAAAGAATAGTGAAAATCTATGGACAAGGATAATAGCCAGATGTAGTAAGGAGTTGATTTCCCATAATTTGGTCGAGCCTTATAAAAAAACCTTTTGTTTTTTATAAATTATCTTTATTTCATGAGGGAGTATGTTTTGAAGGCTCATATCAAACATTCATACATCCTATATGATAAAATATGTCTGATAAACTTAATAGAAGAAATTTTTTACATTTAACATAATTGTTAAATGTTAGTCACCGATAATTCACCCCTCTTACGTTGAATAAATGGTCCATTGGGACTCTAAATTTAAAATATTTATTTTAATAATAAAAAATAAAAATGATATAAATTTTAATATATACAAAACTAAAGTTTAAGAAACATGTATACATTGATAAAAAAAGTGTACAAAAATTTAAATAAATACTCCTTAGGAAAGATTATCATTTTAATGTAGCTAACATTTATAATATATATATATATAATTGTATTTTAAATCGAATATAAGGGAAATTTAAATAGTATAGAATAAATTACATATTTATCTTCCAAAAAATATTTTGAAAAAATTATTATGGTCATAAAATATAAATACCGAAAAAATTAGAACTTTTCACTTTAGAGAAACATATTTTATAATATAATAATAAAAAAAGATGATTATGAGAAGGAAATATAAATTTCAAAAAAAATATATATGTAATATAATATTATATAATCAAAGGGTTATAATATATCCATCATAGAAAAATTAAGTTAATGAAAAAGTAATATAACATAATAAAAGAGGGACCCATGGTCAGTTATCCCATAATATTTTAAAAGTCTCTTATTTAAGAATCCATAAAAAAGTTCTAGTTCAAAAAAATGGATATCTTATTAAGAAACCCCTTAACTTAGATTCTCACTTTATCAAATGCATTATAACTCCATGTATAATCAATATAAGTTTATAATTTATTTATATTAAAAAAATTATATATAGTTATTATTCATAATATGATTTATTTATATATTCTTATTAACAATTTATTAATGATTCATGTTCATTATTAATCACTAGTTTTTAATTATTCAATTTGTTTCATGATTTATTTGGTAAATAAATATGACCCCTTTCTCCTTCAATGTGTTTATATCATCTCTATAAAATACATGACAATGATATAGATATTTTTATGTGTTTTTAGAGTTCCATTATTATTTCATGGATATTTTGAATACAACTTGTAATGAATCATCTGTGATTCATTAATTAATTGATATTTGATCTATAAAAATATGTGTTTAGTAATGAATAATTTTTTGTATATTATCATTCCAAAATTTTTAAGACAACATAAATTTATAATTAATTCCATGTATTTCTATTATTTATGTTTCTATACTCATCCATGTCGAAAATTTTATAGCCTTGTTTATATAGATGGTTTAACCAACCCAATAAAGAACAAGATATGACAAATTAATTAGTAAGAATTTTTTATCTTATTATCATAATATAACTTTTATATAATAATAATTATGTAAAATAAATTTTATTATGGTTTCATAAAATATTCATTCCGATTTATAAGAACAAGATAACAAAAATGATTATGGATAATATAGTACTTATGTTGAAGATTAGAGTGTTACCTTATATAACTTCTTTGGAATGAAGAATTTGGGACACCTGTATGTGCCCAGATGATTATTACCCCTTTCTATTCTGATATATAAATATATAAACTTCATTAGAAATCATTTATCCAATTATTTTATAATGTTTTTATAGTATTTCAATTTTTAATTATTCTTAATGTTTTAAACAATTGTATCACATCATGGGAGCCCTCAATAATGAATACTACAAGTTAATTTTTTTTTCATTTTTTGTTTTATTTATCTTTAACGTTTCATAATTATGTTCCATATATATTTCCATATAATATTAATATTTATTTAATTTCATGATGTAATATTATTCTTAAATAAAATAAGTCATCATTTTTGTTTCCATAAAATTACATATAATTCATGTTATTAAACACACTGATTCTTTTGAAAATATCTTGCTACAAGTATAAGGTGTTTCAAAGGCTTGGGTGCATGGTTTATTAAACCTCAAGGATAGTTGTGTAGGTCATTTTTAGTAGATTGCGTCTTGACACACTATACATTCATGCTTTGGAAATGTTTTAATAATAAAAATTTAATCATTAAATTAATTAACTATTTCTTGATTTCTATTACCTCTCCCATAACTACCTATCATATACCCCATTGGTTGATACTTTAATTGAATAAAATGGTCTTACCATGAATCCATATGCATCCCTTATGGATTTGGAGCATTATTCTTCAATATTAAAGGTAAATTATCCTCCTTATATTTTTTATTCCTCGATTATTTCTTCTTTTCCATTTTATAGGTGATTAATTCCAATATCTAGAGATTTTTTACTATGTGTTTTGAAAAACCAAGGTGGAACCCACATAAATGATGGGTACTTTTCACATGGATCCTTAAGGATGGTAAAATGTGTTAAGAAAAATATGTTATAAGTTATTTCACTTTCAAAATAACACTCAACTTGTTTTTATGAATTTTGGTTGTTTATGGATTTTTTAATAGTTTTATTGAATTGATAAATTGGGAATTTTTAAGGTAATTATTGTATTATTAGTGTTAGATATAAAGTGACACCCGTAATTTAAAGTATGTTTGCATTTTCTTTTGTTTATTTTAATCTATTGATTGTTTGGGATGGATCACTTGAAGTGTTCATATGAATAACTAAAATAGGAGTTGGAATATAGTTGGAGGATCTAGAATATTTCATGATTAGTTTCTAAGAATGTTAAACAAAAATATATTTGAAGTTCCTCAATGCATAAAATTATTTTCATTTCCTGTATGGGATTGTTAGGTTGAATGTATTTTCATGTTCATAAGTTGAGGTTCCTTGTGTTTTAGTGAAGGTTGTTATCCTAAATATTCACAAGTGTGAATCACAATTTCACACTATAAATGATGTAATGACTAGATAGGTTATTAATTCAAGAACTCCTCCAACTCTCATCACTCTTACTTATTTCCCCTCAAAAATCTAGGCTATCTATAGGTAATTTTGGTGATCCTATTCCTCACATGAACAATAGATCTTAGAGAATTAGACCTAGGGAATCATTGGTATTAATTTTTTTACTTCAATCTCATTGCAATATTATTATTTTAATTAGATAGAAACCCTAGATAGAAATTCTTATTTCTATATCGACGGTCTAGGGAACATGTTGATGGAACATATTTTAGATTCATTGAATTAATGGTAAAGGGACACTGGATCTACAAACCATGTAATGAATATTCATCTTAAATGCATTAGAGGTAGGTGGATTCCCTCCCCCTAAAATTCTCACAAAATATGAAGTATTAGTTTTCTAAATTGACCTAGTGTGTTTTCTTGAAAAATAACAGTGATGATTTATCTCATTTTATTGGAATTTTTACTATGGTTTTCTGGCCTCACCCACAACATGATTGATGAATACATAAATGAGAAATGTTTTTAATGTTGTATCTTGTGTTTTAATTTTTATAATGGAATGATTAAAATGTATTCATGATTTATATGGAAGGGGATTAATTAGGTTAAACCTTGTCATCATGGTTAATTTTGGACTGAAGGTATTTTACTACAAAGCAATGGCTTGGGTTCAGAGGGAGAAGAACCACTCGCTATATGGAATGTAACTTAGGTCTCCTTGATAAGGCGTACATTGGGAATTTGAGTTGCATGGTTTTGAATTTATAATATTTAAAAACATTATACTTTGAGTGTTATCACTTCTTAGATATATGTATACAATGTAAAAATATTTTAGATCACTCACTCTTTTTTAATATCAAAGGTTTTAAATATTGTACTTGCCATAGTGGCATGTTTTGGAAGTCATAGAGATTCCCTAATGATTTTATATAATCACCACCTACATATGAATCATGGTGCATATATGGACATTTATTACCATCATATAGCTATGGGGTAGGTCACATACTTTACTAGAGGACCATCTTAATGTTGCAATCTTGGAATTTGGGTGTTGGATATTGGTAATTTCTTGTAGTGGAGTTGGTAGTGGTGCCACATAGGTCCCCTGGTACTCCTTAGCGTCATTGGGACTTTGTTAGATATATAATTGTTGGTTACTCTTTTACCAATGCGACACTAATTATGTTTTTGTTATCTTTGTCATTATATTATTTTCAAATTATTTATCATGCATATAGTTTATTTTTGTATGATCAGGTTATTCTATTTCATATTATTTTTATTATGGGAAAATCATCCCCCAATTATTACATACACCCCTTGAATTTATTTCCATCATTTGGTGTTTGGGGGATGTCACCTTTAGTTAGGGTAATCTGGGTCATCCCTAGCTAATGGGATGGGTTGGGGTGTTACAATTGGCATCATTTTGGAAGGTTCATCTGTAAATAATTATAGGCCTAGAGATAGTATTTTTTATGACTTTAAACATAGCTATAAAAAATTTAAGGCTAAACTCTTTATACAAAACTTCATGTTAATAGTGGAATTCAGGTATGTATGTGTTTTCAAACACTTTTAATTATGTCATCACTTCATTAGCATGTATTTATCATATTAGAGTCTAGTATCATACATTTATAAAATATTTTCAACTAGGACTGCATCATTCATATGATAATTTATGATCATGTTTATCATGGTTTAGTATATGATATAGGTTATCAGATTAAAGTAATTTTTTTGTGACTGATTTGTTATATTTCTATGCCTATAGGGGAATTTCATACATTAGTAGACTTAGATATCATCTAGAGGATACTTTTGAGAACATTTTTCCACATAAAAAAATCCTAGGTGAATCAAAAACATGTCATAAAAATCATCGAGGATTTCTACAAAATAGAAAAATGAAATCATCTTGAGGAACCACAACTTGTGGGCCGCTTAGTGGGATTTCAAAGGTAGAACCCATTGATCTTTATAGGAAACTCAGGATCCCAGAAATAAGAATCATGGTTTGGGAGGATGAAAAGAGTATTTTATTTCTTGGGGACCCCAGTTGAAATTAATGTTAATATTCTTGTGTGTATGCTTGAGGATCAGGAATAACAATGGTGAGACCTATCTTTTCAAGCTGATATCAACCATGGAATTAAATTAGATGTATTTTAGGTAATATTTAATAAATTAGTATACCCATAGTACTTCTATGTGACGTTAATAACATTTTTCTCTGAATTGGAACAAGAAAACATCTTAGTTATGGAATATCCATCACGATTTAGATACCATAATCATTTTTTGCTAGGACTGGTAGTTAGTAAATAACTCAATGCAGGAATATTTGAAATGGTTCAGTGATAGAATATTCTTTATCTTGTGGTGATGCTCTATATAAGTATTACACAATAATAGTGAAAATGTATCACATTTTAAAGAAATACATCACAAAAAAAATATGTGAAGGGAATACCTTTCTTGTCCAATATAATGGTGGGAACTCCAGTATGGGGATCAATTTTAAAAGGAACAGCTACTCCTTGGTTATAAGATCATCATTGAATCAATTAATCAGATTGGTTTCTTTTCCAATATACTATAGTAAACAACTAGAATAGTTACAATGTGGTTTGTTAGACCCCATGAAGAGTTAATGCATGGTGCTACGCCAACATAATCAAAACTATGGTTGGAAGGGGAATTTTAAGAACTATTATGAATAAATTTTAAAGTCAATGGTTGGTGATAGTTATACTATGTTTCATGATTTAGATGCTAAAAAGGAAACTATCATCATTGTATTTCCCATCATTAGAATCTAGGTACTTTGGTTGATTACATGAATACCACAAAAACATAGTATGAATTTCCTTAGAAAGAGAGTATGAATTAGTTAAGGGGAGTAGTGTGGAAAATCATTGGAAGTTAGAAGAGTATACTAAAGGAAGTTACATGACCCCTGATGGTCCAAGGTACTATTTTATGTGAATCTACAATGATACTTTTTTGTTTTGAAACTAGATCTTCCTATTATTTTATTTCTTCTTTGGAGGTAAAAATATAAGAATTTCTAGTGGAGATGAGGCCTCACATTATTAGAATCAATAAAACTCATGGAAGAAAAGAGTGTAGTGGGTTTAAATGTTTTTATTATTCAATCACTACTGAATTATTCTACTTTTTTGGGGACCCTATGGTATTGTAAATAATGATCTTTGATCTTATATTTGTAATGTATTGGCTGACAACATTCAAGGAACACATTAACTGCAACTCTTGGTAAGTGAATTTTTTATCTCCAAAAGGAGTTTTTCTATTATTCATCATGGAAATGTATGTGAATGATGGTAGATTTGGACCTTTATAAACAATGGTTTGGGAAGTATCAAATCAATTGGAAATGATCACCTTAGTGTGTGTTAATTTAACATGATATATAAGTTTTTTTGCTAAAGTATATTTATACTATGGGTTTTTTCCAGATAAAATTCCTAGTCTTCCACCTAAAAGGGAAGTGTAATTTTCTATCAAACTACTCCTATAAATGAATTTTATTTCACTTCTATAATATAGGTTTACATTAAGAGAATTTTAATAAATTTAAGGTAAAGCTAGAGGAATTTTAATTCAATGGATTTATATGACCTTGTATGTCACTTATGGATTATCTAGTTCTTTTTGTTAATAAAGACAATGGTAAAATATTAATTTTTTTCAATTATAATAATATAAATCAACTTTCAATAAATAATTTATACCCCTTCCCCAAATTTATGATATATTTGATGAATTTAATGGATCCAAGTGGCTCTCCATAATTTTCCTATGATTGGGGTACCAGAAACTCCAAATTAGAAAATATTACATCCTATTAATATATTTTAAAAACCAATATGGAGACTAAGAATAAATTTTCATACACTTTTTTATCACTAGCACATAATAATTTTTTATATCATTGATGAATCATATCATTCAATGATTCTTAGACTCATTTGTTGTGGTATCTTTTTGACCGCATCATAGTGTATTATTTCTCAAAACATTATTAGTAGAGATACATCAAGATCATTTCAAGTAATTTGTGGTATCCCCATATTTATTCCAAATTATAATAATTTGGCCTTTGGATACAATAATATCATTTCCATAGTTACATAATTTTGAGAAAGTTTAATCCTAAAAAGATTGATGGCATTAAATTTTTTAACCACCTAGTAATGTCTCTAATATATGTCTCTTACTAATATTATAAGGGTATTAACATATATTTGTCTATTAATTATCATGTACAACCTCTCCCATGAAAATCATGAAAAGGATTGGTATTACATTATCTAAGGATAATGATTTTCAGAAATCATTTGATTAAAAAGGAATGGATTACTTCAGTGCATATCCTTATCATTCCAAAACAATGTTAGGGATATATTGTCTTTTTTTATTCTTAAAAAACCATATTGGATTATGTTATCATGCATATATATAATTTCATTGGTTATATATCATGATAATTAAGAATAAATTTGAAGATATATCCAACCTATGATCAAGAATTATACATAACTCTCAATTCCTTAGAATACAGTGCCACTGTCTCTTTTGTGATAGGATCACTGTGTTCATGGATCACAAAGGATTGAAACATATCCTTTATTAGTAGAACAAGAACATTAGAAAATAGCTCTGTGTGGAATATCTTCAGATGTCCAACTTTTGATTGTTCAATACACTTTGGAAATAAAATGTTATGGGATAATTCATTTGTTTAAAAGACATATAATGAAGTGGTTTGAGAGTCCCAGGACTAATGGAAACTTATGGTTTTGATTCATGGTAGAACATGGAATGTGATGAAATTAATGTGGTTATGGCCATATTTTTGATTACCTTTATTCATAACTTGGTTGAGTCTGTTAAGGAGGCTCAGAATATATACTGTAATTATATTACATGGAGGTTAAACCTTAATGGTGGGTAGACTATTAATAGGTGGTAATATAATCCAAATTCAGGGATGTGATTTCGATATTGAATTGTAGTCACTCCAACTTTCCATACAAAAACTACTTTATGTTTGTCACCATTTGAAATGGAAAATCCACCTGGGTACCCATAAAATGTACTGGGAAATGAAGCATCCTTTATGGTGGCTGAGAATGAAAAAAATATTAGTAAAGTATGTTAAGAGATGTCTCACTTGTCAATACGTGAAGGTTTAATGTAAACTTAAATCTAGAATGTTACCATCATTACCCATACCTATATGGAAATGGGAAATGATTTATATGCAATTTTTCAGTAATCTACAAAGAATTATCCATAATCATGATTCTGTTTTGATGATTTCAAAATAACCCATGAAGTCCACACATATCATTCTAATCTAAGAGAAAAATATGGTATATGTATTTTAAAATATTTATATATAAGAAGTTGTCAAATTTCATGGGGAACCTATTTGTATTATAACTAACTAAGACCCTAGATTCACCTCATAGTCTTGGATTCCCTTTAAAAATGCCACTAGATCTAATTTTTCATGAACATTTAATATCATCCCTTAATAGATGGCTAGTCAGAGTGTGTGATTCAGACTTTGTAAAATATGACCATAACTAGTGTAATGGATTTTTTGGGTTCCTAAGAAGACCAATTGGACTTGGTAGTCTTATCTCATAAAAATTGTTATTATTATATGATAAGAAACAAATCATATAAGGAATTATATAAATTTTTATTTAACACTCTTCTTTGTTGGGTAGAGACAACATAAAATTCACTAATTATACCAAGTATTGTGCATGAGAATGTTGAGAAGATATAGACGATCATAAAATTATGGATATAATTGATAAATCTCAAAAATCCAATACGTATCAATGCCACCAGTCATTTTATTTTCAAGGGTTCTATCTTGTATTATCTTATGTTTTTTCTAAGGCTATGACACTATTATTTTGATAAGAAAGGGATGCTAGCACCTGAGTAAATTTGACCTTCAAAATTATTGAATGAATTGGAAATGTTCTATATCATATGGATCTACCACTGAGATTCAGTTCTGTATATAATGTTTTATATGTCCCATAATTGAATAAGTATTAACCCAGACCTGATTATTTCATTAATTGGGATCATATGATTCATGATCATGATGAAAATTTTATTCACACCATGATTCATATTCGAAATATGAATGGAAATATCTTTCATAGTAGATGGATAATGTTAACATGGGTATTATGTAAACATGGTTATATAAAGGAACATACATAGGAATAAAATAATTTTATGATAGAGGAATGGTAAGAACTATTCCAAAAAAATGATAGCATGAATAATTTCAAGGAAAAAAGATTAATTTTGGGGAGAATGTGCCCCCCCCATTTTGAGGTACATTTCTGTTTTTCCTTATGTTATGTAATGGTTAGGTTAAATCGCTAGAAATTTTCATAAGAGGAATTAAAACAAGGCCTATAATATGGTTACATGAAAAATTTCATGGTGTAAATTTATATTCATAATTTGAATTGTTTCTTGTAAAATTTGATTGAAATGTATTTGAGGTCATTGATGGTGTGAAATTACTTTCACAAAAAAATAGAATAACGACTTGAATGGTTTTTAGGGTTTGTATGTTCAGCTTCCTTGTTTTTTGTGTAGAATGATATGCCAAATATTCTTGGCCTAAATGTCTATTTTACACCATAAATGAGGTCATGTCCAACTGGTTTATTTATTTATGAACCCATTCAAATCACATTATTCTTCCAGTATTTCCCCTTAAACTCAATGATATCTTTAGGAAATTTTGGGGAACCTCTTTCTTTTAGTGAAAGACTCCAATGGATCGTCTAGAATTGCAACTAGCGAATCAATTATAATAATTAAGGTTATTATTTACAATTATAATATCCATGTTTTCTTTTGGTAGAAACACTAGAAATATTTCTTTCTTCCACAATCAATGGTCAATGGATCATGTTCATAAAACTTATTAGGGACTATTTGAAGGAATGATAAAGGGTTGAAATATATTTTAATAATGGAATGTGCATTACTATCAAATTCATTGGATGTAGGTGGGTTATCTCCCTATACACTTCTCCTAAAGAATTAAGTCTTTGTTTTACAAAAGAAACAACTATATTATCTCATTTTACTTCATTTGAAAATTTGGATTGTGGGATTTTTGGAAAAAAATATGATCGAATTTATAAATGGGTAATTTGTTTCAAATAAGTATCTAGGTTGTAATAACATGGAATGAAAATATTGGAGTTTTTTCCTAATACATATATAAAGGGGATAATCGGGATAGACATTGTAGAGGAGTCCATTTTAGACTTAACGAATTTTACCATCAATCAATGGATTCAGTACAGAGGGATGGGTACTACTCACGAGTATGGACTGTTCAGTGGGACTACTTAATAGGATGTGAATTGGGTGTGTGAGTTTCATGGTTATCCATTCATAACATTGGAAAACTTTATAATCGTATTATTTTCATTGATTATGTATATTTATATCCTTACCAACTATTTTATACCTCTCACTCTTCTGTTATAGAAAATTTATTCTAACTTTTTATTATTCTAGTGGAAGGTATTTGGAGTCTTGGGGATTTCCTACTAAGTCGATATAATATCCCCGACATACAAATTCCAGTGCATATGATGACATTGTTAATGGTCATAAAATTAAGGGGAAGGTTTTCTACATTACTAATAGATCAAATAAATGTTTTAATATTGATATTTGGGATATTGAGAAAGGAGATGTCTTATAGGGGTGTTGGATATAGTGCCACTTTGTTTTCCTAGTTTACCATATTTTATTTGGTTATTTTATCGATATACATTTATTTTTTTCTATTTTACCACTGTGACTCAGATTATATTTTTTCCCATAGTCATTGGATTATTATTAGTTTTAAAATCATGATTCATGATTATTTTGTTATTTTATAGTTTTTCTATTGTAGGTTCTATTTATTTTTGGTTAATTATCCCCCATTTATTACATATGCCCAAGGAATTTATTCCCAACCATTAGTGTCCATGGGATTTAAACTATATTTTTTGGAATCTTTGTCTTTCCCAAGAAAATAGGTTAGGTTGACTATCACATCAAAAATACATAGATGTCATTTTATAAAAGTGATCAGGTAGGTGAACTTTAATATCATGATTGTTTAAAGAAAATATGCAATGAGTTAGTTTTTATCTTTTTAATTTATTAGTATTTTATAATATTTTTCATATAAGCATTATGTATTAGGATCTTATAAACTAAAAGGGCCATAATAAAACCAAAAGAAATTAAAAATCCTTAAAATCAAGGTTAAATTGTTCATTCTTGTAACAATTAGATTTAATATGAAATTAATACATAACTATGCGAACTAGTGTGTTTAAATTAATTAGTTGTAAATTAGGATAGTTTTATAAAATTTGTTCCTATAATATGGAAATTATTTTAATTGTTTAATTTTTTCTTAAAAAGAGTAAAATGAGATGTTTCATTTAAAGTCATATATTTTATAATGGTATAAATGTTTCTTAAAAATAAATGATTTTGATTTTAATTATTATTACATTAATTTTTTCCTATAATAATGAGGTTTATAGAATTATTTCTTCATGGGTTCAGTTTCCAATTTTTAAATGGGAAGATAAGTTAAAGGGTATGAATTTAGGTATGGTTCGTGTATATAAAGTTTGAGGAAAATAATTCTTATAATTTATTATATCGATAGTTTAATGTATAGACATGTTGGGTTAGGTTTGGAAACATAGAGGGTTTAAGTTTCATTCTAAGAGTGCGATGTGTTTTATTAAAGAAATAGTGTAGTGAGGGGTTTTAGTTTTTTCTAATAGTGGTTAGTCTGTTATTTTGGTCTACAATTGGTTTTCATTAGGAATTTGTACTTATGATTTTGGGTTATAGTGGTATATATTTTTAAATGGGGTTAGTTTTGGTTTAAATATGGAATCTCATGTGTTTAATGTATATTAAAGTTTTAATACCTTTTTAAAGGTGTTTTAGTGGATAATTAGGGATATTGGTAGCGAATGGAATATCTTGGGAAGAAACATACTGTATAGAGAACAACATATGGTTTATGTGAATGATTATCGATTTATGTATTCCAATAAAATTTCTATGTATAGTATATAAGATGGTTATTTGATGTTTTTTGAAACCATTTATAGGGTTTTATTTTCTATTGCATGGTTACGTGGAAGGTTTTTAAAACATGTAAAGTAACTATGAACTCTTCATTTTTTATAATTTTGGGTTATTTTTATGCCTAAAACTCTATAAAAGGGTTTGGTTATTCTAATGTAGTTTACTATAATTTATAAAATTATCAACTGATCTTGGAATATATATTTTCCATTAGTGGACCATGTATGGATTTTTCTATAACCATTTAGGAGAGTAGGGTATCTACTTTTCTTTTATGAGCTGATTTAAACTTCTTAATTACTTCTTCGGTTTGATGTGGGATGTTCAGAGACCTGTTATTTAAGAGTATTTTGGGTATGAATGCTTTATTTTGTCCTAGTCATGTTCATTTGGGATATCTTAGGATTTTAGGAGTCAAAATATAAATTTATATTTTATCGTATAACCTTATGCTAGTGACTTATCCCCCTAGTTTGGTATAGATGTATAATAGTAGAGGTTGGTGAGTTCCACTATGTGAGAGTTGTCAATATATCAAGGAGGTTTTTATATATTTTTTACACTAATTATATGAATTATTTCTTCTCCTATGGGGTTCACCTATGTAAAATTGTGGCTATTATATTTTATTTAATTATACTAGTGGATTTTGAATAAATCCATGATCATACACTAATATTCAACCCCATGGATGATCTTAGATTTCATGCAAGGTACAAAAAAGTTACATTTATATTTGTTGGCATTTATTAATTTTTTGTTTTTTAATAACAGATTGAGTTAAGGGATTTAATTTTAAAAATTATGATTTACATAATTATTTTGATATTGGGGACCTCTATACTTTTTTATTCATATTAGTTATAGTTTTTATGTAATTAAATTGAAAATTTTATTTTATATAGAATGAAAAATAACCAGACCCTCAACGAAACATATAAAAGACGATTAATTAATGATACAAATTGACCTATGATACATATATCTAAAAATATAAGTAGATGGACCCATAATAAGGGAGTATAATCTCTGAATAAATGATCCATTTTACATCCCAAGATATGTAGTAAGAAAACCAAATACTAAACATAGAGAAAATAGACTCAAATATGAGTCCAAAATCAAAATAAATATAAGAAAAATAACATCACAACAAGAGAAAAAGGTGAATTAATCACCCATGAAAATCCTTGACTTTATATATGAACCCACATATTCAAAAACGAGTTAAAATCTCTTTTACCTATATAATACACATAATATAAAAAACTAAGGAAAATATCTCTAACATAGAAACATACCACAACTAGAAGAAACACCACTATTTCTACTACTTATGATATGTGATGAATTAGGGAAAAAATACGAAAACTATGGATTGAACCCAAATCATAGATGATTAAATAGACCTTTTACTTTGAATTTGAAATCCTCAGGAAAAAATATGAAAAACTTACAAAAAAATTTCTAGAATCAAAACACATCAAATTTAATTATTAAAATAGTCATCATGGGATATCCACCATAAATTGAGCCAATATAGGGATTCTGTTAGTAGTGTCATATACGAGAGGGTGAAAACACTATATACCCTAATAATCAGTCCCAACGCCACTAGATTTTATGAAGGAAGATTATGTCGAATCACCTAAATAAAATTCCAATAAAAACCCACTCAGGTTTTTTTCTTAAAGTGGATGAACATGTGTCCCTGCATGACTATAAAATCTCAATTTCTAATAAAATATGAAACAAAATACCATGGAAAATTATTAGCTAAAAAGTAATTGGATTTATCTAGGGACTCAAATCTAATAACTAAAAATATAAATAGTAAATAAAAACCATAAACATGAAAAAAAAATTGAATCAATCCAAATAAAGCATAAAAAATTTGAAAAATGGATAAAGTATTTATCAATAAATATAGGAATAATTTCAAAATCCTTAACCAAGAAAAATATTAAGAATGTAAACTCAAACATGAATGGGGGTGATCTCCACTCTCTCTTCAATCCACTGGCTTCACCTCAACTAGGTAGAAAAAAGGATACTGACTTAATGATCCAATACAATCCTAGATGAAAAAAACAATCATTAATTTATTTTCTAATAATCATTGAACCTTAAAAATGATATTTTTAATCAACACTATCACTCGTAAACATCACAAAAGAAAATAATTTTAACTAGAGAACAATCCAATGTTTTGAGAAATAATAACAAGACGTCATCCTCTAATACAAAGAAGAGAAAATTCATTACATTTGATAGATGAAAATATAGTTTTATTAATTTATTTTTAAAAACTTATCATAGTGAAGTCCAATATAATAGTTTCTCTATTCTATAAGAGGAAAATTAATTCGATAGGTGGAAGAGAAGTAACCACCATAAGATAGAAGCAACATCATCAATAGGGGAATTCCACTAAATGAAGCTGTAAAAAATGAATTAAATAAAACTTTACGATAATGATGAATCAAGAAAATTGAAAATCACATATAGAAAAAAAACAAAAAAACCATCATTTATATACACTCTATATGGTTTTTTATAGATAACCTCCTTTTGGTACTAACATGCATTGAAAGAGATCCCAAACCCTCCACTTTCTTTTTTGTTATGGATGGGCCCAAACTGATTTATATTTATATTTTTTTATTTTATTAAAATTATTACCATGTTATTTATGGTAATATTCTCAAAAAATTATTACATTGATGGATAGAACATGAGTATGGAATGTTTCTTTTCTTAAAACTTAAATATATGGTGTGTGATTAGGAATAATTTTTTTTTATTTTGGTATGTTTGTGGGATTTGAAATTTAACTACAATATCCTTTTTGTATGGTTGTCTATTTTCTATTATGGTATATATTTTTGTTATAAAAATTCTTTTGTTATCATTTTAATTATTATATTAGTTGGGTTGAGTGTCACTTAGCACAAATAGTTTCCCATGAATCGGAAATTTTCAGTCACTCAGAAGAGATATGGAAATTCGGTGAATCTTAAAGAGTAATTAATACTCAGATATATCTTTTAATATTGTTGGGTTTCCATTAGTGTATAGGTAGACCCTTTATGTGGATTGAGGTAGTGTCTTATATAGAACATAGTGATGGTGACCGTAGAATTGTAATGGGGGTGATCATGTTGGGCTAGATGCATTTTATTTATTTCTTCTTTTATAACTAAATTGACTGGTTTATTATGTATATTTATTTTTAGTGTGGATGATATATATAATTTTTTTTATATTTATGTTTTAGTGGTTCTTTTATATTATTTGTTATACTGGTATTTTTGAAACTACTACATACCAATTAGTAGTTTTATTTATATGTTTATATTTTTTTAGATTGTTGAATATATAAATGGGTCATGCCTAATTTTAGAAGAATACAAGATTAATTATTTTATTTTTTCTAAATGAAATATTTTCTTTAATGTTCTATTAATTAATTATAAGTAAAAAATATATTATGTATAGGAATCATGCATGTGGTTAGTGAAAATTCTGTTATGAATTGTGTATATTTTGGCTTAAGTCATATAAAATAATATGAATATTTTTTTTTCTTTGGGTTTATTTTATATAGAGTTGGAGATATGTGGTTGAAACATGGGAGGTACATTTTACACAGAACTGGTCAACATAACCCTGATAAGAAAAAAAATTATCAAGGGAGACTTTTTATTGAGTTTATATACTATAATTTTAAGCGAGGAATTGTTCTATAAATCCTATATTTTGGTTAGAAAATAGATAAATATTTATTTATAGATCTTTGGTATACATTGTTTCCTACACATTTCATGAATCATCTTAAAATCATATAACACATATTGATTACAAATTTTTTCATTTGGTTGGTCTACCGACCTACAATACTGTCTTTGTATTTAAAATTTAAAATAAAAAATGTTATCATTGCAAACATGTATTGTGATTTTATGGGATTTGAAAGTGTGGTATATTAAAAAACAATTATGCGGAATTTTTTTCTTTATCTTAAATGGGTTTGAAAGATATGTTTCTCTAGTTTTGATTATGGATTCAAACTCTTAATTTTAAAAATAATTTTATAATTTAATATTTGGAAAATTTATAACAATTAAAATAATTTACTATAAAAAATTATGGTTTTGTAGAATGTTTTAAAAAATATGGAAAGATATTATAATTGAAACACATATTTTAAATGATAACTATTTTATTTACAATATCAAGGACAATTATTTTTAATCAAAACCATTGATATTACAATTTTTTTAAGAAAACTTATTTTATTGGTTTTTTTGTATGTAAAATATTTTATAAATGTTTTTAAAATTTTTATTGTCAATTTTAAATTTTCTTAGCTTTGGTTTTTTTGAAAAAATTTTTATAACCCATGAGTATATGATTTAATTATTTTAACAAGGGTAAAAGAAAAATTAATTTTTTCTTTAGAGGAAAATATGGTAATTTTTATTTGGAAAGATTAAGGTAGATTTTAGCTCATTATTCCTGAGATATAAAAATAGTTATAGCTTGAACAAGTGAATTCCTTTTAGCATAGTACACCATAAAGAGGGATGGTTCATGATAAATGATAGCAATAGTGTAGTCTATGGTGGATTGATATAAGAAGATAACTACTCATTGAATAAGAGGTTTCTGTCATCCAAATCAAAATTATTTATATTGGGTTTAGAAATTTATAATAAATAATTATCCTTGGATTTAGAGTTAGATTGATTTTTGGGGATCCAAAAAATCAATACTTAGAGGATGGAGAAATTTTTTGGACTTAATTTGGATATTTGAGGTTGAAGAATATTTTTTATTCCGAAATTGCAACACTCCATGTTTACATAATTAAATAAAATCATGTTTTGTTATCAAAAATAATAATTTAATGAAATATAAGGGATTTGTTTCACAAATTAGTTTTTTAAGAAGATTCTAGTATATTTTTTAAATTAAAAGTAAATAAATGTCTTAATTGTTACAAGAAATTTGGTATTTGGATGTAGGTAAATATTTGGTTATGTAAAGAGTTAAAAATAAGATATGTGTAATGTTTTTGGGTAATGTATGGGTTGTGGAAAATTTTTAATTCATGCACAATAACCATAAATATCACCCAAGGTTGGATATTGTCTTTATATGACTTATATACACAATTTAGAAACCCATAAAATGTAATTATATAATATATAAAGGGTATCATTATTTCATGATTTCCCCTTAAATATATATCTCTCTCATATCTCCCTATCTCTCTCTATTCATGACCTTCTAAACCCAAGAGTGTATTCCCCCATCTTCCCCTTAATAATATACGGATTTTGAGTAATATTCACCCAAATATAAGATAAATATTCCTAATTATATTTATCTTCATTTTTTACCGCGTCTTTAATTTAAAAAGTTATTTTTTTCAATTTATAATTATTTAGTTATGTTGGTTTCTTTAAATCATGGTGAAACACACCCTTCCAATGAGTATTTTTCAGTAAATGACAAATGGAAGTTGACAATAGTAGAATGTACAATACTTAACGTTAAATCGATATATGAACTCTTATCATTGAGTTTTTTTTATTTTTTATGTTTATATATTTTTTGGTAAATTTATTAAATTGATAAATTTATATTTTTAGGAATTTAAGCGTTTTATGATGTTTGTCACATGAAAAACACATGTAAATTGTTTTATAAAAGTGATCCATGGCTATTGGTCTTTATTCTCTGGTTGGTTTATGATAATTATGGAGTTAATTCGATTTCATAATAGTTATTTTATTATTATTTATTTATATTATGGTTTTAACCGTTATTAAAAAGTGTCTCACCATGGTAAATAGCCTCAATATCTCAAAATATACTACAAATACACAAAACAAAAGTAAAATAGTTTATTCATGGGGTGTATTAATTAACAATTTAATTATCAGTGAATTATATGAGCTACTTTGTTTATTTTAATGGAGTGTAAAGGGGGTATGATTTATAAAATTTTGTATTCTATTATCATAATTAATTAAAATATTTTAAATTATGTGAATATTAAATGTTATATTTAAAATCGTAACATTTGATATGGCTTAAATTTCTATAAAAAATGATTGATTTGAAATTAAAATTTATTTTCGGTATATTGTTTTCTACGATAAAGAGATATATTGTATTATACGTTATTGGTCATGGTTTACTAATTTTAAATGATAATTTGATTTTATATGTGTGTTTCATTGTTTTGTTTGGTTATGTTTTTTATTTGGGTAAAAATTTAATTTAATACATCTATGTGTAAATGGTGGGTTTTTTCTTATCAAATTATAATGTATTGGTGTCATATTTTTTAACTTGGTTAGGGGATATGAAAAGTAGTTGAGGTTTGGGTGTTGAGGATAAAGGGTAATCTCTTTATCAATTCATCAGTTTTATTGTTTAAATCATAGCAAGACGGGGTTAGACCGAGATATTTGAGAGTTTAGGTTTCATTTAGTGATGGAGAAAAATCATGATAACGTATTCGGAGTAAAAAATAATTTATTTTTGTTAGTAGGAGTGGTTGGTAGGTTATTTGGATTATCAATAGATTTTCATTAGGAACGTAACATAGGATTTTGAGTTAGAGTGGAATGAGATTAGATATTGGGAAATTTTCATTTTAATCAAGTAAACATGAATATTTGAGTTATATTGAGGTATGGAGATTTTAAGAGAGAGGTTTTGGAGGATAATTAATGAAATTAGCCATTAATAAAAATAATTTAATCCCAAAAATGTTTTATAAGAACTCTTTATAGTTATATAGAATGATTTTATCTATAGATGGTTGTATAAGGATTTAGATTTATTATATAAATGATCCAGTGTAATGTTTTGAAACATCGCTTATGGTTCTAATAGTTTTCACATTTTTGTTTTATTTTTGGTGAACCATGAACCCAAAAAATGTTATATTAAGTGTTCTTTTTTCTTGTTATTATTATGATAAACCAATTACAGATGTAATTTGGTCTTACCTTGGAGTAATGGGTGATGATATAAGAAATATAATGATATATAAATAAAAATTTCCTTCATATATTCATACAAAAATTTTGTAATACAAATTTAAGGTCATATATTAACTCTTTTGGTTTTATAGCTAGGTTTTAAATAGAGACCCACACTTTTTCTACATTAACATTACATAAAATTTTCTAAAAACATATAAAATTATACAATTTTTTTCCCAAAACCATACTACTCTATTTCCATTGAAAAATTAGAAACATAAACAATGATACGTAAGTGAGAAAGACTATCCACCACAAGGTTCTTCTTGACTATCACCCTTCTTAGACAGATCAAACATAATACATTTCTTAATAACATGGGGAAGGGAACATAAAAATGGGTGAGATCAAATACATAGTTAGGGAAAACTATGGAGATATATAAGAATCATCATGAGTATAAGGGTATGATAACATGGTCATGAAAGTAGAAGAGCATACCCTTCATATCATATATCATATGCATGTATCATGGTATAATTCTTGGTTGTTCATAATACATGAATCATAATAAAATAAACAACATAAGACATGAAATCATTACATAGGAACAAAACAAGTAATTATTCCAAACACAGAAGAATAGATAATGATTTCCATTGTAGTCAATGAATTTTTTCTGAGACCATCTTACAGAACAAAGTCCTTTACTAAACCAAGTTAACATCTCATTCCAACCCTATACTAAGGAACTAAGTTCACTCCCTGTTCCAGTATTGTAATATTGAACTGAGTTCATTACCCTTTACATCAATGTAATACTAAAACAATTTAATTTCTTGTTCCATCCATGTCTATCAAAAGATATATAAATCTTTACCCAATTAATTGGAGGGGAATATGGGTCACACCCATCTCATAGAGAAATCATACTTACATGTGCCATTGGATCATAAATGACCATATCATAACCCATAAAATGAAATGGTTATTATAAACATGTAATAATATCACAACCTATGTAAAGATATAGGTTTTATAATCATTTCATCACAAACATAACTCATGAAAAGAAGCAGGTTTCAAAAGAATATAACTCGTGAAATAAAAAAAGGTTTCATAAACATTACCACATAAAAACATAATCCATTAATAGAAAGAATATGAATATAAACTGCAATTAATTTCCCCATAAAGTCATGAGTGACTAAAATGGATGTTATAATATATGGGAAATAATTTTAAAAGAACTTTTAGAAACATTTCTTAAGGAAAATATCCATTTTGTATTGAAAATTTCTTATTAAAACATAACACCTTTTGAAATCCTTTCTTTGAAAATTGATTTGAAAACATAAAACAGAATCATTGAAAACCATAAATAGCTATAAAAATTAATTTCTTTTTAAAATTATATTCAAGGACCATTTTTAATCCTTTTTGAAAACCTTTTTGGAAAACATGGTTTTTAAAATAATATTGATTTCTAATTAAAGAGTGAAATACAATTAAAATTTATTAAAAACATTTTCTTAATTATAATAACTACTAAAGAGATTAAAAATGGTACCAATACATGGATATAGCTTTAGTAAACATATTATAAGTAAACTCATGGGTTTTATTTATTGATGGATCATAATATTTCACCAAAGAAGTATAATCATTAACAATCTCAAAAAGCGATGAGATTGTTTCAACAAAATCTTATCACTTGGTTACTTGGGATTATACTATCCATGTATGCAAAAAGAAATTAATAATAGCTTAAAATATCAATAGAATAATTATTTTCATTATATAACATGTAAAATGGAAGTATACACACCTTAAAAAATAATTTAAGTTTATAGAAAAACATGAGTCTCACTGAAGGAAAATTGAGACAAAACTATTTTACTGATTTGGTAACTTTTTAAACCTAAAAACCATGAATGAAATATAATAATATGGATATTTATTTTCCAATAAATCTATTTATACATATAATTTAACACATTCATGGTCTGTATACACACCATACAAAAGAAATGGGTTGTGAATAAAGCATGCATTTTATGGAAATAAAAAGTGAGATGAAATCCCCATACATTGTGTCTTGACTCAATTCGTACTCATAGAAAACTCCTATATAATAAATATAATAATAGTATAAATATTCCATTGATACATATTATTTATTCTAATATCATATATATTTTATATTATGAATTTATATTATCCACTTCATAACAATTCTATGTTAAGGTTTTACTTTGGGTAATATTCTATTTGTTATTCGCATGTGTCTTAATTTGTTAAATATTTGTTCCTTATACATATATAATTATTTAAAGATTTTAAAACATTATTAGAATATAATTTAAATTTATTATATTTTTATCATAATAATCTAAATAATATATAAGTATGAACTAGAATACACCGTTCATGGAGACTGTAGGTTGTACGTACACATGAAGGTTGTTTATTTTTAATTTTAATATTGAAATAAATAAGTTAAATGAAATATATGCATATATTTAATTATTAAATTATCATTATTATATAATATTTATCAAATAAATTCAGTAAACACACCCTTAATACAATCTATATTGCATGTGAATGAATCACATCGCTTTGTGGGGGAGGTAGTCAACGCTTCCTCAAACAAAATTATAGTACTTTCACCAAATGGAAAGTATAAATATATATATTATATAAAGGCATAAATAAGATTAAATAAATAATAAATATAATATATTAAATATATAAAAATATTTTCTATCATAATGTCCACCATGAGAAGTGGTAAAGGACAAATGAATAATCATCATTTTGTGAGGTGGTAGTTCTCTATACATGTAAATAGTATGCTCGTTACCCATTAGATGGTGGCGTTTGTAAGTATAGGTTTGAATATTATCATAATAAACTAATATTACATTTATTATATAGTATTTTCAATTCAATCATATAAAAAAGTGAGTGGAGGGGTTGGAGAAAAAAAATAAATGGATGGAGCTAGCAAAAAGGTGTTACCTCTTAATCCGGTAACTCCTTTTGGTTTGTGACAAAATGCTTCCTTGGAAGACTTACATATAAACTAAGGCATAAAGAAAGAAGGGAGGGATTTTGGTAATTGTTTTGGGAGGATATTTTTTGAGCATAAGTGGTTTGAGTGGTGTGAATAATGGGGAAAGTTAGTGGCCTTTTAGGGGAAGGATGAGTGGCACTCTTGTAAAATTTTGAAGAGAGAATTCCACCCATGTTTTTTATGTTGAAAATGGATCCAATAATGATCCAAAGTAGATAAAAGTTAGTATAGGATATAAATATTCCCATGAAATTATTTTTAAAATGTTTATAGGTTTATTTGGGCCTTAATAATATGGTTTTGTCTTTCATTAACTTTAATTTAACCTTAATCGATGTATTTAATTTTAATCACTTTCATGAATTTTTTTTTTGTCAAAAACTAACATTAAATTATTATAAATTATAAATTATTATTATTCCAAATATTGAATCAATTTTTAAAAATTTTAATCACCTAATTGTTAGAAATTAATTTAAAATTAATCCCACAATCGGTTCCACAATACTGGGTTTTAAAATAAAATTGATCAAAAGTTTTCTATGTTTTTTATATCAAATTTCAATGTGAAATTGGTAAGAATTACTTAAATTGGATTAATTGATTAAAATATAATTTAATTAATACATTAAAAAAAATTAAAATATAATTTTTCTTTATAAATAATTTAGCTGAAAAAACAGTTTTGAATTAAAATATAGTATTTTCACTATTCATCCAAAAAATGAAGTTTCTCTAAAAAATTCCAAAATTTCACCCTAAGTTATTTTTAACATTAAAAATTAAAAAAATAAAGTTTATTTTGTAAAACAAAATTTCTAAATGTTTCTAAAATTAATTTTATTATTGTTCATAGAAGGACATTAAAAGCAGTTCATTCAAAAAAATAATACTTTTGAACATATACTGAATTTACCAAAAATCATATTATTCATTATCAATAGGTTTTATTTATATAAAAAATTATAAAAACTATATTCGAAGTAGTTATTACTATTCCTAAAACTATATTTAATGGATAGTTTATAATTATCGCATTTAAATAAGTATAACCACAAAATGATGTTTCATAGAATCATCGGTGTTGTGCTCAATGTATGCAAAGTCAGTGTTGCATATAACATATTCCAATTCAGCATGCATGTAACCTGTGGTGAGTCGATGTTCTGTGTATCATATTTTTATTTTGTGTTGTTTAAAAGGAATTTTTTAATTAGTTCATTGTAGGGCATAAAAGTAAATTTAATTTATCCGAGAAAAGAAAGTTTTATAAAAACATGGGGAATTACATTCGACCCCCCTTAAAATTAATTTCGACCTCAAAATTCATCACTAGAGTAAAAAAATAGGATACTTCTACTTCATCATATCATCATGTTCCCATTTATATTCTTCTAATTGGTGATTTCTCCGCAAAACATTGAACAGATGAGAGGTCTTTTTGGTAGAACATTCTCTGATTAGTCTAGAATTTGAACTGGTTATTCTTTGTAAGATATATCCTACTCAACAAGTATGAATGATGAGTTTAGTACATTTGAAGCATCAAGTATATACTTCCTCAAGAGAGATGCATGGAAAAAATCGTGGACTTGAGAGATATTTGGAGGAATTTCCATACAATAGGCTACCATCCTGATACGATCAAGAATCTCAAAAGGAGTGTTATACATGGGGATTAGTTTTCCTTTCTCCCAAAAACTAATTACTTTCTTCAAGGATGAGATTCATAGAAAAAACTTTCACTAACTTCAAATTCTTAATCATGATGATGGTTACTAGGAAAAATTTTCTACAAACTTTGATATTGCTTGATATGATACAGAATGTTTATAACCTTCTTGATCATTTTATACAAAATATTAAGTCCCAAAATCATTATTTCTACATCATCATCCCAACATGTTGGAGTTATACACTTATTCCCATACAACTTTTCATATGGTGCCATCTGAATTATTTATTGAAAGATATTGTTGTATGAAAATTTAACTCGAGGAAGGTGTTGATCCCAACTAACTTTGAAATCCATATAAGAAGATCCCACCGTATCCTCTAGGGTTTGAATTGTAATTTTAGACTGACCATCCATATGACAATGATAAGAAAGGATAAAACTCAATTATGTATCATGTTATTATTGAATAATTTTCTATAACTTTGAGGTAAACCTTGGATCTCGATCCAATACGATAGAATTTGGTACTCCATGAAACCTTACCACTTCATTAATGTATATCATTAAAAGGTGATCCAGAGAGAAGTCTTCTCTTATAGTAATGAATTTTGATGAATAAGTAAGGTGATCAACTACCACCCATATAGCATTAAACCCTTTATATTTTTTGGGTAGTGTAATGAAAAAATTCATAGTGATGTTCTCCCATTTACATTCTGGTATGGGTAATGGATGAAAAAACCCCTTTAAAGTTTTTCTTTCATCCTTAAATTGTTGGTATACCAAGAAGCAAGATATAATATCTAAAATATATATCATCATTCCATCCCACCATAAGTATTCTTTCAGGACCCTATACATCTTCTTACTTACATGATGAATAGAGAATGAATAACTATAAGATTCCCCTAATAAATTATTCTTCAAATCTCGTATCGAAGGAACAAATAGATGCTTCCTGAACCTTATTATTCAATCCAGATCATTGTTATAGTCAGGAATGTTTCATACTTTATTTTTCACCTCTTTAATCTTCAATTGGATAGAGGGTTGACCATTCATTTGAGAAAGATAATATTTACCCCTTCCTTCAATATTTCTAGATCCATCCTTTGAAAACCCAAAAATATTAGATATTTTGTGATCCTCATCATGGATAAGCTAGCATGATCCTTATGACTCAGAGAATTGACCACATTATTCACTTTTCTAGGGTGGTAATATATTGAACTATCATAATCCTTTATCAACTCTAACCATCTTATATGGTTCATGTTCAACTACTTCTTTGTGAATATATATTTCAGACTTTTATGTTTGGTATATATATCACACTTTTCCTAATAAAGATATTTCCTCTATATCTATAATGCAAAAAATAAAACTCTTAATTCCAAATCATTAGTTTGGTAATTTTTCTCATGAGTTATCAACTGTCTTGAGTCATGGTCTATAACCATGTTATTTTGTATAAGAACACCTCCCAAACCCTTATTGTATGTATCAATATTGATTAAAAACTCTTCTACACTATAGGGTTATTTAAGAACAAATTCACCAACTGACCCTCTCTTCAGTTCCTTGAAACTTTCTTGACATTCATCTGTCCAGAGGAACTATAAACCCTTTCAAGATAACTTGGTAAGAGGATTATATAATCATGAAAACATTTCCACAAACTGTCAATAATATCATGTTAAAATAATAAAGATACCAATCTCAGTCACCGTATTTGGTATATGATATCATTCATTAGCCTTTTTCTTTGGTGGATCAACATATATACCATATCTTGAGATTATGTGACCTAAAAAATGAAACATTTTTCATAAAAAAATTTAATATTTTTAAAATTTTCATATATATTATCCTTATTTAGGGTCTTTAGTACAATTATCAAGTGATCATCATGCTCCTCCTTTCTCTTTTAATAGATAACAATATTATCTATAAAGACAACCAAATACTAGTTGAGATAATCTCAAAATAATCTATTCATTAAATCCTTGAAGATAGTAGTGGAATTAGTAACACCAAAATACATCCCTACATATTCATAGTGTCTATACCTTGTATGAAATGTATTCTTGGGTATATACTCATTCTGGAACCAGAATTTGGGATATCCAAAATGAAGGTCAATCATGGATAAGTATTCAGCACCACACAGTTGATTAAAGAAGTCATCAATATAGGGAATATGATTATTTTTCTTGATTGGGATCTTTTTCATGTCTCGATAATAAATTAAGAGTCTCATTGAGCCATATTTCTTTGCCAAAGAAAGTAAAGGTGCACCCCATGGTGATAAACCAAGCTAAATGAATCCCTTATAATGGTTTTCGTAGAGTTTCTTTATCAATTACTGCAACATAATTGGGGTCATTTGATAATGAGACCTTGATATTGGTGTGGAACTAGGTATAATTTCTACTGAGAACTCAACTTCACATTTTGGTTGAAGACTAGTAAACTCTTTTGGAAAGACATCCAAAAATTCTCTAACAATAGGAAAATCATCGAGGTTATTTTTATCCCCAACCATTTGAGATAAATAAACCTTTTGAATTGGAATTAAGACCCATACACTGGATGTAATCTAAATATTAAGTTCATATGTTTCATCACACTGATGGATGATCAAAGGAAGGTTTGAAGTATCAAACATAACATCCCTTCCTTGACAATTGATGTTGGATTTATGAAGATAAATCCAATTCAAGCCTATGATGACATCAAATTCAACCAAAGGAATAATGGAAAGATTTAGAGGAAGTACATTCCCACAAACTCCAATCGGAGAGGAATCATAGACTTGTGAAGCAATCATCACATTATTAGGGGTTTTCACTGCTAATTCCACATATAATTATTTTGGTTGAATATCAAAACCCTTATCCAATTATTTATAATTTAATGAGTGGGTGGATTCAAAATAAAATGTCACATTATCTGTTCAAGAGTGGATGGTAAGTGCACCTTTAATCACAACGTTATCACACCCCTCATCAGAAATAGTGATTTCATTAGATTTACCCTTGACCCTTGGAATAAATGGGTGATGATGTCGATCATCATCACCTAACCTTGGGTTTGGGTAGTGGTTAGCACAATGCTAATTCTTCTTACACTTATGGAACTGATTCATGGGAGGTCCATTTTTTATAGCTTTCTCTCTATTAGCTTTTTGAGCCAACTTATTCCCATCATTTCAAAAATCAATTGGCCGATGAACTTCCTTTACAATATAAAAAATTTACTAGACCCATTAAGAAAAATTAATCCATGCCACTTCACACATTTAGAGCATAATGGAAAACTAATCCCCTTTTCTCCATGGTTTTAAAAGTTTTCCATCAACTGTATATTCCTTTGTTTTCAAAACCATGAGGTTGATATATGACTCCAACATCCAGTTCAACATTTATTACAAAATGCACAATATCTTCATAGCTAATGAAGTCTCTTATATCTATATCCCTTCTAAGATATTAATTTAAGAAACTAAATAACCTATCAACTTTATATTTTGGTTGGATGATAATTCTTGAAGAGTACCTCGCATGTCTCATGAAATTAGCCTTGTAGGTAATGATAGATTTATCATTCTTTTTCTTCAACATAAGAAAATATTTCTCCATCTTGGTATGAAAAATGTGAGGAAATTAATTATTGAAATATATTTTCTTGAACTCATGCCAATCCATGTATTCAATCTTATCTAGTTGCCTTGTATTATTGATTAGATCCCACCACTAATCTTCTTCACCTTCTAATGGATAGACATCCAGAATAAATTTATCATGCTCCAAACACTGGAGATTTGAGAATATATTTTCAGTAGTAATAATAATTTTTTTTGAAATAAGTGGATCAGAAGTCCATCTAAAGAAATGTGGATGTTTCCTCTTGAAGGACTCAACAGAATGTTGTTCCCCCTTTTCTTATTTGGAATTCGACCATGATTCTTAGCTTGAGAAATTTGTGTGAGCATAGCAATGGGTTTTTTCATTCAAAATCCAATATCATTCAATTTCTCAGGAGGTAAATTGTTGGATTTTCATTCTCAATCACCATTAAAGAAGTTCCTTAAGGTTCCATACATTGAATAAAAACAGAAAGTATAGAGTAAGAAATAACTATCTGAATGAGGAACCACATAACCATGAAAAGTCACTTATAAGATGTCTAAATTATAAAACCTTACTTAATCTATGCCACCTTAGTCCTATCATAGGTTATTCTTATCCAACATCTATTTAAATAATACATAATAGTTTAGGAAGTGTTTTCGAATTCCCAAAGCATATCCCCTAAGAGTTTCAAACCAGGAGCGCAATAAGGCCAATTGTCGTGTAACTGATTACCCCCAGTCAGGATCAGAACATCTTGTCAGATTTGTTACACTAGGTACATATTTTCCAAATCCACATCAAATTATAGTATATAAACAAGGATGTATTGATATTAAAACACTCAATATATAATTTACTAAAATTCAAAGACATTTTTCTATACTTTTCCTTATCCTTATACGTATCCCTAGATATGTCCTTAGGGTTATGACTCTGGTTTTCTCATACTATCTTCCAATGGACAACTAAAATTATTTTTGATACCAACTATAGAAACCCTCTCCTTTCATACATTAACAATACATAAATTCTGTGAAATACTTACAACATTATACAAAGAAATTCCCAAATATGGAACTCATATAGTGCCCTTGGAAACATGGAAACATAAACACTGATACAGAATTGAGCTACATTATCTCTCACTAGGTTCTTCTGGATGAGAAGCCTTCTTAGAAACATAAAAAATAATACATATCTTCATAACATGGGGAAGGAAACATAAAAAGGGGTGATCTTAAATGCTCAGTTATGGTAAAATAAGGAGACATGTAATCATAATCATTAGCATAAGGGTTTGATAACTTGATAATGAAAAAATAATATCATACTCAATATATTAAAGAAAATATACATGAATCATGGAATAAATATTAGTAATTAATAAGAAATGAATCTTAAGGAAATAAATAACATAATCCATGAAATCATACCATATGAATAAGAAATGGAATTTTTGAAGACACATAATAATACATAATTATTTTCATATTAGTCAATTAATTTCTTCCAAGACCAACTTAGTAGACAAATTCCTTTACTGAACCAGGTCCACACCCCGTTCTAGCCCAATATTAATGATCCGAGTTCACTAGACATTCTAGCCCTATAATAATGAACAAATATCATTTCACAATACATCCAATTAATACTGAACTGAGTTCATTTCCTATTCCAGTCATGTCCATCTCATGAGATCTAAATCTTCACCTAATTTATTAGAGGGAGATATGGGTCCCACCCATCTCATAGTGAAATCATAAAAACATATTCCACAAGATCATAAATAACCATACCATAAACAATGAAATGAAATGGGTATTATAAACAAGTACCCATATCCTAAACTATGTAAATTAATAGGTTTTATAATCATTTCAACAAAAAATAACCTGTGAAAAGAAGAAGGTTTCAAAAGCATATAACCTGTTAAAGAGAAATGGTGGGTCATAATCATAATTGCCTCAAAATATTATCCATTAATAGAAATAATATTAATGGAAACATATAATAATTTCCCCATAAAAAATTATTGACACCAGTGGATGTTATCCTAGACAAGAAATAAATTTTAAAGTGATTTTAAAACTTTTCTTGAGTAAAATATCATTTCGGTATTGAAAAAATATTTTTAAAACATTAAACATTTTTCTTTGAGAGTATATATTAAAACATATATGGGAGGAATTGAAAATCATAAACAGTTTTTAAAATACATTTATTTGTAAAATTAAATTCAAGTATCATTTGAAAACATATTTTGAAAACATGGTTTTGGGAATAAAATATATTTCCAACCGAAGAGAAAAAAACTATCATATTTTTTAAAAAATATTGGTTTAATTATCTTATGTTATAAATAGTGGAAAAAATATTACTAATACAAGTAAATATCTTGAATACATAGAGGATAAAGAAACTCATGACTGTTCGTGAGAGTTGGATCATAATATTTCATCAATGAAGAATAATCATTAATATTCTCAAAAATCTATGAGATTGTTTCAATAAACTCTTACCACTTGGATACATGGGATCATACTCTCCATGTAAGAAAGGGAAATTTTAATTAATTATAAAACATCATGAAAATAAGTTTATTCATGATATAAAATTTATAATATAGGTATAAACACCTCCATGAATAATTTAGGCTCAAAACCAAGAAGGAGTGTTAAATAAGGAAAATTGAGACAAAACTATTTTACCGATTTGGTAACATTGGAAACATAAACCCCATGAACGAAAGATCATAAATTTAAATTTAAATAATAATAAATTTATGTATAAAAATATTTAATACATCCATGGTATTTATACGCACCACCCAAAATAAATGGGTGGTGAATAAATCATTTATCTCACAGAAATAAAAGGTGAGATCAAATCCCCTTACCATGTGTATTGACTCTCTTTATACTGATAAAATACTCCTCTATAATGAATATAAGTTTATTATACATATATCCATGAATAATATTATTACTTATAATATAATATATATTTTTATTATTACTTTATATTTACTACTTGTTAACAATTCTATGTTAAGGTTTCACTTCCGGTAATATTCACTTTTTTTGCATGTGTCTTAATTTGTTATATCATTGATACCTATAATTATATCATCATTTAAATAATGTAAAACATTATTTAAATATAATTTATATTAGTTATATTTTTTTTACAATAAACCATATAATATTGAATTATGAAACAAAATACATCATTTATGGAGACGATAGGCCGTTCGTAAGCATGAAATGTGTTTCTGTTTAATTATTGAATTGAAAGAAGGATGATAAATGAAATATATGCATATATTTAATCATTATATTAGAATTATTATTTCAAATATAAAATACATTTTTATGAAATTCATCCTTAATACAATCCATGTAGTGTGTGGACAAATCATATCACTTTGATGGGGCAGTAGTCAACACATCCCCAAACGAAAATATCACATTTACACCAAAATGAATGTAAACAAGATATGAGCTATAAAGAGTAATAAATAAGCTTAAATAATTATAAATAAAATCTATGACATATAAAAACATATTTTCCATCATAATTTCCACTATTATAGGCCGTAAAGGAAAAATTAACACTCGTTGTTTAGTGAGGTGGTAGTTCATCGTACACGTAAACAATATGTTTGTTACCCATTAGATGGAGTATTGTGTAAGTATAGGTTGAACCGTTAGCATAAAAACAAACTATTATATTGTTTAAAATGTTTTTAGTAAAATAATAGAATAAATATTATGTATGGTGTGGAGAAGGAAAATAAAATAAAGGCATGTGGGAGAAGGCGTTACCTCTTAATTGAGTAACTCTTTTTAGTTTGTGCTAAAAGGATTACTTAGAAGACTTTAAGACTAATATAAGGATTAAAGGAGGAATTTAGGGATGTTGAGAAGTTTATTGGGTAGATATTTTCCAAAATTAGCTGGTTTTAGTAGTGTGAAGAATAAGGAGAGGTGGTGGATTTTATAGGGAAGGAGGAGTGGCACACTTGTAAATATTGGAATAGAGAATTCCACCCACGTTTTTTAGGTTGCAAGAGGATCCAATAATTATAAAAAGTATATTTAAGGTATTATATGGTCTAAATATGACCACAAAATGGATGTTTAAACCAATTTTCGTCCAAAAAATGGTGAAACATTCATCTTTGAACCAATTTTCGTCCAAAAAATGGTGAAAAAGATTCAGTTGATTTGTTAGATAATGGTGATGGTTCATATCTAGTAAAAATAATATGATAATCATAAAAGATATTTGTAACGACCTAATGTTTTAATAGAGTAACTTCACCTTTGATAGAGTATAAAACACAAAACAATAAAATTTATAAAATAATGTTACATCCCATTAATTTATAATTTATATTTTTTAAATAATTTCAATCTCTATCGCTTGTGACTTACGCAACACCGAGTTTAAATGAAATACAAAACTATATGGAAATAATATTATTTAAACATAACTAATATAACCTAGAAATTAATTTGGTACGTATAAATATGAATAATTACATTATAAAAATTAAATTCTTTAAACATTAATAAAATAAATTCAATAGTTATCTATTGATTTTAAATAAAATAATAATCTTTTGAATGAAAAAGAAATATTTATTGAAAACTTCATTTTATTAAATTGACGTTTATTCACAGTCTGTACACATAATTTTATATTAATTTTTAACAACTATAGAAAATTTATTTGAAAAAATTAACCACCTTTTTTAAATCATCATTTAAAACATATCTTAGAGTGATTTTATTATAATTCTTAGAAAATTTTAATTTTTCGTTGAATAGGGAAAAATAATGGTTTATATTGAAAACTTATTACATGTTAAAATAATTTAAAGGTTATATTAATATTTCAAATATTTTTTAAAGTAAAAATAAATCAATTATATTATAAAAAATAAAATATAGTTTAGTTTAATCAATTTTATGTAGAATTTGGATTTAAAAACATTCTACTTATAAGAATTTTATCTTTGGAAAACTATTTCTCATCGCATATACAAGTTCAATTTAAAACTAAATTCTACCACATATATGAGCTTCATTTAATAAAATAGGTCACATTTTTTCAATAATAATAACTAATATTATATAAAAATATCAACGTCATTTTTTTATAATGAATAGTAAAAACAATAAAAATTAATTACCATGGTTAAGGTTAAAACATGATTACCATGGGGTTAAACTAAAAAGATAAGGGTTAGAATGACATAGAAACTTATCAAGTTCATAATGTATTTCTATATATCAACCATTATCCCCATATAATCTATTTTTATGTTTTTTCAAACACTTTACAATGGAAGTGACCTCTGTGGTAATTTATGTAGAGAATAATAAAAAATAGTAACCTCTTGCCTTTAAATTTCAATTATGTGTTCATATAGGGACAAAATAATGTTATCAATGAATAATTAATGTAATTTTTTGAATAATTAAATTAATTTAATGATATTAATTTAGTTTTAGTTTTTAGTAATCATATAATTACTTTAAATGCTTATGTAATGTCTGTGAAGTAATCATTTAATGAATATGAAAATAAAATAAATGATACTAAATATATTAAAATTAAAATAAATTGAATGATTTATTGTGTTCCATTAATTTCATAGAAAAATATATTAAGATATATAGGAATCAAAATAATATATTTTAATTCTTTCATTCTCTTTATATATTTTTTTAAATTCAAATTAAATTAATAATGTCAAAATTCACATTAAGGTTATTTTATAATAAGAGATATTTTATTAAATGATTTAAAATTACTAAAAGTATTATAATATTCCATGTGAATTTTTAGTATTTATAAATATAAACTATGTTCCATTAATGGTACAATTATTCTTTTATAGTAATATATTGACCCCTAAATAGTGAAAACATTATTACTATAGTCAAGCTTAAAAGAGTATTTTTGTACGTTATATGTGGTCATGTTAAAATTAATATTCAACAAAAAAGGATTTTTATTTGAAAAATAAAATTTAATTTTTAGAATCATTCGTTAAAAATTATCTAATAAGCCTCATTTTATTTTATTCTTAATGGATAAATTACCCTAGTTAAATATACTCATTAACACAGTGAAAACTATAATAGTAAAAGTAAGGAAACTCTAAAGTTATGAAATAACATATTTAAAGCATTATTTTGTGGTGGAGGTTTCCATGACAATATTATCCCTCTAACCCATTAATTATCAATTTTAGGGAAAAAAGGGGTGATTGAGGAAGGATAACTATCAATATGTTCTAGATGTTGAGAAAATGGGTTTTATTCAAGATAATGTGGTGATTAGTATGGATAATGTAAATTGGATAGGATTTCTGACCTTGGAATTTATTAATGATTTGAGGAAAAAGTTGTATAAATTATCATTGATATAGTTATTTTTTTAGATTTAGAGAATACATTCGATAATATAATATTACATTTTTAGAATCATTCATGTATTCATTAAGGTCTTGCAGGGATCAAGGTTTTCACATATTTGGTAAGTGACATTTAGAGATATATTATATTGTTTGGGGAAAATAATATTATATTTATTTTGGACATGTAGGGAACTTCCTTATAATTTTTTGGAATTTAGATTTTTTCAAACATATTTTGGATGAATATTATGTTTGTTTATTTATGGAATGAATTATGTTGATCATTGGATGTTACTATTGATGTTTATATATTAATGTATTTAGAAGAAATTTTCACTCTCTTATGGTTATTCTGATTAGTTCAAAGTCAATTTTAGTGCTTCACGTATAAAAAAAATCAACTTGGATATTCATTTCTTGGAGTAAGAATTGAAGTATTAAATGATATAATCACAACAAAAATATAAAATTGTTCAGGTGAAATAGAAATATATAATGGTAGTACATTTCCTTACGTTCTTTGTCTATATGGTAAAATAAAACCTCAACTCTAAGAAAAGGATATTGAAATGAAAATGGTATTATAGTATATTAATTTCTATCAAAATTTTATATTTTTGTGGTTGTCAAATTTCTCTTTATCATACAATTTCTTTTAGTCACTGATCTCTATCACTCTCTATAATTATTTATAATTTTCTTACATGTCTATATTTCCATTTCTCAACAGTGTTATCCTACATGGAATCCTCAAAATGTGTTATTTTAAATTACCTTCACTATTCTATTTCTCTATTATTGAGAAGATATATTATTAACCCTTCTCATGATGTGATATTTCATGAATAATATTTTACAATTTCAAAAACATGATTATAATGATAAATATTAAATTATGTGGACACAATTTATCTAAGGGTGGTAGAATATAGCACCCCAAAATTTTAAAATATGAACAACATGTTGATAGAATATATGACATGAGAAATAAACCTTATAAGATAATATAATACCAAAATAATTTTTATATATTTATTTTTCAATAAATTACATCACTTTTATAGCTAGTGATGCATACAATATCAGGTTTAAATGAAACATGATACTCTATTAAAATATTATTATTTAAAGCTGAACAATATAAACTCTCCATTAAGTTAGTGTGTAAGAATATCTATCACTAAATTATGAAAATTATATGGTTTAAACACATATAAGACATATTCTATTATTTTATATTTTTCCCGACCTGTCCCCCAGGGCCCGTGTCGTGACTACCCCAAGCCCGCCTTCCATAGGCTAGGGGATGGAAACTAGCACCAAAGGTGTAAATCCCTAAAACTGGGAAGGTATTTCCTTTACAAATTATAAACACATACAACAGAGTAGCTAGAAGTAATACACTAAGTAAAATTGTATACAAAAGAAGTGCTGAAAAGTAAAGGGGTCGGAAATACAAGCCCAACTGTAAAGTACAAGAAAACTGAAAGTACAAGGAAAATAAGTACAATAGAATAAAGGTGAAACAACTACTGTATCTTCCTTCAAGAAATCCTACCTAAGGGGTAGGTAAAGATAGCCTCCACAGCACTCCACGTCCGTCCGTCTCCTCCGTGTACCATCACGAAGTGTGGTCCACCGCCGGGTACCGTCCAGTCCTCCTACACTCAGCCTCAGTCAGCGCTGTCTGTCGTCTGTATCCAACATAATAAGGTGTGGGCATAGCCCGCGCAGGGGTGAGTATAAAGATAAATATTAAGGACCTAGAGACCCTCAAGGTCTCACAAAATCCAACAATGAAAAACCAAAAATAAAAAATCAACAGATAACTACACTTAGGTATATGCCCATACATATACATATGTTATCAAGTAATCAATCTCAATCATGAGGTAAACTCAAAAGTTACTGACTTAGATCAACTAGGACTTTTATTCAAATTAAAAAAACCATGGCTACTAGATAACATCTCTTCTATCAATTATAGTGGGCCTTCTGGGACACCATGGCACTCCCCACTATCCTTGTACTGCTGAGGTACTCCTCCTGTCGAGTACCATGGGTCTACCATACTCACACAGAGGCACTCCCCACTATGGGTCTACCACCAACTACTAGGAGGTCCCCCTAATATCTTGAAAAGGTACTCATCCTATTGAGTGCCATGGGTCTACCTCCAACTACTAGGCACTCCTCCTCCGTGAGTATTCCGCCACAATTAGGCGCTCCCCACTGGGCTAGTCAAATCAATCTGAGTCGAATCAGTCAAGCAGTCGTTAGGTCTCAACTAGCTACTAGGTCTCCGTACTCCGCTGCTCATCTCCATGAGGGTCCGCTCCATGAGCTACAAGTCGATACTCCAACTATAACAAAGTCCCACATAGTAGTATCTCAATGTTCCACCTCGTCATAGGGGTATCAACGCAACAGATGGCGCGTCAATCAGGCGCCCAGTCTGTGAGTTATAAGTTTTTTAGTCTTGGGGGCTCGGTTGGATTCATGTATGATCCAACCTGACCATATCTCAACATTACCCCGAACTCCAGTGGGGTATATTCAAAGAGACCATCATACTCAAAGAAAACCATCACTGCTGACGGTTCGTCAAATGGTCGTCCGGTATCAAAGATATGGCCAAAGGAAGTAACAGTCAGTAATGGGCCTAGGCCCAGTCCGACCCGATCAGAACGGCTCAGCCCAACCCAGACTGGGCTGACCCGTTCAGTCCGCTAGGTTCGGCCTGGTCCAATGGGCTTGGCACCGGGGACTATGGGGGCGGTTCGTCCCAGATGTTGCCGTCTAGGTGGCTCACCCCAGAGGCTGGGGCCGGTTCAACAAGCGACGTGAGGGGCACAGCTCGGGTGACTCAGCCTGGAAACTGGGGTGCGGTTTGGGAATGCTGGGTGGTGGCTAGGCAGGGTGCCGGTTAGATCAGCATGGCGCTGGGAGGGCACCGGGCAGGCCGACAGGTGGCCGTGCAGAATGGTTGGGTGCCGGGCAGGCCGGCAGGGCGCTAGGAAGGTTGCGAGCAGGCCGCGCAGGGCGCGGGCAGGCTGGCAAGGCACTGGGCATGCCACATGTAGGTGACATGGGGTTTAGGCAGAATGGAAGGGCACCAGGCAGGATGCACATAGGTGGCACGGTGCGCAGGCAGTCCGGCAGGGCGCCGGGCAGGCCTCGGGCTGGCGGCGCGGGGCCTGCACAGGCTACAGGCAAGCCGCAAGCAGGCAGGCCGGCAGGAGGTTATAACGACCCATACTTTACATACATTGTTATTACTTCAGAATTGAAGCATACTTATTACAACATGTAAAAAAACTCTAAAAGGACCATATAGGTATAGTGTCTTTATAAACTGGGAATCATAAACAACTGGTTCATAAATCATCTACATTGTCTCCCTTTTATTTCATCATATCTAGAGTCCCTTTTGGAATATTCTACTTAATAACCATCTTCCAGACCTCGGGAAAAGAAAACATACTAAAGGGTGAGCTCAAATTCTTAGTAAGGGGTAAGCAAAGGAAAAATCGATCATATCATATCCATAAGAACATAACATTTTGAAAATCTTAATCTACAAAAGAGATCATAATATCATGACATGGGATGTATCATAGTAGTGAAAAGTAATCCCAAATAATCATAACATTAAACATGAATCTTTGTGGCATACACACATAATCATAGAAAATTATTTCATATTAGTCAAGGCTCTTTTCCAAGACCATCATAGCGGAAAAAGTCCATTCTGAACCGAGTTCACTCCTCGTTCCATTCCTGTATCACTGAACCGGTTTAACTTGTCATTCCAGCCATGTGTATATCATGAGATAAAAATATTTACCCAATGCATTGGAGGGAGATATAGGTCCCACCCATCTCATAATGAAACCATTCTTATGTGTGCCACAAAATCATACATCATACATCATAACATAACCCATGTAATACAAATGAGATTCTTAAACATCATGCCATCATAACATAATCCATAAAATAACATCATAAAAATAATTCCATCATAACATCATCAAATAAACATAAAAATATGGATATAAACAGAACCCTATATTATCTTAGATGGAAAATAATTTTGATAAAACACTTGAACTCTATTCTTGAGGAAAATATCCTTTCTACTACAAAAACATTTTTCCTTTCCTAACATGTCATACAATTGTAAACTAAAAGAATTTTATTGAAAATAAACTTGAAAACCTACTGAGGAAGCTTCATGGAAATAATGTTCTATGAAATCATAAAAATCCATTCATGTCGTATAAGTTAAAAACATTCTTCTCGTATTTGGCCGAAAAAGTCAAAAAGTACCTTGTACTGCAAACGACAAAAGTTTCCAATCATATTTTTACTTAAAATTCACCAATAGGTAAAATTTGATTTAAAAAATTTTATTAGGATAGAAATAATATTACATATTGAAAAAAAATATGGATGTGTATGACAAATATTCCCCAGTAAATACCAAAGTATAAACAATCTCGGATAAAAATTGAGATTGCGAGATTTTCCCTTACCTTAGGTCCGATTTGATTTGTACGTATCCGAACCTCCTATATAATGATTTAAATAATTTCATTTACTTATTACAGAATCATATTCCTTGTTATGATATCATATATGGTCATATTATTATCTTCTTATTAGTAATATTTCATTGCTACTTGTTATTCGGGTGTTCATTGCTTTATGTTATTATGCATGTTTTGTTGAATAAATTCTTATTCTTATTTTTAGGTTATAGATACCCCATTTACAGAATGGTATTAGTGTAATATATATCATATTTATTCATTCAATTCATTTATATAATCATTATTCAATGAAGATCATGTAGAACGAGTCGCATCACATCGTGGAGATGGTAGGCCGTACGTATGCACGAGCGATGATATCGTTCCCATGAACATGGAATTGTATTGAAGTGTATGTATACTATTTCGGAATCAATATAACATTAAAATAATAATATATAGTTATTCTTTACACCATTATACCCATCCAAGTAAGGTGGTGCTGGAAAACATATTACATCACGATGTGGAGATGGTATTCCATACGTACGCACGCACAATGATTTTGTTTTCCATAGGATGGATAGAAGGTGAAATAGGGTTGTTTCATATATATAATGACATATCAGTATATGGGTAATAATTATTTTATTGCTTCATAGTTAAATAACTAAAGAATAGGAAGTATAAGAAGAAATAAATTTGAAATAATCGATAACAGATATTACCTCTTCTTCGACATGCCTCTTATAAACCTCCTCTTAGGGCACTAATGTTGGTCATTAAAGAAGACCAGGACATCTAGAATACTACAAGGGGAGTTGAGAAGAGTAATGGGCAAGGGTTTTCCGTGCTTGAAGGCTAAAAGTTGTGTAAATAGGAGAGGGAGGAGGTTCCCTTTTATAAGGGAGGAGAGGGGAACCTTTGGAAACCTCTAAAATATTAATTTATAATAAACCATAATCCCACTTAAAAACTTCCAAAGTGAGTCAAATAAGGATATTAGATAATATAGGGTTGTAATCTCATCAAACCATTAAATTTATACTTGTTTTGATTTTATTTTAAACCTTATCATTTTGATTTATCCTTATTTAATTTATTTAATTTTATGTGTGGTAATAATGTTATAAATTTTATATGGTTATAAATACATACTTAAGTGTTATTAATTATACATAATTTTATACCCTATGAAATTTCAGATCATATAAATTTTAAATTTTAATTTTTAAAATATATTTGTGATTTTTAAACAATTTAATAATATAAAATATCAATAGTGTCAGTTTTGACACAATTCATTTATTTTAATTTAAATAAAATCCACACCGAAGATATGTCTGAACCAAAATAATTAATATATTTATAACATGTCATATTTATCTATAAAATTAATGTATCACATTAATTAGTTCATATAATATTTAGTTTAATATTTTTAAAACCATTTATTTGATATTTCAATTAATGAAATAATTTCTACATCACTATTGTGTCCTCATTAATGATAATTATTTTATCCCTAAAAATTATAAATAAATTCTCATGATGTAGATAACTTTTCTTTATGTTTGGATACTATTCATGTTCGAAGTTTCATGAATTTTATCACTAAATTAAAATTTATTATACTTATAAGATTTAAGAGAGTGACATGTTGTCACTTTCTTTGGTTTTAATAAAAATTAAATTATTTAATGGTCAAAAGTCCATAAAATAAGTTTATTCAGACCCTTAGGTGATAAGGGTATACTTATATTCATCCAATATAATTTTGGCAGGTGTTAGGGTAATTTTATAATATTATATTTACCCTTAATTACCTGATTTACCTTTAACTACAACAAATAAAAATTACCGTAGTTACTATTCATAATATAAAAATAAAATAAAATTAACCTATTAAAATAATTTTGACCCACTGAATTCAAATATGGAATCCATTTTTCAAAATTCAAAACACAGAATTCGCAGTAATTAATTTAAAATTAATCCCATTGTTATGAAAATGAGTTTAAAAAGTTAAAACCTTGCCAAAGATTGAAATGTTTTTACCTATGAATTCAATATAAAATTAATGGTAATGACATAAATTATATTAAATGGTAAAAATATATTCTATTTATACTTTAAAACCATTCAATATTATAATTTAATCATATAAATTATTGTGATGGAAAAAGTTGTTTTTAATTAAAATATATCGTGTTTTTACTATTCATTAAAATATGAAAGTTATCAGAATAATATGAAAAATTTATCCAAAGTAAATTTTTATATCCTGATTACAAACAATAATTTTATTTTGTCAAATTGAACTTATAAACTTGTCAAAAACTATATTTAATGTTGGTGCGCCATCAAAAGGCGGCAAAACTGCATTTTTTGAAAAATACTTAATTTTCCCAAAACAATTATTTTGTTCTCATACCATGTTCTAGAAAATATGTTATATGAATAATAATGTTACAATATTAAAAAATTAGTTAATACTATTAATAACGGCTAGTCCATAATAATATGATAACAATATATCGTTGTTTAGTGAAACCCGGTATTGCGTACTACACACGCTGTCGAGGAAGGTCGTGATTGCGTGCAACACAAGCCAAGATAGTGTTGTGTGCAGTGAAATATTCCTTTGATGTTGTGTATAACATAAGACATAAAAAAATATACTTCTCACAAAATATCAGGGTGTTACATTCTACCCCCTAAAAGTAATTTCGCCCTCAAAATTTGTCACTTCATAACAAACAGACGAGGATACCTCTCCCTCATCACATCCTCAAGCTCCCATGTAGATTATTATAATTATTGGTTCCTCCATAAAACATTCACCAAGTGAGTGGTCTTGTTATGTAGAAATTTCTTGTTACGATCCAGAATCTCTATTGGCTGTTCTTCATAAGAAAGATCTTGCTCCAGTGGTACAACTTCTGAGCTTAGTCCATGTGAAGGATCAGGTATGTACTTTCTCAGGAGTGATACATGGAATACATTTTGAACTTGAGAGAGATTCAGTGGAAGCGCCACTCAGTAAGCTAACTTCCCAACACGATCCAATATTTCAAAAGGACCGATATACCTAGGGATCAACTTTCCCTTCTTTCCAAATCTCATTACTCTCTTCCAAGGAGATATTTGTAAGAACACATTATCACCCACTTCAAACTCTAGTTCTTTTATTTGGTTGTCGGCATAACGTTTTTGTCAACTCTGAGCTTCTTTTATGTGTTGTTGAATAGATCCGACCTTTTCTGCCATCTCTTCAACAAGGTCAGGTCCTAATAGCTTTCTTTCCCCAACTTTATCCCATCAAGTTGGAGTCCTGCATTTCTTTCCATAGAGAGCTTCATAAGGAGCCATATAAATACTAGAGTGAATGCTATTATTATAATAAAATTCCACCAAAGGTAGGTGTTGGTCCCAAACACCTTTCAAATCCATATAGCAAGCTCTTAACATATCTTCTAGATTTTGAATTGTTCTCTCAGACTGACTGTCTATCTGAGGATGATAAGCTGTGGTGAAACTCAGCTATGTATCTTCAGTATGCTGAAGACTTCTCTAGAACTTTGAGGAAAACATCAGATCCCAATCAGATATAATGGAAAGTGGTACTCCATGAAATCTTACCACTTCCTTTACATATATCCTGGCAAGCTGATCTAGAGAGAAATATTCTCTAATATAAATGAAGTGTGCCGACTTCGTAAGACGATCAACTATGACCCAGATAGCATTATTTACTTTAGATGTTTTAGGATGTCCAGTGAAAAAGTCTATAGTGATGTTTTTCTATTTCCATTCGGGTATGGGTAATGGTTGTAACATCCCCTTAGACTTCTGGCTCTCATCTTTAACTTGTTAACAAACCAAGCATCGAGAGACATATTAAGTGACATCTCTTTTCTTGTCATCCCACCAGAAGTACTCTTTCAGGTCCCTATACATCCTCGTGCTTCCAGGATGAATAGAGAATGAAGAAATATGAGCCTCATCTAGTAGATCCTTCTTTAATTCTGGGATGGGAGGAACAAAAACCCGATTCCTAAACCTTATTATCCCATCACAATCAAGGTTGAATTTAGGAAAATTTCTCACCTTCTTTTGTAAATCTACATCTTCTTTTTGTGTCTCTCTAATCTTCACATGCAAAGATGGTTGAAAATTCATTTGGGAAAGAAAATATTTTTCCCCTTCCATCATAATTCCAATATCCATCCTTTGTAAATCCATAAATATAAGATCATTTGTGATCCTCATCATGGATAAGCTAGCATGGTCTTGTCAACTTAATGCATCTGCCACCTTGTTTTCTTTCCCATGGTGATAATTAATTGAGCAGTCGTAATCCTTAGTCATCTTTAACCATCTTCTTTGGTGCATATTCAGCTCCATTTGTGTGAAAATATACTTTAAAATTTTATGATCAGTTTAAATATCACACCTTTCACCATAAAGATAATACCTCCAAATCTTTAATGAAAAGATTACCATAGCTAACTCCAAATCATGATTTGGGTAATTTTTCTCATGGATTTTCAACTGTCATGAGGCATAAGCTATCACCATATCATTTTGCATGAGAACACACCCCAGTCCCTTCTTGGATGCATCACTGTAGATCACAAACCTTTCTATACTACACGACATTGTGAGAACAAGTGCACTGGATAACCTTCTTTTCAACTCCTTGAAATTCTCTTTACACTCCTCCATCCACACGAACTTAAATCCTTTTCAATTCAACCTGGTGAGTGGATTAGATAATCATGAAAAATCTTTCACAAAACATCGATAATATCCAGTGAAACCAAAAAAACTTCGGATCTCAGTTACTGTTGTTGGTCTCAACCATCTTTCAATAACCTCTTTTTTTGCTAGATCCATAGATATCCCCTCTTTTGAGATTATGTGACCCAAAAATAAAGCTTTTTGAAGCCTAAATTCACACTTGGTAAATTTGGCATAAATCTTCTCCTTTATTAGGGTCTTTAATACAATTATCAAGTGATCTTCATGTTCTTACTTGCTCTTTTAATAGAAAAGAATATTGTCTATAAATACTTCCAAAAAATGATCAAGATAGTCTCTAAAGACTCTATTCATTAGATCCATGAAGATAGCAGAAGCATTAGTAAGACCAAATGTCATCACTATAAATTCATAGTGTCCATACCTTGTAAGAAAAGCCATATTTGGTATATCCTCTTTTTTGACCCTTAATTGATGATAACTTGAATGAAGATCAATCTTGGAAAAGTATTGAGCTCTACGTAGTTGGTAAAATAAGTCATCAATGCATGGGAGAGGATATTTTTTCTAGATAGTGATCTTGTTAAGTTCTTTATAATCAATGCAAAGTCTCATTGATCCATCTTTCTTCTTGAAAAAGAGAATAGGTTCTCCCCAAGGTGACGCACTAGGTTGTATGAATCCTTTATCAAAATTCTCTTGGATTTTATTCTTCAATTCCTACAAATCAATTGGGGCCATTCTATAAGGTGTCTTTGAAATGGGCATAGCACCCAGTATGAGTTCTATTGAAAATTTAACTTCACGATTTGGTGGAAGACCTGGAAATTCCCCTGAAAAGGCATCATCAAACTCCCGCACAATGGGAATATTATCAATCATGAGTTTCTCTCCAACCATTTGTGATAAATAACCTACCTTTATTGGAATCAAGACCCATAAGATGGAATATATTTACACTGGAAGGTTATATTCATCCTTTCATCGATAGATGATAGTAGATTGATCGGGAATATTAATTGTGATTTCCATTATTTTGAAATTGTTATGATCTCCATATGAAGAAATCCAATCCATTCCAAGAATCACATCAAATTCCACTATATGAAGGAGCACAAGATTTTCAGGAAGCACATTCCCACAAACTTAAATTGGAGAAGAATTGTAATCTTTTGATGTGACTGTTGTGCCATTAGAGGTTGTCAAAGCTAACTCAATATCTAACTGCTGAGGTAATATGAAGATACCCATAGAAAATTCTTCAGAAATAAAAGAGTGGGTGGATCCAGAATAAAATAAAACATTTTCTACTTTAGAGTGGAGGGTATGTGTATATTTCACCACTTCGTTATCGTACTCCACATCGCCTATAGTAATTGCATGTGAATTTCCTTCGTGTTTGGCCTTAAGATTTTGTTAATTTCAATCATCATAAAAAACCCTTGGATTCGAGCATTGATTGGCATAATTCCCCATTTCCTTGAAATTTAAACATTGAAGTGTAGGAGGTGCATTAGGTGTATCCCTTTCTTTTTTCGCATCATTATACATCTTCTTCCCATTATTTCAACATTCAACTTCCCGATGACCTTCTTTTCCACAATTAAAACATTTACTTGTCCCTTTAAGACAATTCCCTCTATATTTCTTTCCACACTTTGAGCATAAGGGAAAACTCATCTTATTTTCATTGTGGTCTTTATATTTCCCTTTGAATTCAATTTTCTTCTTCTTATCAAACCCATATGACAGATGGCTTACTCCAATCTCCATCTCAACCTTAAGATCACATCGAACAATTTCCTCATAGCTACTAAAGTCCCTTATGGATAATGCCCTTCGAAGACTTGGTTTTATGCCACTAAAGAATCGATCAATATTACTCTCAGGTTGGATAATAATTCCGGAAGCGTACCTTGCAAGTCTTGTAAAATTTACTTCATAGGTACCAACCAATTCATCATCCTTTTTCTTCAGTTCAAGAAACTCTTTCTCTATCTTTGTTCGAAAAATATGAGGGAAGTACTTATTGAAAAATAAGTTCTTGAACTCATCCCATTCCATGGACTCAATTTCATCCCTTTGACTCATATTCTTAATAAGATTCCACCATTGATCAGATTCACCTTCCAAATGATATACTGCTAAGATGACTTTATCATGTTCAGAACATTGCAGGACTAAAAATATCTTTCAAGTTGTACTAATCCATTGTTCATCCACTAATGGATCAGAATACCCGCTGAATGAAGGTGGAAGCTGCCTCATGAAGAATTCCACATAATGTTTCTCCTTCCATTTCTTGTTTGGAAGTCCTGCATGATTCATAGCTTGAGAATGATGTGTGAGAATGGCTACAATATTTTTCATTCCAGCTCCCATAATGTTTGGTTTCTCAGGGGGACAATAATTTCATTTCCTGTCGCATTCATCATTAACACAGTTCATTTGGGTTCCAGACATTAACTAAAACCAATAAGCATAGTGTGAGAAACACTAATCATAATCGGGAAACCACATAATAAAGAATAAAATTTTACACTTAAGGTCTTATCATAGGTTATACATGGAAATTTCTAAGACACTAATATTGTGTTCTAGGATTAGACATATCCTTAGGGTTCTTACTAAGGCTTTCACTTCCTAGTTTCCAAAGATTTACTATACCTTTCCTCTGATACCAACTATAACGACCCATAATTTACATACATTATTATTAATTATGAATTGAAGCATACTTATTACAACATATAACAAAACCATTAAAGGAATGTATATTTATAATGTATTTAGAAACTAGGAAACATAAACAACTGGTTCATAAATCATCTACATTGTCTCCCATTTATTTCATCAGATCTAGAGTACCTTTTGAAAATTATACTTAATAAACTTATTCCAGACCTGGGGAAAAGGAAACATAAAAAAGGGTGAGCTCAAATGCTCAGTAAGGGGTAAACAAAATAAATATCAATCATATCATATCCATAAGAACATAACATTTTGAAAATCTTAACCTGTAAAAGAGATCATAATATCATGACATGGGATGAATCATAGTAGTGAAAAGTAATCCCAAATAATCATAACTTAAAACATGAAACTTTGTGGCATACACAAATAATCATAGAAAATCATTTCATATTAGTCAAGGCTCTTTTACAAGACCATCATAGTGGACAAAGTACATTACTGAACCGAGTTCACTCCTCGTTCCAGTCCTGTATCACTGAACCAGATTAACTTGCCATTCTAGCCATGTCTATCTCATGAGATAAAAATATTTACCCAATGAATTGGAGGGAGATATAGGTCCCACCCATCTCAGAATTAAACCAGTCTTATGCGTTCCACAAAATCATAAATCATAAATCATACATCATAACATAACCCATGTAATAAAAATGGGATTCTTAAAAATCATGTCATCATAACATAATCCATAAAATGACATCATAAAAATAGTTCCATCATAACATAATAAAATAAATTTAAAAATAGGGATATAAACAGAACCCTATATTATCTTATATGGAAAATAATTTTGATAAAACACTTGAACTCCATTCTTGAGGAAAATATCCTTTCTACTTCAAAAACATTTTTCTTTTCATAACATGTCATACAATTGTAAACTAAAAGAATTTGATTAAAAATAAACTTGAAAACCTATAAAGAAAGATTCATGGAAATAATGTTCTATGAAATCATAAAAATCCATTCATGCCATATAAGTTAAAAAAACATTCTTCTCGTATTTGGCCGAAAAAGTCAAAAAGTACCTCATACTGCAAACGACAAAAGATTCTATTCATATTTTTACTAAAAATTCACCAATAGGTAAAATTTGATTTAAAAAATTTTAGGAGGATAGAAATTATATTACATATTGATGAAACATGGATGTGGATGATAAATATTCCCTAGTAAATACCAAAGTATAAATAATCGCAGATAAAAATTGAGATTGCGAGATTTTCCCATACCTTAGGTCCGATTTTCTTTGTATGTATCTGAACCTCATGTATAATGATCTAAATAATGTAATTTACTTATTAAAGAATCATATTCATTGTTATTATATCATATATGGCCATATTTTTATCTTCTTATTAGTAATATTTCATTGCCACTTGTTATTCGGGTGTTCATTGCTTTATGTTCTTATGCATGTTTTGTCGAATAAAATCTTATTTTTCTTTTTAGGTTATAGATACCTCATTTAAATAATGGTATTAGTGTAATATATATCATATTTATTTATTCAATTAATTTATATAATCACTACTCAATGAATATCATGTATAACAAGCCACATCACATCGTGGAGACGGTAGGCCGTACATACGCACGAGCGATGATATCGTTCCCATGAATGTGGAATTGTATTTAAGTGTATGTATACTATTTAATAATCAATATCACTTTACAATAATCATATATATTTATTATTTACACCATTATACCCATCCAAGTAAGGTGGTGGTGGAAAACAGATTACACCACGGCGTGGAGACGGTATTCCGTACGTACGCACGATTTCGTTTTCTGTAGGATGGATAGAATGTGAAATAGGGTTCTTTCATATTTATAATAACATATAAGTATATGGGTGATAATGATGTTATTACTTCATAATTAAACAACTAAAGAATAGGAAGTATAAGAAGAAATTAATTTGAATGAATCAGTAACGGATATTACCTCTTCTTCGACACGCCTCTTTGAAACCTCCTCTTAGGGAACTAATGTTGGTCATTGAATAAGACCAGTACATCTATAATATTACTAGGGGAGTTGAGAAGAGTAATGGGAAGGGTTTGGCCGTGCTTGAAGGCTAAAAGTTGTGTAAAGAGGAGAGGGAGGAGGGTCCCTTTTATAAGAGAGGAGAGGGGCACCTTTGGAAACCTATAAAATATTAATTTATAATAAACCCTAAACCCACTTAAAAACTTAAAAAGTGAGTGAAATTAGGATATTAGATAAGATAGGGTTGTAATCTAATCAACCAATTAAATTTAGACATGTTTTTATTTTATTGTAAACCTTATAATTTTGATTTATCCTTATTTAATCTATTTAATTTTATTTGTGGTAATAATGTTATAAATTTTATATGGTTATAAATACTTAATTATGTGTTCTTAATTATACATAATGTTATACATTATGACATTTTAGATCATATAAATTTTATTTTTTAATTTTTAAAATATATTTGTTATTTTAAAACAATTTAATAATATAAAATATCAATAGTGTCAATTTTGACACAATTCATTTATTTAATTTAAATAAAATCCACAGAGAAGATATGTTCAAAAAAAATAATTAATATATTCCTAAAATGTCATATTTATCTAGAAAATTAATGGATCACATTATTTAGTTCATATAATATTTATTTTAATATTTTTAAATCCATTTATTTGATATTTCAATTAATGAAATAATTTCTACACCACTATTGTGTCCTCATTAATGATAATTATTTTATCCCTATAAATTCTAAATAAATTATCATGATTTATATAATTTTATTAGTTTTTTATACTAATCATGTTCGAAGTTTCATGAAGTTTATCACTAAATTAAAATTTATTATACTAATAATATTTAAGAGAGTGACATGTTGTCACTTTCTTTGGTTTTAATAAAAATTAAATTATTTTAATGGTGAAAAGTCCATGAAATGAATTTATTCCGACCCTTAGGTGATAAGGGTAAACTTTTAGTCATTTAATAGAATTTTGGTAGGTGTTAGGGTAATTTTTATAATCTTATATTTACCCTTAATTACCCGATTTACCTTTAACTACAGTAAATAAAAATTACCGTAGTTACTATTCATAATATCAAAAAAATAAAAGTAACCTATTAACATAATTTTGACCCACTAAATTAAAATATGGAATCCATTTTTCAAAATTTAAAACAAAGAAGTTGCAGTAATTAATTTAAAATTAATCTTATTATTAAGAAAACAGGTTTTAAAAGTTAAAATATTGCCAAATATTGAAATGTTTTTACCTATGAATTCAATATAAAATTAATGGTAATGACATAAATTATATTAAATGGTAAAAATATATTCTATTTATACATTAAAACCATTCAATAATATAATTTAACCATATAAATTATTGCGATGAAAAAAGTTGTTTTTATTTAAAATATAGCGTGTTTTTACTATTCATTAAAATATGAAAGTTATCAGAATAATATGAAAAATTTATCCAAAGTATATTTTTATATCCTGATTCCAAATAAGAATTTTATTTTTTAAAATTGAACATATAAACTTGTCAAAAACTATATTTAATGTTGGTGTGCCATCAAATGGCGGCAAAACTGCATTTTTTGAAAAATACATAATTTACCCGAAAAAATTATTTTGTTCTCATAGCATGTTCTAGAAAATATTTAAGATTAATTATAATGTTATAAAATTAAAAATGTATTTAATACTATTCATAACGGCTAGTCTATAATAATATTATAACAATATATCGTTGTTTAGTGAAACCTGGTATTGCGTACTACACACGCTATCGTGGAAGGTCGCGATTGCCTGCAACGCAAGCCAAGCTAGTGTTGTGTGCATTGAAATATTATTTTGATGTTGCGTATTATATAAGACATAAAAAATATACTTCTCATAAAATATCAGGGTGTTACAGCGGCGGTGGCCGGGCATGCCGGTTCGGCACGGCTTCGGCCGGCGCGGGCCGACGGTGTTCGGCCGGAACACTGGTGTGCCGTGGGGGCGGCGTGGTTCGCGGAGGCCGTGGGAGCACGACCTTTGTAATTTCTGCCTTCTTCGCCTCATTTCCACTTCGAAGAACACCACAAGAAATAAAAATTGACGGAGGATGTCGGGCCACATTAGGTTGGCCCGCATCCTTCGCGTTTAAGGTGGTGTCAATTGGTTCATCAAGAAAAAAAGATGAAAAAAAACTAAATACATCACTTTTCATCGATTCATTTCATTCAATGATGAGAAGAATAAATAAAATGAATCAACATGCAATAACCCCCTACCTGGATTTTCGGGCATCGACGGTGAAGTCATGGGAAGAAGACGTAGAGGATCGTCATTCGTCGCGTCCGCCAAGAACTTCCACTTCCAAGTTCGCACAACAGTTGTGGAAGTGGCTCCACGTCAGTAGGTGTTTGGGTAAAAAGTCGAAGAAGGATCGTCACCCGAATTCTTCATTGGAAGAACGCATTCTTCGTTTTTCATTGGGAGGATTCTATCTTCTCCCAATAATCCTCCTTCCCAACTTCCTCCCAAATGAAATATGACAATAATAGAAGAAAGATTTTGTCTATTATTTTGTTGGCACAACAATTAAAATTGGAAAATTAATTTTAGAGGCTCCCCCTAATTAATTCACGAGAGTTGACACGAATTAATTAGGGGAGATTGGAAAAAATTAAAAGTTAGGGGAGGTGGATCCATTAAGGTGTGGGGGGGGGGGGGGGTGGTCAAGGAGTTTCTACCCATTTAATGGGGAGTTGAGGAATCAAGAGGCCCTCCCTCATTAATGAGGGAGAGTTGAGAGGTTTTCCTCTCCTCCCATTAATAAGGGGTTATGCCCCGTGTGATACCCACCACATTAATCCTCTCATGGGAGGTTTAGTTCGGGTGGGCCCCACAACCATAACCTCTCATGAGAGGTTAAGGTGTGGTGGACCCACCTCCAACTCCCATGAGGAGTTTTTAATCACCAAAACTCACATGGAGGCTCAATAAAATAAAGTGTAGCTCACTTTATTTTATTATTTTTTTAAAGAAAACTCAAAATATAACTTCTATCCTTGACTCACTTCCATAAAAGTGAATGTATTATTAAGAGAATATCAGCGCTACGAGTTCAAAGGTTCCCTCATATTTCAATTCCGAGCACCGCTTCCAAATTCATAGAATCCCTCTCTACGTTTACTGAACATACCCGAACAAAAATTCATAAATTTATTCCAGGAACATCGGGCCTCGGAATGAAGTGCCTTAAATTTTCACGGACTTGTGAAATTCCCATGTATTTATGAAATTAAATTTCCACGAAATTTCCGAGTCTTTACATTCTCCCCACCTCAGGGCTTCACATCCTCATAAGCTACAACTCGAACTATGGGAACAAATGGGGGGTACTGAGCACGTATCTAAGCCTCCCGCTCCCATGTGCTCTCTTGGAGGTTCCCATGATTCCAATGAAGGCTCATTAGAGGTATCGACCGTCCATATAGGACCCGCTCTAGTCGATCCTTAATCTCCACTGGAACCTCCGTAAATGTTGCCCCATCGTCAACGTCCATCTCTCCATGGTCGACGATGTGGGAATGGTCATGCACGTATCTCTTCAGTAGAGATATGTGGAAGATGTCATGCACCCGATGCAACTGAGGTGGAAGATCTAGGAGGTAAGCCACCTTGGCTACTCTGCTGAGGACCTGGAAAGGTCTGATGAATCTTAGAGATAACTTGTCGCCTCATCCAAATCTCCGTAGACCTCTTTGAGGTGAGACCTGTAGAAAGGCATGGTCTCCATCCTCAAACTCCAGAGGCCTCCATCTCCTGTCAGCATATGACTTCTGCCTGCTCTGTATAGTCTTCATCCACTCCTGGATGATCTTCCCCTTCTCGGTGGCACCCTGTACCATCTCCGGTCCCACTAGTGCTGACCCCCCAAGGTATGTCCATCACAGTGGCGATCTGCAAGGTCGACCATATAAGGCCTCAAAAGGTGCCAACCCAATGGTGGAGTGATATTATTTGTTTTAGGAAAACTCCACCAAAGGTAAGTGATCCTCCAAAATACGACCTAAGTCAAGGACACAAGAACGTAGCATGTCCTCAAGGGTTTGTATGGTCTACTCAGTCTGACCATCCGTCTGAGGATGGAAGGTGATGCTCAGATGTAGCTACGTCCCGAAAGCCTCCTGAAACCCCTTCGATAGTCGAAAAGTAAAATGAGAGTCACAATCAGAGACAATCGATGAAGGTACTCTATGAATCCTCATAATCTCTTACACATTGAGGTTTCCCAAGCTATCTACTGAACCCTACTCTCTGATCAGTAGGAAGTGGGCCGACTTGGTGAGTCGGTCAACGATCACCCAAATTGAGTCGTGACCCCTAGATGTATCTGGAAGACCCATCACGAAGTCCATATATATCCCATCCCAATTCCACTCTGGGACCTCTAAAGGCTGTACCAAGATTACTGGTACCTGGTGTTATGCCTTCAATTGCTGACAAGTGAGGCATCGAGATACAAACTCTGCTACCGCCTTCTTCATACCTGGCCACCAATGTCGTCGTCTGAGGTCCTGATACATATTGATGACTCTAGGATTTACCGCTAAAGGGGATGTGTGTAACTCCCTCAAAACTTCCTATTGAAGTGACACTGGTACCATAGTATGTCCTCAGAAGAGGATGACGTGCTCCCCACCTTTAGAAAATCCATCATGTGCCAGCCCAGTGGATATCTGGGCCCGTCGCTTCTCACAGTCAGCATCTCCATGCTATGCCTCCATGACTCGCTGAAGAAGTGTTGGATTGACTGTAAGAGACTTTAGAAAGGATCATCCATATCTATCCACAAAGGATATATTTATAGAAGTAAGCTACTTTGTCACCTTACCTAGCAGCTGTATACTAGATCTCCTGCTGAGTGCATCTGCTACAACGTTCCCCTTCCTAGGAGTATAGACTATCTCAAAGTCATAGTCCTAGAGGAACTCAAGCCATCATTGCTGTCTTAGGTTCAGGTCCTTCTGAGAGAAGATATAACTGAGACTCTTGTGATCATAGTACATGGTAAAACATTCGCCCATAAGATAGTGTTTCCACATCTTTAAGGTGAAGACCACTACTACTAACTCCAGGTCATGGGTAGCATAGTTCTGATCATTCTATCTCAGTTGCTGATAACCATACGTGATCATAGCTCACTCTTGTATCAAGACACACCCGAGTTTGGTCCCTGATGCGTCGCAGTAAACTACATACCCTACGCCTTCTTATGGAAGCCTCAAGATGGGGGGAGTAGTCAACCTCTGCCTCTTCTCCTGAAAGCTCTGATGGCATCTCTCTGACCACACGAAGGGTTTCCCCTTCTTCGTCAAGGCTGATAGTGGTGCTGCAACTCTGAAGAAGTCTAGAATGAATCTCCAGTAGTAATAATCCAATCCCAAGAAACTCTACACTTCCGTCACACACATGGGTGGCTCCCAAGCAATTACCGCCTCAATCATCGCTGAATCCACTACAACTCCATCCTCTGAGATGACTTGTACCAAAAAGTGAACCTCTCGGATCCAGAACAGGCACTTTGAGAGATTACCATAAGCTGGTGCTCTCGGAGTGTGTCCAGTACTACCTGAAAATTGTAGGAATGCTCCTCCTCCATAGTCGAGTAGATCAGAATGTCATCGATGAAGACTATGACAAAGTAATCAAGGTATGACTGGATGATCATGTTCATGAGTCCCATGAATACAGCTGGAGCATTAGTTACACCAAAAGGCATAACTAAGAACTCGTAGTAGCCATACCGACATCTGAAGGTCGTCTTCTGCACATCCTCATCTCAAAGTCTGAGCTGGTGATAGCCTGATCTGAGGTCTATCTTCGAGAACCACCGTTCTCCCTTCAACTTATCAAAGAGGTTGTCAATACTTGGGAGTGGGTACTTGTTCTTCATGGTCACCTAGTTCAGGCAATAGTAGTCAACACAAAGCCTCAAGCTCCCATCCACCTTCATGGAAAATAGAATCAGGGCTTCCCTGAGAGAAACACTGGGCCGAATGAATCCCTTCCCCTACAAGTCCTCCAGTTGTACCCGCATCTCAAGAAGCTCAGTAGGGGCCATCTGATATGGTAGAGTAGATATCAATGTCATCTGGGGGTATAGGTCAATGTAAAAGTCCACATCTCTATGAGGAGGTAGTCCTGGAACATCACTAGGGAAAACATCCACATACTGGTCCACCACTACAGGATAGCTCTGAATCTCCACATCAACTGCTATGAGGGTAAGGCAGACCAATTGATGAGTGATAGGCTGCACTGTCCTCCAAGTAAGTCCTTCATGCACTACAAAGGCTCCCATCTTGCTGGTGAAGGTAAATCTTGTCCCATCCGTGTGGACACACCACACTTTTCACCTAATACAGACAATATGAGCATGAACTATAGATAACCAGTCCGTACCCAAGATGACATCGTAAGGGCTCGACGCCGCTATGAGGAGATCCCATCCAAATCTCTCACCTCCTAGAGTAAGCTCACATTGCCAGCACCATTGCATAATCATCATGTCTACCCCCATAGGAGTCTTTAGCCATAAGGATCGAGCCAACAACTCTATCAGAATCTCTGAGCTCCGAACGAGGGTAGTGACAATAAAAGAGTGACTAACACCTATGTCTATAAGAACTAAAACTATGGCGGAGTAGACACAGATCATACCTCGAATAATCTCTTGATTTCCATGATCGTAAGCCTCAACCACCTAAATCTATTCTCTCCCATGTCCACCTGCTCCCTGCGGTCAGGGTGGACCTCCTGGCGGTGGTGGCGGTAACACCTCGAATCGTTGCCCACTGCCTGCTGCACGACTAACTCCTCTGCCACGTCTGCCTGCTCCCCGCAAACCGCCTTGATCAAATTTCTGTCTCTGTCTGGGTGGTCCTTCGACCATCTGCTGAGTGTCTGATCGGCAGGTCGGACAGTCACGAGCCATGTGACCATGCCTGCCGCATGAGTAACACTGCCCGCTCTTGGCATGTATGGATATATCTCAACTCCAGGTGCCCTACACAACCGATTATGAGTCATGCTGTCGTCCACCTATTGGTCTTGTCCTCTTGGACCTCCGCGACATCAGTCTACTGCCAGATAAAGAAGAATCCACTGCAAGTTGACTAGTGGTGGGTCTCACTGCTGGAGACTTCTCAGCATGGAAACTCTCCACTAAGAGGGATCTCTCCAACACCCCTACCTGTGTCGGGATACTGAGGGAGATCATCGAGGCCTTGATCTCTCGACCTATTCCCTACTCGAAGGTCTGGTCCTTGAAGAATGGGTCCCATAAAATATCAGTATAGTAGCGCGAGAGGTCTGTGAACCTCACTGAGTACTGAGCTACAGTCATGCTGCCCTACTACAGATGAAGTAACACTTGTATATGCATTGTGCGGAGAGTGGCTGGGACAAAATCCACCTGAAATAGGCTCTCGAAGTCTGCCCAGGGTAGTGTTGCCTTATCATGCACCTGGACCATCAGGCTCCACCATCTTCCTACTGCTCCCTAAAGGAGACTTGCAGAAAGGATCACCATGAAGTTGGCTAGTGTACCTACTAGTCTGAAGACTCTCACCATAGCCTTCATCCAATCCTCAGTTGCCTGTGGGTCCATCTCTACCCTGAACCTGGGTGGCCAGTAGTGTTGGAACTCATGAAATGCACTCAAGTGGCCTGCATCATCTAATTCTGGGGCTGGTGGCATCGGTGGCCCAACAGGAAGTGGTTCTGCTTGTGCCTCCGCTGGTGCCTCTACTGGAAGAGGGCCCTACACCGAGGCCTCATCGCTTAGTGGGCTATCTGCATGTAAAAATATCTTGGCTCTAGATGGTCATCAATGGGGAGGCATCTTGAAAGAAACAGATGCGACACAGTCAAATGATTTAGACCTGGTTAGCTGACCTTGTTGAGATGACTTAAAGAAATAAATTTGAAAACACACATACAATCAGTGTCTTCGTGCACTGAGTTAGAAATCAGAAGTAAGGGTCCTGGTGTATGGATACGTTGGACACCGCAATAATAATGGAATCCCTGAACTGAAAAACACACTTAGTACCCTTAACACTATTCCTGGGACAAACTTCGCCCGAAACAGGCTCTCGAAGTCTGCCCAGAGTAGTGTTGCCTCGTCATGCACCTGGAGCATCAGGATCCACCATCTGCCTACTGCTGTCGGAAGGAGACTCACGACAAGGATCACCATGAAGTCAGCTAGTGTCGCTACCAGTATGAAGACTCTTGCTATAGCCTCTATCCAATCTTCATCTACCTGCAGGTCCGTCTCTCCCCTGAACCTAGGCGGCCTCTAGTGCTGGAACTCGTGCAACACGCTCGAGCGACGTGCATCATATGCTGTTGGGGCTGGTGGAATTTGTGGCCCAAAGGGAAGTGGTACCGATGGTGCCTCCACTGGTGCCTCTACTGGAAGAGGGCCCTGCACCGAGGCCTCATCGCTCGGTGGGATATCTGCACGTACAACTCTTGGGGCTCTAGCCGGTCATCCACTAGGAGGCATCCTGAATGAAACAGATGTGACACAATCAAAATATTTATACCTGGTGAGCTGACATGGTTGTGCTGACTTAAAGAAAAACTATTTAAAACACAAAATCAATCAGTGTCTTCGTGAAATGAGTTGGAAATCAGAAGTCTGGGTCCTTGTGTATAGATACATTGGCCGCCGCACCAACGCTGGACTCTTGGAACTAAAAACCACACTTAGTACCCTTAACACTATTGCTTCAAAAAATTCAAAGATCAGAGTCCTATGTCCTATTGTGTGGATATGTCGGCCGCCGCACCAACACTGGACTCCCAAAACTGAAAACCACACTCAACACCCTTAACAATATTGCTTCACAGAAAATAAACACCAGAGTCCTATGTTCTTCGGTAGAACTGAATCCTTTAATACCAAATGTGACAACTGGGCCTCGCCCACCAGTTTCCCCGCAGACACGTGGGCCCCACCCAATGTCCCACCCTCATGCCTGAATATGTTATCTGAATAATGAAAATCCCCACAGGCCAACACATTCCATTTCCAGAGTGTTTTTTTCCTCCCACACACACACCCAAAGATTTATACCTGGTGAGATGACCTGGTTGAGCTGACTTAAAAAAAAACTTTTGGAAACACACACAAAATCAGTGTCTCTATGCATTGAGTTAGCAATCAGAAGTCGGGGTCTTGGTGTATGGATACGTCGGCCGCCGCACCAACACTAGAATCTCTGAACTGAAAACCACACTTAGTACCCTTAACACTATTGCTTCACAGAAAAGAAAGATCAGAGTCCTAAGTCTTGGTGTATGGATACGTCGGCTGCTACACCAACACTGGACTCCCAGAACTGAAAACCACACTTATTACCCTTAACACTATTTCATCACAGAAAAGAAAGATCAGAGTCCTAATTTCTGCGGTAGAACTGAATCCTTTGATACCAAATGTGACAACTGGGCCCCGCCCACCAGTTGCCCCACAAACACGTGGGCCCCACCCTAGGGCCCACCTATGTGCCCGAATGGGTTATCTGACTAATGAAAATCCCCACAGGCCAACACATGCCCTTCCCAGAGTGTTTTTTCCTCACTCACACACACCCTAAGAAACTTCCTAGGAGGTCATCCATCCTGATCAGTACTCCAAGCCAAACATGCTTAACTGCGGAGTTCTAATCAGGTAGGCTCTTGAAAAGGAAGGTTCACCTTGTTGACATGAGTTATATAATTTATTCATTTAACCCTTTATGATTCTAAGGTGTCACAGTATTTTTTTGAAATAAAATAAGAATTATTTTGAAGAAAAAAATTATTTTCTGAAAAATTGTATTTTTCTAAAAGGTTGTTTAATCGTACTTTTTACACATAATTTAAAAATAATTGTTGACACATTTAGAAAATGAATTTGAAAATATAAGATTTATTTCTTAATAAAAATGTAAAAATTATTTTATATTTAATTATTAATATTTTTTTAAAAAGATTAATTTTTCAATGAATAGTTAAAAATACTAGTTTTTATTGAAAACTGCATTTTCATAGGAATCATCTAAAGGATCCATTTTAATTTAAAATTGTTTTGAAAGTATATTTTTTTACATTATATTATTATACATAATATTTAGTTAATTTTACACAATTTCATATTGAATTTTAATAATAAAACTGGATATATTTTTGAGAATTTTCCCTTAGGATAACCACTTTTTTCTCTGAATCTATGGGGTTAATTTATAGCTAAATTAAATAATTTTTGGGATTTTAATTTGTTAAAATAGATTAAATATTTTTAATTATAATAATCAATATTATATAATAAGGAAATCATAAATTTTTATCTTAATTAATAGTAAAAATAGTCAAAATTAATTACCATGGTTAATGTTAAAACAAGTTTATCATGGAGTAAAACTAAAATGATAACCATTAGATTTATATAAAAAGCTATACAATTTAAATTTTATGGAGATATATGGTCCCTTATCACATTATTAACGATTTTTATTAGTGTTTGGGTAACTTTTTTTTAATAATGTGACCAATATAATAATTTAAGTAAAGAAAAAGACAAAATTTCACCAATTTGCTTTTAAAATTCAATTATGTGTTCACATTGGGATGAAATAAATATGTGAACGAATATTTATGATAAAATTTATCAGAATTAAATTAATTTCATGGGATTGTTTTATTTTAAATTCTTAGTAATCATATAGTTACATTAAATACATAAGCAATGCCAACATGACAGTTGTTTAATTAATTTAAAAGTAAAATAAATTCTATTAAGAATATTTAATGTCAAATAAATGAAATTAATTATTATGTTCCATTAAATTTGTAGATATATTTTTTTATTTTATATACATGTGAATATAATATATTCTAATTGAATCATTTTTTTGATTTTTTTTAAAATTCAAATAAAATAAATAATGTAAAAATTTACATTAATGTTATTTTATAGTAAATGATATTTTATTAAATGATTTAAAATTAATTAAAAATATTATATTCATCCAAGTTATTTTTAAATGAATAAAATAAAAACTAAGATCCAGTCATAGACCAATTTATCTTTTATAGTGACTATATTGTCCCCTAAAGAGTAATTTTTTTTACCGATGTTAATGTCAAAATGGTGTTTTTACACATTACATCGTTCGTGTTAAAAAAATTTTCAACACACGTTGGATTTCTATTTGATAAATTATATTAAATAATTATATTTTTTTAATAATTATCTAATAAGGATCAATTATTTTAGGCTTTAAGGATAAATTACTTATGGTTAAAAGACTTTTTACCATAGTGAAAAAGTAAAATGATAAAATTATGTAAACTTAGATGTTATGGAATAACATGATTAAAATATATGTATTTTTTGTGAAGTGAATATGTCTATTGAGCCTATCATCCCAAAAAAAAATTAATTATAAATTTCTAAGTGACATAAGGTGAGAGTGAGTTAGAATTATTGAATATTTTTGGGTATTTAGAAAAATGACACTCCTCAATTATTAATGGACACTCACTCCCCTCACTTCATCACACCTCTCATGAAATTTGTATTTACCAAAACCTGCCAAAAATATCTCCCAATATTTCATAATCAAATTCTTCAGTTTATTTTATTTTGATAATACCAACCCTAGAGTTAATAATGATAGATCCAAAGGAGGTTTCTCTAAGAGAAGGTAATCGTCTTAACAGAGCTCTTTTTTTCATTATTATTTTACAACTTTCAATTATTTATTAACATTTAAAATATAATAAAAAAATTATCTACCATATAATGATATGTAATTATTTTTATTTCATAATATATATCCATCTCCACTACCATCAAGTGTGAATCAAAATTGTCGATTGTGTGTAGGGCTGAAAACCACCTCGTGAACCGATCATTTTCCATCAACTCCTTTCACAATTGGAGATAATGATGGATTTAATAGGTATTTATGATATTTATGATACAATTATTCTCTTTTATATTAATATTACATATATATTCTTACATTCAATTCCTTTTGAAATACAATTATATTTCTCGTGTGTACAGATGATTGTCGCCTTGCGAAGCGATGTGATTTATTTTTTTATATACACATTACATGGAAGGTAATATAAATAAATTTAATGAATATATGTAATATATATGAAATAATATATATTCCCTAAAGGTTTTTTTATATTTATTTTCCTTTCAATCCCTCAATCTAGAGAAATGGAAACAACTTTCATGTGTACGTATGACCTACAGTCTCTATGAATGATGTAATCCATTTTTTATCTATAATTTTTTAAGATTAATCTAAAGAAATATATAATGAATATATAATAATTTTATATAATTTTTAAAAATATCTATATGATTTTATCATGACCAAATAAATATAATTGAAATTATCAATTGAAAAATTACATGAAAACGAAGCAACTGTCACATGAAATAGTAATTTTAACAAAGAATTGTTATTAAAAGGATGATAAAAGACTATAAGTAAATTATATATGGTAAAAGATATTTGAATATGGTTCTGTAATATATGTATAATATAGATATATTTCTTATACAAGAGGTTCATACAGATATGAAGGAAGCCAGACCTGAAGTAAAGCTCTCTTGTCTAACTTTTACTTCAATGATACATAGGTCATATTCAACACTTATTTCTTTTATAACATGAATATACTACCTATTTAATATTTAATATAATGTATATATTTATATTCATGCTATTTTACATTTTATTTGATGATATTTATTTTATAATTATAACAATTCAAAATTTACCAAAGTGGTAAGGGTTTATTTCACAATATAATTTTTATTCAGGATTGTTTATGTTCAAGTCCCCCACTGTGGATTTTTTTATATATATTAAAATAAATTTTATAATTTATAATCTTTTTATTCAAGAACTTTTTATGTAGAATTACCATTTTTTCTCTTTAGTACTTCATATTATTGAGAATATATTATAAATAAAATCTAACATTATTTCTTTCTGCGACCACAAATCCTTCTCCTTCCAAAACCATGTTTTTGAAGAAAAAATCAATTGATGTTATAAAAATTCCTAAATGTATTAGTAAATAAATTTTTAATTGTGTTTATATTTTAAAAAAAATAATTAAAAGGAATATTCTTGTTGTATTCTGAAAGTGGTAATTCTTTAATTTTTACCAATGTGTGGAAGGGATGATTTCTTTTAACTTGTTTAAAATGAATGGAATTTCCCAAAGTCATGAGAAATATTTTCTCCGAACATTAAATTATATTTTTAAAAAGTTATTTTCAATGAAATGGATTTTTATAAATTTTTATGAATATTCTTGTTTAAATATTTTATTTTTAAAAGTTATTTCCATCAAGAAATGTTCCACATTATCTTTAAAAATAATTTTATATATATGATGATATATATTGATGTTACTTAAGATTTATTATATATATAATAAAATGATTCCATCCTTATTATTTATCCATATTTTTTATGATTAGTTTGATTGGGGATGTACTATTCTGAAACCATTCTCCATAATAGTCTTATTGGTTTATGATTATGTTTATTAATTAGGGAAAGTATTAAAATTTCAAATGATAGTTTGTCTAATATGAATGTTTGTTTTGATTATGTTTTAAACCTTCATATGAGGAATTAAGTATATATAATAAGTGATTTTAGATGCCCATTATATTCCCTTGATGTATCGGTAGGTCTCACAAGACAAACCAGCATGGGTTTTTTGGCCGAGGCCTTACCTATTTATGTAACATGCCATGGAACGAGTCCTTGATGGTATAGTTATAGTTTATCGAGTTACAAATTTTCTCGTTATGGGATTATTAATTGATGTACATGTGATTATTATATTATTTTTAATATTAATGTAAAATCTTCAAGATCATGTGAATATATATATGTTATTATTTGATCATTCTTTATTATATTCATATTACTCTCATGCTATTGATTAAATACAATGTGTTTCTATTATATAACATTCAATATTGATTATGATTTATATATTCACATCCATCATTGTACTCATAATTTTACTAAGTATTTTGTCTTACACAATTATTATGTTAATTTCATCGGGATGAAATGATGTGTATTATGATTGATATGAAAGGATATACTAAATGGAATAATGGTGTTCTCAATGATAATAATATGTTATATTTTACTCATCAATAGTAATATGAGGTTCAATTATGTAACTATTTTACTAATAATACTAAACTATCCTATTATTCAAGATGTGATTCCTTATATCATATGTTAATGTAATAAATTATCCATCGACTATAGGATACTAGGGTTAGGGTCTTTATAGTTGGTATTTATGGAGGTCTCATTGAAACCTAGGGAATTATATTTAGTAAAACATATATTAGGGGATAAAAACGTGTGACTAAATAAAATGATATGTCTATGTATAGGATACCATCAAAATGTTTTTGAAAAGTATAGATTATGTGGTTTACCAAGAAATACATCCCTATTTGGATACTAGAAATGAACATGGTTTTGGTAGATATGTACTTATGGGTATTAACTCCAAAAATGTGCATTGGTATTGACTCAAGAGTTACCTGATACAAGAGAACAACCCATACTAGAACACCTGGTTTGACACTCCTGGGGGATATTCATTGGTTAATTCACATTTTTGTTACAAACCATTACGAAGTATTTGAAAAAATAATGACCATGATTGACCAAGGATTAAATCTAAGGTGTATTAGATTGAAAATAATTTTTCATGATTTATACTTCTTATAAATGATTCTTCATGATTATGTGGATTCCGACTATGAATATTGTTTCATAAATTATTCTCTTTAGTTTTAGTCAATAGTGGAAACCCGAAGAAACTCGGCTAATATTAAATGTTATAGACAATTTAATAATTAGAAACCAAATGGGATGATGAATATAGTGAGGTATATAGTGATTATGAAAAATTAGTTATCATGATATATGATTACCAACTTCCACCTTAACCAATTATTGGAATCACCAAATAAGATAAGGATAGAGTTTGAGGAGATATCAGTTGATGTAGACCATATGGGAAATAATATTAAATATATTATATGTATAGCATGTGAGAATAAACACCAATGTAAATGACTTAGAAGAATCATAAAAAGGTTTGGGTCTAGAAAAAAGGAAATAAATAAAGTAATTTCCAAATAATAATGAAAATTTGGGTTAATGTTTTCTTTTTTTAAATGTGGAAAGTATATGAATTATGAAAATTTATGCCCTAAAAATAATTATTGTGAAGAGAATAATCAAGGTTATACGAGTAATAGTTATACCACTGAGGATAAAGAGACTAAAAATGAAATATATAAGGAATGAGGTATTATGGAAAATGATGATGAAGTGTAGTTTATGGTTTAAGAATAAAGTGGAATGATTAAAGTTCCGGTGTAATTGGATTCAATGAATTTATTATTAAAGTATTTTATCAATGATATACTCATTATAATAATCATGAATCATGTAAGAATTATACATCAATATCATTTCATTAAGGATTTTGAAACATATTTTGAACAGTATCGATGACCAAGAAAAGTTGTACACTAGCATGTTGATCAATTTAGAAAAAACATGATTAGTGGATGATAAACCATAATATGTTCTTGATATTGAGAATAAGGTTTTCATTAGTATAATGAGATGATCGATATGTATATATTAAATTTTCCAGTATTGATGACCTTGGAACTGATTAGTGAAAAGAAGATAATGTGTTTTATATTATCATTGATAGAATTAAAACAATATAGATTTATGGAATACATTCGAAAATGTGATATATTATTTTTTTAGTCATGCATATTTTTATTAAGGATTTAGGGTGATCATGGTATTAAGATATTTGGTATGTGACATTAAGAGATAATTATAGTTTTCTTGGGAATATAATGTTAAGGTGATTTTATAAATTTAGTGGCCATCATCTAAATTTTGGAATTTTTAATTTTTTTAGGAATATTTTGAATGAATATTATTTTTAAATATTTATAGAGTTGATTAAGTTGAACATTGGGTTTTACAGTTTACGTATATATATTAATTTACATGAAATTACTTGTGAGTCTTTTATGGATATTATTATTTTTTAAAAGTTAATTTTAGTGATTGAGGCATAAAAATTTTATCTTATATATTCATTTGTTAGAGTAAGAAATGAAGGGGAAAATTTTTGAAGCATAAAAAAGATGAAATTATTCTTGTGAAATAGAAATATTTTGAGTTAGTATATTTCATTATTCTCTAAATCTTGATAGTAAATGAATCCCTCAAATTTAGGAAAATGATCATACAATGAAAATGGTATCCTATTACCTTTATTTCCATCACAGATTTGTGGATTTTTGGTTTTTAACTTTCTATTGATCATCCACTTTATTTTGAAAAATGATATCTATCACTTAATTATTTACTCTTTTCTTCCATTTATAAATTTTCATATCCCACCAATGTTATCCTACTCGAATACCTTGTAATCTGTTATTTTGGATGATCTTAGTACATACCTTTCTATCTTATCAAGTGTATATTTTATTAAAACTTCTCAGGATGTGGTATTTAATGAAATAAATTTTAAAATTTAAAACCCTTAATTACCGAGATCATGATTAAATTGTTAGGATAAATTTTTTTAAGAGGGTAGAATGTGACACCCTGATATTTTAAAAGAGGAACATCATATTTTATAGTGTATATAACCTAAAACACCAAGTTTAGAAGAGAATATAACACCCTAAAAAATTATTATATATATATATATATATATTTTAAATAAATTCAATTTCTATGATATCTTGCAATGCACGAAACATCAATATTAAATGAAATGTAATACTATACTAAAATATTATTAATTAAACCAGAAAAATATAACCCATTCATTAAGTTGTTGGATATGAATATGAAAAAATAAATTACAAAAATTATATCATTTAATAAAGTTTAAATTAAATTCAATTTTTATATATTGATTAAAAATAAAATAATAATTTTTTAATAAAATTAATGTTTTCTGAACAACTATATTTTTTTCTAAAAGGTGGTTTAGTCTAACATTACACATATAGTTTAAAAATATTTTTTATCAAATTTAGAAAATTTATTAGGGAAACAATTATTTTTTAAATCCACATATCTATATTATATTATAGGTAATTTTGAGAATATTTCAAAAATATTAGTTTTCTGACGAATAGTGAAAAATACTGGTTTTTATTGAAAACTACAATTTATTTTAAATCATTCAAAAGATATATTTTGATTTAAAATCATTTTGAAAGTAAATTTATATAAATTATATTATAATAAATAGTTTTTTTTCAGTGTAATAAATTTAAAATTTAATTTCTATTTTAAAAATTTATATACTTATGAGAATTTTCCCCCTGGAAAATAGCTTTTTCATCACATATGTGGGTTTAATTTATAACCAAATTCTACCAATTATGTGGATTTTAAATAATTAAATGGATTCCATATTTTCAATGATCATAATTAACATTATATAATAAATTTATATTAATTCTTTTCTTAATGAAAAGAAAAAATAGTAAAAAAGTTAATTTCCACAATTAAGGTTAAAATGAGTTTACAACGGGGTTAAACTAAACAGATCAGTTTTAAAACGACCAAAACACATTACCAATTCCTATTTTATTGAAATATTTCGAAAAATATCAGATTATTCACTATTTTAATGATCTTTTTGGTATATTTTTCCTAAATGTGACCAATATAATAATTTCATAAAAGAAAAAAGAAAAAATGTCCCCTCTTTATTTTAAATTACAATTTGTGTCCATATAGTGAAAACAAATGTGAATGAATATTTAAGGAAATTTTGAGAAAAATGAAATTAATTCAATGAGGGGGATTTATTTTTACTTTTTATTAATAATATAATTGCATTACATATTTAAGGAATGCTAACGCAGTAACTATTTAATTAATTGAAACATAAAAACCTTCAATTATGTCATAAAAATTCAAGGAATTCTAACATTGAAACTATTTTATTAATACATATCAATCCATTTGAATAAAAAACCTAAATAAATCTTCCCAAAATACTTATACACATTACATATGTTTTTATATTCCCAAAATTACAACCATGTGGTTCTTATGATAAGATCCAAAGGAGGTTTCTCAAAGAAAATATTACCCGTTTAATGAAGATCTTTCTTTTTCAGTATTTTTTTAAAACCTTCAATTATGTCATAAAAATTAAAATATAATAACACCATAATATCCTATATAATGATATTTTTTATATATTTCATAATATATATATATATATGTCTCATCTCCCATCTATTGGGAAATGTAATCGTTGATTGTGTGTATAACATATTATCACCTCGTGAACTGATGTAACTCTTTTTTTCATAAACACCTCTCACTATTGGATAGAATGGTGGAGTTATAATATATATATATATATATATAAAATATCCTATAATTATAATTATATAAATTTAATATCAAATATAAATTCTTATGTTCAACTCCATTTAAAATATAATAATGTCACTTGTGTGTACGAAGGACTACCACCTCGAGAAGCGATGTGATTATTTTTTCACATAATCCATACATGAAAGGAAATAAGATCAAATTTAAAAAAAATATGTGATATATATGAAATAATATTGATCTATTAAGGTGAATTAATATTTATTTTTAATTATTTATATACTTTGAAAAAATGGAATCATCATTCATGTATACGTATGACCTACCGTCTCCATGAAAAGTTAAATAAAAAATATATATACAATGAATATATATGATATTAATATCATTGTTAAATTTTTATAGATAATTTAACCATGATCCACATAAAAGGACCCAAATTACCGATCCAAAACATACATGAAAAATGATGCAACTATAACCCAAAATAATACTTTTAACAATGAATTGTTATTAAACAAGTGATAAAAGACTATAATAAAACATATACGCTATGATATATATTATTATGGTTTTATAATATAATTATAATAGAAATATATTTATTATAAATTATTTTGTGAAAAATATTAAAAAAATCATACTATAGTTAAGGGTTTCTCGTCTCACTTTTACTTTGAAGAGACATACGTCATATTCACCATTTATTTCTTTTATATGGTGTATATAATAATACTAAGATATTTAATATCATGAATATATTTATATTAATTTTATTTGAAATTACATTTGATGTTATTCAATTTATATGGCTTATGATTATGAAGTTACTAAAGTTCTTAGGGTTTATTTCACAATCTCATCACTATTCTGGATTTTTATATTGAAGTCCCCCTTGGGAAATTATATTGTGTTTATATATTTAGAACAATAAATTTATTTACCCACCATTTATTAATGATTTTATAACGTATTATTACAATTTTCCCACTCTTTGGTACTTAAAAGTATTGATAAAATGTTTTAAAGAAAATCTAACTTTATTAATATCTTTAGTTGAAAATACTTTTTCTTCAAAATACAAGGTTTCTATAAATGGTTTAAAGAAATGTTTTAAAATAATAAAATATGAATTATTACTGATATTTTCTAACATGTTTTAATTTTTAAAAAAATTGTTTAAAAATAATATTATTGTTAGTTTTCGAACAAGCTGATTCTTGTATTTGTAGTAAAGTGTGGAAGGAATGTTTTCTTTTAAGTTATATGATATAAACATAATTTTACACCATCATAGAAATTATTATATTAGAATATTATTTTAAATGTTTACTAGGTGATTTTAAAATAAAATCATAATGAATTTTTTTATTAATTTTCTAGTTTAAAAAAGTGGTTTTAAAATAAATGTTATTTTCCTCAAAAAATGTTTCAAGATATATTTAAAAATAATTGTCCTTATAATATTACATAAAAATATGTTACTTAAAATTTAGTAGGGATAAAATCCTATGATACCATCCTTATTATTTCTTCTATTGTTTTATAATCAGTAGGACTAGGGATATACTATTTGGATGACATTTTCCATATTATTCTAAATCATTTATGGTTATATTTATTGTCTGGGGAAAGTACTAATATTTTGTATCATTTTTTAGGATATGAATGTTTTTGTTACTATGTTTCAACCCTTCACATGTGTAATGCATTGGTCTTAGTATCTGACTATAGTCCCAGATTATTTCCACTAAATGCATCGGAAGGCCTCACATGACAAAATAGTTTGGGTTTTTTAAAGAGGCCTTACCCATTTATATAAGATATCTTAGAATCAGGACTTGAAGGTATGATTATGATGTCCAACATTCCCACATTATGAGATTAGTAAATGACGTCGATGTGATTATTTTATTAGTTATAATATTAATGAAAATGATTTAAACTCATTTGATTACATATATGAAATTATTTATTCCTTCTATATTATGCTCATGTTATTGATTAAAGTAAATGTGTTTTAGTTATTTACCGTTCTATATTGATTATATTTTATTAGATCATATTTTCCACTATACCCATACCATTTATAAGTATTTCATCTCACCCCTTTATTATGTTTACTTCCCCAATATTCCATGATAAGTATTATGATTGATATGCCTGGATATGTTAAATGGAATAATAGCGTTATCAAAGAAAAAACTATTTTGTATTTTGTATTTTTAAATATTATGTTAGATTCAATTATGTATCTAGTTTTCCAAGACTACTAATCTATCCAGGACTTTGGGATATAAGTCTATGTAGCTTATGCCAATTTAATAATGTTACCACCAACTCTGGGATACTAGGTTTGGAATCTTCACAATGTCCATTAGATTTTTCAATTATTTAATAGGTTTTTTGAGAGTTTCAACTTAGTTTGGTCACTGATGACTATAAAAAGGTAAATATTCCATTGATATATGTAGTACTATTTGAGGTTGTTTATAAGATTATAAATTTGTCTTTCCACTGGGATTCTCCACCTTAGTTAACATCGATTAATTATGTGTTTCATATTTCATAACTTGGAAATATATCTCTAAAACATCACATATCATGTGCTGGGAGGATCTTGATATTGAAACTCATTTATTTGAGACTAGGTAATTGGTAAAAAAATTTGATTATGTGAAAAAATTTATTCTTGGAAAGTATACACACTTGGTACTATTTCTATGGTTTTATAGTTCTGATAAACATGAGGCTTAGAGCATGAGGAACTAATGAGAGAGTAGTGGACTTAAATCTTTGATATATAGCCTTTTTAAAAGAATTATATATTGTATAACTTTGTTTTTGTGGGGATGTTATACAATACTCTTACCCACATTATGTTACTTATTGAAATTTTTTTATCATACATTGTTTCGATATTATTTTGAGTCAAATCTATGGACTTTTAAATTTTTTGATCAATTTTATGGTAGTGCAATGTTTGGGAAACCAATATAGTTTTGTTACACCACGACCCCAGAATCCCTAAGTCGACGTATTATTTTATTAAATTATAATGATTACAAGGAATAAAATCTTGAAGGACCAAAAATTTTATAAGGTTTTTAAGACTATATTACATACATGATACCCATAATATAATGGGAAAATAAAATAAAGCATGACATAAGTAAAATCCCATCATCTTTGAAACTCATTCAATGGATTCCACTTCATATCCTAGGGAAAGGAAAAATAATAAGGGCGAGATAAAATAATCCGTAAGGGTGCGTAAAGAAGAATAAATAATAATAAATCAATGTGTAATGGTAAATAAATAAAAACATATTCCATTTAAATAAATTTATATGGAATATTCAATATGGAAAGGTAAATAACATAAAAACATTCCATTTAATCGATCAAATTAAAATGAAATACATCCACTGATTTTATTATATTAAGTTATAATTGATAATAAAAATAATAACTAAAATATTTATGAAGTAAATTATTTATTACTAGGTTTCATGTTTTAGGAACATAAAAACCTAACTGTAAAGACCTTTCACAAGACAATTTCAATTTACTGGTAGAAACCCATTAAATTTGGCCCAAGTAATTTGTCTCAAGAGAACCATTCAATGAATTGAGGGGTTATATAAATTATTGGTACCACCCTATACTTATATTCCAAATAATTCCTTATGTTGTGTAATCGATTTAATAAATAAACAACATTACTTATCAAATATCCATATTGAATAATTCATACATATTTATCAAAATTTCCATAGATTATCAAATAACAGTCAATGTAAACACCATATGTAAAAATGTTTTATAGGTTTTGAAATAATAATATCCATAACCAAATAATATTGATATTTAAAGAAATTTACAGTGGAAAACGATAACAATAAAGTGATATTTTCAAGATAATGTTAAAATCCACAACATAAAGTGAGATTGCAATGATATATTTTACAACTTGGTGATTTTCAACCTAAAACCCTTGGGTTATATAATTCAGAGTGAAAATTAAAATACCATGAAGTATAAGTGAATGACGATATTAGATTTCAAAGGGTAGGTATATAAACCTTAAGAAGTGAATTGGTTCATCACAAAAAATAAGTAAAAATGGAATGTAAATTGAGACAAAATCACTTACCATGCATTTCTATCTGGGAGAACATCCATTAAACTCAAATATAAGGATTTTAAACATGTTATTAACTAATACCAAAACCATAATAATATATATAGTATCTTATATTATCTTATGATAATATCTTATTCAATGGTTTTAACAATTATTCATTATTTTTACTTTTTCGGGTGTTAATTGCCTTATTTTTCGAGAATGTTTTGACTTTTATTTTCTTCTTATGTCAGACATGATTTAATCATCTATAGAATGTAATCCATGATATAATTATTTTATATATACTCTATATTATTATTTATAACAATCCATGGTATTTTGAGATAAAAAATTAAATGCACCATTTATGGAGACGGTTGGTCATACGTATACATAAACCCTACATCCATTTCTTGTCCATATTTAAAATAATTAAAATTAAATGATATATATGTATATTACAATTAAATTATCATATTTATTTCATATATTAAACATATTTATATTTAAAACATTCTTAATGTGTTCCATTAAATGTGTAAACTAATCATATAGCTTTGAGGAGGCAGTAGCCCAAACATCCACAAACGATGTTATCGTATTCCCACAATATAAGAAGAATGAAGGTATAAGTTATATAATAATTAAATATGCATCAATAAATTATAAATATCATATACATCATATATAAACTATAAATATATATTTATTTAAAACCGTTAAATGTGGTAAATGGAAAAACCAATGGATTTGGTTCACGAGGCGGCATCCCACTGTTGACAAGAATGATGATTATGTATCCCATTTTGATGTATTTGGGTAAAAGTGTAGTTTTAACACCTATATTAAAAAATCTCAAAATACTTAATATTAATATTTAACTATATAAATAATATATAAAAATAATATAAGGGGTAAAGAAGTAATAAAAATAGAAGTGATCATTGAATAATGTTACCTCTTATACAGGTAACTTTTTTTGTTTATAATAAAAGACTTATTTGGATTGAATTCAGACCAAATTTATGATTCTAGGATGAGGGGAATGTTATTTGGAGATTGTTTGTTCATATTTTTTATGAGACAAAAGGATTTAGAGGTGTGAATAATTTGGAGGGTTGTGTTATTTTTTATAGTAGTGGAGTGGCATTCTTGTAATCTTTTGATGAGGGAATTTCAACCACATTTTTTCCATTTCAATTTTCTCCAATAATGATTCAAATTATATAAAATGTGATTATATGCTGTAAATATGTCCATAAAATTGACTTTGGAAAATTTTATAGGTTATTTTTACATTAAATTTAATTTTTAGTACCCTCTTAATCTAATTTTTCTTTTAATCACTATAATTAATTTTAATTACGTTTACTAATATTTCTAGTCAAAAATTAAGTTGAACTTTTTATAAAAAGTAAATTATTTGGATTGAAAATATTTAATACATTTTTCTAAATTATAATCATAGAAGTGGAAGAAATTAAAAATACCATAATATCCTATATAGTGATATTTTATATTTATATTTCATTATATATATATGTCTCCTCTCCCATATATTGGGAAATGAAATCGTTGATTGTGTGTATAACATATTATCGCCTCGTGAACTGATGTAACTCTTTTTTCATAAACAACTCTCACTATTGGATAGAATGGTGGAGTTATAATATATATATATATATATATATATATATAATATCTTATAATTGTAATTATATAAATTTAATATCAAATTTAAATTCCTATGTTCTACTCCATTTAAAATATAATAATGTCGCTTCTGTGTACGAAGGACTACCACCTTGAGAAGAGATGTGATTCTTTTTTCACATACTCTATACATGAATGGAAATAATAATGAATTTAATTAACATATGTGATATATATTAAATAATAATGATCTATTAAGTTGAATTATTATTTATTTTTCGTTATTTATATTCTTTGAAAAAATGGAATCATTATTTATGTAAACGTACAACCTACCATCTCCATGTACAGTGTTATACATTTTTAATCTATAACTAATATAAATTAATAAAAACATATATATAATGAATATATATAATATTAATATCATTTTTAAAATTTTATAGATATTATAACCATGATCAATGTAAAAGGACCAAAATCACCGATCCAAAACATACATGAAAAATGATGCAACTATAACCCGAAATAATACTTTTAACAATGAATTGTTATTAAATGAGTGATAAAAGAATATAATAAAACATATATGGTATGAAATATATTATTATGGTTTTATAATATAATTATAATAGAAATATATTTATTATAAATTATTCTATTGAAAAATATGAAAAAAATCATAATATAGGTAAGGGTTTCTCGTCTCTCTTTTACTTTCAAGAGACATACGTCATATTCACCATTTATTTCTTTTATATGGTGTATATAATAATACTATGATATTTAATATCATGAATATATTTATATTTATATTTTTTTAAAATTACATTTAAGGTTATTTATTTTATATGGCTTATGATTATGAAGTTACTAATGTTGTTTGGGTTTATTTTACAATCTCATCACTATTCAGGATTGTTTATATTAAAGTCCCGCTTGAGAAATTATTTTGTGTTTATATATTATGAACAATAAATTTATTTACCCACCAATTATTAATGATTTTTTAATGTATTATTACCATTTTCCCACTCTTTGGTACTTAAAATTATTGAGAAATTGTTGTAAAGAAAATCCAACATTATTTATATCTTTAGTTGGAAATCCCTTTTCATAAAAATACATGTTTTCTATAAATAGTTTAAAGAAATGTTTTAAAATAATAAAAAATGAATTATTAATGATATTTTCAACCATGTTTTAATTTTTTAAAAAATTGACTAAAAATAATATTATTGTTAGTTTTCGAACTAGCTCATTATTGGATTTTTAGTAAAGTGTGGAAGGAATTTTTTCTTTTAACTTGTATGACATAAACATAATTTTACACCATCACAGAAATCATTTTATTAGAATCTTATTTTAAAAGTTTACAAGGTTATTTTAAAATAAAATAACAATGAAAATATTTTATTAATTTTATAGTATTAAAAAGTGGTTTTAAAATAAATGTTATTTTCCTCAAAAAAATGTTTCAAGTTATCTTTAAAAATTATTTTCCATATAAGATTACATACAATGATGTTACTTAAAATTTAGTAGGGAGAAAATCCTATGATACCATCCTTATTATTTGTCCTAATGTTTTATAATCAGCTGGACTGGGGATATACTATTTGGATGACATTTTCCATATTACTCTAAATGATTTACGGTTATATTTATTACTTGGGGAAAGTACTAATATTTTGTATCCTTATTTTTAGAATATGATTTTTTTGGTTAACTATGTTTCACCCCTTCACATGCGTAATGCATTGGTCTTAGTTCTAACTATAGTCCCCGATTATTTCTCCTCAATGCATCAGAAGGCCTCATATGAAAAAATAGTTTGGGTTTTTTAAAGAGGCCATACCCATTTATATAAGCTGTCTTAGAACCAGGACTTAAAGGCATGATTATGATGTCCAACATTCCCGCATTATACGATTAATAAATTATGTCGATGTGATTATTTTATTATTTATAATACCAATGAAAATAATTTAAACTAATTTGATTAAATATATAAAATTATTTTTTCCTTCTATATTATGCTCATGTTATTGATTAAAGGGCATGCGTTTCAATTATTTTCCTTTCTATATTGATTATATTTTATTTGATCATATTTTCCACTATACTCATACCCTTTATAAGTATTTCATCTCAACCCTTTCTTATGTTTCATTCCCTAATATTCCATGATAAGTATTATGATTGATATGCATGGATATGTTAAATGGAATAATAGCATGATCAAAGAAAAAACTATGTTGTATTTTGTATTTTTAAATATTATGTTAGATTAAATTATGTATATAGTTTTCTGAGACTACTAATCTATCCAGGATGTTAGGATATAAGTCCATGTAGCTTATGCCAATTTAATAATGTTACCACCAACTCTGGGCTACTAGGGTTGGGATCTTTATAATTTCCATTAGATTTTTCAATTGTTGACTAGGTTTTTATATAGTTTCAACTTGGTTTGGTCATTGATGACTATAAAAAGGTAAATATTCCACTGATATATGTAGGACTATTTGAGGTTGCTTATTAGATTATAAAGTTGTCTTGCCACTGGGATTCTCCACCTCAGTTAACATTGATTCATAATGTGATTCACATTTTATTTCTTGGAAATATCTCTCTAAAACATCACATATCATGTGTTGGGATGATCTTGATATTGAACCTGATTTATTTGAGACTAGGTAATTGGTAACAAATTTTGATTATGTGAAAAAATTTATTCTTGGAAACTCCATAAACTTGGTATTATTTCTATGGATTTATAGTTCAAATAAACATGAGGCTTCGAGAATGAGGCACTAATGAGAGAGTAGTGGACTTAACTCTTTGATATATATCCTTTTTAACAGAATTTTAGGTAATATAAATTTGTTTTGGTGGGGATGTTATAAAATACTCTTACCCACATTAATTTACTTCTTGAACCATTTTTTATCATACATTGTTTTGATCTTATTTTCAGTCATTTCTATGAACTTTTAGTTTTTTAAACAATTTTATGGTAGTGCATAGTTTAGGAAAACCATGTAGTTTTGTAACACTACGACCCTATAATCCCAGAGTCGATGCATTATTTTTTTAAATTAGAATGATTACAAGGAATAAAATCCTAAAGGACCAAACATTTTATAAGTTCTTTAAGACTATATTACATACACGATACCCGAAATATAATGGGAAAATAAAATAAAGAATAACATAAGTAAAATCTCTTCATCCTTGAAACTCATTCAATGGATTCCCCTTCATAACCTAGGGAAATGAAAAATAATAAGGGTGAGATAAACTGATCAGTAAGGGTGAGTAAAGAAGAATAAATAATAATAAATCAATGTGTAATGGTAAATAAATAAAAACACATTCCATTTAAATAAAATTATAAGGAATAATAAATATAGAAAGGTAAATAACGTAAAAACATTCCACTTAATCGATCAACTGAAAATGAAATACATCCATTGATTTTATCATATGAAGATATAATTTATAATAACAATAATAACTAAAATATATATGAAGTAAATTATTAATTACTGGGTTTCATGTTTTAGAAACATAAAAACCTAACTATAAAGACCTTTCACCGGATAGTCTCAAATTATTGGTAGAAACCCATTAAATTTGGCCCAAGTAATTTGTCTCAAGAGAACCATTCAATGAATTGAGGGGATATAGAAATTATTGGTACCAACCCTTACTTATATTCCAAATAATTCCTTATATTGAGTAATCTATTTAATAAATAAACAATATTCCTTATCAAATATCGATATCGAATAACAAATACATATTTATCAAAATTTCCATAGATTATCAAATAACAGTTAATATAAACACCATATGTAAAAATGGTATATAGTTTTTGAAATAATAATATCCATAACCCAATAATGTTGATATTTAAGGAAATTTACAGTGTAAAACGATAACAATAAAGTGATATTTTCAAGAGAATGTTAAAATCCACAACATAAAGCGAGATTGCAATGTTATCTTTTACAACTTGGTGATTTTCAACCTAAAACCCTTGGGTGATATAATTCGTAGTGAAAATTGAAATACCAAGAAGTATAAGTGAGTAAAGATATTAAATTTCAAAGGGTAGGTATATAAACCTTAATATGTGAATTGGTTCATCACAAAAAATAAGTATCAATGGAATATAAATTGAGACAAAATCACTTACCATTCATTTCTTACTGGGAGAACATCCATTAAACACAAATATAAGGGTTTTTAACATGTTATTAACTAATAAAAAAACCATAATAATATATAAAATATCTTATATTATCTTATTATAATATTATATTCAATGTTTTTAACAATAATTCATTATTTTTACTATTTCATGTGTTAATTGCCTTATTTTTTGAGTATGTTTTGAATTTTTTTCTTCTTATGTCAGACATGATTTAATCGTCTCTAGAATGTAATCCATGATATAATTATTTTTTATATACTTTATATTTTTGTTTATAATAATCCATGGTATTTGGAGATAAGAAATGAAATGCACCATTTATGGAGACGGTTGGTCGTACGTATGCATAAACACTACATCCATTTCTTATCCATATTTAAAATAATTAAAATTAAATGATATATATGTATATTTTAATTAAATTATCATATTTATTTCATATATGTAACATATTTATATTTAAAACATTTTTAATATATTCCATGAAATCTGTAAATGAATCACATAGCTTTGAGGAGGCAGTATCCCAAACATCCACAAACGATGTTATCGTATTCCCATAATATAGAACGAATGAATGTATAAGTTATATAATAATTAAATATGCATCAATAAATTATTAATATCATATATATCATATATAAACTATAAATATATCATTATTTAAAACCTTTAAATGTGTTAAATGGAAGAACCAATGGATTTGGTTCACGAGGCGGTAGCCCATTGTTGACAAGATTGATGATTATGTATCCCATTTTGATGTATTCGTGTAAAAGTGTAGTATTAAATATTATAATAAAAAATCTCAAAATATTTAATATTATTATTTAATTATATAATAAATATATAAAAATAATATAAGTGGTGGAGAAGTAATAAAAACAAAAGTGATCATTGAAGAATGTAACCTCTTATACAGTTAACTTTTTTTGTTTATAATAAAAGACTTATTTGGATTGAATTCAGAACAAATTTATGATTCTAGGATGAGGAAAATGATGTATGGAGATTATTTGTTCATATTTTTTATGAGACAAAAGGCTTTAGATGTGTGAATAATTTGGAGTGTTGAGTTATTTTTTATAGTGGAGGAGTGGCATTCTTGTAAAACTTTGATGAGGGAATTTCAACCACGTTTTTTCCATTTCGATTTTCTCCAATAATGATTAAAATTATATCCAGGTGATTATATGGTGTAAATATGTCTATAAAATTTATTTTTGACAATTTTATATGTTATTTTTACATTACATTTAATGTTTAGTACCCTCTTAATATAATTTTTCTTGTAATCACTATAATTAATTTTAATTATGTTTACTAATATTTCTGGTCAAAAATTATGTTGAAATTTTTATAAAAAATAAATTATATTGATCCCAAATATTTAATACATTTTTCAAAATTCTAGTCATAGAAGTGACATGAATTATTTTGAAATTAATCCCGAAGTCGGACAAAAGCGGATTTTAAAATTAAAATCTTCAAAAGTTTGAGTTATGTTTATATAAAATTTCAAAGTGAAATTGTTTCAAATTATTGGATTAATTTATTAATAATTTATAGAATTTGACTTTATAATAAATTAAAAAAATAATATATCTATTTTAATAAATTATATAAAAAATCAGTTTTTAGTTAAAATTCAGTATTTTTTCACAACTCATCAAAAAATAAAACTTCTCAATAAAATAATGAAAAATAACCAAAAATAACACTGATGATTGGTTTTTAAAAAATCATGTTTATTTTTTCATGTTAAATTTATAATATTTTCAAGAAATAAATTTAAATTAGGCATACTATAAAAATGAGATATACTTCTTTTACAAAAATATAGTTTCTATGTGTAAAATTGTGCTTGTTCACTTTGTAAAAAAATTAAATATATTAGATGAATGCCAAAATATTTTATTAGGTATATAACTTATAAATTTAATATATAAATTCTAAAGAATTTTAATAATTTTTTTGACTGTACAAAATGCTACTAAATAGTGTTTTTTAACCCACTGTTGTGTTTGTTTCAAGATATCAACAAAATAAAATTTATACTAATAGAAAAATATTATAAGGTATTAGGGTAATACATTATTCAATCCTTATAAAATTCCTCAAAGTTTTTGTCTTATTACATTCTAAAATGATGTGGGTAGTTCTCCTTCTTAGAAGCCTATGGTTCCCATGTTTATTCTTCTATTTTGTGATTTCTCTTGAGTACATTTACCAGATGATTCATCCAATTCCTCAATACTTTCTATCTTGTATCAATAATATGGATGGGTTGTTCAAGGTATTAAAGTTTATGTTCCAAATATATTTTATCATACATAAGAACATTGATTGGTTCTGTCATGTACTTTCAAATCATAGATATATGGAACACATCGTGTACATTTGAGAAATTTAGTGGAATTTCCAAATAATAAGAAACTAATCCAACTATTTCTATAATTTCAAAGGGTCTTATATACATGGGACTCATTTTCCCTTACTTAATGTACCATATAACACTTTTCCATGGATATAATTTCCATATAACATGAGGTCCGAATTGGAACTATAAATCTTTCCTCCGATTATTAGAATAACAATTTTTCATACTTTGAGATTCATTAATATGATAATGAATTCCCATTACCTTTTTCATCATCTCTTTAAAAAGTTTTCAACCTATGAGTTTCCTTTCACCAAATTCAACCCAAAAAGTTAGAGTAAGAATCCTCTTCCCAAATAATGATTCATACAATTCCATTTGAATACATTAATAGAAACTATTATTATAGGAAAAATCTACTAAAGGTATGTTTTGATACCATATAACTTGAATGTTGAGTGATCATGACCTCCATATGACTTTCATTGTTTTAATTGTTCTTTTAAATGTTCCATCAGTTTTAGGGTGGAAGGAAGACCTGAAATGAAGCTCAGTTTTAAGATCCTTCTGAATACATTCCACAAATTTGGATGTAAATAAGGGATCTCATCTAGAAACAATTGACCAAGGGGCTCCATGATGTCTTATATCTTCATTAATATAGATAATTGTGTGGTGCTCAAGAGGAATGTCTTCTCTTATAGAAAGTAAATGTGTATATTTTTTTATGTGATCAATGATAAACCATATTGAATTATTATTTCTTGGAGTACATGGTTGTCCCATGAAAAAATAAATATTAATTTCATCCCATATCCCCACAGGAATATGAATAGGTTATAGGACACCTTTAGGATTCTACCTCCCAACTATCAATTATTGACAAAATAAACATATGGAAAAATAATTAACAATTTCCCACTTTATGTTGTCCCACTAAAAATATTGCTTCATATCAAATTATATATTTTTATACCAGGGTGTATAGATTATTTTGAGATACGATCATCATCTGAGAATTAAATTTTTACTCAGTTAGAGATGGAACACATAACCTATTCCAAAATTTTAGAACACAATCATCGAAAATAGGGTCTGCTAATTTTCTTTCATTCACACCATTAACTTTCTTCTAAAATTTATCATTATCATATTAATAATTATTTATCTTGTCTAATAAATATGGGTTTTCAATAATTTGAATAATGATTTATGTCTCCCCTTAGTTAGAAATTATGATATCCATATTTACTGGATCTATGAACATAGGATCCTTCTGAGTCATCATTTGGGTTAGAACTCCAAAATCCTTCCTACCCAATTAATCGGTTTCCTTAATTTCATTCCCTATGTGGTATTGTATGGAGAAACAATAATCCTTGATCAGCACATGTCATCTCCTTTATCTCATGTTGATCTATTTCTTTGAGAAGATTCATTTCACGCTTTTATGATCCGTTTATATATCAAATTGTTACCCATAGAGATAATGACTATATTATTTCAAATATAATATTACTGTAGCTAACTCAATATCATGGGTTGGATATTTTTATTCATGATTATTAAATTTTCATGATGAATATGTAATAACTACAAAAATTTTCATTAGGACGTGACTAAGTCTATTCTTCAATGCATCACTATATATGACAAACCCATCACTTCTATATGGTAGAGTCAAAATAAGGCCATTGAATAATATTATATTTAGTTCATCAATGAATTTTTCTCATTACATTGACCAAAAAAATTTAAACCAGTTATGTTTAATCTGGGTTAAAGGGGTATCCAGTCATGTAAAATTATGAAGGAATCACTGATTGTAACCTGAAAACTTAATGAAACTACATACCTCAGTTATTTTTTTGTAGAACATACTCTTTATGTCATTTTCTATGTAGTATTGACTCATATACAATACTTATTGAAAATATTTCCAAGAAATAAAATTCTTGAGGCCAAAAATTACACTTACTAAATTTCCCATATAACTCTTCCCTTCAAAGAGTCTTAAGAAGACTCAAAATCAATTCTTATAGTCTTCATGGTTTTTTAATACAGCTGAATATAATCAATTAATACCACAAAAAAACATCACGATATTACCTAAATACACTATTCACAATGTCTATAATAATAGAGGGTTCATTAGTCAATCAAAATGGAATTATTGTAAACTTGTAATGTCCACACCATATCTAAAAACTTGTCCCTAGAATGTCTTCCTTTACTCACATGTGTTGATACCAAAAATAAATATCACTCTATGAAAAAATTAGTCTCTATTAATTTGATCAAAAAATTCTTCAATGTAATGTATATGATACTTGTTCTTTATTTTAATAGCATTTATTTCCATATAATCAATGCACAACCTCATTTATCCAACATTCTAATTCTCAAAGAGAACTTGGGCTCCCCATGATGAAATAGTTGGGAGAATAAATCCTTTATTACCCAAATCCTCTACTTATTTCATAAATTTAAATAATTTCTTAGTTTCCAATATATAGGGAGTCTTTTATATTGGCTTTCAATAGATATTAAATCAATGGAAAATTAATCTTCACACTCTTGGGGATGTCTAGGTAATTCCTCATGAAATGAATTAATGTATTCTTATTGGATAGGTACATCCTCAATTTGAATATTATCTTCTTAATTAATGTTTTTGTTCTTATTCACCAATTATTCTATTTTTCATAGCTACTGGGGGTGGATCTTAAAAATAAAAAGATGAGGAAGCTTCGACTCTAACAGTAACTAATTCTACATCTATTAAACAAATCATAAGATCATTCCTATTATAATTAATATTGGAATAATATTTTGATAGACAATCCATTCAAAGGATTTTATCAAATTCAACCCTAGGTATGATAATAATTTCAGTACATAAACCACATTTATGTGACATAATGGGGACTACATGACAAATATTTTTTGCAATGATAATTCCCTTCAATGTTTTGACTGAAAACTCCCTTATTAAATGAAAAAGTAAATATCTATTTTTCTTGAAAAATGGTTATATATAAAAAATTGTCATGATACATAATCATATAATGTATCATATAATTTTGAATATAGAATTAATGTACCTTCCACTATGTCATTGGGTAATTCTACCTTATTTTTTTTGATAGCCTAAACATAGTCATCTTCCCTAAGCCTCTTCTCTGGTAGATTCCCTTAATGTTTGGGGCATTCATTTTCATAGTTTCCAATATCATTAAAATTTTATCACTAGAAATCATTGATTTGTTTCTTCCCCTTTCATTAATGATCCTAGTGAAACCTATCTCCACACTTATAATAAACTCTAACCCCTTAATACATTTTTTAGGGTTATTATTTCAACAGTTCTCACATGACATAAATTAATTAAACTTCCTCATATTTATAACACATTCCATTTTTCATATTTCTCATATGGAATCCTATTTTATTTCTTTACCTTCAATATATTGATTTGATAATATTCGTTCTCTACCTGGATAGAATATAAAATAATTTAGTCGTACCATAAATTTTTTTGGGAGACCAGTGAGCTTTGGAGATGTGGCTTACATCCTTCAAAACATTGTTCAATATTCAACTCCATGTTGTGTATGTAATCCATAACAAACTTGGATAAATTTTTAGAGGTAACTTCTTAATTTCAAACTCCCTCTTCTTCCTTTTTCATTATGTTAAGTAACATTTTTTTCACCTATTTATTTATTATGAGGGTAGTATTTATGAATGAATATCTCTATAAATTTTTTTAATTCCATGATTTCTATTACTTCAACCCTCCCAAGTATTCTGGATCAATGACTATCATTGTTCAACATTTCCTTTGAGTCAATATACCACATGTTCAACCTTTTCCATTTCACTACATCCCATGGACATAAATATATTCACTTAAGAAATAATCCACTTCTCAGCAACAATTTTATTAGTAGTCTCATGAAAAATAGGGGCTTCATTCACATAGGGAAATCCAATATAGGGTATTATCTCCATGAAATAGGTTTCTCCATTCAAACAAGATTATTTTTCATAACATGATTATTTTTTTCATAATATTACCATAATTTTATCTATACCAATACCAGCTATATTGGTTTCCCCAACATAGTAATCTTTGCATTTTCCATGAATATTGATTCCAGTAATCCTTCTAGGAACCATTTTTAAATAATAGAATATATTGTATTAGCTCATAAAATAAAAATCTATAATTCCAAATATGGTATAACAAATAAAAAAATTTATGAATCATAAATATTTGAATCATAAACATTGGTTTCTTTAATGAAGTATTTATTTTTATATTCTTTTTAATGGTTTGTAAATAAAATGATAATTATCCTAAGCATATCACATGAGAGTGTTAAAATAGGTGTGTGGTAGGGATTGTGTTCATGTAACAAGTTATTCTCAAGTAAGTCCTGATACACCTTTTTGGAGTTGTTACCCCTAGGTATATTTTTTCCATAACCATATCCACTTGTATTATCAAGACATGGATTTATTTCTAGTATGTACCACATAATCTCTACCTTACCATAATTCGGGGATATTAATTTATACTTATCATAAAATTCTATCTTAGTGTTATGTTCCCCAATTTAATTTTTAAAAGATAGCTTCCAAGGTTTATACTAAACATCCTCTAATACCAACTATAATGACTAGACCTCAAATCCTGGAGTTAGTGAATTACTTTATTACGTTGGCATGATTACATGGAATAAAATCCCAAAGGACTAAATAGTTTTTCAGTTTGGAAAAACTATATTATTTACATGATACCCATAATACATTTAGAAAAGAAAATAAATCATAACATAAGTAAAATCTCATCATCCTTAAAACTAATTCAAAGGATTCCTCTTCATAACATGGGGGGTGTAAAAATAATAAGGGTGAAATAAAATTATCATTAAGGGAAAGTAAAGTGGGTGAAATAATAAATCAAAAAGAATAAATCAACATGTAATAGTAAATAACTAAAAAAATTCCATTAAAATATCCAGATATGGAATAATCAATATTGAATGTTAACTAATTGAAACACATGCCAATTAATAAATAAATTTAGAATGAAATGATTCTATAGATTTTAAAATTTGAAAGTATTTTAGATAATAACTATAATAACTGAAATATATATGATGTAAATGATTTATTACTGGATTTCATTTCTAATTCACATGAAAACATATGTTTTCAAGACCTTTCACAAGAAAGTTTAAAACTACAGGTTGAAATCCATTTAATTTGAAAATTTGATTTGTCTCAAGAGAACCTTTCGATGCATCAGGGTGATATATAATATTTTGTCCAACCCATCACTTCTAGTCTAAATTATTCCATATATCTATTAATTAATTTATTAAATAAACAATTTACCTAATCAAATATCCCTATTGAATAAAGAATACAGATTTATCAATATTTCCCTAGAAAATCAAATAACATTCAAAGTGAAAAACAAATTTAAAAATGGTATATAGTTTAGGAAATAATAATATTCATCACCCATGAATATGGATATTTAATTAAATTTACAATGAATTTTTTTAATAATAAAGTGATTGTTCCAAGATAAAGTTAACAATCACAAACGAAAGTGAGATTTCAAAGATAACATTTACCACTTGGTAACTTTAAAGCTCAACTCCTTATGTGTGATAATTAAAACTGAAATGTAAAATACCATTAATTATGAGTTAATAATGATATTAAATGACAAAGGGTTAGTATATATACAAAATTAAAGTTAATTGGTTCACGATAACAAATAAGTCCCATTGGAATGTAAATTGAAACGAAATCCATTACCATGTGTTTCCTTTAGGGTTAACGTACATTAACATCATGTGTAAGGGTTTTATATATGTTAATAAGTTATAACATAACAAATATCATATTTATAATATCATATATTACCTTTTTATAATATCTTATTACTCATTTATTTGTAATTGTTCCTTATTTTCACTATTTTGGGGGTTAATTGCTTAGTTTTTTGAGTATGTTTTGACTTTGGTTTTTCTATTAATATGTAAATCATGATTTATTCATCTTCAAAATGTAAAAATTGATTTAGTAATCATATATATAGTATATATTTATCTACAATAATCTATAATATTTTTAGATAATAAATAAAATGCATCATTCTTAGAGACGGTAGGTCATACATACACATGAATGCTACATTCATTTATATTTCATATTATGTAGAATTAAAATTAAATGATATATATATTTATATTATAATTTAATTGTCATATTTATTTAATATTTGTCACATAAATTTATTAAAAACATTCTTAATAAATTATATTAAAAGTTTGAATGAATCACCTCGCTTTTAGGAGGTGGTAGTCCACACATCCACAAATAATTTTAAGATATTCCCATAAAATGAAAATCATGAAGGTATTCATTATATAGTAATTCCAAAATTATAAATAAATTATGAATATCATATATATAATTTATAAAATATCAATACATCATTATTTCAACCCTAGAAATGTGGTAAATTGAAGAACAAACAACAAAAGTTTACAATCCGGTAGTCCACCATACACACAGACAATGATTTCATTTCCCATTTTGATTAATAATTGTGAATGTGTAGATATAACTATTATTATAAAAAAATAATAGTATATTTAATATGATTAGGTTATTATATAATCATGAAATAAAAATAATTTAATGGGTGGAAAAGTAAATGAATCAAAAGTGATCATTAAATAACACCACCTCTTATTTGGGTAACTTATTTTGGATTCTATCAAAAGTCTTCCATAGATTTCGTTAAGAAAAAAGTGTAGATTCTAGTATGAGGGGAAGGATTTTGGGAGATTATTTGTAAATATTTTGGATGAAATAATGGTCTTGAGAGGATTGATTATGTGTTAGGGGTATGTTCATTTTTATACTGGATGACGAGTGGTATTCTTGTAAATTTTTCAAGTGGGGATTCCACCCACATGTTTTCCATGTAATGTGGCTCAAATATTTAAAAAATTAGACAACATTTTGGATAGGGTCGAAATATTTCCATAAAATGTCTTTTGGACATGTTTATTGGTCATTTTGGCCCTTAGGTTTAAGGTTTAGTCCCTTATTAAGCTAATTTTTCTCTTAATCATAGTAATTAATTCTAATTACTTTAACTAATTTTTTTTTGAAAAAAACTATGTTGAAATTATTAGAAATTAGAAATTATGATGATTAAAAATATGGAACAATTTCTCTAAATAATAATCTTATATGTTGCTGAAATTAATTTAAAATTAATCCCGTAGATGGGATGATAAAGTAGGGTTTTAAAGTAAAAAATGTTCAAATCATTGGGATTTTTTTATATCCACATTAAATGGGAAATTTATTCCAACAAACTAAATTGGATTAATTTATGTTTTATTTATATAATTTTAATTTTTAAAAAATATAATATAATTTATCCATATAAATAAATCAGACATAAATTCAGTCTTCAATTAAAATTCAGTATTTTTTTACAATTCATAAAAAAATGGAAATTCTCAGAAAAATAAAAGAATTCAATATAACTTCATTTTAATGTTTTTATTTAAAAAATGAAATTTATTTTTCCATTTTAAAATTTTAATCCTGTAAAATTTCATATTTTAAATATGTATGTCTGTAAATGGAGGTAAAACTACTTTTATAAAAATATATGTTTTTATGGAAAAAGTTTGGGGTGTTATCTTATTGTGAAGACAAAACACATTGTATGATTATAAAAATATTTTACTAGATATTTAACATATAAATTTACTATATAAATTCTATAAATGTGTTATAATTTGAATGAATGTACAAAATTTGATAGAATAGTGTTTTGTTTAAACCTGGTGTTGTGTTCATTTCATGCTATCAAAAAAATTAAATTTATTCAAAAATGATAATATTATAATGTCTTGGGTTACTACATGTTTATCCTAGAAAACTATGTACTCTATTCAGAGGTTTTGAATTAGAAATCATGGTAATTCTAAATTGCGAGTCCTCCCCTCCAAACTATACAAGGATAGACAAAGGGTAAAACACGACCAACACACATTTTCATATACCTAGTATCCAAATCGTGTACCCTTTTATAGTGAACAATGAAGGAGGTCATGGTTGGTTCATGGTTAAAATAACCATATATCAAAACTATTCGCAATTTCCAAAATCCTTGTGAGGGATCATTGTTAGGTTCACTATTAGTACTGGTTGTGTGGCCAAACCAAGTAAACTATGTGAATGATTTTTTAATCCTATAAAAATTTGATTTAAAATACTAAAAACCACATTATAAATTCTGATCAGTCCAAATCAAGAAAAAATAAGTTCCTTAGAATTTTGAGGATCCTAAGAGTAAAATTTACTCCAACAACTATTCTTCTTAGATATAAGCATCGGTGGATGTGTCTGATCTCTCTCTAGTAAGTGATATATCTTGTCTTTATAATCCCACCTTACTTGTATTCTATCCTCCTTTGAGAGTGATGAAACCTTATTTATTTTATACATTGGATATTTTATATGTTTTATTTTTATTCTAGGGATTACTCTTTGATATTATTCACCTTAAATTAGATGTTGGAAATTCCCAATTTGAGTGATTGATCATTTTTTCATGTGATAGAAGTTATGTGAACCTAAAAGCATTTATAACTATAAATTGAAACCTTAATTTCATGATTGATTTGAAATTTACATTCAATTTATTTCCAAACCTTTAATTCAACTTATTTTTTTATTGATTCCCAATGTCAAGTATTTTTAAATTAAGAATTTTTTTTAAAGGTTTTGATAAATTGGTTGAATTTTAAGAATGATGGCTTCAAAAGATAATTTATTTGAGGAAATAATATATTTTTAGACCGTGAGTAAATGGATTAAAATGGAAGATCACAATTAAAGTCATGAATTCGATGAAAACCTTTGATTTAGTTTTAAAATTTAAATTTCATTTTGAAACATTAAATTGGTAACTTGAACTATGATTAATGAATTAAATTGAATTTAATTATTCTACATGGTTTATTGATACAAATATCATGTGATCCTGGGTATTTAGTGGGTTATTGGGATAATCATTCTTGGAATCCGACTCCATAGAAATGGATTTATGATAAAAAAAACTATAACAAATATATTTTTATATGATTTCAATGAATGGGGTGTTGATTTTTTATCCTTATGGCCTCAACATTAGGGAAGTTCACGCACACATGGATCCATGATGGATGATTGAGTAGTGTGAGGATCCTATAGCCAAGAACTGACTTATTAAGGGGCTTAATAAGATGTTTCTTAGTTTGGAATTGATTATTACATTCCATTGATATGTGAATATTTAACTCATTCCCTTTACTTATAAAAATTGTTCATTTAATCCTATTTTGATATATTTGTTATATTCTTGATTTGAAAGCATGTTTTGACTGATAAAATGTGAAATGATCTTTCATGCCTGACCATTATTTAATTTTAAGCATAAATGGTTTATTTGTGTTATAATTTCTCATGGAACACATGGAGAGTTCATACTAGGATGTTTAGCTCACACCCTACCTTTTTGATTGAGTGCTTGTTGATAATGATATTCTAGGTCTAGGAAAATTTAATTCATCGCTTGGTGTAGTGTCCTGACCATGATTCCACTCACCAGTTCCCTAAGATGGTTGGACACAATACCTCAATCATGTCTCCCCGAATTCTAGAGACTTTCAACTAGCAGCGAGGGCCCTGGGTAAGTTTGTGGGAGACTATTCACTTATTTAACCAAGAAGATCCCATTTATAAATATAAGAAATAGAAAAAACATATGAGACCATATATAGTAGCAGAAATGAAACAACTAATAAATAAAGATAAAAGAACTATAAACAAAAGATTAATAAAAATAGATTCAATATGACGATCATGTTATAAAAAATGATCATTCAAAGGGTAAGGAATAAAACCATATACTACATACTAACAAAATATAGAAAAAGTACAAAAAAATATTTGACTAGAATCTCGATCATATGATAGATCCTCTACTCTCAAACTCCATAATAACAATGTGAATCAATCAATCATTGTAATCTAGTTTCTTCCCTTTATCTATACCTTCCACTATAAAGTCTACTCAGGTACCAAAGGAACCTGAGAAGTGTGTGAGATACAATTTTTATAGGATGAAACCCATAGTTTTTAGGCCATTCCATTTCATGTAATTTAAAATAAGAATTGTATGATAATAATTTAATAAAATATAGAATAAATATATAATTAATTGTAGTGGGTTCCATTAGCACACCTACCCAATTATATCTAATTCTGCCAAAGTCAGTGAGTCTGTACCATGAGATCCTGCAAGGGTAATGTGAGGTATAATGTATGGGAAGGTGGACTATCCCCAAACTTGTGATTGGGATTCGAGGTCATGTCCTTAAATTATCAAAACCAATGGATCAATTATCTTTTTTAAAAATAATTTTCGTTTTATTTAATTAAATTTGATAACAAATTTATAATATATATAGAGACACCTTAGGACTATCCATTACATTTCAAATATACTTTCCAAGTATTGATAGATGGGTTTTTATATGACCAATTCCAAGGGGTTCATCTATGGTGACCCATGGATGAAGTCCCACATGTCTTTCCAAGAATGGTGTAGAAAATTACAGTAGTAAAAAACCTCTGATAAAATCCTATTATCACTCATATAGGATAATGTCTCTCTCATTGAATGGGACAACTAAACCTTCCATCAAAACCATCCAATGGGACATTCCTATTGAACTGGTGTCACTCATATTGTGGTAGAAATATGAAACACATTATAACCTCATCTTAGGTATAGGTGTTGTATTCCCCAACATGTTTACAAAGCATTAACATTTCTAATAGAAAGGCATGATATTCCATCCAAGGGGTCATTAAATAGCATCCCCTTGGATCACCCTGATACAAAGGTGATGTAGTTGAACAAGAAACACACACACACACATATATACATAACATGCCAATCAAGTACCATTCCATTTGTTCAGGAATTTATATTTCCATATGAATATTGGTCAAGAAATATAATTTGGTAAAAACTATTTAATTCATAAGGCATAAGTCATAATCACTTGGCCAATTGAATTAGCTCAAGTATTCATGAGTGGAATGGGTGTAAAGGCTTTTCACTAGGATCATCACTCTAAACAACTCAATGTATAGTTTGAAACATTTAATATGAAGAAACCAGATGTATGGGTGTTCAAAGAACTCAAGAAAAATGGAAATTAAGAATTAAAGGAAAAGAACACCCATATGGGTGTAATATAAAAAGGAGATCAACATAAGGGGTCTATTTGTCACTCACTCGAGTCACCAAAGGTTATGTAAGGAAGTCCACTAAATTTAATTTAACAAATTTGGAAAAAATACAGAAGGGTCTGACTCATGCCACAATGGCATAATTTATAAAATGTAATGAAATGAATTAATAGAGTCGAGACAACCTACATTAGCCTCATAAAGCTTCCCCTGTCCAACGTCAACCTTTGATTCAAACTAGGTAATAAATAATGTAATGAATCATCATATTCATTAAAAATGGTACAAATTATTATGAACCTATATAGAAAATTATATTGGATTAAGAGCATGAAATGGATTAGAGAGTATGTAGGATCTCACATCTAGCTTTGTATTGGATTCGACGATAAGATAATCATATGAAAGATAGAGGAGTTGTTGGAATACTAAGTTTGATAGTGGAATGAGCTCCATGCATGATGAAGGAAGTGAGGACTGCTATAATTGATAGGGACAGAAATTGTTTTAATTAAATTAATAGTGGTAAAAAGATAATTTAACCCACATTTATAATTTTTCATGGTTTGGTCTCACGGTTTTAAAAAATATTTGAAAATTATTCATCGTTCACTACTTTAAGGGTAATCTCACACAATTAGGAACATGATTTATCTAACCATGCACAAACCATGAAAAAAACATTGTAAAAAACTATATATGGGTCTCACAGTAGTTAACCTTTGGTTTCATGGTTGCACACAAACCGTGTATCCCCCAATTGCCCACATTCTGAAGCCACAAGATTTAGGGAAACCATATGGGATTGACCTCACAGTTTATTCTAATAGTACAACATATTCTTTTCTTCCCATTTTGGGATCCAGGTTCTAAATGATCCCATGATTCACCCAAGACATACTTGAACCCATTATGAATCACAATTAGTGGCATCAAAATGAATTTAATCAAAATATTAATGGTATGTACCTTTATAAAATGGTGGGGCATTATTCTTAGAGGTGGAATATGTGTTTGATAATGTGACCATGTGTGATGGTGGTGACAGGTGGAGAAATGATCCAATCACGAAACAGAGTTTCATATTTATATTTTTGATGGATTTTATGTTGTATTTTAGAATATTTGTTACTTTGGGATATTTATCTGACTACTTTTGGTAATTTCTCCCCGATGATTGTTTGGAATACTAGCTATTTATTATTTCACCTTTTGTTGTAATTTATAATTGGGTTTTTAATAGAAATATTATCCTCCTTGATCATTAAAATTATTCTAGGTGCTATTTTCTAGCCCATGGGGATCAGTAACACCATTTTGTTAATTTTAGGATTGGACCATGTATCAGTGTACTTGGGCGTTCTAGTTGGTTTATGACACACTATCTTTTTTCTAATGTAGAAAAGTTGGTCACTCAAAGCAGTCTTTCATGAAGGAACCAACTATTTGTAGCATAATTAGTAATTCAAGAAACATGAAGAGGGTTTTCAATGTTTTTATCATCCGTCAAAGTAGTACGATCTCATCAATATTGATAGGATATATGGTATAACCATATACTTCAATAATAATGGGATTCTAGCCTCATGAATTAGGAAAAAAACAACTCTATACAGTGGATGAGTCTCCAATGGGAACCAATTTTGGTCCTACAAAAGTTAGAGGTTCCATTACTATTTCTACATCATTATTGTCTACTTTATTTGATATCGACACGTCCCATTCTTTCTTATCAACCAACACTATAGAGATGTTAAATAATCCAATTGATCTCATGAATTATGTTATCAAAATTACAATTCTTCTCAGAAAAAATATAGTGTAGCATATTTGATTCCCCAACTGTACTTTTTAGTTATCATAGATCACACTAGTTAGGGTTTTATTAGTTTATGAAATTAAACCCCCAGATGTTAATCTTATAATAGACTATTGGGTTTCCCACAAACCTTGGAATTTCTATTATCATTGGCAGGCGTCTTCTACTACCACAAAATGGGTGTTTTGTGTTTTCCTATAATGACCCAAAATTTTCTTTCATAAATATTACATATTATTCTATGAATATATAGTATATATCATTATGAACCATTCCAAAAATATAATTTTTTAGCATCTTTGGAAACATTGATTCTTGAATAAATTTTACATAAAATATTGACATCATTTCCCCTTATGTTATCTGAAACTAGTACCCTTTCTAGACATATCATATATAAAACCTTTCTTCATAACATCAAAAAAGGAAACATAAGAAAGAGATAGCTCATATTATCAGTAAGGGTAAATATAAGAGATATCAATCAACAATCATAAGTGTTCATAAGATAAGAATAAGGCTATGATATCATGATCATAATGTACAATAATCTTACCCAATCAGTCAATGATCATTAATCCTAAACCGTGGAATAATTTTTTTTCAGAACAATATACATTATTCATAAGTGTGTGGGATCATCAATAATCTGTCATGAACCATGATAACATATCATAAGCATAAGACACACTTTTTTGGCTGGCATAGAAGAATCGAAAATCACTTCCTTATTCAATGTTCAATCCCAATATTTTCATTGTGGAACATACCCCATAATGGAAATGCCTATATAGTTATTTAAAATATTCACATAGGGGAACATTTTATCTAGGTAACACTTTAATCTCTTTGGAGTTTATGTACTTTTTCATATCTTGGGAGTTTATTAAATCTATTATCTCTTAAGAGTTTATCAACTCCATAATTTTTACCCAGTGAATTGTAGGGATATAACATACCCACCCATAATCATTTTCTATATCTGGATCACCCATTAAATAATAATTATCCATACATATCAATGCCACAATATTATAAGGAATTCATCATTTCATAATAGCAATAACCATGGAAATAAAAAAAGTTTCATAAAAATTTCACCTTTAAAATCATCAATGATCTAAGGAAAGAATAAATATGGTATCAATAGATTATATCCCAAGTAAATCATAAGAAACAATCAAGGATGTCATTATAAATGAAAATTCCTTTAAAATACCACTACAACATTTTTTATGGAAAATAACCATATCATTTTGAAATAAGTAATTTAAAATATAAAACATTATAAAATATTACGAAAATAATTATTTGAAAAGAACTATAGAAATTTTTAAAGGAACCTTAAAATAAAATAGAATTCATAGCGTTAGGAAAATAGTTTCTTATGGTGTATGTTAAAACAATTATTCATTTCACATTTCTAGTATAAATTCATAAGTATATCATTTGGAAAATGATAAAAATTTTCCTTAAATTTTTTTTATTTAAATTCAAGCATCCATAATAATTTATTGAATAAATATTTACAAAATAGGAAAAGAATTTACAAAAATTATAAAGAAAATATGGAATGGAAGGAAAAGATTCCCAATTGAAGAGAGAAATAAAGTAAGTTTCCCTTAAATGTATTCTTTCAGACTATAGATTAAAAAATAGACAAAAAATAAATTAAATCATGTGGTCTCCCAAATTAACCTAAGGAGAAGAAAATAAAAAAATTATGGAGTGATGGATTATATAAGTTTATCTTTAGAAATTAAATTATAAACAATACCAATAAAAATGAGGTCGTAACGTAAAACCATTACCACTTTGGTATATTTTGATTCATCACCCCCATGAAAGAAATAAAATCCAATGAAATTTAAATACCATGAACAAAAGGATATTCACGATAAAAAATATAAAATGGGTAGTAGATACACCTCATAAACATAAATATGTGTATTACATAAAACATTTCTCAAAAAATAATATTGAGATAAATAACCCTTTAAACTTTGGTAATATCTGAATAAAAAAACCATGAAAATGAGAACCTCGTATGGATTTGTAAATGCCCATAATTTTAATGAAGATAATCCTAAAAAAATATCTAGGTGGTATGTATACCACAAAAAATAATAAATAGATGTATATGGAATGTTTCTAATGTAAATTAAATTTATAATATAACCCCTTACCATATGTCTAACTTGATTTTTACGTTTTTTAACCTTTTATTTAATAAATTTAGATTTATTATAATTTTTTTTCCAAAATCAAATTCATACTTATAATGTAACATCATGTTTTATTATTCGATGTATCTCCAAACAATTTTTTTGGTATAATGTATGAGGATGCATATTTATTTGATTTAATAGAGTCCAAATATGATGGTGTCAATGGTTTTAGTGGGTTCTCTTTGGGTTCATGTAAAGTTAGAATCTTCTTATGAATTTTTCTACATGAACAAGTTGTGTACTTTCTATAAAATTGATTTAGGTTGTGAATGTAATTCATGATGAAAATCCATCACCCCGCATAAAGCATGAAATAATTTAATTACATGAATGATATTCACACTATGAATTGATTTCACAATGTGAAATGGTCTACATCGAGATTTTTAACTATAGGAAACACCCTTTTCAGTATATACACCACCCAGGATATCTATATAATGAATTGATGATTTATGGTATGAATTCATCATGCCTAGTATGTTTTTTATACTGAATCTTGAGTTTTATTTCATTCTGGGTGTAGTCACCTTTATCAAACCCTTAGAGTTACACCAGTTAAAATTTTGGTGATTCATTCCCTTATATACATCTATTTTTATAATTTGATCTATGGTGAGTTTCCTCATTGAGGTTTTATACTTCAATTCACCAGACCTATTTCGATGTAGTATTGTATCGTGATTCATGATTTGATGAATTTTTTATCTTGATAATTTGTGAACTAAGATTTTCATGTTGATATCCCCCACCATCATTCTTCTTAGGTGTTTCCCATTATGGGTGTTTTTTTGTTCTCTTATTAATGGTTTTTAGTTATATATGATTTTTCCTTACAATTGAAAACATAATTTTCTTGATTTATTAGAAATTAGTTTTAAAATTATTTGAAAAAAAATATTTTATATGATTGATTTTATATTTTGATAAGTTCGTGGAAATTGTGAAAAAACAAAAAATTCAATGGAATTGAAATTGTTGGATGGATTTGAGGAAAACAGATGTTTTGATTTAGAAGTTTATTAGATGAAATTATTTTATGTTTAATATTGAGATAAATGGTTTAAATGGAAAGATGATTTGAAAAGGAATGAATTGATGAAAAATTAAGATTTGGTTTTAAAATGAGAAATTCTTGATAAAAACAAAAACATGGATGATTTTATTTTGAACTAATATAAAATGATATTTTCTCTTGATTGATTGATTAATTGACTAATGAAAATGAGATCTTTGGTAGTTAGTGGGTAATTAAGAAAAGCACACTAGGATATGACCCCTTATCACTAGATTGACAATGAAATCACTAACAAAAACTTAATGTGGCATGATTTTACCTGATTGGGAGTTAATTGTTGACAACCTAAGTTGAGGGACATGTGCACACATTGAGCTGGGATCACTGATTAAGTAGTGTGAGAATAATATTAATAGAAACTAACATACCATAGGTTTTATTACATGGTATTATGCGATGGTTTATTTGAGGATTAAATTTCATTGACTACTGAACTATTTTATTCATTCCAATAGCTTTACATAAATTTTTTATATAAAAATTTCATTTAAACCTGTCTTGATATATCTACAATATTTTTCATTTTCAAGTCATGTTTTATTGAAAATAATTAAATACCATGTAATTTCTTGTTTTATTTAAATTGAAATAATAATTTGTTATATTGTTATGGAATATATTATAGAAAACATGGGGAAATTATACTAGGTTTTTTATCTCACACACTACCATTTCCATTGGGTGTTTTTAGATAATATTATGCTCAGACTAAGAAAATCAAAATCCCCACATAGTGGTTGTGGATGTTCTTAATTCTTGGTACATAGAGTGATAGAGGTGAACAGTGTAAATCAAATCCACCTATTATATAGTATATTTCTAATCTTTTACCTTGGAAAATGTTTTTTCTTTTAATGTTGTAATATTTGGGAATTTATTTAACTCTCTGATTTCAGTATGTTCTCCCTTTGTATTATTTAGAATATTTACTTGTATGTTTTGTATCCCGCTATTTTTTTTGAAACAAATCAATCCCTTAAGATTGTTTTATGATTCTAGGATCTAGTCTCCAACTCATGTGGATAATGAACACTCTTCGGACCATGTCATGGATGGATTGGGTTTCATAATACCTAGGTATCAGGGATGGTTTATGAAAAAGTGGTATCATAGTATTAGGTTGTGAACCATTCCATTATGTCATTATTCAGTTGGGTATTCCTTGTAGATAAGAGATAAAATTGATCAAACATAGAAGGTAGTTGTGAGTGAGTGAAATCCCAAATATCCTTCTAATGAGACTTAAGTAATATGGGTGTTTGTGAAAAGTGAATTTGAGGAATAATTTGATCTTATTTATAGACGTTTCATTGCTTCTTATCTGAGTATATTGACATCTCAATATTTAATTATTCTTGATGGAATTGATATTACTTTATCTATTATTTCAATTGTGATATTTTTATCCTTATGGATTCTTTGAAGGTTTTCTATGGATTTTTTGTAGCATCATGCCTCTAAAGAGACATTTGAATATGATGTAGGGGAAACTACCGGTGGACCCTAGAAGAAAAATCCTAGGATTGACCAGAATCAATATGAGATAGTTGTGCATGCTATCCAAGATCTATTACATGTACATACACCCATTCTCATTCAAGATTCAGTATTGGAACCTCATAGGGATGAAACTGGAGACCATTCCAAAGAGTTTTTTTTAGAAACCACTATCATTCCAATGTTCAAATGACCCTCAAGAGGCTAAGGATTTAATGAAAATGATTTATCTACATTTTGATTTCTTGGAAACACCTGAAGGTAAAAGGTGAAACTTGTTAGCTTCAAGTTTTAGGGGCCTAATAAGAGATGGTTTAAATCTATGATGATGGCGAAGAATCATAAGGGATTGGGGTGGATGAAATTTAGAGTTCTTTTCACTGATCAGTTATATCCAAAGTCAATGGAATTTGTGAAATCCATAGAGTTTATCAACCTCAAGTAGGGTGATGGGCTTGTGATGTACTATGAGAACAATTTTTATATAGTCGTTCAGTTTTAACCTGAGGTTATATCTAAAGAGAATATAAGGCCGGAAAATTTTAATATGGACCCATAACTTGAAATATGATCATAGGTTTTCTTTTTATATCTCTCTTATTATGCTAATTTGTTGGATACAACATTGATGGTTTAGATTGATGGGGAGGGTAAGTCAGGGTTAATAGGAGTTCCTTTTATCTCCCAATTATAGTTCTATGAGCTACTTTGAAGGAAAGAGAATGTATGACGAGTCTTGTGAAATTTCTAGATAGTATGCATCCTCTAGACCTCCAACAGTTCCTAAAAGGGTCCCTTTGACTATAATTTTTTATAGGATGTTTGTGTATTCAAAATGGGTTTATACTGAGGCATTAAATATTTTTATCTTTAGTGACTACTTTATTTAACATTGGTGCATCTAACTCATTCACATTGACCCATGTTTTTAATTTTATAAATCCTCTTATGGATCATTTCTATTTTTTGATGCATATTACTATGACCCTTGAAATGAAGAGAGATAATGGTCTTTAATGTCCTACTTATGTTTTCTCATTATTAGAAAGTGAGTTTACCTGGATTTTTCTAGTTATTGACATGAAATATCTTCATGTCATTTAGAAGATGGATTTTATGATTTATTATAAGTCCCATATAGAATGTTAGGTTTGACAGGTCTTCTATATATTAATTGATGGGTTGTGTCATGTATTTTAGGGAGAATGGGACCTGAGGTCGAGTTGAGAGAGACCTTCTTTTTTAGGGTTGCGAAGTGCAATATTGGTTTTTCCTTGTACCTTGAGCAATAATGTTTGAATGATGATCTCGCTGTATTTTTTTTATTTTCCCAATGATTTTATTTATAATTTCTATGGATTTACAATGGTAAGATAAATGGATTTTTCAATTTATTTAGTACCTAGTACTTAGCCATTATATTTATTCTTATCATATGACACCATTGGTGTTGAAAGAGTTGAATAATAATTTATATGAATATCTAGAAAAAGGTTTCATATACCCCATTGTGTCACCTTGGGTGGTACATGTTCTCTTAATGAAGAAATATAATGGAACACATCACTTTTTTTTTATTACTAAAAAATCAATCGAATGATAGTGAAGAACAAGTATCTATTACCACGTATTGATTATATGTCTGACCATTTGAAAGAAGAAAACTTGTTCAAGAAGATTTATCTTTTATTTAGTTATCTCCCATTAATAATTAAATAATCTAACATTCAAAATACCACCCTCAGGATTAGGAAAGGACATTATTAGTACAGTTTTATATCATTGGGTAAAACCAATGTGCCATTACTTTTTATGTAATTAAATAATATAATATTTCATGAGTACCGTTACTCATTCATGATGGTATTTATGGATGAAATCCTAGTTTACTCTCAGACTAAGGAGGATGATGTGCATCATTTGAGAGAAATTCTAAAAATAATGATAAATCAACGACCTTATAAAAATATTTCAAAATGTAATTTCTTGATTTGGAAAGTCATTTTATTGGTACATGTGGTCTTAGATCATGGAATTTTAGTTAATCTTGGGAAGGTGAAAGTTTTTATGACATGGGACAAACCAAAAAATGTTTTTTAGATTTATATATTCTTGGGTTTGATGGGTTTTAACATAAATTCCTCTTAGATTTTGTGATTTTGGAATCTCTAATGAAAAATCTCACTCAGAAAAGAGTGGATTTCATTTGGGATGAGAAATGTTAGAGTTTTTAAATTTATATGAAACACCTTTTGACTTTTTTTCTATTTTTGACCCTTCTAGAGGCTGGGTAGGGTTATATAGTCTTTTGTGATGCATCAGGTTTGGGTTCAGGATGTATCCTTATTCAGAGTGACCACATTGTAGTCTATTGTTATAGATATCTTTGGCTGGGAGTAATGAATTATTTCATCCATTCTCTGAAACACATAGTTGTGATACGTGATCTTATGAGTTTTTAGAATTAACTTTTTGGTGAAAGGTTTTTAGTTTATTATAACCACAAAATATGGAGGTATATATTATCTCAATAAGATCTGATCCTCTAACAGAGGTGTTGGGTGGAGTACTAATGCTCCTTTGATATCGAAATTTCTTACACCCATGCACTATGGAATTTCATTTCTAATTCTTTGAGAAGGAAAATTTTGACCTAGGATGTGAAAAAATCATCCAAATAGTGGGGTTTAATGTATTTCATTACTCAATTTCATTTGGGAGTCCGGGATAATGGGTCTATGGTTGTTTTGGTGAGTATGAAGTTGACCTCCTCTCTTGTTATGGTGGTTATTTGGGAGAAGCACTATAATGATGAATTTTGTGGCATCAGGGACTCTCTTTGTGGTATTGATACCATTAGTGATTGGAAATTATTTTTTGAGGGAATCCTATGTTTCCGGAACATTTACATTGTTTCTTTTCCGTAGAGAAGTGTTGTGATGGGGGATTTCAATGATTCTTAGTAAGTGATGTTCCCAAGAACCATGAAGATTTTTTATGAGATGTGGTGATGATTTAGGTGTCCCTAAATGTGATGAGGCATCACTGAATTTTTATCTTTTTGTTACACATTAAAATAGGTAAAAGTCGAGCACAAGTCCTTTGGGATTTCTTCAGCACTTCTAGTTATGGCTTAGAATTGAGATGATATTTCTATGGACCTTCTGTTTGGGTTTCTGCATACCCATCAAGGTATGGATGTGATGTGGTGTTTCATTGTTAGGCTAACCAAAATAGGTCACTTTATAACCATACAAGATACAACTAAATATGGGGACTTGGGATGTATATACATGCAAGATATTTTCATATTACATCGATTTCCATCAAATATAGTCTCTGATAGGGATCCCTATTTCACTTCTCACTTCTGGATATGCCTCTAGGATTACATAGGATCCCAGGTACATTTTCTCATAGAATATCATCCATGGGAAGATAACCAGAGGGAACAATATATACATATTTTGGAGGACATGCTATGTGATTTCATTCTTGAATTTGGTGGAGTTTAGGATGACCATTTGGAACTATTTGAGTTTTCTTATAACGATATTTTCCATTCCACTATCATAATGGTTCCTTTTTAGGCCATTTATGGTTATCCATGAAGATCTCCATTATGTTGGTCATAGAGTGGAGAAAGTCATTTTTTGGACCGATTATAGTCTAGGATATGATAATTAAGATTCAATTGATTCATTAGAGAATGGTGATGATATAAAGACAGTGTAAATCCTTTTTTGATCATCATTTTCTAAAGTTTTCATTTTATATTTCTTACCAGGTTTTTAATATTATCACCTTAGTTGGGTAACCAATGTATTGGAAATAATGGAATTCTTGCACCAAGGATTGTTGGTCCTTTTGAGATTTTCGAGTGTGTAGTGAATGTGGCTTGCCATTTGGAACTTCCACCACAGTTTACATTGATCCAAAATGAGTTTCATGCACTATGGATTCAAAATTATCTTTCCAAACCTTCCCATGTCCTGGTATAGGATGATATTGATGTTCTACCTAATTTATACATGAATGATATTCGAGTCAGGATTATTTATTTAGAGACAAATTTTCTTCATGGAAAGATGATACATTTGTCTGCATGCTATGTCAACATGGTTCAGATTCACATGAGATTGGGGAGTGTGAGGTATTTATGAGAGAGTTATGGCATCATCTATCTAATATGGAATCTTTCTGAATGGAATTATGGGGATTGAAATTGTTAATGGTGGGGAGGTTATAATATCTCATTACAATATTTAATGTATTTCTTAAAAAATTATTGGATCTAATGTTCATGAATGTATGTTTGTTTGATTTAATGGTGTGTGGGTATAATGGATTCAATTTTTTTAGTGTGTGACATTTGTGTCTAGGTTTAGTTATAGGCTTTAAATGAGTTTTTCTGCATGAGATGGATGTGTATTGTTTATAGGATGGACACCGAATGTGAAATGGTTGGGATCAAGATTTGTATCCCAAGGAAAGTCTTTTTTCATTGTGTACACCACCCAAGATACTCATGTTCTGAATGATGATTTTATTTCATGATTTTTTCATTCCTAGTGGTTTTTTATATTCTAAACCCTATGTTTCTTTTCAATAACTAAGAAACCCCTCCTCTCAAACCCGAAGGGTTAATCTAGAAATTTTTTGGGTGAATCCTTCCCTTTGTGATGTCTTGCTTTTTCATATGATATCTAATGATATTTCTTGCTATAGTTTTATCCTTCTCTCCATTGACCCTCTTTTCATTATTATGATATTTTGATTTTTAGTTTAATTAGAGTTTGTTAGTTATGTTTTTTGATCTATGATTTTCATTTTGACCTCTTCTTCCTTAATTATTTAGTAGTGTTTCCCACCATGGGTGTTGATTTGATCACTGATTAAAGATAGGTTGTTCTATATGATTTTTCTATAAAATTGAAACCATAAATTTCTTGTTTTATTTTAAACGAGTTGTTAACTTATTTAAAAACCTATATTTAAGATAACTAATGTTCTATTTTGAAAAGGGCCTAGAAATTGTGAAGAGACCAAATTTTCAATAGAATTTAAATTGTTAAGTGGATTTGAGAAACATTTATGGATTGATTTGAAATTGAGTTGGTGAGATTATTTGATATTTATCCTTGATATAAATGGATTAAATTGAATGGTGATTTCATATGGCATGGATTGATTAAAACCTGTGAATTTATTTTAAAATGAGAAAGGTGTGATGAAAACTAAAATTTGGTAAATTGTATTTTAAATTGATTTGAAATGAATAGTCTTACCATGATTGATTGATTAACTGTTTCACATCTGAGCCTTGTTAGTGAGTGGGTAAATAGTACAAGAATCCTTTTATCTAAACCTATAGAACATTATTGATGATTAAAATATGGACATAAACCTTCTATAACAAGATTTTCCAAGATATATTTTGAGTCTTGGTGGCTTTAGTTGAGGGATGAGCGCACACATTGGGATATGATCACTGATTTGGTAGTGTGAGGATCCAATTACTTGAATCTATTGTACCATGTTACTTATAAAATGGTTCTATAAGATATTAAATTTGATTATTATAGGTCATTTATTATAGATTTTTTTTTCATTTGTCTTATTTATATAAATTTTTTATATAAACTATTCGTTTAGTCCTATTTTGATATGTTTTACATATTTAATATTATGAAATCATGTTTTTTGAAAATATTTAAATTTCATTCTATGACTTTTTAAATTTAAATTCAAATAATAATTGGTTTAATTGTAATAGAATTTATTATGAAAAACATACTCAGACCCTACTATGATACTTATCTCATACCCGACCATTGACTTTAGGAATTTGTAGACTATCGTATGAAAGTTCCCAAAAAATGATAAGTGCTACTTGGAAGTTTTGTATTTTCTTGATCTTTTGGACATGGAGTGATGGATGTGAGTAGTGAAGATGTGATCCATCTGTTATATGGGATATATCTAAGCTTTTACCATGGAAGTTTTTATGCCTTTTCAAGATGTACTATTTGGGTATTATGTTACCTATCTAATTCTGGTACACTTTCCCTTTAGATTATTGACCATATTGACTTGTATCTTTTTTCTTCTCTTATTTTGTTGAAAACATTATTCCCTCGTGATTCTTGTATTATTATACGTCCTAGTTCCCAACCTGTGGGGATTGGGAAAACACATTAGGACATGATAGTGATAGCTCAAGTATCATCATACCAGGGTATCTATGTTATTTCATGAAATATAATATCATATATGATCCACTTATAACATTTCAACACCAATTTATTAATTATTATTTATTAATGTCATCATTTTTCGTGTTAACTGCTTTGTTTATCATGTATATTTTGGTCCTTACACATTAATAATTGATCCATTATCTATAAAATATTAACCATGATATAAATATCATATATATTTATTATATAAATATTTATAACCATTCATATAAAGAGTTGGTGAAAAAATAACTACATCACTTCATGGAGATTGTAATAGGTATGTACACACGAGTGATGTTTAAACTTTCCAATGAATGGAACTAAATAAAGGAAAAGAGTAATTCATATTTAAAAAATAATTAATATTTTATAAATATCATATGTATTTATTAAATATATCATTATTTCCATCCATGTAAATTTGAAATGGAATACGAATCACATCGTTTTGTAGAGTTGATAGTCGACATGTACGCACGAGGAACATTATTACTTTTAAAATGTTGGGATTATATGATGGAAAAATTGAAATAATAATTATAGCATAATTATTATTTAATAAAAATCATATATAAATAATAAATCCTTCATAATTACTAATAATGAAATTAGGTGATGGAATATGAATCATGTGGCTATTTGGAGGTGGTAGTCCACATGTATGCACAAGCTGTACATTCATTTCCCATTTAATGGAGAAGAGGAGGTAAATAATTGTTAAAACATCATAATAACATCTTATTATATTGATGATACTATATTAATCATGTTTTTATGGATAAATTTCGTTTATAGAATATGGAAGAAGAAATAAAATTTAAATAGCTTGGTTAAGATATATACCTTTTTTTTGAAAGGCCTCATTCTGATTACACCTTAAGCCTTGAAATATTTATCTTATCTGAGGATAATAATATATAGGATGATGTTAATGAATCTATATGTTTTTCTCATAGTATTTTTTAAAATACAAGGCTCAAATTTGGTGAATAAGGTATGAGAAGAGGATCACTTTTTTAAGATAGGGGAGGGACACACATGGATTTATTTAAAGAGTTCAATAATATAAGGTAACTTTCATGAGTAATTGGATAAAAGTGTCCATGAAATATAATAAAAAATAAAATATGATTGAAATATATTTATCAAATAAAAATTAGTCATGTTTAGGTATAATTCATACCCTTATCTCTTACTTTACCCCCAGTAAACTCGCTTTAACCTTAACAGTGATAGCCAAATTTCAATATTTTTACTATTCATTATAAACAAAAAACTCATCGATACTAATGAATTAAATTGTTTATTATTATTAAAAATATTTAATACAATTAAAAATATCCAATTTCTATAAGTCGATTAATTTAATTTTAAATAATAACACAAAACACAATGAAAACCCATTTCAGAAAAATGCATTTTAATGAATAAAAATTAACTTACGATCGTTCCATACCTAGTAAAAACAATAAAATGAAGATTAAAATATATTATTTAATTTATTATATGTAATTCATTACAAAAATTAATTAATAAAAATTAATTTTATTTATCAAGATAAAGACACAATTCTCACACTAAAACTGTTTTTATAAGAATGTGTTTTAAATTCCAAAAGTGAACTTATTATAAAATAAAACAAATAAAATGAGTCCTATGTAATTAATTTTTTTATTTATAACTAAAGGATAATTATTTTTATTTAAGATAAAATTAAAAAAACCATATTACTTCTACTCAAAAAATAAATTACAATTTTACATAAATTAGTTTTTTCATTATTCACATAAAAAGAATCTTTTAAAAAAAATAAAAATAAACAAATAAAATATGATATTTACTTGATGATTTAAAAAATTATATACATTAAAACAAATAAATTTATGAAAATGAAATAAATGAAATAAATTTTTAATTCTCAAAATTCGATATAATCTATTTTGGAGGAAAATATATTTTTGTAGAAAAAAGAACTTTGAAAATAATTGAGTTCTTATTAATTATAATTTTTTAAAAAATCTATTATAATTATTCAAAACCATTAAAAATATTTTAAATAATTTTATTACTACTATTAATACCTTTTAATTTAATATATGGGTTATAATAGTAAAACTTAAATAATATTATTTCTATTTTATATCATAATTCTCTAAAAACTAGGTGTAAAATGTTAAGATATATATCTAGAATTTAATTATTTTAAACCAAATTTTAGGAGCATTACATCCCCCCACAAGATAAATTTCATCCAAATAATTTTTATGTCTATAATTAAGTGTTTAATATTTGGAAATAGTATTTTTAAAACCCAAAATTATATAAAGGTATAATAAATCATCCTTTAAGAAGAGAAGTGGGAAACATAAAGGTTACCAAGAAAACACATACTTGGGTTCCCATATAGATATAACATTAGTGGAATGTGAAAATGTAGATATATTAGCGAAATATATTTTCCAAAGAATAATATAGTGATAGAGAACATGCTCATGAGAATGTTAATAACCTATAAACAATAAATAGGTGAGAGGTGAAAAGTAATATAAATTCCTAAAAAATAACTATAAAAATGAAATCATTATCATTTTCAAGTTCTATTTTACTAGTGTTGAGAATTATTTTACCATAGAATATGAGAAAATAAACTCACTTGATTCCCTCAAATCCATAAATTCAATTTCATCTTTTTTTTGTGATTTGGCCAATTTCTACTTATGTATCATATCTTCCTCCATGAAATGAATATTCAAGATAAAGTTTTCACACTTGAAGCACTAAAATTAACTTTTTTACTACTCATCTGATCTATAAAAGAATGAAAATCCATTCTTTAAATCTATATATAATTATTAAAACCAAAATTTTCAACACATGATATAAAATATGAAAAAATATTCAAATTATTAAATAATACATTAATATAAAATATTTATAAAATAACACCCAAAGTTTAGTATAAACCATTCCATAAATTGTCAACCTTAACAATCCTCCAAAAAAGGTTTTTCCAAATTTAGAACCCAAAAATATTAGGAAAATTTCATGACTTTTTTCCAGATATTCTTTAATATATATCCCCAAATAATATAAAGGAGGTCATAATGTCACACACCAATCCTATTAATTCCATGATTATATATTCTCATAAAACATACAAATCATTTCCCAAAATAACCTGAATCAACATAAGTCCTCAATGAAAACATATATTCTACCAAAAATAACACTAAATTATTTCATTAAATATAATATTAGACTTCCAACTATATATTATAAATAAAAAAATGTAGTAAACTTTATCAAAGATAATAAAACTCACTTCAACATTTGATCACTAATAAATTCCATGGTCACTCTTATTATCCAATTTTATTTTTTGACTTCAATCATCCATGTATTCTTGATGAACACTATCATTTTAATATCAGCTACATATTAAGGGTTATTTATCCCTCAATCACGTGTTTCCCATAATTATCACCTTAGCATTAAATCACTTTTATAGGTTACCAGTACCACTAAAATATTCATGGGAATCCTTAAATAAAAACGAATAGAGAAAAAATCATAAATTTTTCATGATTCCTATAACTAGAAAATCATTGATAAGACATTTCCACTAGAAAATTATTTAATCCACATAAATAAACCATAAATCATTCCACTTTTTTAATGAACCATTAACTATGATTTTTTATCTAATTATTTAGCAATTACTCCATATAATATGAAATATGAATCATGTATTAAGATTTATCATTCTCAATTCTGTAAATATTCTTATGTTTAGAATGAGAAATATAGTTATATTGTATATACCTTTCATATTTCAATTATATTATATTCATCATCAACAATAAAACCATTACTCATAAACCCTTGTTGATCCTCTTCTTGGGATTTCCCCCTAATACATATATTTAAATAATAAACATAATTTCCAAATTTAATACATTCAACCTTCGATGATAACTTATTGAAACCATTATTCTCATTTGTAGTGTTTACCAAAATTTTCATTTTATCCTTAGTAATTACTTTTTCTATGTCCTTCTTTTCCAAACACAAAAAATATTCTTATTCTTTTGATAAATTTCCCAAGGTTCTTTTTCCCACATTCTAAACTATAGGATGATAAATATTATTTCCAAAATGGTCTTAATAAAACTCAATTTTTCAATTATTTAGTTTATCTAAAAACTACTTTATGTTTAGGTTGTTAATTATATTTCAAGATAACTAGTTTCACATATTTCCATGATTTCTTGATATTTCCCCCATTTTATTTGGTTTCTCATGACGACATTCATTTTGTAATTTTTTTGTATTCAGTTTTAATATAATTCCTTCTAGTTAAAGAAATTGACTAAAATTGGAGAGTATAATGTGAGAGAAAATAATCACTCTGATAAATCATGAAATCTTGAAAATTTATTCATAGTATGTATAAATAATGGAACATTATTGTAAATATATAACACCCTAATTTATTATTACTCATAACCTGTTTAAATACTATATAATGGTTCATAATGGAAATATTAAATAATCAAAGCATAACCCCCAATAGTGTTTATAAATGTGTGAAATACTAGGATTAATCATTGTGAATGAATGATCATTGAGTTATTAACCAATCAATCCCATTCAGAGTTCATACCTCTATGTGTATCTATTCTATATTCACATCCACATGAATGTATCCAGGTGGAGATTAATTGAAAAATAAAACCATACTCATATCATTTATATCATTTATTATTTTCTTCTATACATAAAATAATCATATCGGTTCTCACTAAATATATTTCATCCTATTTTCCAAACACTAAATTAACCCTCTTCTAATCTCAACTATAGTGACCCAAATATTTCATAGATATATATTACATATTATTATATGAATATTCATTACAGATACTTATGACCCATTCCATAATAATAAGGTTTAGTATTATGGGAAACATGGATATATAAATAACTGGAACATAAATGATAAACATTATTTCCAATTTAGTTTATCACTACTATCACCATTCTTAATCATATCTCACATAAAATTGAAACATCCTGGATTTATACAAAGTTAGGTACCATTTAATTTTTGATTTAATTATTTAAAACATCCCTAGTAGTGTTTACTAGGAGGTTAAAGGATGATCCATGTGCGTTTGTGTCTTGTCCGAAGTCTGGATCCCTGAAATCAGAGGTGAAATATTAGGCCTCACTATTAGAGGAAACTATGCATCCCAGCCCACATGGTTTCTCTAAACCATGTGGAATAAAAAATTGGATTTAAGAGGGATGAATGAATTGTCTTTAACCATGGGACCCATGATACACGACCTTACAACCACCTACAATTATTAGACAGTGAGGTCCCACATGGTTGGCACATGGTTTGACCAACCATGCAGCCAAACCGTGAGACCCCTCTTGTGTGTGTGAAAAACCTAAACTAGACTTAATTAAATTTTATTCCACCACCTTCTTTCCTTACCAACCCTTTCCAGTAGGTTCTCCTCTTACTCCTAGTGCATGATCACCCCTCCTCAAATTAATGGGGGTTTGAGTATTCTCCCTCATTTCTCTACCATTACCTTCAACATTTAAATCTATGAAATCATATTGGTAATTTATACCTTCCAAACTCCTTAATTTTTATGTTTCTCCACTATTTATTGTTCTATTTTGATGTAAAGTAATTTTCACCTATTTTCGAGGTTTTTAAATATCCTTTGATTTCTTTCATTTTAGGTTGAATGAAGGCTTGTTATCAGATGAGTAGAGTAGAACTATGTTGAGGCACTATGTCTATTCTCTTTCTAGACATTTTCTAACATTTTAAATTTCATTTCACTATGCCACTCATTGAAACCTTCCAGTGGTGCCTCAATTTTTTTAATAAATCGTTCTAATGGTTTCTGAATGGTCGTAGTGACCCTAGAATATGGAAAACCCCTTTCCTGGGTTTTTTCTGTGTCTTTGTCGACCCCCTTGGGTGTTCCATCCTAAATGGCCTATTTCTTCATTGTTCCATGAGATGTGTTGCATAGTGGTTGTGTGTGTTGAACCTTGGTTTAAGGTTATAAAATGATAAATTGATTTAAGGTGAGTTTTTGTCCATTAGTTTCATTCCATAGGCAATCCATATGTTTAATTCTTATCGTTCTACTAATGTGTAAATTCCATATTCCATTGATCATTCTTATTGATATATGTTATTACTGTATATCACTTTTCTTTGGCTTATTACATATTTTACAATGATTCTTGTATCTTAGATCATACTCATAGGATTAGATATATGTTATTCCATGTTCTTTGTTCCCTTTCCCCATTTAATGTGTGTTACTAGAATAATTTTATTTGATTTAATTGATTTCGATTCCGAGTCAATCATTTGAGAATGAGTTATATAAATGTCATTGGTGACATGTAGTTAGAGGCATGTTAATTCCATGTGAATTTTCTTGTATTACATTGCTTGTTAAGGGGTTTAATGGTTTATTCTGTGACATTAAAATTATTCCATTTTTTTGGATTTAAATATATAGCCCAATTAGATGGGGAGTATGTGATATTTAGATTCTATTTTGAAGGCATTTAATTATAAATATATGCCTTGATTTAGGATGTTCCTTATGTGATATTTTCACTGGCTATGGGTTGGGAAAGAAAATGAGTCTCGATTTAAAGACTCCATAGATGACTCTCCATATCGAATTGGATCTTCTCGCTGTGTCAGGAGTGATACCTTTCCTTTCTTGGTACGGGCTCGCCGATCAGTTTTACTTATACTCATGGGCAATGTCAGTCCCCTTGGAGTGAAAATGAGGACAAACCCATTTGTAAATATGGCTCCACCATTCCTCAAGTGAAACCCGACCATCTAAGTGAGGTACATGGTATGGGTTCAGATTCACTATCCTCATGTGATTCAATGGATTTTGGATTGTGACACCTTGATATTTTTTAGAATTAATTTAATCTTTTCAATATTTTTCATTTCAGATGGAACTGGACATAGTTTTTGTTATATAATAAACACTATGTATGTATTACATTACAAAAAACACCAAGATAATTTTGTACTACATGAAACACCAGTATAGATTTCAGTATACATGACACTATTTTTTCTTGTGTTACCCATAATGTTGAGTTCCTTTGCTTTCTTGTGTTACATACAAGATCAAGTTCTAACAAACTGTAGTATATTATTAAATTATTATTATTTAATATATAGTAAGATATAACCTATTAGTGAAATTAGATATTCTGAATAGTATTAAATAAATTTTTAAAATATAAGGTTTTCATTGGTTACCAATTAATTAGAAATGAAACTATATCCCAAATGAATATAAAGGAAATGGTTTTATTTTTATGCACCCATAGTGGTTTTGTCATAAAAAATTATATTAATTATTATTATAGAATAATATTAATGAAATATATTTGTTATATATTCTATCAAATATTTTTAATATTAATCCTATAGATTTTATAGGCATAAGACAAGAATAATCCCAATTTTACGCATAAAACACTATATTATTTTCAAAAGGGTAATTTGAAAACCTTTTAACAACGAAAACATTTTAAACCTAAATTTTGACACTTTTATAATTTTATATGAAAACCTAAATGTATTATTTTAAATAGGGATGTAATAATTTACTTTGGATGATTTTTTTTATTTTTATAAGAAACTTCATTTTTGGATAAATAGTTAAAAATACATCATTTTAGTTCAAAATTGAATTTCCATATACATTATTTATAATGTAAAATTATAATATATATATTTTTATTGTATAATTAGTTATATTTTACTTAAAAACCCACTTTAGGTCAATGGAATCAATTTCACTATGAAATTAGGTATAAAAACTTTTTAAACTTTTGAACGTTTCACTTTAAAAAACATCTATTACATTGATTCTGAGAGATTATTTTTAAATTTAATTTTTCCAATTATGTGAATTAAATTAGGTAAAATGGATTCCATTTTTAAAATATAAATATACTAATTATGTTTTATTCTCAACTTAATGTTTTTGGTATAAAAAAATTACCATGGAAAAATAATTATTTACCACGTTATCGGTAAAAAAAGATTCATTGTAAAAATAAAAAGGCAAAGGCTTAAAAAACATAAAAAATACAAAATTTAATGTCTTATTGAGGTGTTTCGGAACCTCATATAGCCTAAAAAATATTAATTTCTATACAATGTAATTTTATTTAATTCCACCTCAAAATAGTGTCTTTAAATACAAAATATTCATTATTTAATCACTTAAACCCACCTCTCCTCAAATATAAATACCACCTAATTTAGAACCAAAAATCCATTTGTCACCTCAATTATCTACCACAACCTATCCTCCCCAATTTACTCACTTCAAATTTTTTATTTTCTCCCCAAATGACTAAATCTAAGTTCTCCAAGGCTCTCTCAAGGAGGTATTCAAGATGTAATTTTTCCAAAGTACCTCTCTTAATTTCTTTTCCTTTTCTAATTACATGGCACAAACATCCTCTATCAATTCATGAAAACTCTATAATCATGTATATACAAGAGTTTTCTGTTTCATATTAAATATATCTTATCCATTTAATTTATCATCTCCTCTTTTTTAAAGAAACAAAATTATTGTCCATGTTATGCCGATTAATCGTCTCTATGAATAATGTTTTTGTTATTTTTTTGTTAGCACCATCATGTATGATCACATATATATATTTTTTGGTAAAAAAGATTTTAATATTTATATTATATCATATTTAAAATCATATTAATGTTGTATTAAATATACCCTCATGCTTTCAATATTACTGATATATAATAACTTTGTCTGTGGAAGTGCGGACCACCGCCTCTTCAAAGTGACACAATTCGTTCACAAATCACATGGAATTAACTAAGTTTTTTTAGTAATAATATATTATATTAATGACATATTAATTATAATTTAATGATATTATCTATATATATTTAGATACATGTCATTTACTTTCGTTATTTCAATATGAAAAGAAAATAGAAATAATGTTCTTGGGTATGTATGACCTACCATCTCCATGAATATTATTGTTCATTTATCGTTACAGGTTGTTATGAACAATTTCATATTGAATATATATTATATTTATATCATGTTTTATATTATATAAATAATTAAATCATGATAATCAAGAATAACAAGTTACAACACGTATGATTAACAAACAAATATCACTCAAAACATAACATAAACAAGGAATTAATAATAAACATTTAAGATAATGTCTTAAGTAAATAAGATATGGTATTATAGAATTGAATATAGTTCTATGATAGATGAATAATAAACTTATAATTATTACAGAGGAGGTTTTTATGATCATAAATAGAGTCAAGATATAAGGTAAGGGAATTTCATCTTACCTTTTATTTCTGTGAGACACATGCCTTATTCACTACTCATTTATTTTGTTTGGTATACATAATTCCCATGAAAATATTCTATGGAATTTATAATTTATCTTATTGGTATATATAGATCCATTTTATGATCTCAATTTCAGAGGGTCTTACGGTTCAAAAGTTACCAAATGGGTAAGGTAGTTTTTTCGCAATTTTCCTTCTTTGAGACACATTTTTTGTTATAAACCTATGTTATTTTAAGTGGTTTATATACTAAAAATTGAAAAGTTATATTAGGAATATCATCCTTGTCCTGATATTCTATGCTTCTTTTAATGTTTTAATATCATGGGGTTTATGATACAATTGTTTCAAAGTGGTATGGGACACTTTGAAATATTTAAAAACTATTTTCCTTAAGAAATGTTTTTAAAAGATCTCTTAAGATCATTTTCAAGAATTTTTTTTTTCAAAACTTATTTCTATTTTAAAAATATTATTTAAATGTATAAAGGAAAATTTCATGAAGATTTTTTAAAAAGACATTTTAAAATTACTTCCCATCTAAGATGACATCTGTTGGTGTTACTCATGCATTTATTGGGAAATGATTCAATGTTTCCATTCATGTTCCTTATTTAAATGGTTTATGATTTGATTTCATGATATTTATGAAACTTGTTTATCTTTCATGGATTATATTCTTTTGGAAATAACTTATTTTCCTATTTTGTAATTTTTATGAAATTATTATGAAATCTGTATATTTTTTCACAGGTTATGATATGATTACATGTTTATGATACCCATTTTATTTCATGGGTTATGATATGATTATTTATTATTTTTTGGAACATGTATGTATGATATCATTATGAGATGGTAGGGACTTATATCCCCCTCCAATGTATTGGGTAATGATTTATATCTCAAGACATAGTCTAAGATGGTCTTGGGAGTTAACTTTGACTACAAAGATGGCCATGGGAGAGAACTATGACTACCAAGATGGTATGAGGAGTGAACTTATAATACTAATATGGCCATGGGGGTGAAACATGACTACTAATATGTTATGGGGAGTGAACCAATACTACCATAATAGCCTTCATAACTATGCTTTTATGACCACAGAAATAATTTTATATACTTATATGTCTACCATAATTCCATGTATTATTCCGATTTTATGTTTTCATAAATTATGATATTTATTTACTTAATATTAATGTCTTATAAAATGCTAAATTTATTCCACGATTCACATTTATGATCTTATTATATGAAATATGTGATCTTCTAATTTTACGATCACATTCTCGTACCCCTATGCTCATGTTTATACTTACATTTATCTTTTGTTTACCCATACCGAGCAATTGAGAACATCAATTTTTTTTGCTGCCTTCCCCAAATTATGAATATATGTATTATGTATGATATTTCTAAGAAGGGTTGTAGTTGTGAAGAACCTAGTGAAAGATAATGTAGCCCATTCATGTACCAATGTTTATGTTTCAATGTCTGTAAAGACACTCGACTCGTACGACCTTTGGGTGTCTATTTGTGTAATGTTTGATATATTCTGAAGAAGTGATGTAATTTCCATGTATAAAAAGACATGTCATTAAAAGTGGTATTAGAGTGAAGGTTTATTCATCCTTTTAAAACTAGGCTGAGAAAACATATCGAGATTCATATTGATATTTCTATGGACATTTCAAGGGATTTCAATATGGATAAGCCTATGTTGTAATAGATTTAAATGTATGTATCATGATTTAGTCATCTTATGAGGGATTTTTCATGATTATATGGTTTCCACCATGATAATTTTTTCTTACTCTATTCTTTATGGTTTTATTAGATGGTGGTAACTAGAAGAAACTAGGATAAGGTTGAATGTGACAGAAAATTTGCTGATGATATGTCTTGTGGGATTATTACTAGAGTAAGGGATGATGTGATCATGCCTAGCCAGTTTTCATGGAACAGGATTAACAACATTTATCTTAAGAAACTATAAAACTCATAAGATTATATATAGAATGATTTTGTTGATAATTTGGGTAATGGAGACTGTATATGAAAGAGGATTTGGTTTATATTCTACCATGAATGTGGAATGAATCACCTAAGTGATTTTCTTAGAGAAAAAGAAGATGTTTTGAAAAAGGAAAATAAGGATAAAAATCACATAACTACAAAGGAAAAATCAAGGGTTTGGTTAATGAAATATATGGGAATATTAACCACCCTAAGGTATAATCAATTGGTGACCACTTGAAATGTAAATAGAATGGGCATTATTAAAATTGATGTCATATGTGGAAAGATCATAAAGTTAATAGTCAAAGTATTAAAATTAATTGTTATATTACTATTAATATAGATGAAACATGAAAGGAAATAGGTATTATTTAATAAGATAAGGTATCCTTATAATGTCTTAAGTGTGATGTGGAATAATTGATGTTTTTATGTATTTGGATTAAAACATTATGTTATATCAATGGTGAAATATAAATGGATTGTTCATTTTGTGATATTAGATGAGTATTTACAAGTTTATATTTAATTCATTTGATATACTAAAAACGTGTTTTAATGGAAATGTGAAATTTTGACAAAGGGAAGACAAACCTTTATATTTCCTTTATGTTAATATTATATTATTTGAAAAAAATATGTTGGATATGAATAAGTAAATTGGATGGTACTGATTTCATCGAGACTGATTAAGGATTTTTTGACATGTGGCTTATTATATCATCGACGATGTTTAAAACTTTTTGGGACCTATGGAATATTTTCAATATACATTGGAATAAGGAAACATGCATTTTTTCAATAAGTATGTATGGTAATTCTGATTATTACATGAATGAAGAAAATAAACAATGAAGTCATTGACATGTTTGGAATGTGACAACCTAGAGATTCTCTATGATATATGGGAGACAAATGTTATGTTGATTTAGTTCAGTTTTGGATTTTTATCTTTTGGAAGGATTATAAGGTAAACCATTTATTGAATGGGATATGTCAAACATAATATGATGTTTTAGAGATTAATGTATTATCTCTACATTTTAGGATTTATGAAAATTTTATAACATGTGATAAACCTTTTGTTGTGATAAATAATGATGGAATGAACTATCATTCCATTTATGGATCTCAAGATTTTCTAGTGCTTTGGGAATTAAAAATTCAACTTCATTTATTCGAATAAGACAAAAGGTAGAAATTGGTCAACGAATAATAAAGGGTGAGTTTGTCCTAAAACCAATTAAGTATATATTCTTTTGAAAATTATTAAATATTAGTAAAGGTATAGTGATGTAAAAGGATGTCATATTATCATTATTTTGGATGATATCAATGACCTCTTTCATGCTTCTTCAGTTTATGGTGTTTTTATTATTAACTTTATATAGATCTCCTAATTTCTAGTGATCTGTTATCTTAATAGATCCCTATGATAATAAGCTATTTTTCTTCAATCCCAAATCATCACTTATATTCTCATATATAGAAACCTATTTATGATTTACTTAGGTGCCCTCTATTTTCCATCTATTCCATTTTTAAAATGTTTTTTTTGTTTTCATTTTTACATTGTTGGTTCCTATGAAAGAAACATTCATGTATTAATAATTTGATAAACCAAAGAATTAATAGGGAGAAATTAATTTTAATGTGGTTAGAATGTAGCACCCTGATATTTGGTGAAATATTTTTCTTTGAAATTAATTTAATAGTTTCAATACTTTTCATTTCACACAATACTGAATATATGTTTCGTTATATGAAAAATAATATGTTTTTATTGTGTAATAGACAATGACATGATAACATTTCACTACAAACAGAACTGATATAGAATATGGTATATGCAAAACTTTTTTTTGGCTTGTGTTACACACAATGTCAAGTTCCTTTGACAACATCTGTTACACGCAAGACCGAGTTTTATCGAACAACGGTATGTTATTAATATATTATTATTTAATATATAATAAGATATAACATAGCTATTATATAATAGGTTATGAATAGTATTTACTAACTTATTATGATATAAGGTTTACATTAGTTACCAATTAATTATAAATGAAAATATATACCAATTGATTATAAAGGAAATAGGTTAATTTTTAGGCTCATAATGACATTTTTCCAAAATAAATTAAATTAATTACAATTAGTGAATGATAAAATTGAAATATATATTTTATATATTCAATAATATATTTTTTATATTCATCATATATATTTATTTTCATAAGATAAGAATTAACCCAATTTTACACATAAAACCCTATATTTTTTTTAAAAGGTAATTTTACTGCTTTTTAATGGAAAACCCATTTTAAATAAAAAAATTATACTATAAGAATTTTATATGAAAAAATAAAATTATTATTTAAAATGAAGATATAAATATTTACTGTTCATAAATATTTGGTATCATTATCACATACTTCATTTTTAGATGAATTGTGAAAAATACTGCATTTTAATTCAAAACTGCATTTTCATCTACACTATGTATAAAGTTAAATTATATTATAAATTGGTTTTAATTAATAATTAGTTAAATTATATATGATTCAATACAATATAGATCATTTGAATCAATTTGACAATGATATTCGATATAAAAACATTTTAAACTGTTGAGTTTTTCCCTTTCAAAACTCCTCTTTTTCATTGTGTCTACAAGATTAATTTTAAATCTAAAAATTCTAATTATTTTAATTGAATTAGCTAAAATAGAATAAATTTTATGAATAAAAAGGTTTAAATTAAGTTTTAATTTCAATTTAATTTTTTAATGATAAAAAAGTTACAATGGTAAAAAATTATTTACTATGGTACAGGTAAAAATGAATAATGCTAAAATTAAAAAGGTAAAGGCATAAAATACCTAAAAAACATTTAAAGGTTTGTTGTGGTGCGGATAGACCCTATACAGCCAAGAAAATATTAATTTGCATCCAAATTCTTTTATTTTAATTCCACCTCAAAATGGTTGGCTTTAAATATAAAATATTCCTTATTTAATCCATTAAACCCACCTCTCTTCGTGATTAAATATAACCCCTCACCACACCATTTCAACCAAAAAATCCTTTTAGATCCTAAAATATCTTCCCGAAAATCTCATACGTACTATACCATATCCATGTGCCTCTTGAATCACCAAAATGAACGGTCTTGGGTTCTCAAGGTCTCTTATGGAGGTGATATTCAAGAGGTAATTTTTCCAAAGTACCTCTCTTAATTTATTTTCTTTTTCTAATTTCTCCTCTCCAAATTCCTAAAAAATGAATGATAACTAAAAAATCATCCATAAACATTAGTGTTATTATTATAATGGAATATATCAAATAAATTCCATTTCTCATATCCTTTTATTCGTAGAAATGAAATTATTTTCCATGTTATCCTAATTAGTCACATTTGTGAATAAAGTTTTTGTTCAATTTTTTCTACCAACTTCATGGATGGTATTTAAAATATTTTTATGGTTATGTAAAAGTTTAATATTTAGATATTTATATATTTCATATTCTTTAAATTTTTTATTAAACATGACCTCATATGTTTCATATTGTCGACATATGATAACATCATTTATGGATGTGTGGACCGTCACCTCCTCAAAGTGATGTGATTCATTCAAACATCACAGGGAATGTATTAAGGATTTTTTGGTAAAAATATATGATATAAATGACATATTAATTCTTATATATGGATATTATATATATATATACATACATTTCATTTACATTCATTCTTTCAATACGATCAGAAAAAGAAAATAACATTTATATGTATGTACGACCTACAGTCTACATGAATGATGTTTTTCATTTACATGTATTGATTAATATAAATAAATGAATATTTAATATATATAATATTTATATCATGTTTTATATTCTTGAAATAATTAAATCATGATAATCAATAATAAAAAGTTAAAATACATATGATTGGAAAAGAAAATATAACCCGAAACGTAACTTAAACTTGGACTCAATAATAAATGGGTAATATAATGTCTTAAGTAAATAATATATTGTATTATAAATATGAATATGTTTTTAGGATATATTAATAATAAATTTATACATATTATACATTAGGTTTGTATGAGTATAAATATTGTCCAGACATAAGGTAAGGGAATTTAATCTCATTTTTTATTTTCGTGAGATACATGATTTATTCATCACTCATTTATTTTGTGTCATATACCAAATTCCCATGAACATATTCTATTAAATTTATAATTTAATTTAGAGGTATTTACATATCCATTTTATGTTCTATATTTCATGGAATATTACAGTTCAAAAGCTACCCAATGAGTATGGTAGTTTTGTCTGAATTTGCGTTATTTGAGACACATGTTTTGGTATGCACCTAGGTTATTTTATGAGGGTTATATACTACCATTTAACATTTTATATCAGTAATATAATTATTTTCATGATATTTTAATCTTTTTTTAATGTTTTTATTTCAAGGGGATTATGACACAAATGTTTCAAAGTGTTATGGGACACTTTGAAATATTTGAAAATTATTTTCCTTAAGAAATGTTATTAAAGAATATCTTATTCTCATTTTCAAGGAAAATATTTTTGAAAGTGTTTTATGTTTTATAAAGTATTTTTCAATTAGGAATGGATATTTTCATCAGGAAATGTTTTTTTAAAAGTTCATTCAAAATTATTTCCCATCTTAGATTACATTCATCAGTGTTACTCATGCCTTTCTAGGGAAATGATTCACTATTTCTGTCCATATTATTTCTTTGAATATTTTATGTTTTGATGGAATTATGTTTATTAAACCCATTTCTCTTTCACATATTATATTATTTCGAACCCTCTTCTTTTCACGGGTTATGATTTTGATTAAATGATTATGAAACCAATATCTTTTTTCATAAGTTGTGATATGATTACATATTTACAATACCCATTTTATTTCAGGGGTTATGATACGATTGTTCATGATTTTTTGTCACATGTATTTATGATTTCATTATGAGATGGGTGTGACCTATATCTCCCTCGAATGAATATGGTAATTATTTATATCTCATGAGATTGTCTAATATGGTCTAGGGAGTGAACGTTGACTACTAAGATGGACATGGGATTGAACCGTGACTACAATGATGCTATGACAAGTGAAATCATAATACTAAGATGGAAATGGGAGCGATCTATGAATAAAAATATAGAATGGGGAGTGAACCCATACTTCCAAGACTTCCTTGGAATATATTTCTTAACTACTATGGAAATCATTTTATATTCTTATGTTTCTGCCACAATTCATTGTATTATTCCTTTGTTATGATTTCATGGCTTATGCTATTTACTTATGATTAATGTCTTGTAAACTCCCAAAATATATTCCAAGATTCATGTTTAAGATATCATTATATGCATAGCATGAAATTATAATGTTATGATCACATTATCATACCCCTTGTGATCATGTTTATGCTTACATGTCTCCATTTTTTACCCTTGATGAGTAAAAGAGATCACATAGTTCTATGTTTCCGTCCCCATTATATAGAGATATGTATTAAATATGATGTGTATAAGAAGGTTTCTAGTCGTGTATAACCTATTGGGAGATAATTTATCTTATTCATGAACTATTTTTTATGTTTCCATGTTTCTAAAGGCAGTAGAATAGTATGGTCTTTAGGCGTCTTTCTGTTTAATGTCTTAAGTATTTAGAAAAGATGATGAAATTTATATGTATGAAAATACCTATTTTTTATACGTATGGGTCACCTTATATGAACTCAGTGATATTGGTTTATTTGGAGACACCTGTAGAAACACTTGAAATTTATTTTAGATCCCATTGTATAGTCTCGAGACACCACGATGAATTTGACAGATTGATTGATTGATTGTTCAAATGAGAAGTGTCCTTTATTATTCTATTGATCATTATTTTTCACATGTTATCTTTCTAATTTCCTTAGTTTCATACTTATACAATGAAATTTCAATGTGACCTCTAATAAAATCACAATATCAGGGCATTCTTCTTTCAACTTGGTTTTTTTATTATAATGAATCAGGAATACATACTTTGACTTGAACAAGTATATTGTTTATAATTATATCTTATGATGAAAAAGGTAATATAGAGATGTTTTCCATTTATAAACCCAAGCCCCATTTTTAATGTTTGATTTATTTATCACTCATATTTTATTACATTGGAACACTTTTTTTTATTTGTTTCATGAAATGGATCATCCTAGACACCAAGGGTTCTTACCTACTAATATTTATATCTCACACCAAACTCAAGCATAATTTTATACCTGAGTAGACTTTATAATCATAGGTATGGATAAATTGAAGTGTGCTACTTCTGATTCTTAATTGATTTGCTACTTTGGATATTGTTTTGGATAACATGATTTGGTCTATGCTTGATATGATATGTATATGTTTTTATCCTTTTGTAGTTTTTTATATCATTTAGTATAATCATGTACCCATATTTCTCTTTCAGTCAAATTTTTTATAGATTCATGAAATCATGATTACATTTTTTCATGTACTATTGGTATTCAGTTTTTTCCATTTTTTACATCCCTTGAAAAAATTATTTCTTAACTTCTGATGTTCTATGTTTATATTTATGCTTCTGATATTGATTGTATATTGTTTATTATTCTTCATACTCTGATATATGAGGTCATAGTCTGACCATGAAAACACCATAGTCCCTTACTACTAGTCGGAATCCACTGGCGTTTACATATATTCTCATTAGGTTATGTGGTTGATCGTCTCAGGGAAATCAGGTGGGATGGTACAAAGTTGTATTAGAGGGATTATATTTCATTTTTCATTCTATTTAGGTTATACATGATACTGGGAAATTGGTATTTTAATTTAACCAGTGCTTGGATGTGGATAACCTGGGTACTGGTGAAACCCAAATTTCATAGGATGGGAATTGTAGTTATTGATTATGACATTTAGGGTTGATATGACTTCACCATTGGGAGAAACACATGTTTTACTATATTATTAATATTGATATGTTTGTAATGTTGATTTCTATTACATTATCCTAATGAAATGATGGCATATTAAAGGAATGCAATATACAAGGAACAAAAAGACTTTAAATGACATGCATTATGCCATGCCATGTTTACTTTCAGTGTGCATTTCCTATTTTGTTATAATTTTAGTAGTGTTATTATCTTTCATGTAGGGATAAAATAGGGTTTTCATCAAGTGGACACCAATTTCAATACATGAGGTGTATGGGTCATTATGAATTGGAATGTCGATCCACCTAATTCATCCAAAAGTTAAAAAGGGGATTAAATATACAAAGGAACTAAAGTGTATACCACCCCTTTTTTTATAAAATGGAAGTGGACAGATTATTTGAAAAATGTGTGACTATGACCTTCACTTTACCATGGTTATGGGTAGTAGTTTATGCTTCTCATGTTCTCGGGTATCTTCTATGCTTTTCTATCACCTAATCATTACACTATGAGCAGGTTGTTTGTTGTGTTGTTATTAAAGGTATTCCATGTACATGTCCTCTTTATTGATTTCATTATCTACTTTCTATATCTATTATAAATTCTTCATGAGGGGTGAAATTGGAAATATTTAGTATTATTCAACTATTACATCCTCATGTTTTGTGCCAATAGAGTGGTGATGAGAATTATTCGGATTTGGAGGGCTCTAAGCCACCCATCATGCATATTAGTGTTATTTGAGGCACCTCCTATTGATTTTCGACTGTGCATTGATGATTAGTTAAGGGATAGTTTTTTCAGGTTTACACAGTCAGTTCATGGTGCTCCCCACCCTTCCATGATTATGGTAGAACTGACATAGGTCTTTCAGAAGTAGAATCCCCCAACCTTCTTTGTGATGTAAGTCCTAGTGCTACAAATTCATGGTTAGAATCCAAGGTTTTTATATTAAATAGTCTTCAGATGCACTAGGTGTAGAGGGTCTAGCTCGCTACCTACATGCTTCATGACTCCACCATGAATTTTAGGGATGTTGTTTCTTAGTCTAAGAGTTACCAAGGTATGATCTGGGAAAACATACATATTTTTTTATATGATCACTTCCTCCCATATAATCTGAGAGTAGATCGATCTAGTGAGTTCTTCCATCTTTAGTAGGTCTATATGACCATGTTTCACCGAGATTTAGTGATTTTATCCATATTTAACTAGTGATGAATTGATGACTGTGAGTTATTTTATGGATGGTATTACGCATGATTTCCACTCACAAGTGAACATATTTTAGTTTACTACCATGAAAGATATAGAAAACAAAACCCTAATTCCAGAACGAAATCTCAAAGAAGCTGGTCCTTTGAGCCAGGGCGGTTCAGTTTTGAGATAGGGTGATGGTCCTTTAGGTAGTAGTTAATGTCGTTTCTAAACTAAATGTGGGGGTAGTGCTAGCCAAGTGACACACTACTATTCTATAGTGTTTCACTAGTGTTCCATGCTAAGGAATAAGAATCCCCAGTGCATGAGGAACCCAATCAAATGATGAGCATGTGGAAATATGGGTTACCTTCCACACTTCTGCTATTGTTTTCAAATAGCATACAATAGTAGGAGATCCATACTAGAACCTCTATCAGGTATAGGATCTGTGACACCATGTTAGGATGGAAGTTGGCCTTCTATGTGTTGGTCATACTGAGGTAGTAGTGGCCACATATGAGGCATTCATGACCCAAAACTTCAGTTTTTGTAGAGTGGGTATACTCAGGCCAGTCAAGAATTATCTCAAGGTTGTGGTTCATGCCATATGAATGTAGTGTAACAAGAGATGGATTATTAGAGTTGAGGTCCATCTATGGTTAGAGGTATTATTCAAGTGACCTCTATATTAGTTTCTTCCCTTTTTTGATATAGGATCATCATACTATTTCATATCTTATATGTGTGTGGAATGTCGTGGCATTGTTGTTGAGTACTTTTGTTGTGTTATGTCCCTAGACCCACATTTAGGTGTTAGAAAACAGGGCATACTCCAGTGTAAGGAGTTACCCCTTGAGATAGGTGGGTGTCATTTCTTTTGTGGTTTCTTTATCTTTATGATGACCGACTTCGATGAAATTATAGATATGGATTGGCTTGATCCTTATCATACCCTAGTGTATTTCTATCGCCATAGAGTGTCCTTTATATCACATGAGGGTGAGATGTGTGTACACAAGAGTGTATAGGATATCTAGGAAGATAGACTTGGACCCAACCAAACTAGGCATGGAAAAGTGGTAGCTTAGTTGGAGAGTCTCTATATGAGCATTCATGGAATGTATTTTGTAGAGTTCCAGCCTATTGTGGATCATTTTAGGGACATATACACTCATGATTTCACTAGATTAACTCATGAGAGAGAGGTTGGGTTCACTATAGATTTGATTCCAGGTGTGGTACCAGTGTCTATTACTCCATATAGCATGTCACTGATAGAGCTCTAGAAACTCAGAAATTATTTTTAAGATCATCAGGATAAAAGTTTTATCAGACCCCGGACATCACCATGGGGTTCACTAGTCATTTTCACCAAGAAGGTAGATGGAACCCAATGATTATGAATGGATTATTGAATATTGAACATTTTTATGGTGAAGAACATGTATCCACTACCTCATATAGAAGCCCTCTTCAACCAAACCGAAGGAGAATCATTTTTCTCTAGGAATTATTTTAGGTTGGGCTATCATCATGTTTGTGTGAGTCCATCAGATATACCATGTAAAATATTTTGGATCATGTATGGATTTTATGAGTACTTGGTTATATAGTTCACTCTGATGAACATGGTAGAATTATTCATGGATCTAATGAATTGAGTTATCCACCTGTACCTTGATTTCTTCATGGTAGTCTTCATATATGTCGTCTTAGTGTACACGTGCACCAGAGATGAACAATCCAATCATCTTGATACTATTCTGATTACACTATGAGATAACCCACTATATTTGAATCATAGAAAAATATAATTTTGGATCAGTAAGGTTCAGTTACTATGTCATATCAAATCTAAGTTAGTCGTATTAGTTGACATAGATAAGGTTTGCATAGTTGTTTATTAGGAGCATCTCAAGAATGTGTTTGATATATGTATCTTTTTAGGGATGGTTGGATATTACAGGTGATTCATTCAAGACTTCCCTAACATAGAATCACAATTTAAGGCCTTGACTAGGAGGGGTGTATAGTTACTATGGATTGAATCTTTTGAGATAGATTTTCAAGAGTTAAAGGGAAGAATCACTTCAGATTCGATTCTAATTCTACCGAAGTTGGAAAGAGGTTATATTTTTACTATTATAATTAAAATAATGGGTTGGGTTTAGTTATTATAAAAGGTGATTGATCCATAAAATATGGATCTCTATAGATGAGGCATCATTAGAGGAACAGTCATGCACATGCCCTCGAGCTAGCCATCATGGGTCATGCTCTATGTTTTTGGAGGCATTATTTATTGTGATAATTGTTCATTGTTTACATGGATCATAAAAGTATCAAATAAAACTCCACATAGTGAGACTTTAATTTGAGGCATCCCAGGTGGTTAGAGTACCAGTAGTCCTTAAACTTTATCCTTTATTACAAAAAAATTATGGGGAATTTTTTGGATGATGCATTGAGCCGAAAAATGTAGACAGAAGATATCATGGTGGACATAAGTGAGTGGAAGATGATGGGTATGTTTTCTGAGTTTCATTTTGAGGTTCAGGTAAATCATGGGAAACTAGTCTTGGAAGCTCTATAAGTGACATCCTCTATTCTAGAATGGGTCTCGATGTGTCATTTATCATATTACAAAGGATTCATTTTGATGGAGTGTATCACATTAGAGAACCCTCCTCTTGGTTGTTTTGTTGATGGAAGTGATACCCTGCTCTACCGTGGGCATGTTTGGGTGCCTTATGGTATACCAAAATAGCTAATGAGGGAATCTAGTTCCTCTTCTTGTACAATTAATTCAATTCATACCAAGATGTAACGGGATATGCCTCATCAGTATTGGTGGAAAGGTATGGAGAGGTAGATTGAAGGAATCATTACTCGGTGCTCCACCTGTCAGTAGGTGAAGGCAGAGTACCAGTGACATGCTGGACATCTCTAGCTTCTCTGTATTATTGAGTTAAAATAGAATGACATCACCATATACATCATGATAGGATTTACAATATCTCCTTAAGATGTGATTTAGTATAGGAAATCATTTAGAGGTTGACAAATGTCACACACTTCCTAATAATTTGGGATACCTTCTCTCTAATGAGTCTTGATGGATTTATGTTTCAGTGATAGTGAGACTTCATGGAATACTATATTCTATCATTTCATACCAATATGTATAGTTCACATCAAAGTTCTAGAAAGGGTTGTAAAAGGAACTAGGTTCACATGTGATTTTTGGTAATTTGAATCACCCTCAGACCGATGCGTAGTCTGAGTAGACATTTCATGTGTTAGAGGATATTCTAGAAGCCTATATCCTTGATTATGGAGGTTATTGGCAGAAGAATATTCCTCTGGTTGAATTTCCCTATAATAATAGCTTTTAGGAAACAATTTTTATGGATCCATATGAAGATGTATATGATAGACCATGTTGATTTCCTTTGTGATGGCTACAGTGATAGGAGAGGTAACTCTAACAGGTCCTCACCTCATTCATGAGACTTCAACAAAGGTCTAGTTGATACAGAAGCATATGGATATAGCTCAGACTTAGTAAAAGTCTTACATCGATCATCAACATATACATCTAGTGTTCAAGGTGGGAGATGGGGTCTTTCTGTGAGTATCACCTTGATTGGGTTAGAGGAAAATCAAGAAACATGGAAATTTATTATCGAGATTTGTTGTTCCTTCCAAGACAGTGTATTGAGTCGATTCATAATCCTCTATGTTTTTGTTACATTAGAGTTATTGTTCCATAAATGATATATTTCATGTATCGTGGCTCCAGCAATATCATCTAGACCTGTCTGATTTGTTTGATACAGAGGATATAGAGCTGGACGCAGATGTGTCCTTCAAGGGAAATCCAATTTAAATCATTGAACAAAACATGATGGAAATACTAGGTAGGTTAGTTCATCTAGTCTAGGTTCTATTCTATCACAAATTTTTGTTAGAATAGACCTGGGAGTGGGAGGAATATTTACATGAATAGTGACCAAAACTCTTTTTAGATGATGTCCTACAACCCCCAGAAGGGAAAATCAGGTATGAGTTGTTTTATGGAAGGAATTTTGTAGCTTCCCCGCAATATCCATATTTACATTCCATTTAAATTTTGGATAAATTATTTTAATTGTATCTATTTTTTATGACTAAGATCTTACTAGAGGTTTTGAGTGTATTCAAGGCTCATTCGAAGTCTGGAGACACGAAATGGGTGGTGACAGACTGGGATTCATAGTTAGAGGAAACCATGAATCCCAATACGCATATTTTATCTAAAACATACGATAGTAGAATGTGAGGTAAAGAGGGCCACACAATTTATCTATAACAATTTGACCCAGGCTACAAATCCTTCAATCCACCTACTGGTTTTATATAATTAGGGCATCACATGGTTGGTGTAAGGTTTGGCCAAGCATGTGGCCGAACTGTATGAACCCACATGTGTGGGTGAAAAATGAAAACTACCCTCAATGATTTTTTTCAAAACCATCATTCGTTACCCTCCATTTCTAGTTAGTTCCCTTCTTCCACTAGGTTCACACTCTCCCCTCCTCACATTCTTTGGGTTTTGAGTTTTCTCCCTCGTGTCTCTATTGTTTCCTTTACATTCATAAGCTACAAACCCATGTCAGTAATTTATAACTTCTACACTCCTTAATTTATATGTTTCTATACTATCCATTATTTTATTTTTATGCGACATAAAATTTCCCAATTTTTGGGGTGTTGAAAAATCCGTATATTTTTTATATTTTAGTCTGAATTAAAGATTTTTATTGGATGAGTGCTGTGAAACTAAGTTTAGGTAGGATGTTTATTCTTTTTACCATATTTTTGTTTCATTTTAAATTTCATGATATTATTCAAATCCATAGAAGCTTCTAGTGGTTCCCAATCCTTGTTTAATAAAATTTTCTAATGTTTTTTTCATGTCTGTAGTGACCCTATTATAAAAAGAACCTCTTCTACTGGTGTTTTACTTGTCTTTGGCCACCCCTTGTGTGTTCCATCCCAAATAGCCTATGTTTCCCTTATTCCTTGAGTTTTTTTTTCACTATGGGTGTGTGTGCTTGACCTTGGTTTAATGTTTTATAAATGTTAAATTCATTTAACAAGAGAAATTAACCATGGGTCAGATTCTTTAGGCAATGCATATGTTTAATTATTATTGTTTGGACCTAGTGTAAAATCAATATACCATTGAACATGCTTGTTGATATATGTTCTTTACCCTTATCCCATTAATTTGGATTATTAAATGTTTCCTAGGGATTCTTGTATCCTAGACCTTAATCATTGGATTAGATATATGTTATTTAATTTTTCATGTTCCCTTTCCTCATTTAATATTTATTTCTTCAGAATTTTTATTGGATGAAATTAACTTTCATGCTTTGTAATGAATGTAATCTTGAGTTATGTAAATTTAATTGATGACATATGATTAGAAGAAAGTTAATTCCATGTGAATTTTCTTGTATTCCATTTATTATGCATGGGTTTAATTGTTTATTATTTTCCATTAAAATTATTCGATTGTTTTTTGGCTTTAATCAAATGACTTGATTAGATGCTGAGCATGTGATAATGAGATACACTTTTTTCAGAATGTAATTATAAATATATTTTTTGCTTTATGACATAATTTATTTGATATTCCTCACTTGCTACAGACCAAGAGAGAACACGGGTCCTAATTTAAGGACTCAATGGATGGACTCACCGTGTCATGATGGATATTCTCAATGCATTGGGAGAAGTACTTTGGCTTTCCAGGTATGATCTCATTGGGAATTTTTACGTATAATTGTGAGTGATTCTATTTCACTAAGGGACAAACTAAGTGTGTACTGATTTAGAAAGTTGGCCACATAATGCCTTAGGTGATACCCTATCCCCAATGTGAGATACTTAGTATCAGCTCAATGTAACTATCCTATAGTGATACATGGGAAACTGTATGTGTCACCTTGGACAAACTCAGTGGTATTAGTTTATTATGAGATATAAATGGTGAGACTTGGGATTCTATTATGATTTCCATATATAGGATCATGATTCCACATTGGAATTGATGGATTAATTTACTATTAGATTATATTAGATGCATCCTTTATTATTGTTATAAGCATTTTTGTGAACATGTATTGTTTTCCTTGCCATAGTTTCATTATTATAAAATGAAATTTCAATGTAACCTCCAAGATAAAGCACAAGCTTGTGGTCTTCTTCTTTGACCCTGGTTATTTATAATGTAAAGGACTTGGCATACATGCTATGACTTGCATAGGTATGTAGTTTAGACTAGTGGCATAGGAAAAATATGAGATATAGAGCATGTTTCCATTTAGGAACTCAGGAAAATTTCTTAATTCTTTATATGTTTATCAATTTTCTTTTATTATATTGGCACACTATCTTTTATCTATTGCATGAATTGGATCATCCTAGACACCGTGGGTGTCATCCTACTGATATTTATATATCACACCCTGCTCGGGAACCATTTTTTACCCGAGTAGACTTTATGATCATAGGTATGGATAAAGGGAAACATGATTCTTATAATGATTTATTGATATGCTTTTTAGGATGGAGTTTGGGAGGAGAGGACCGAGTCTATTCATGAGATGCTGTGTTGTAGTTTTTAGAATTTTTCAGTTTTGTATATCATGTAGTATATGCTTGAACCCATATTTCCGTTGAACTCCAATTTTTGTATAGTTTCATGACATAATGAATGTCATTTTTTATATACTATTGATATTAAATTTCCACAAGCTGTTTACTTCTCTGGAAAGATATATTTTTTTACTTCTATTAGTGTATTCTTATATTAATGATTCCTCTATTTATTGTATATTATTGTCATTGTACATACACTAGTACACGAGGGAGTATTGTTTCCACAGATACAACATAGACACTTTGTGCTAGTCGACATCCTTTTGAATTCGTGGAGTTGTTCTTCTAGACATGTATCCCACTATCTCGGGGCACCATTGACTTGCAACAATGGTGGGATGATACAAAAATCATTCTTCCTAAACTGGGAAAGCAAAACATATGAACAGGTGATCGCTGATGCTCGGTAATTTTAAACATAATATATATTAATCAATGATCATAATTGGGAATATGATAATCATAAGGGCATGCAAATATGATCATATCTTAAACTAATACTACCCAATCAGTCAATGGTCATTAATCATAAATCATGGAATAAGTATTTTTCACAACAATAGACATAATTCAAGTGTGTGGAATAATAAATAATTTACCATGATACCTGAGAATGTATCATAATCATAATAAATAAGTTTTTCTTCATACACATAGGCATATAAAATCACATCCTTCTTCAACATTTACTCCCAATACTATCATTGTGGAAAATTTACGGTAAGAGAAATGCCTACCTGGTCATTTTTGAAATTAAATTTGGTGTAACTTCCATTTAGTTAACTCTATCATATATTATGAAATTTATTAACATTTTCATCTCTTTGGATTTTTTTACCTCATCAAATCTTAATAGTTTATTAAATTCATCATCTTTTTTGAGTTTATAAACCCTATAATCTTTACCCAATGCATAGGAGGGATATAACAGACCCACCCATTATCATGAGATATATTAAGATCACCCTTCACGTAATCATAATCCATACATGTGAGTGTCAGAAGATTCTTAAACATTCATAATTTAATCATAGAATAACCCATGGAATGTAAACATGTTTCATAAAAATCACATCATCATCATAATAAACCATCCAGAAAAAGAATATAGATATTAACATTGGATGAAATCCATAATAAAGCTTCAGAAAAATGAAATTATTTTGATATAGATGAAAATACCTTTATAATATCAGTTATTAATTTATTGAGGAAAATAAAATTTTCAGTTTTAAATCACAAATTTAAAATATAAAAATTTACAAAATAAAAAGAAAAATATTTTCTTTGAAAAAATAATGGAATGTAGTAAAGAAATATTCTAGGAAAATATAATTCCTAATGGTGGGAAAACCCATTCATGTGGTTTTCTTTAAAAAAAACACTCCTTCCAAATTTTTAGTTTAAATGAAAAAAACCTCATCCAAAAAATGAAAATAATATTATTTTTAAAAAATTATTAAAATTCATGCTTGGATAAAAGTGGATTTAAAAAATATATGGGGAATAGTAATTTTTTTTGTTGAAAGCCCTTTAAATAAAATATTTTCATGGAAGTAATATTTCTCTAATCAAAACGAGAGAAATTAAATTTTTATTTAAAAATGTTCATTCACTCATTCCATTATTAAAGGGAGGAAAGGGAATGTGAAGAAACCCATTTATTTTTTGATTTGTTTGAAAGATATTGATAAACCCCTGGTTATTGGTGTATTAGGGTTATTTTATTTGTTGATAACCTTCCTTATGTTTCTCAATAAGTTTAAGGATGATTGATCTGATTTCAATGGATTTATTTTTTAAGGAAGAAAGAATCGTGATAATAGAATATAATTTGAAATGCGATAGAGGTTTCTTGGAGAAGTTAATTTTTTTATAAAGTTCATACTATATCCATGTAGATGAATTGGTTAATAAAAAATCCATGTAAGCGATTCACATAGAAATCTATGCTTTATAGGAAAATCATGTAGCTAATTCAACCATGTAACTAAATTAATCATGTAGAAAAATGATTGGAATAATGTTCATTAGAAGTCACATGGCCATTTTAAATGATGTATTATAATGAGTCATGTATCTTAATTTATGATGGTATCAATGTTTCTTATTTATAATGTAGATGAGTACTGACTTAAATATGAAAATATTCTACATAGAAGATTTTGGTTGAAAACTAAATAGCCAATTTTTTTTCCACATAGAGGATTCATATTTCTTTCTATATATGAATTGATATTCCAAAATATTCCAAAATTTAAAATCTTCAATGAAAAAAATTATAACAATTCTTTAATGTGTTTTAATGATTTTTTAATCATGGTCATCAGTTTTTAAGCCATGATTCTAGCATGTTTTTATGGATTTTTTCTGAAACACTTAAGGAGAAATAAATGATGATAAAATTTTAGATATCATAGTATAATAAGAATATTGATATTATGGGATATCATAATATAGATATAATGGGGAGAAATAATGTTGACATCATAGTGAATTTTGTATATGTGTCCACTACGGGGTAGTAGAAAAGGGAGAGTTGAGATCGTGGAGTGATTAATGTACACATCCAATTTTTTGGTAATTTAACAGAAATAACAAGAGTGCTATAGTAGATATATATAATAGGAAAATAGATAAAGGAAAAAATCAGTAGTGAAAATAATTCATGAAAGATTATAAGTCATGAAGAAAAGAAGACGAAGATGATTCTTAAGCTAAGGTTAAATCTTTATCAATCAACATCTGATGAAACATGAAAGTTTAGTAGAACTATTTTGAAGCTGAGAATTTTTTTGTAATGAAATAACTAACTACATAATGAGAGATTCATTCATACATAATCTAGAGGCTCATGGAATTAGATCTTCATCTTTTTATTTAAAGAGACCTAGTTTATTTGGTTATCTTATTTATAGTGTTATCATAATTAATTCTATAGTGAAATTTTTTGATATTGGGTGTGATCCTTGAATTATGTGGTGTTATTTCACATGAATTTATGAAAGATTATTTCAGTATGGGTTATAATGAAAATAATCCATGGTTGGTGGTATTAACTATCCATGATAAAGATTAGGATTTCTTATTGGATCCAAACCTTGTAAAAATTGTATATTCCTTGATCATTGATTTTATACATGATCATGTGGGGATAAATTTTTCTATATAGTGTGGATGGAACTCTAATAACTTGAAATTGTTTATTTATTTTTAAAATAAATTATAAAATCATATCCCACTGATTAAACCCCCCTCTCAATATAGTAAACTGATTATACCTAGCACTTCAATCGGCATGAGATCCTATTTTAATATGTAGGATCTAAGAATTTAATCTTTGATTTGTGGATAAAATCAATAAGGATAACAAATTGGGTGTACAAAAATTTAAATGTGAAAATTATCACAGTTGAAAAAACTGAGTATTTCTATATTTGTTATCTCTTAGTCTGGATGATTATGATGTAGCAACATTGGGTTCTCCACCATTCATAAATGATGGTTAGATGAAATTTTTTACAAGAAAAATATTGAATTGGGTGGTAAGGTGAAAAATTCCATTCTCATTTCATTATCAAAGAAATTTTACACAAATGTTAGGAGTCTAAAGACTGTAAAATAAATCTAGGATAAGTTAGAGTGTTGTTATAAAGGAAATGAGAATGTGAAAGAGGAAAATCTATAGATTTGAAAAATAAAATTTGATTAAATTAAAATTGAATAATGTGAATATGTTGATGATTTCATTATATGACTAAATGAAATTTCACAAAATATTTAATGTTTCAGTGATAAACATGATGATTTTACAATTGTGATGAAATAGATAAGAAAAATCCTAGATATATTTTATCCAAAAAATTCTACACTTGATGATAGATAAGATATTTCTCCTAATGAGATATATAATATTATCACATCTTATAAAATATGAAATATTTAGGCATTCTAAAAAAATGTAAAATAAGAGATGACTTTTGAAAACAATAGAAATATGAAATTTTTTAATGAAGAAGATGTTACTGAAATAAGTGATTCAACGAATGAAATTTAATATAAAAGAGTTATCACGTTCATTTATGAAGGATTTCATAATGGATAATCAAGAAAAATGTACATTCCCTAGTATATTTTGTAAAAGTCATGGTCTTATATAATATTCAATTAATTATCAAAAGAATAAAGGTGGAGTTGATGAATCTAAAAATAATCAAAAGCCTCAAGGAAAGAATTAGAGGAAAAATCAATAGAAACAAAAAAAGTAGGTAAAATAAAGAATAAATTTAAAATAAAAAAAATAAAAATATGATTAGAAACGAAGGGGAAACTAATATTATACGATGGAATTATTTTAATTAAGAGACAAAAAAAATAATTTGAAATTTTATTGCTCATGTTAAAAAAACAATTTATTCATCCAGTGGTAATGATGTAGATTCATGACTAAAATTTAATTAATATATATTCAAAGATAAACATGAGGCATTTCATCAGTATAACACCAAGATGTGAAAAAGAATAATATTTTTGTAAAATAAAATATGAAACCTATTGATCAGAAATGTGAGAAAGATAAAAGGGAGACAACTCTTACATAATAAAATAAAATACACTAATTGAAATATGTGTAATGTGATTATATTATCAAAAAACTTGAATAAAAACAACATTTTAATGATAAAACTTTATCAATGACCTAATCAAAATGTATAGAAGTTAAGAAATATCTAAAAAAGTTAAAGGATGAGTTCTAAAGCTCTGTTAATGTGAAAGGAGAATCCTCCAAATATACTGGAAAATTTATGGAAAAATTATCATTTGAAAAATACATTTCCAAAACAACTGACACTAATAATGAATTTTTAAATTATTAATCTTTGAAAAATATAGAAAAATAAAAATGGAGAGAACTTTCATAAAAAATTAAAATATTAAAGAAGAAAATTTAATGGAATTTCTTTTCCTAATAAGAGACAAAATCATACTCTACCAGTTCAACGAATCTCAATTTCTAGATAGAAATATTTTGGATATAGCTCTTGTTTTTCAAGAAAATTCAGATTTCTAGTTTATTCATGGTGTTGCAGATTGTCTAGACATAATGTTTATATGTGATGGTATAACATGTCCTTGGATGACGAAATTAAAGAACCAAAGGGGAACATTTCCAATGAGAAGAAATAAAATTCATGAATGTGGCATGATGATATAAAAATCGGTTACATGATGAAAACTGAAAATAGATTGGATTAAATTGATGATTTATGTAGAAGATGTGATTAAAAAGGTACATAGATTTGAAAATTCATGACTATATTACTCATTCATTTCCATCTCAAATATAAAGAGAAATTAGTTCCAGTTTCTAATGAGTAAAAAGTTTTCTTAGAAAAAATTATTTTAAAGAAATTAAGAAGTCAATTTAATGGATACTTCATAGTTGAGGTTCCTATCACATGATTATTGATACTAAAATTATAAAGAAACTCGTGAAACAGGAAGTTGTTTTAGTAAATTTTTATAATAACTCTTATTTGAAAATGAAAGTAATTAGAACAACTCAAAATGGAAATTATAATTAGAAATTGGATGATTTTCTTTATGTTTAAGGAAAAAATAAAACATTATGAGTGTTATAAAACTTTTTGATAGTATTCATGAATTATATTTCAAGATAAATACATGAATCATTAATGCATAAGTGAAGGATGATCTATCTCTAAAAATATTATAAGAAATGGAATCATATTCTTTATGATTCTTCTAATACATGCTACTTGAGTATGAAATATGAGAACATGTTATGGAATAATGCATTTGGAAATATTTGAAATAGAATCCTATGAATGATTGTGAAACATTAAATCATAAGAGATTTAAATAATTTGAAGAGATATTAATATGGAATTGGTGGAATATGTTATAAGGCAAAGATAACTGAGAATAATTCAATGAATGTGGATATTACTTCCAAAAGACCATTGAAGCTAGTTCACATAAAAATTTTTAGGACCATAATACAAAATTATATCCATGGTAATCGTTATTTCATTAATTTCATAGATTAAATCACTTGGATGACTAATACCTTCTTCATTAAGCACATGTCCAAGGCTATTTAGAAGTTTAAAATGTTTTAAAGGTAGGTTAAAAATAAGTTCAGCATTTGTATCAAAAAACTGAGATTTGACAATGGTATAGAATATACTAGTGATATTTTTGAAACATATCTTGTAAAACATGGAATTATAAATTAGTATAACACACTGTATAAACCACAAAAGATTGGTGTTGCCGAGATGAATAATAGGAGCATTGTGGAAATGGGAAGAACAATGCTGGTTGAGAATGATGTTTCAAAATACATCTGGAGATATATACTATATATTGTTGTTCATATTCATAATAATTGTAAATTTATACCTGAGACCCATGATACAACCTATGATATGTGGTACCAAAATAATCTTACAGTGAAATATTTCATGGACTTTGGAATTCCTTGTTATATTAAAATTAAAAGAAGCATGCTGGGAAAGTTCAAAGAAAATTTTGATGGTGGAGTCTTTATGGGATTTTTATCCAATGAAAATGGATACATATTTTAGAATAAAATATTTCATATAATTATTGAGTTTTCATATTTTAATATTTATTAATATTTAATAAAAAAAATCTTGTAAATTCAAGAATATTTTGGCTAGCCTTTACAAATCAACGAGTATATTTCCTGATAAATGGGAGGAAATATTGTTGAAATAAGACCAAATATTATTGGTGCGAAATTGTAATTTCACATTACAGATGATTAAGAATATTTTGAGGATTAAAATAACTTTTATGTAATAATGAAACATGTAAACACTAAGAATATCATTAGGAATCAGACTTCTCCTATTTAGATCAGAATAAGACTTAGAATTATGAACCAAAAAGATCATGTATCACATGATGAACCTAGAATTATAGATGAGGCTATTAAATATGAATATTGGGAAGAATATATGAATGGATAACTTAATCAAATTGACAGACACCCTATATGGGAATATTTTCAAAACCAAAATATAAAAATGTGAATGGTACAAAATGGGGTTTCATGAACAAAATGAATAAAAAATGTGAATGAACTCAATACAATATTATACTTGTTTAAGGTTATTCTCAATTTTTTGGCATAAAATTATAGGTGACTTTTCCTCTAGTTTCTAGACTAAATACAATAAAATTTAGGTCATAATTGGTATCATAAAGGCATTAAAATTTTTTACAGATGGATATAAATTTTGTGTTTTTTAATATATACCTTGAAGAATAAGTTTTCATTGAAAAAAGGATTTATTCATGAAAATGATGGAATAATTTTATGGAGATTAAATATTGATTTGTATGTCTTGAAATAGGATCCAAGGTCCGGGTAATCTAATTTTTTTTATTTTTTGAGAAGAGTGGTGTTTCTCAAAGGAAATATTAATAACAACTTATACATGAAGAAGGATTCCTCAGACACACTAATAGTGATTTTATATGTGGATGAAACAATTTTTCCCATAAATTATAGTTTCATAAGTGTCTAATTCTAAAAAAAGATGCGTAATTAATTTGATATTTCTTTGTTGGGAGAATTAAACAATATTCTTGTATTACAAATTGATAGGAATTATGATTATTTATTTATTTCACAAGAAAATTATTCCATATAACAAATTAGAAAGTTTAGAATAGAATATTATAAATAGGTTTATATACCTATATTAGTTGGAACAATGTTGATCAAAGAATAATAAGGTATAAATTTTGATTAGAATAAATTTAGATGCATAACTAGAATACTTTTATATCTCACAGCATTCAGACCTAATATTTCCTTTTTGGTTACAATATGTACAAGGTATCAAAGTAAACCAAATGAGTCACACATTATTTAAAAATAAAAACATTATGAGGTCTGTAAAAGGATGAGTGAATTTTAGCCAACACTATAGATGTATTTCAGATCTAAACATTCTTGGTTAGACAAATTCATTTTAGGACGGTGGTTGTATAGAATTTAGGTCTACATCAGGTAGATTTTCCTTAATTGGTGATGGTTGTGTTATTTGGTATAGTAAGAAGTAGAGTTCAAAGACCCAAAGTATAAATGAATTGTAGTATGTGGTGTTTACACAAGTAGTCAAACAATCTTTATGGATGTATGTTCATAAAGTTGATTTGGGGAAAAAATTAAACCAATTAAAGATTAATTTCTTAAAATAGAAGTGATATTGACATGTCAAAAATCCAATTAAACATTATCAGTATAAATATATGAACATTTAATATCATTTTATCAAATAGAATATTAATTTAGGTGAAATAAACTTTTATATATTATCTTGAATTAGAATCTTGTAGATATCCTTACAAAGGTAATTCCATATGAGAGAATTTTGGAATTACTACTGAAATTTCATGATCAAACTTCCCCACAAAATTGAGAATATATTTATTTGTGACCCCCCAATGCATTGTATTATTATTCCAAATGGGGATAAATTTTTGTGATGAAGTGGTAGTGTAACAAACATGGGGGGTGTGAATATGGGAAGTATTAGTTTTGGAGAAATCTTATTTAACTCACTCAAAAAATATGCTTGTAACTGAGGGATATATAAAAAAACTAAGTTATACTATAATGTGGTTTCAAGAAAAGTATCGTTGATATAGCATATAATTTTTTTTTTCATATTTTATGTCAGGGTTAGTTATGCGATTTCAGCTTCTTGTTAATAAATCTAAAGGGGATATTGAATAACCCCATGGATTTGTGGTCTGGTTTGTAAATGATTGATGATTGAATGGTTCTTGGTGATTATAGGTTATTTTATTTGTTTATGAAATTTATTGAGGTGATTAATAATTATAAATATTCTTGATCTTTTTTTTATGGATTTAAATATCCTAGAATAAGGTTTCATGATGCTAGAATGTGATTTTAGAAGGGATGGAGGTCGGATGAAGCGGTTCTATTTGAGTTTTAGTGTATACTTGATCCATGTAGAAAAGTTGGTGAATTTAAAATTAACATATGAAATTCATGTAGTCATTTATTCTATAAAAGAAAAATCACATAGTAGATTTAAACATGTAACCAAATGTTTCATGTAATTACCTATAATTTTGTCGATGGAAATTCCCTTCTTATAATTATTTAATGTAGTATAAAACAAATACAGAAACCAACTAAACATTATTATCATATATAATGAATGATACATTTGTACTAAAATAAACCAATAATAATTCCAAATATTATAGTGATTTAATAAATAGAAAATAAGATAATATCAATTGGATGGTTTGGATCTGTTCGATCCTATAGAATGACCACACTCACGAACAATATTGTAGAAATAAAATATAATGTTAATAATTAAATTTTAATTTAGAAGAGAAAATTATATATAACCTTCATTTAAAATATAATTTAATGAATAATTAATGGAATAATTGGTATTTATTCGAAATAGGGAACACATATTACTATTGGAGTATTAATCTGGCCATTTTAATTATAACCTATCTCTCGGAATAGTAACCTGGTCATTTGAATAGTAAAATTACCATTAAGAATAGTAATATAAATCTTATAATATTAAACTCACCTATGGTAATGTAAAATAATATTTTTGTATCTTAAATATTGAATATATTACATACATATATCATTGTATAATAAAATAAATGTTTTAAAAATGATAAATTAAGTTTTAGTATTTTTGTAAAACAAACATGTATTATTTGGAATTATATTTTGAATATAATTATTTAAAATAAAATTTATTTTCCTAAAATGGATTCATAAGTTAAAATCATGTTTTATAAAAATTATAAAATAATTTTATGAGACCATAATAAATGTTGTATAGGGTCATGGAATTGATTATAATATTAAAATCAGAATTTTTTGAATTATTGAATATTTTATTTAAAAATTAAATTTCATATATATTGATTTTTTTGACAAAAATGTATTATATTTTTTAAATATAGATTAAAAATAATTTTTAGGGGTAATTTTTGTGATTTTTCTAAAGTAGATAAATTTTTGTCGAATAGTGAAACATGACATTTTACAGTACTTAACATTATAAGCCAAATACATGAAGTTTTGAGTCACTCGTTATTTAAAAACCCATTATTTCATAATAACATGACCTAGTTACATTATATAGTTATAATAATCAACACTAGTTATATTTTTTAGCCAAAATAATAAATTAATGAATAAAATAATAAAAAACACCCCTCTCCTCCCCTAATAAATACCACCCCTTCTCCTCACACATTCTAACCCTAGGAGATTTACAATATTCTATAAAATTACATTAAAAATCCTCTTAACTTTGTTCTATTTTTTATGGTATCACCAAAATACTAATTCCAGGGTCCATAATGAGTTCCTCAAGGAGACCACATTCAATAGGTAAAATCATCCATCTATATCCTTTAAATTCATTCTTTCATCCTGCTTATCCTCAGCCCTATAAAATGGGGCAAGATAAATCCAGTATCATATTTATACTATATTATTATTTTATTAATGTGCTATCCAGGTTTTAATATCTTCCCTTTTCCTTTTATTCTAAAAACAAAAACATCGTATGTGATTTGTTGGTTCACCGCCTTCATGGATGATGAGTTTTAGTTTCCCATTACCACTTTCATGTAAGTTTTCAAATTCACATATAATTTTACAAAATTACCTATATATATTATATATATAGTCTCAAATTATATAATTAATATATATTTATAATATTATATAAAATCAATCCTTTTCAAGATGGGAAGTAAAATTAGAAAAATAAAAAAACCAAATTATGTTGAGTTTTTACTAAAATAATCATCCCAAGATATAAAAAAATTATATTTGGTACCACTATAATTTATTTTAGGTCATTTATACTATTTAACTAGGCATATTAAGTTTTATTCAAATTTTACAAGAATATATATAATTATCCACAAATGATTCGACCATGAAATCATGAAGCGAACGCACCCGAAATAACATTATTGATCATTAAAACTCATCAAAATGGACATAATTGAACATAAATAATTTATAATAAATAATATATGTGTGTAATAGGTTATTAATTAATTAATTAATGACTCTAATTTCATTATCTTGTAAATTAAATTCATGTTAAGAACATATTTAAACAAATGGTAAGGGATCTCTCAGAACCTCTATTTTTTCCTTTGGGTTATGCTTTCTCTATCCTTTCTCTAATGTACATCTTATTTATTATTATATTATTATACTATATTTTTTATATGTTTTAAATATATGTATCTAACTAAATTAAACATTATTTAATGGGGAAATAGATTTTTTAAAATTGTCCCTTATCAATTCCTCCTGACAAACAAATCCGAATAAGAGAAAAATTCATTGTTTCTTAACAACAATCTAGTAAACTACGTAAAATATTTTAATACACCAATATTTTATAAAATAACTCATTATATAATGAAAAAAAAAATTTATTTCACTTATATATTTATTCTATTACCTCTTTTAAATAATATACCTTTTTCCTTAAAGCCCTACTTAATTGGAACGTTTCCAAAGTTACATAACCACTATTTTCTCATGTTTACACTTCATTTGGGCATCACCTATCCTAATATATGACTATTTTTTCTTCATGAATATCCAGTAATTATTTAATCCTGTATTTCAAGAAAACCATTTTGATACCCCCTTTGGTTATGATTAAAAAATCTATTTCTTTCTATGGGTAACCATTATGTTCATTCCCTATGGTAGAATTATATAGGGGGATCACATATACATATACATGTTATGATGGGTGAGACTAGTTAGAGCTATAATGAATTGGGTAATGATTTGGTCACATGTGACCTTATTTATGGGATTAGGGAGTAAAAATTATCCATTAGAAGACTCTTTCCACCATGTGATATAGTCTCTGCGGTTATCCCTGTCTTATGCTTAGATCATTAGAAATGTTTTTTCAACATTACTATGTTTACAGGATAATATGATTCCATGTTTTTTATGTTATGCCTCCATATGTTTAATTAGGATCCATGCTTTTTATTTTATTAGGTTATGAATTTTGACTCATGTGCCTCAATTTATTTCAATTTTTGTTCTCTTACTAAGAATTTTAGCTCATCCATTTAGTCTATGTATTCTCTAGGTTATAATATTGAGATTTCGGATCTTAAATGAATTTATTAGAATAGTATTGAGATTAATAAAAACCTATTTTATTCTAGTTTAATGTTCTCAAATTATGTATCTTGTCTTCCAAACGAACTATACTCTTTTATGCCTGGTTTTTATTTTATGGATAATAATACCTAAAATAATGTAATAATATGTGTAAAAGGTCCATCTCACCATATTTAACATATTTAAATGATTGATGTTTCCATTTCTAGAAGTCGCATAGCTATTTTGAGTGATATATGTGAATGAGTCACCTAACCAAATTTCAAATGAGAATGATGTATCTAATTGATGGAATAGTTGAATATTTATTATTATAGGTGAAAATTCTATGTGGATGATTTTTGTGGAGAAATATATTGAGAATTTATCTCTATATAGTAGATTCAGAGTTTTCCATATTCATGGATTTCAAATTTTCATGGTTTCAAAATTGAAATATTCTGATTAAAAAAAATTATTATGATGATTTAATGGTTTTGAATGATTCCATAATCATGGTATTCAGTTTTCAATTCATGATTATATCAGGATTTTAAGGGGGGTTTCCATTTCATAAGGATAATAAAATGAACATTCAATTTTAGAGATCATAGAGTGATCACAATATAGAGATAATGGGGTGATCAGAATATGTAGATCATGGGGTGATAAAAATATGGAGATCATGTAGTGATCAAAATATAGAAATCATGGATCATTTTATATATGTGTCCACTATAGTGTATTAGAAAAGAGATAGTGAATATTTTATGGTGATTAATATACATGCATTCTTTTTTGTAACAGAATAGAGAGATGTAGAGAGCTTTAAAATATATATATAAGGGGAATATACAGAGATGAGAAAAAGTAGAAATGAAAATGATTAATGAAATATTCTTCTAAATGATTAGAAGATATAAAAAATGAGGATCCTAAAGTTGAGTTTTAATATTCAGTGATAAAAATTTGATGAAACTTGATACATCATGAAATCTATTTTGAGTCTGAACTTTTTTTTACTATGAAACACAATACCAATCCTTTTTTAGTTATTTGTAATATTTTTTGGGGGCTCTTGGAAGTCGATCATTATATTTTGATGATAAGGATACAAGTTTTATTCAACAATATTTTTCATTTTTATCAAAAAAATCCCCATCACGATGTGGTGTTATTGGGTGTGGCACCTGGAATTTATGGTGGTATGCTGCATGAATGAATGTAATAGGATTTCATTTGGTGGTATAGTGAAAATAATCTATTATTAGGGGGGAATAACCATCCCTGGAAAGGAGTAAGATTCTCCATTGGAGATGAACCTTGTAAAAAATGTTTTTTCCTTAAAAATTCATTTTATGAATGATTTTTTGAGGATTATTTTTTCTATTTTGAGTGGAATTTATTATAACAAGTAACAAAGGTTTATTTACATTTTAATGAAATTGTAAAAATAATCCTCTACATATTCAACCCTTCCCCTTTCATTAGAAGAAACTGAACCTACCAGTAACATAATAAATGAAATAATAAAATCATTAGAAATAACCATATGAGAATAAAAGACATAAAATTTTGGATATGTAAACCATATAAATTTATCATTTTAAATTTAAGTATAAATAATCCGTGAAAAAATGGTATGGTAATGTAAAAATCTTACCACTTTGATAACATTTGATTCATAAATCCCATAAAAGAAATGACTTCAAATGGAAATTTAAGTACAATGAACATAAGGATATCCATGATATAAAATATATAAGGGTTAGTAAATGCATCTCATAACCATAAATATGTGACTGACATGAACCATGTATCAAAGAAACAATAATGACTAGAAGAAACCTTATAACTTTGGTAGTCTCTAAATCAAAACCTCATAAAATATAGAACCTTATATGGATTATAAAATCATGATAATTTTCATGAAAATAATCATAAAATACATTAATGGTAAGTATATACACCACATAAAATAAAAAATTGGTGATTATGGAATGTGTATCATGGAAATTAATATAAAATGGGAATCCCTTACGTTTTCTTTGACTTGGTTCATAAGAACTCTAACCTCCATTATAATAAAGTTATATTTATTATAATTATATAATAGAAAAATATTCCTAATTATCATATTATATCTTTTTAACACCTATTAATTATCAATTCTCTATTAATGTAGTTATTTTGTTTCTAACTTCTTTATTTCTCATATTTGTTTTTGTTAGAAAATTATGGTACATGCATTCTTATTGTGTTTTTATCATCTAAAAACTCATAATAATGAAATAAATATCCAACATATCCATTATATACAAATTTTTAACCATTCATATAAATCTATGATGAAAAATGTACCATATCACTCCAGCGATATAATAATCTATACATACACATGACTGATGTTTCCGCTTTCTGATGGATGGAACAAAGGAAAGGTAAATAAAAATTAAACTTTATAGAATTATTTTTATCATAGAAATTATATATATACCCATTAAATATATTAATATTTATATCCATGTAAAGAAAAAAATGAAAAATGAATCACATCACTTCATTGAGGTGATAGTCCACATGTACGAACGAGTGACGTTATCGTTTTCCAACAGATGTGATTGTAAACATTTAGATAATACATTACTATTAAAAAGATAAATTATATATTAAATTTCATATATATAAATTTAATCCATGACTACAACTAACCAAGAAATGTGGTGATGTAAAATGAATCATATTGATACATGGAGGCAGTATACCACATGTACTCACGAGTGATGCTTTCATTTAATTTGTAATGGAGAAGAGGTACCCTGAATGGCCCGAATGCCTTCATTTTTATTAATTTTTTTGGTAAACCCCCTTTCAAGGGATGATTGGGTACCCTTAAAATCCCCCCAAGTTTAGATATTATATGGACCACAGGATTAAGAGATTACATGACCCGAAGGTCTTAGGAAATGGTTGTTACCTTATCATAATAAAATTTCAATAAATTTATGATACCATATTAATCATATTATTAATTATAAAATAGGTTTATATAATATTAAATAATAAATAAAATTTAAATATCTTAGTTATGTTTTATACATGTTCTCTGAGAGACCTCATTTGTGTTACACCTTAACACTTGAAAAATTGGTCTTAGAAGAATAATGGAAGCTCTAGGATGATGTGAGGGAATCTACGAACATCTTAACTAGATATTTTAGGATCTAGAAGATATTTTTTTTGAATAACTGAGGATAAGAGGATCTATTGTTTTAGTTAGGGGAAAGACACACAAAGAATTTCTTAAACGAATTCAATAATATATGGTAAGTATCATGAGAAAGGTGAAAAATGAAAATGAATTAAAATAATAGATTATTTAATTTTTAGTATATTAATATAATATTAATTATTCATGTTTACATCCTATTACTACATTTATCTCTTAGTTTACCCCCAAGTAAACCCATTTTAACCCTAACCATAGTAACCAAATTTTAATGTTATTTCAGTTCATTATGAAGAAAAAATCAAGTTTAACAAATTAAATTATAATAACTATTATATTTAAAAAATATAAATCCATTTTACATTATTAAATTTCTATAATAGGTAGAATTTAATTTCAGATAAGCTTTCAAAATGCAATGAAACCCCATTTTAGATGCATTTTAGCATGAAAATTAATATACTTCCATTCCTTTCCCAGTAAGAAACATAAAATTAATGTTAAAAAATATGATTGAATATATAATCTATAAATTTAAGTAAAAAATTAATTAATATAAACTAATTTAATTTATTGATATAAAAACAAATTTCTCATATAAAAATATTTTTTAGATAAATTGTTTCAAAGCCAATAAATAAATCCATATAAAGAAAAAATATAAAGATTATTCCTATGTAATTAATTGGATTATTTTCAATTAAATTATATTTATGTAACCTTAAGATAAAATTCCAAAAATAATGGAACTCTTACTTAAAAATAAATAATAGTTTGACAGAAGTCAGTATTTTCACTATTCATTGAAAAATGAATCTTTTTAGAAAAATACTAAAAAATCACACTAATATAATTTTTACATTATGAAATAATAAAAATCTTTATTAAATCAGATAATATTTATAAAACTGGTATAAATTAAATATAATATTAGTTCAACAAGTGTAATAAAACCCATTTTTGAAGAAATCGTATTTATAAAAAAAATGACTATGGAAAATTGAGGTTTTATTATTATGAAAGAATAAAAAAATTTATTTATTTAAAACCATTTTAAATATTTTCCCAGTTTGTTCATTATTTTTTACATATTCCAATTTAATTTCTAGGAAATAATGATCACATTTAATTAATATTATTTCTATTATATATCACTATTCTCTTAAAACATGAAGGTGTGTGTTAAGAATGATATTGGGCATCAAATTCTTTTGAAACTAATTTTCAGGGTGATACATTTATAGGGATAATGAGACTAGAGGAATAGTTCAGTCCGTATTAATATTATGGATCTAGGTAGGATGATATCATAATATGCTACTAAATTGGAAAATGAATTTTCTTATAACAAAAATTTCTCTAGTAAATGTTGAATTTATGGAAGTGTTCCAATACAAAAAATTTAGTATACCATAAAAGAGGGATGTTGATTTTTCTATTAACGTGGTAAAATGTTCATAGCCTATATATATTACCTCCCACTATATGGTTCTAGCTAAACTCAGGGAACTAAAAGATCTATTGAATGACTAAATTTTCAAAGGCATTATTCAACCATGTGTGCCACCTTATGTTTAACCAGTTCATTTCACTAATAATTCCAATGAAACACTTTTCTTGTGTGTTGGTTACTATAATTAAAATATGGTTATATTCATGAATTTTTTTTATCCTTCATTGTAGGATTATATGATCAATTAAATGGGGTTAAGTGGTTCTCTATGATTAATAATCATTCCTGTTTCCACCTACTTAGTATAACCAATTCTAACATTCCAAAGACCACATTCAGGATCAGATATGGACACTTTGAGTATCTTTATATTCCATTTGGATTGAAAAAGTATCTTATTGTGTTTATGGAACTGATATAAATTATTTTCCACAAAAGTATCGACTTTGTAAATATGGTATTTTTAGATAAAATAAGGGTTTATTAAAAATTCAAGGAGGATCATTTTTTTATTTTAGAGTAGTTCTTGACATTTTTATGAATCACAAACTTTATACTAAGTTATTAAGTTTCCAATTTTGTATTTGGTAGGTGAATTTCTTGGGGAATGTGGTCTCATAGCGTAATATTTTAGTTAATCTTGAAAATTTAAAGTTTTTATATAATGGGAGAAACTAAAGAATGTATTAGAGATTTAGGGATTCTTATGTTTAGTAGGATAGTTATATAATTTCATAAAACATTTATCTAAGATTGATTCTATGTTGACAACTCTCACTCAAAAAAAGTGACTTTAGTTTTGGATTTGAAATATATGTTTTCCTTTGATTATTTTGGGAACTAGTTGACATCAAATTTAGTGATGACTCTAATAGAGGATGTGTATGTATATTAGGTCACTTTTTATGTTTCGGGTTTGGGGGATGGTTGCATTCTAATACATAGTGATCACATGATTCATTATGGTTCGTTACAACTTCATGAACATGAGAAGAACTATCCCATAGATTATCAAGTAATCACATCCATAATTTATTATCTTAAGAGTTGGTGACACTATGTTTTTTGGAAAAAGTTTAGCAGTCAACTTTGATCACAAATTATTGAACTATATCATTTTTTAGAAAGATTAGAATGTTTTATTGATGGTATTGGTGAAGTACTTGAAATATTTTTACTTTTTCATTTCCCATAACCTTGGGAAAGGTAATTTTAATATTTATTCCCTTAGGTATAAGTTACCATTATAGGTTGTGATGGAGTCATAATAGTAGTGGAATCCTATGAAACTCTTTATCACATGCATTTGTGAGTCTAGGAGAATGATACCGTGGTTCTTTCTGGTGAGTTTTCCATTAAAATACACCCTTATTGAATTTATTCTATATAATTAGTATATTGATAATGAATTACGAGTCATTATTAATTATATATATTACGTTGATACCATCTATGAAATGTTTATATCTTCATTGGGAAAACATTTATTTGAGAAAAGTATTGCTGTTCTATCAACAATGATAAAGGATGTGATGGGGGATTTTCATCATTCCTAGTGGCTAGTACACCCATGCCCAACTAAGATGTTTTATGATATATCCCACAATTTTTGGTTCATATGTATGAAATAGGAAATTAATCACTTTTATCACACATTGATATATTTTTCATCAAATCATGGTCGATCATCAATGTTATTCAATCCTTATTCAATACATTCTTATGAATACGTGGATGTTTTGTGAGATATAAATGGATTTTGTTTTTATTTTTTCACATAATACACAAGGAAATAATGTGATTTTGGTTCTTATTGACTGAATGACCAAATCATCTCTCTTTATTCCTATTCAATGTATTAATAAAATTAGGAATTTAAGAAATATATAAGTGAAAGATATTTTAAACTTGCATGGAGTTCTATCCTTAATTGTTTTTATTAGGGATCCCTAATTCAAATTTCAATTATTGAGAGTCCCTAAGGATCTGATCAGATCCTAGGTGAAGTTGATTATATCATACCATCCTCAAAGAGATAGAAAAAATTAGTTATATAGATTCTTGAAGACAGTTTCATGCTTTCTTCATTCAATTTAGAGAATAATGGGATTGAAACATGTGTTTGATTGAGTTTTCCAAAAAAACAATAGCTAAAATTAATCCATTGAAATTCATCCCTTTCATTCCACGGATATCATTCCTTATAAGTCATTACTTTTTTCATAGATTGGTGAACATACCCAGATGGAATGTAGCACAGTCCACGAGATGACTATGAATATCTAGATGATTCTTCCAACGTTGGTGCTGATTCAGAGATGGTATCAATCATACGAAAATAGAGATTTACATAATTCAGAGTTATAAATTTATGACTGCGTGTTCTTGATAGACTCACCTTGGTTGGGCCACCAACTGATAGAAAGGAAATGGATTTTGGCACTATGATTCATTAGGCCATTTTAGGATGTTAAGAAGATTTAGAATATGGAATATCATTTAGAATTCCCACCCTAAATGACTTGATAAAAAAATATGTTTCATGTATCATAATTTAAGAAATATTATTTATCCCCATCTCATTTCTAGAACTGGTAAGACTTTGATGTGGAACATGATATAACCAAGATTGAGCATCATACTTGAATTACTGATTCACATGTGATAGTTATTTGTGGGAATTATATACCATTTTTTTTATGTAGCAACAAAGATCATATTCTCATGAGACATGGGATATTGATATGATAATGAGAGAGTAGTTTCATCATATCTATGTGGACTAGTCTTCTTATTGAGGGTTTTAGGGGAAGATATAATATATAGTGGTAATAATTGTAACATCCTGTTATTTTATTCCAGATATGTTCTTTGGTTTACCTTTTTGTAGTTTTATACTTAAGTTTAATTTCAGATTCAAGAGTTTTGGAGGTTCTTGGTGGCTTATATAATTTGTTTTGTAAATTTTTTTGGTTCAAAATAAGAAATACCACTAGAATCGTGGAGTATGCGGTGTGCCTTTGTGCCTATTGTGTGAAGAGAACATACCAAAATATCCAAAAGATGGGTATGGGATCTAGAGTGGAATTTTAGTGGTCGTCCTATGTTCCATGGTCAATAAGACTCACCAATAGAATTATCAATTTTGTGATTATGGTAAAATATCATGGTATTTTTCACCAGGGTGTGGACTAAGGTGTAGTGGTGGGGGTTTCAAATTTTGAAATTTCTAAACAATCCTTCATCTTCTATAGGTGTTTACTCTAGATGTGTGAAACCATAATTGAGTTTTTTAATAATTTAATTACTCATTTTTACTCTATTTAACTTACTAAATTACTTTCCTAAGATCAAAGTTTATATTTAACATTTTCTAGATAGAGGGTTTGTGGATTTCTAGCTTATTTTGGTGTTTTTTTGTTTCTCTTGGTTTAGACTCTATTCATTGTTACCGGAGATCAATTTTAGAGGAATAAAGATGTTTTTCCATTATCATTGTGTGGATATCATTATGTACCTCCTCTTTAAACTATAGAATATTTAATTCAATTGTTTTTATCCCCTTTTGGGTGTTTTATGATACCGTTATTTATGTAGGTTGTTTCATAAATCAATTTCTATCAATTGAAACTCTTATTTCTTCCTTGATTTGAAATTTATTTCTAATTGCATGAATTGGGATCAATGATAAATATTTTATAAAATGAAATAGTGTGTGTTTATCATTTTTAGATAAGGATTTTAAAATACATGATCACTTAAAAAATAGATTGAATGAATGATTTTAAGAATTAGTTTTATTGGGGTTCTTGAGAAATGATGTCATGAAGTATTTTATGGATTAGAAATTAAATGAGTTGTTTTTAAAGGAATGAGTTTTTATGATAACCATTTGAAATTGGTTTTTAAAATTAAATGGAATATTTAAAATATAGTTTAGGTATTCTTGAATGATGAATTATGTAACTTCATTGCGATGAATAATTTTACCCTTAATTGATTTCATTGAAGCGCATGAGAGCCTAAGTTGTTTGTTAGGAAGTCTATGATAAGCAGGTTAGGCATGAATTATCTCTACATAGAAATGAAAAAATGATGAAACTTATTTCTAAACTATTATAAGGGAATAAGGTTCATTCATTGTGATGGAAGCCTATTCAAACTAGTCCTAAGATCGTGTGAAGTGTGCACACTTGGATTTATATTTTACTAAGATGTGTGATGATTCTTGACTTTGATCTAACTAACCCTTATGCTTGTAACCATGGTGATATGATTAAAAATGATTTATAAATTCCAATGTATCAAAAATAATCTGTTAATTCCTATTATTAATTAAATTCTATATTATCCACATTTTTATAGAAATTATTATCTATACCTATTTTGTACTTTCCATTGAAATGTTTTGAAAAGTTTATTTTTTTAGAATGTGGAAATGATTAAAATCCCACGTTTAATTTAAAAATGAGAATATTTGGATTAATTTATATGTATAATTTTTGAAATTATTAGAGGAAAACTATTGGTCTAGTTTTTCTGAAATTATAAATTTTCTATTGGGAATTTTTGACATTCTTTTTCTAGGTCCAGGAAAAGGGAAAGCACTAATTAAAGGTTATGGGTGTTCTCAATAGCGGTACCTTAGGAGTTGATGGTGCAAATAAAATCATGTGATAAAATGGGTATGAGAAAATATAATGATTATAATTTATTATTGGGTTTTTTTGGGGTTTATTATTATTATTTACCTACTTTATGGTACATTCATATTGATTACTATATTGTAATATGGACTATTTGTGGTTTCTTATCTTATGCCATGTTTTGTTTGGTTATTAATGTGGAGAAATCTTTACCACGTTATTTTTCATGATTCCCCTATGATATTAACCATCCAATGGGGATTGGTAATTCTCTTCATATTATGTTAGATTCAACTAAGGTTCTATTTTAGTGGGTTATCCATGTTAGTTGTTGAAATTTTTTTATATAAGTGTATCAACCGACCAAAATAAGAACATGTTATAGAAATGGATGAGTAGGAGTATAGAGTTATATAATGTTAATATAATTTTCACATAATCTTAATGACGTTAATAAAAAATAATTTTATTGAAACATTGGATTCATAATGTTTTTAAATGAGATGTTAATTGATAAAGGTTATAAAGAACTATATATTTACAATGTAGGCTTCACTCTGTTTCGAAAAAGGTTCTTTCATAATAAAGGATTTAGGTATCCTTATAGAGACCAAAGGATACCAAACATGGAATAGAATGTTATGAGAATTAATGTGGGTAGTTATTCAATATTGAAATAACGAAAAATTATAGTTTGAGAGGGGAATAAGTAGGGTTATTTTATATATGATTTTTAAGTTTAATTTAAGAAAATACTAATTCTCTAAGGTGTAAGGTTGTAATTTTATATTGATAGTGGATTCTAGAGTGGAAAAATAATGGAAATGGGTTATTAATATATTCATCCAAAAATCAGAGAGATAATTATATTTATATTTTATCCATTACCCCTTAAATTTTAATATTCACCACATTTACCTTTACAGTGCCACCATAATTTTTAACCTCGTGGCATATTTTTTACAAAAATGATGAATTTTACCCACATAACTAATTTAAATGTTCTAATTCCAAATTTTGAATATATTTAATATAATTCAATTTTTAATATTATAAGTTTATCTTCTAAATGATAACATAAGATATACAAAGAAAAATATGTTTATAGAGAAATAATTTTTAAAAGTTATGTACCATTAATCTTATTTCATATCTATAACTAAATAAATGATTTTTAAAATTTTCCTTTAAACATTAAATTTTGTTATAATCGACCTGTAAAAGTTATAAATATAATTATTTATGAGAAAAAATAATACATTCATAAAAAATAGTTTTTTTAGTATCCCTTTTTAAAATTACAAGCACATCCCATTAATATTATTATTTAACTTCAAATCATTGAGTTTTATCAATACAACTGTATTATAAAATCTCATTGAATTTTGAAAACATGAAAAATCATCTATTAAAAAGTAAAATTACTAATAACATATATTTAATAAAAAACATACTTTTATACGAAGATATTTAAATGAATTATCATTTTTAAATTCCATTCCAAAATTATTTATTTTTTTAAATTAAATTATTCTTAAGTTATTACTATAAATTAGAAAAAATTAATATTTCTATTATATAAAACTATATCCACTGGCCATATATCCAATGACCATATTTCCTATGACCGTATGACCAATTAACGTATATATGATGGACATGTTACATTCATATATATATCCTCATACATATCTCTAAAATCATCCATCATATTCATTAATATCATTTTTAGTATGTCTATCGTATTTCTAACATGTTATATTCTTTATAATTTTATTGCTATTTGTATAATCCTCATAGTGGATTGTGATCATGAAAATATTAATAATAGAGTATTTTAATTATAATTTTTCTTCATTCCTTTGGTAATTTTACTAATTATATTTAATTCCTTTATATTGTAATGTATTTAATTTTTTACTGTAATATTATTAAATTACAAAATAATTCATTTTCATTTATGTTTGGTGTTGTGTGTATACATTCTATGAGATACAGAGGATTTATTTAAATTAAAATACTTACTAAATTTATGGGGTGTTATATTATAACCACTTAATAGAATTTTCCCCTCAAACTCTAATGAAAAAATGATTGTTTTTTTATCATTACATCTTCATGTTCCAATATTTCTTCCTCAAACATATTATTAATAAAGATAAATTTATGCTATATATTAATGTAACATCTTGATGCTAGAATCCCAGAGTCAATGCATTACTTTATTACAAATTCATGATTAAAAGGATTCAAATCCAAAAGGATCAAAAAGTTTTAAAATTTTATAAATCTAAATTTCATGCATGATACTCATATTATATTGTAAATGGAAAATAAAAAATGGTACATAAAAAATGGTAATGAACATTATTCTTCAAATATTATTCAAATATTTATTCCTCATAAGCTTGGGAAAGGAAATAAAATAATAATTTTACAACTATTTAGTAAGGGTAAGTAAAAAAGAATCAATAATGAATTTATGAGAATAAATCAACATGGAAATATAAATAACTAATAACAAATTTCATTAAAATAAAAAAATAAGGAATAATCAATATGGTAAGGCCTGAAACTAAAAACACGTTATATTTAATCAAAAAACTAGGAATTAAATCCATCCATATATATTATCATATTAAAACCTTGAGGATGACATGAATGATAAATATAATATCTATGAAGAAATGATTTGTTATTGGAATTCATATCTTAGGCACTTGAAAAAATATACCTTCATGAGATTTAACAAGAGGGTTTAAAACTAAGTGTAGAAACCCATTTCATTTGGTCAACTTATTTGTCACATGATAACTTATCGATTCCCGAATGGCCCAAAGGACTTCTTTTATTATTGATTTTTTGATAACCCCCCTTTCAAGGGATGAGGGGGAACCCTTACAAGGCCCGTAGGCTTAGAGATTACATGACCCGTGGGCCTTATGAAATTATACAGACTATACTTGGAACTCCTCCCCCACCTTCTCCATTGTGATATCATCTCTCCACCTTCGTATGGTCATTAGGATAGGTTTCCCATAAAAACATGGGCTGGTCTCGATGGTAATGAAATACCCTCCCTTTTAAACAAATCCTCTTAGCTTATACTCTGGTGAGTGAACCTGCTCTGATCCCCATATGGAGTATGCTCCTCGTAGCGTCTTATTTGATCATTAAGAACACTTTCAGGTGTCCCAAGGGACTTGAGGTGGCTAGAAGGCCTTTAGGTGGATCGAAGGCCTTGAGGTGTCTTCAACTAATTACATTGGCATGATTACAAATAAACAAGCCCCGAAGGACTAATCAGTTTATTGGTATTAATAAACCGGATTCATAGATGAGTATTATATTAAAAATAAATACAATTATTATAACATAATATTTTTCATCTTTCTAAATAAGTAACTATAATGATAACTCTAATCAATCTAGTAAATCCATTCATATCTTTCATAGTAAGCTTCTCGGATTCCTGGGGAAAGAAACATAATAAGGTTGATCTCAAATTATCAGTAATGGAAAAATAGGCTAGAAGAAATAACGATTCAATAAGAATAGTTAGTATGGAAAGGTGAATAAATAAACATACATTCCATTAAATCAATAAACTCAATGGATGTACATAAGAAATATGGAAAGTTTATAACTGGAGTCACATTCTATTCCAATAACTAGATAAGTCAATATCAATATGGATAGTTTGGAAATTGAAACACATTCCATTTATTCAATGAATTGGAAATGAAATATATCCATAGATATGTCAACGCATTATCTCATTAATGAATAATAATTTAATCCGGAAAAATAAACTCATCCATAGATATGTTTATTCAAAATATCATGGAAGAATAATATCATAATATAAATGAAGAAAATGATTAATTATTGGACACCATGTTTCATAGGTACATGTTAACTTTACTTTCAAGAGAAATAACAAGATGGTTTACAAAATTTAGGGTAAAAACCCATCTAAGGTGGCTATCCAAATGACAGATCCCATGAGACTACCAATTCATCAAGGGGATATATATAATTGGGCCCCACCCATGTCGTACAAGTCAAAACATTCATCATCTATCAAATAATCGATTTAACAATGTGACTTATCAAATATCCGATTGGATTAAGAGATATGGATTTATAAATATTAACCCAGATAGTTAAATAACTGTTAAAGTATACACCATATGTGAAAATGTAATATGTTTTAGGAAATAGAAATATCCATGATATATGAAATGGAAAATTTTGGGGAAATTAAATGTTCCATAATCATAAGAGATTGAATATTTCAAGGGGATTAATAAGTAAATCAAGGACGATAATGTGAATAATACCCTTGGAAAAATAAATCATAGACCACCTAGATCAATATTAAGGATATTATCAATGAAACAAATACCATGTGGAGTAAAAATAGATGGTTGTTGTCATTGATGAAATAAAAGAATATATTTTAAAAATATTCTTGAGGAAAATATAATTTCCTTTGGAAAAACCATTTAAAAATATTTTTTGATTAAAAATAAACCTTCTAAAAATATTTTTCTAAAAATATAATCCTTTTGAAAATGGTGCTTCAATGAAATAATGGTGGATGAATTCGTACATATCATACGAGGAAAAAACAATAGTCCTTTTGTACAAAAAAATGTTAAAAATGCATCATTAAGAAAGTGACAATAAGATTTCATTGAATCATTGGTAAAATAAATAAAGGGTAAAAATTTCTTTCCCAAATAATTTTAGAAACATTTTTGAAAACATTTCAATAAAACAATTCATTTAGAATAAAACAGGTTCTCCGACTAAAGAGATATAAAGACTGGTTTTCTAAAAAACATTTTTTAAAACACTTGAGTGTCAAAGAGTTGGAAAATAGTACTAATACATTAAAATGGTCATGAATAACCATAAAATAATGGAATTTATATATTTAAAAATGGTTATATAATTTACTCTAATTCAAATACCATTAAAATATCATTAATGTTATTGTTGAGGAAAATAATCTTTAAAAATCCTAAAGCATCCCATAACACATTGAAATATTTTAAAACATAATCCTCATAAAGAAATAAAATTATATTAATGTTTAAAATATAATTATAGTTAGGATATTCAAGATATATCATGTAAAGGGTAGTACATACATCATGTAAATGAAACTAGGTGCATAACAATAATTAAGTCTCAATGGAATCTAAATTGAGAAGAATTTTTTTTACATTAACCTTCATTTTTGTGGTATTTTTCCTCATGTATGGTGGTTTAAAATATGTTAATTACTAATAATAGACCAATCCTCATGTCTATAATATCATATATTATCTACTTACAATATTTTATTACCCATTTGTTAACAATATTCCATTATTTTGACTATTTTGGGTGTTAATTTCCTAGTCTATCAATGCGTTTTAACTTATTATTTGTAATTATTATAAAATATATAATGGTTTAATCATCTAAAGAATTTAAAACATGACTAATTTATCTTATATATTCAGTACATAGGTATTTATAATGGTTTATAATATTTTTATATTAGACATGAAGTGTACCGTTCATGGAGACGGTTGGTCGTGCGTATACATGAATGCTAATTTCATATCTTTGTTATATTAAAGTAATTAAAACTCAATGATATATATGAATCTCATAATTATAGTATAATATATATGTTATATAGTTTTATTAAAAACATATTTTTTATGTTTCACGTATGGAATGAACGAATCACATCGGTTTGAGGGGGCGGTAGTCCACACTTTCTCAAATGAAATTATCATATTTACAAACTTGGATAGAATAAACGTACGTTACAAATAAAAATTACAGAATCATGAAACATATTAAATAACATATATATCATATATAAATATAGTTTCCATCATAATTTCCACTATGAGAGGTGGTAGGGAAAAATTGAATAATCATCGTTTAGTGAGGCAGTAGTTCATCATACACAGAAACATTATGTTAGTTACCCATTAGATGCCGGTGTCTGTATGTGTTGGATAAAATACCAGCATAAAAAAATATTATATTTATTATACTATTTTTTATATAAAATAACAGAATAATATGATTTTAGGGGTTGGATAATGGAAATGAAACTAGAGAGATTGAGAAAAGACATTACCTATTAATCAGGTAACTTCATTTGGTTTAACCAAAAGGCATACATGTAAGGTATTCTTGCCAATGGGAGGAATCTTGGTCTATGGGAGGGATGTTTGGAGTCTATTTGAGAAGATATTTTCTGAACATAATATGTTGGATAGGTATTAGGAATGGGTAGTGGTGGTGGCCATTTATAGGGAAGGAAAATGACACACTTGGTCTTTTTGAAAATAAGGTAGGTGTGCACATGTTCATACCTAATAAAAGACATAAGAAACCACCAAAAATCAATAATGGAAGGTCAATGTAAGCAATATGTCCACCCAATTGGTTTTGGACAATTATATAGTCTATTTGGGCCCTTAAACCTAGGGTTTTAGTCTATTTTTAATATTAATAACACCTTAATCAATTTTATTAATTATAATCATTTTCACAAATAATTTTGTCAAAAATTAAGTTGATCATATTAGAACAAAATTATTATCATTATTACAATTTTTTATTTTTTATTTTTAATATAAAAGTCATATAAGAGGAAAAATTATGATTAATTCTTATCTCATGGACAGACGGATTAACTGGTTATAGTAGAAAAATTTTCAAAATATTATTATGCTTTTATATTAAATTTAAAATATATATTTATTATAATGAACTAAATTATATTAATATATGTATAATTTATCCAATTTTACTTTAAAAAATTAATATAATTTAATGTTAAAAATTACTTAAACAAAAAATAAATTTTTAACTAAAACACAGTATTTTCACTATTCACTAAACAATGAAGCTTCTCAGAAAAATCCCAAAAATTCATCCAAAGATAATATTAAAATTATGAATTCAAAAATAAAGGTTATTTAATCAAATTATATTCATAAAAGTATGTAAATTAATATTTAAAATAGGTTCTCTATTAAAAGCCTATAAGAATGCCTCAATAAAAATATAAGTTTTTATGTGAAATATTGGGTTTTCTCTTATCTTATGCTTACCAAATATATTAGATGAATATAAAAAATAATTTATTGAGTATGTAACAGATTTATTACATTAATATCACCGACTGATTGTAATTAATTTAATCTATTAGGGTAAAACAACATTGTGAGCATAAAAATAGTTCTCTATAAAAAATATCCATTTAATATTAAATTTATTATTATATTAATTTATAATTTATTTTAAACAAATGATTTAGTTATATAAAACATATTTTTTTTAAAATTTAGTTAATACCATTCTTAAAAACTTGTTTATATCTTATTATATTAAATATTAATGTTTTATTTATAGATTTTTCATGTTACGACTCGGTATTGCGTATATCGCAATCCGTCGATGAAGGTCTCTTTTTCATATAACACAATCTATAGAGGGAATACATTATGGCATATGATGTACGCTAACTCAGTGTCTCATGCATTTTAATCTAACTCAGGGTTTCATGTATTAATATATATAGAATATATTTTAAATATTAAATATATTATAATGTATATGGATATTATATTACATTACATGCTTGTTGTTGTGTGTCATACACACTTTCGAACACGAGTTTATTACTTCATTTTTGGGGAATCACATTCTCTACACTTTATTTAAATTGTATCCTTGCAATTTAAAATCGATCATGGTGTTATATTGTTTGATACATCCTAATTTTTAAATCCCTCATCTATGGAATGGATCATGAAACCTCCTCTAGAAAAGGGAGCATTGAATGTACAAAGTTCATAAGGAGTACCATGTAAACTGGTCTCTAAGTAGGAAAACATCAGTAGAAAATGTTTATACATAATTGAAGGAAAAGTTTAAATATTTATAGGGTGTGAATGAGGTAATCAATCACAAACAATTGAATTATCAATTTAATGTTTAAGTACTAAAATCCAAAAATCATTAATGATTTAGAAGGCCATCAGTTCAACATAATTTTAGGGGTTAGGAAAACATTTTATTCTTAATTCATTTTACTAACTTTGGGTAATTTTTTAACTGATAATGAATATAAAAAAACATTTTTACATGATATGTTTGAATATCATATGAACAGTCATAACTTTTGGTTGTTCTTTGATAAATTATAATTCATCACTTTACTCCCAAAAATAATAATTACCAACACTGATTTTTTTTTTAAATTATCAAAGCACTAAAAGAAAATTTTAAAGGATCATAAGGCCTATAAAAGAGTGAAAAGTCTTAATATTTGTCTTTAAATATCACCCAAAATAAACATGGTTAATATATTAATTTATAATCCTCAAAAGTATTACTACTGGCTTATCATTAATATTTATTGATTAAATTGTTTATCTAAAAATCCTGAAAATTAACAAGAACATTGCATAGGTCAGTGGTTAGTGTGAAAAAATTATCTTTATTCAGTCATGGGTTTAATACCTATGGCCTTTCCATATTTAATTAATCGTCACGCAACTTACAGGTTGTCCTTTTCTAAAACCATATTAATATAATTTCCAAAATATATATGATGGTCATCCTTGAAATCAGGTTAATCAATAAATTGAATTTTAACTAAGGTTTTCAAAACTCCCTCAATACACAGATACCTCATCCATTTTATTTCCACATAGGTTCTTCTTTAGTCTAGGGTTTATCTATAATATCATTAGTTGGATTTCTAAATCATGACACCTTATCTTCAAAGTAAAACAACTTAGGTTTAACCTTTTTTATTATTTGTTAGAATCCATTAAAATTTTTCGAATGTTTATTTAATAAAACATGGATTATCTTAAGAATATCCCCCCAAGAGTGTCAAACTATGTGCACAGTAAGTCTTGTTGTCATGCACCAAGTCACCCCAAGTCAAGCCCAGAACACCTTGTCAGAGTTGTTACTACTAGGTACATATGTGATAGAACCACGTACACTTTTAGTATCCAGGAAGGTATGTATTGATTAGAAGACTAGCATAATTTATTATTTACCAAAATTCTTGGGTTTTAATCAATACTTATTCACAAATTCTACCTTAGTGTTATGTTCTCTAACATTATTTTTTCTAGATCTAGTTCCCAAGGTTTCTACTAAACATTCTCTGATACCAAATGTAGCGACCCGACCCCAAATTGTATAGAGAAGATGTATTATACTAAATAAATTGGAATGATTACAAGGAATCAATATCTGAAAGACCAATAAGTTTAGAAGTCTTGGTAAACCAGATACATAAATGAGTATTTTATTACAAATGAATACATTGATTATCATATTATTTTTTTATTCTTTCTAAATAAGTAACTCCGAGGATAACTCAAATCAATCTTGTAAATCCATTCAAACCTTTCATAGTGGGATTCTTGGAATCCTAGGGAAAAAACATAATAAGGGTGAGCTCAGATGCTCAGTAAGGGAAAAATAGAGCGTAATTAATAAGGAATCAATGGGAATAGTCAGTATGGAAAGGTGAATAATAGAACACACATTCTATGTAATCAATAAACTAAATAGAAGTATATAATCAATATGGTAAGGTAATAACTAGAATAAAATTCCATTCCAATAACTAAATAATGAAATATCAATATAGAAATATAGGAAACTGGGACACATGACATTTTTTCAATGAACTAAAAAAAATGTATCCATAGATTTTTCATTACATTATCTCATGGATGAATAATAGCTCAATCCTGAAAATGAAATGCATCTGCAGATATGTTGATGAAAAATTTCATGGATGAATAATATCATAATATAAATGAATTCAATTCTAAATTATGGGATTTCATGTTTCCCTGGTTCACAGTACCTTTACCATCAAGACCTTTAACAAGACAGTTTAAAAATGTACGGTAAAATGATCTATGGAATCTAGACAAATGACTTATCACATGAGACTATTGATACATCAAGGGGATATATATAACTAGGCCTCGCCCGTGTCATACCCATCCAAAACATTCCTCATATATCAAATAATTTATTTAACAATGTAACTTATCAAATATCTATATGGAGTAAGAGATAAAAATATACCATTATTAACCTAGATAGTCAAATAACTATGGAATTAGACATCATATGTGAAATGGTATATGGTTTATGAAATATTAATATCCATGATAAAATAAATGGATAATTTTGGGGAAAGTCAATGTTAAATGATCATACGAGATTTAATATTTTAGGGGGATTAATAAATAAATCATGTTAATGTGAATTCTATCATCGGCCAAATAAATCAAAAACCATCCACAGTGATAATAAGGATAGTATTAACACAATAAATGCTATGTGGAGTAAAAATAGATGGGAGCTTTCATTGATTAAATAAAAGAATGGATTTTAAGAATATTATAGAGAAAAATAACCCTTGATTTTGAAAAAACATTTGAAAATATTTTTATATAAAAAACCCCATTTAAAATAATTTTATATAAAAATAAACCTTTTTAAAACGAAGATTCAATGAAATGACAGTGGATGAATCTGTACTTGTCATACGAGGTAAAAAGAATATTCCTTTTGAATAGAAAAATGTTAGAAAATGGCTCATTAGGAAAGTGATAGAAATATTCCTTTGATAAATTGGTAAAATAAAAAAAATATAAAAATTTCATTACCAAATCATTTTAGAAACATTTTTAAACCCATTTAATAAAACATGGTTTTTAGAATAAAACAATTTCTCTAACTAAAGAGATATAAAATCAGGTTTTCTAAAAAACATTTTATAAAAAAAATGTTGTACCAAAGAGTGAAAAAATGGTACTAATAATTTAAATTGGTGATTAGTGACCATATAGAAATGAAATTTATATATTTAACAATGTTTATAAAATTTCATCAAACGAAAATACCATTGAAAGATCATTAAAGTTATTGTTGAGGAAAATAATCTTTAAATGTCCCAAAGTGTCCCATACCACGTTGAAATATTTTAAAACATAATATTATTGAAGGAATAAAATTATAGTAATTTTTATAATATAATTAGTGTAATTATATTCATGATATATCATTTAAAGGGAAGTATATACACCAAGTAAAAGAAACTATGTGCATAACAACAAGTAAGCCCCAATGGAATGAAAATTGAGACGAAAATACATTACCTTAACATTCCTTTGGTTGTGTGGTATTTATCCTACTGTTTAGTGATTTAAAATACGTCACATAATAATACCAAAATCATAATAATGTTTATAATATCATATATTAACAAATTACAATTTTTTATTACCCATTTGTTATCAATATTTCATTATTTTTACCATTTTGGGTGTTAATTTCCGTGTTTGTCCGAGTATGTTTTAACTTTTTATTTTTTGTTATTATAAAATATATCAAAATTTCATCACCTCTATAATGTAAACCATTACTAAATTATCTTATATATTCAGAACATAGGTATTTATAATGGATCATAATATTTGGATATTAGACAAGAGGTGCACCATTCAGGGAGACGGTAGGTCGTACATACGTATGAACACTACATTCATTTCTTTATTGTATTAAAATAATTAAAACTAAATGATAAATATGTATATCATAATTCCATTATCATATATATGTTATATATGGTGTATAGTTTTGTTATAAATATCCTTTTTTACATTCCATGTATGGCATGAACAAATTGTTTCGCCTTGAGGGGGTGGTAGTCCACACTTCCTCAAACAAATTTATCTTATTAACACAAATTAGATCGTAAAAAGGTATGTTATAAACAAAAATTAAGAATAATTATACCTCATAAATAACATATATATCGTATATAAATATATTTTCCATCACAATGGCTTCTATGAGAGGTGGTTGGTAAAAATTGAACAATTATTGTTTCCTGAGGTAGTAGTTCACCGTACACAGAAGCACTATATTTGTTACAAAATAGATGGTGGTGTGTGTAAGTGTATATTAAACTATAAGAATAAAAAACTAGTATATTGAGGAAAATATTTTTTAAAACAATAACATAATATTAATATATTTGGGTTTTGGGAATGGAAATGAAACTAGAGAGATTGAGAAAAGTCATTACCATTTAATCGGGTAATTTCATTTGGTTTAACCAAAAGGAATCCATGTTAATTATTATGACCAAAGGGAGTATTATAGGTATAGGGGACAGATTTTGGGAGGCCATTTTGACAGATATTGGTATAACTTAAGAGGTTGGAGATGTGTGAGGAATGGGTAGTGGTAGTGGCCTTTTATTGGGAAGGAAAATGACTCACTTGGTATTATTGAAAAGAAGTAAGGTGTGCACATGTTATTACCTAATAAATGAAATAAAAAAGTTCAAAAATTAATAATATAAGGGTAATTTCCGAAATATTTCTATAAATTTGGTTTTGGACAAGTGCATAGGTCATTTGGGCCCTTAAAATTAGGGTTTTAGTCCATTTTAAGCTGTATCACACCTTAATCACTTTCACATATAATTCTAGTAAAAAATTAATTTGATCTTATTAGAACACAAATATTATCTTTATTACAATTATTTATGTCCTATTTTAGAAAATAACATCATATAATAATAAAAATTAAGATTAATGCTAATCTCACAGAAAGAATGATTAACTTGTTTTAGTAGAAAATTTGCAAAAGATTGTTTTATTTTTATAATCAATTTAAATGTTATAATGATTATAATGAAATAAATTATACTAATAGATGAATAATTGAACAAATTTTTCTCCCACAAAATTATAATATAATTTAACATACTTAATTATTTAAATGAAAAGGCATTTTTTAACTAAAACACATTATTTTTCACCTCTCACAAAAACTGATGTTTCTCAGAAAAAACCATAAAAATATATCCTATGATAATATTGAAATTATTAATTCAAAAATAATGTTTATTTTATCCAATTAAATTCATAAAAGTGTGAATATTAAGATTTAAAATAGCTTCTCCATTAAAAGGCTGTAAATATGCCTTTATAAAAATATAGGGTTTTACGTGAAATGTTGGTATTAATCGTATCTTATACATACAAAATCTATTGGATGATTATAAAAAATAATTTATTATATATTTAAAATATTTATTACATTAATATCACTCACTAATTGTAATTAATTTAATCTATTTGGGTAAAATATCGTTGTGAGAATTATAATAGTTCCCTATAAAAAATACCCTTTTAATATTAAATTGGTTATTATATTCATTTATAATTTATTTATAACCAATTATTTAGTTTTATAAACCATATATTTCTATATATTAGTTGATACTTTTCATAACATCTATTTTATATCTTATTATATTAAATAATAAATTTTTTAATTATAGATTGTTTCTCGGTAAATTCGGCATTGTGTATAGCACAAGCCATTGAAGAACATTGATTTTTCAGGTAACACAAGCTATAGAGTAAGGTCGTTTTTGTGTATGATGTATGCTAACATAGTGTCACATGCATTGTAAGATAAATCAGTGTTTTATAAGTTGAAATATATAGAATATATTTTAAATTTTAAATATATTATAAAGTATATAAATATTATATTACATTGCATGATTTCTATCTCGTGTCATACAAGTTATCTAATAAACGGTTTTTTACTTTATTTTTTTATGGATTCACACAACGTGAACACAATATGTAAAAATCATATAAGGTTTAGTCAATAATAATATCTATTGTGTGATAATATGGATATATAAAGAAATTCAGAGTTAAAAATGATTACAATAAACTGATTGTTTCAAGATAAGTTTAACAATAACAAAAAGAAGTGAGATTTAAAATATGATCATTAAAAACAATATTGAGGAAAATAATCTTTAAGTGTCACATTACACAATGAAAGATTTGAATCATAATCTCCTTGAAGGAATGACATTAAATGAATCTTATAATTTCACTATAATATTTTTATCCATGATATAACATGTCAATGTTTGGTATATACAATATATGAATGGAATATGTGGTGAAAATGTTTTATGACTCATGGAAATAAATGTGAGACAAGAATCACCTACCTTGAGTCCGACTTGTCACGTGTGTATTTATCTTCCTCAATAATAAAATTATCTTAATTATATACATTAATTATAACCATTTTAAATTTCATTATTACTTTAAATTCACTCAATACAATGTTGTATACAACTACATAAACAATTAATCAACTATCCGGTGTTATAACAAAATTCATTTCATGTGTTAAAAATAGCTTTGGTAGGTTAACTATGGTCAAAGTATTCATTAATCAAAAAACTAATGAATAAAAATTTAGAAAAATTTATCATATTTTTAAATAAATTATAATTTTAAAACCATTAATGAAGTATGGTTATGAAAAATGAACCCATTTTACAATTATATAGATGGTAGGTCGTACATACGCATGAGTAACGTCCACATTTTGAAATGATCGTTATGGAAAGAAGGTAAGCCACATTTTATCATTCAATAATTTTAATTATATAATATTTTAAATTATATTTAATCATATATAATTATATATATAATTATTTTCAGGTAAAATGAATCACATTTTGTCGAGGATGTTGTAGTCCACACATATACGAACAACTTTATCAATTGTTTACTATGTGACAAGGATAAAAAATAAAATTATAAATTATATTAATATAAATGTAATTATTTAGTGTACATAAAAAATTTTCTATTTATTTCATATATTTTTATTAAAACTATCCGTTATACATTATATGTATAGTGTGAATGAATCACCTCACTTTGAGGAGGCGACAATCCACAATTCCACAAACGATGTTATCATATTTACAAAAAATGGAAATAATGAATGTATATGTAATAAGAAAATTATTGAAGTATTAATAAAAAAAATATAAAAATATATAATATAAAAATATCTTTTACATCATAATTTACAACCATTATAGGTGGTAATGGAAAAATGAACAACATCGTTTCGTGATGTGGCAGTTCACCGTACACAAGAATGGTATGTTCATTACCCATTAGATAGAAGTGTTTATAAGTGTTGTTCAAACCCTTATAAAAATACTCTGTATGGTTAGGATAATTATTTCATTATAAATTAATGGATTAAAAATATTTTAGGGATGGAGAATTAAAATAAAATAAATGAGTTTGAGGAAATATATTGCCTCTTCTTTGGGTTACTCTTATTGGTTCACACCAAAGGCATTTCTTGGTTAGATTTCTTCAAAAAAGTAATATTCTAAGATTAATTGATTGATTTTGTAAGATTATTTTATAATATTTTAGTAAATAAAAATTTCTTTAGTGGTTTAAATAAGTGGGAGTGGTGAGTTCTTTTTTATAGTGGGGGAGGAGTGGGATTCTTGTAAATTTTGGAAAAGGGAATTCCAACCATGTTTTTCAGATTTAAAGGGGTTCAGATAATGGATAAAATTTGATAAAATCTAGTATAGGGTCGAAATATGAACATATGATGGGGTTTTTTATATAATTTTATAGTTATTTTGGACTTTATATTTAAGGTTTATTCCCTTGTTATGCTAAATTTTCTCTAATCACTGCAATTTTATTTAATTACTTTGAATAATATTTTTGGTAAAAAACTATGTTGACCTTATTAGATATTATAATTTATTCTGATTAAAAATATGGAATCCATTTTTACAAACTAGAATCATATATGTGGAATAAATTAATTTAAATTTAATCTCATAGATGGGATGACAATGCTGGGTTTTAAAGTAAAAACAATCAAATGTATGCAAAGTTTTTATACCCAAACTCAAAGTGAAATTAACTAAAATGAACTAAATTGGGTTAATTAATAAAAAAAATATAATTAATATTTAAAACCTATTAAAAATATAATTTATCCTTATAAATAGTTAGATGAAAAAGCAGTTTTGAATTAAAATTCAGTATTTTCACTATTAATCAAAAAATGAGACTTTAATGAAAAATACCAAAAATTCACCCAAAGCTACATTTTATGTTAATATTTCCAATATAAACTTTATTATCACAAATATTTTTTATAAAATTTCAAAAAGTTTATTTAAAATAGGATTTCCATTAAAAGGTGATAAAATTACAGTTTTAGAAAAATATCATTTTTAAGTGTAAAACTGGATTTATTCATATCTTATATCTATCAAATATATCAAATGAATGTGAAAAATATTTTATTTAATATAATATAATATATATATATATATTACATTAATATAAATCATAAACTGTATTTAATTTAATTTATTAGTATAAAAAGTCTTCATGAGCATAAAAATATTTTTTTATAAAAACATTCCCTTTATATATAATTGGTTCTTATATTAATTCCTCATTAATTTGTAACCAATGAATTCAAAAATATATTTTCATAAGATAGTTAATTCTATTAATAAACACAATTTAAATACTAGTAGATAACCAGCATTTTAAATCATAATATTAATACTATTTGGTAAGATTCATCTATGTGTGTAACATAATCCATCTAAGAAACAAATTACATGAAATTCAAGATAAAATAGAGGTTACATGAATTTTAATATATAGAATAGATTTAATATGTTTAAAATAGAAAATTTACTTTAATTTATTGTGATAATATATTCCCTTACACACATCGAGTAGTGTGTTATACATGCAATTAAAGACATTGTTCTAACTTTATAATTGAAGGGTGTTAAATTTTCGCAACCATAATTAAATTATGTCCTCAAAATTTAAACTTTATGTCATTAATCTATTTACTTATTTTTGGAAATTAACTGTTGTTGAAAACCCCACATAATAAATTGTCTTAATAACACAACTTCATAATAATAGTGAAAATTAAATGTGAAGGTCACCAAAAAAAGGATTTCGAAGTAGATAACATTAGTGAAAACATGGATATGGAAGAAGAATCTAACTATCATGTTTTGATAGAGATTAGTAGAGAACATGTTCAGTTTGAAGTTGATAACCACACAGCCTTAGAATATATTTATGGAAAAGTTAATTCACATTTTAGAAATGATGAAAATAGAACAACATTTTTGTTTGAATACCATTTTTCCAAGAGTTGAGGAATTATTTAATTCTATTAGAATATAATAAAATTCATATATCTATAAACATAATATTTTCCTTTGATTATTCCATGAAATATTTTAACTTCATCTAATTAAACAAGATAATTCATATAGAGATGTAATTCATTTATCTCTAAAACCTCTTTGAAAGATCAAATTAAACAATTTCATAAATGGTCAAATTTTCCAAATGGTTATGATCCTACGCTTCTAGAAAGAAGGATAATGAATTTCCAAAATGATTTTATTATTAATCAAAATAACATTAAGTATCTCTTTAATAATCTCATACCAAATATGTGAACACACACATCATGTATTCTCTTGAAGCACGATAGTAACTTAAATTACAAAATAACTTATTAGAAACATACATTATTACTTATTTCATATGTAAGAGACATGTTATTGGATATATTACATAAATACAAAATTATTTTAAACTCCATCAATGATGGAATAAAAAACATTATCAAACCATTAATTTGTTCTAATGCAGTAATTACTATCAAATTTACATTATCCAAATCAATAACATCTTTATTCCAACATAATTATATATGTATACGGAATATAATAAGGTTTATTCATCCCTTAACCATGTGTTTTCCAAATTTTTTGACTTTATAAAGAATAATATTTCTTGGTACCATTCAATATATGATATCAAATATTTAATGAAAAAGTAATTCAGTAAAATCCTTACATATTTCATAAATCATATTATGAGAAAAACATAAATAAATTATTTTTTACAAAATATTTATTATATCCAAATATAGAAGAACATTAATGGTTCCACTTCATTTGTGTCAATAAAATATACATGACTATGATATATTAGCTTCATTGGGGGTATATTATGTTTATTATTGGGGAATTTATTTTCATAGTCCCTCACCTCCTTGTAGTTGTAACACGGAATATATGTTTTTTCCTTCTTCCCATTGAATTTTTTGACATGATAGCCTTTTCTATGCACATGTAACAAACTCTAAATCGTTTCACAAATTTTCTAGGGTGATTATTTTGATAGTTCTCAGATGTGGGAAGTCATTATTTCAATTTTCCCTTTATATTTAATTTCCTATCCATTTATCTTCTTATATTACTTAACTTTGAATCTATAAAACATGAATAATTATTTCTCTTTATTGATAGAACATAAAACTATTTCATCGTATGAAGAAAAATTTTGAGACAACAGTTTCTTTAGAGCCTTGGTTTTAGACCCTCAATTAAATGGTCAATATTTCATTTTATGTTGTGTAGGAAATCAATAGAATACCTTTATAGACATGAAAATGTATCTTCATACTCCAAAACACTTTTTTCCGCTTTTTTCATTAAACTATCAAACAATATCTTCATTATAGTATGTTTCTCATGAGGGAAATATTTGTCAAAGAATGTGTCTTTAAAATATTTACATTCCATTAGTTCTAATTCATCTTCCTCCATATTATTCTACATAAATGACAACTATTTTAAAGAATCTCCATTGGGACAATACATTACAAGTGTAACTTTTTCCTTTTCACCACATCCCAATGGCATAAATATCTTCTCCAAAGACTTAATCCATTTCTCAGCCACCGTTATATTAGTAGTCCCACTATATTATAGGAGCCACTATCACATAATGTAATAAAACATCATAGAATCTCATTTTAGAATAGAATTATCCATCTAAGAAAGGTTATCTATCATTACCATATTAATATGACCAAATATACACTTAACATTCTTATATCCAATTCAAACTATATCAGATTTCTTAGTAGGGAAACCAAGACATTATCCATGATTATTAATACCATTTTACTTATATTTTTTCTTTATAAATAGTGGAATATACTATATTTGATCATAAAGTTATGTAAAATAATTTATATTCACAAATAATAGTGATATACATAACATTAATTGAAAAATATATGTGTATCTAATATCATAATCCTAAAAATGGTTTCTATTGGGATATCATTACTTTAAAATCCTTCATAATGGTTTGTAATGAAATTTGAATTATCCTAAGCATATAACCTAGGAGTGTCAAACTAGGTTCACAATAAAACTCATTGTCATGTACCTAGTTATGCTCAGGTAAGGCCTCACACACCTTGTCAGGGTTGTTACCCCAATGTGAATCTCTTCTAGAACCACATCCACATGTGGTATCTTGACATGTATGTATTTCAAGTAGGATCCACATAGTCACTACCTTACCAAAATTTGTATACATTCTTAAATGAATACCCTTAAAGACTATATTAGGGTTATTTTCCCAAATATATGTTTCATAAATATAGTTTTCGAGGTTCCTTCTAAATTTCATTTGATACCAATTATAACACCCTAGTCCGAGAATCGTCGAGCCAGTGTGTTACTTTATTAAATTAACATTATTACAAGGAATCAAATCCTAAAGTACCGAAAATATTATTTTCTTCTTAAATTAATATTAAATAATTGATTCTAATTTTACATTTGAAATTATAAAATAAAACAAGGTACATAATAAAATTAAATGAACTTCATCTTTGAAATCTTATTCAAGTATTTCTTCTTCATGTACCGACGAACATAAATAAAATATGGATGAGATCAAATGATTAGTAAGGCTCTATAAATTAGAAGAAGTTATTAATTAATGAGAATAAATAAACATAGGAAATAAAATAATTGATAACACATTCCATTCAAATAACTAAATAATTCACAATCAATATGGGAGTTCAAGAAACTAAAAAATATCCACTTAATCCATACATTGTGAATGAAATGCATCCATATATTTTACCATATGAAATACACATGGATAATAAAAATGATAACTGAAATATCTATAAAGTAAATTATTTATTATTGGATTTTTTATGTGTGTGTCACGAAAACCTATACCGTAAATGCATTTCATAGGATGGTTTAAAATTAAGGGTTGAAACCCATTTACTTTGGCCAACTTATTTGTCTCATGAAAACCAGTCAATGCATTGATGGGATATATAAATTTTGGGCCCCAACCATCAGTGCCTATCCAAATAATTACTCACATATATTAATCAATAAATAAACAATATCCCTTATCAAATATCTATATTTAGTAAGAAATATAGATTATCAATAATTCCCCAGTTAATCAAGTTACTATCACTGTTAACACTATATGTAAAATTAATATATGGTTATGGAAATAATAATATCAATTGTATAATAATATGTATATTCAATATAATTTCCAATGAAAAATGATTGTAATAATGTCATTTTTTTCATGAAAATATTAAAAATATGAAAATAATTTATATTGGAAAGATAATCATTAAGAACATTCTTAAGAAAAATAATCATTAAACATTCCAAAGTGTCCCAGACCACATTGAAACATTTGAATCATAATCCCCATGAATGAATTAAATTAAATGAATCTTATAATATCATGATAATAATAAAATTAATGATAAACCATTTTAATGGGTAGTATATACACCATATAAAATAAATAATTGTTGAAAGTGGGGTATACCTCACGGAATGAAATTTGAGACAAGAATCCATTACCTTGAGTTTGACTTGTCACATGTGTCTTTATAAACCTAAATAATAAACTTATGATACTTATTTTCTATCTTTAGAACCTTTTTAAGTTTATTATTACCATTATTTAAATTATTTAAATTTTTTATACAACTACTTATACAATAATGTTTATTTAATGTGATTTGGCCAAATTTGGTTCGTGTGTCAAAAATGACTTTGGTTGGTCAGCTACGGTAAAATGGGTCATTAAATTAAAATATCCAGAATAATAATCATCAAATAATTATCAAATTTATACAAAAATTATACTTTTAAAACCACTCATTAAATATGGTTATGAAAAATGAACCAACATTACAATTATGTAGACGATAGGCCATACGTACACAAGAGTAACATCCCCATTTTTTAAGGATCATTATGGAAAGAAGGTAAGTAAAATTTTATCTTTAGATAATGATAATTATATCATAAATTATATTTTATATAATAATATCTAATTATTTATATAATTATTGTGATTTAAAAGGAATCACATCGCGCTAAGGAGGCGGTTGTCCACATGTCAACAAATGATGTTTTTACCTTTTTAGTGTGTGGAAAGGGGAATAAATAAAATGATATATTATATTTCCATAAAATGTAATTATATCATGAATATAATATTTATTCCATTTATGTAACATATGGTTATTAAATAATTGTTATTCATTCCCTATATAGTTTGAATGGATCATATTTCATTGTGGAGGCAGTAGTCCACACTTCAACAAATGATGTTATCCTCTTTAAACAAAATGGAAGAATGAAGTTATATGTTATAAAAAATAAATGAAGTATTAATAAAACATAAATATCATATATATAATCTAAATATAGTGTTTATATCATTTTTTCAAACCATGATAGGTGGTAAATGAAATACGAACAACATCATTTCTTGATGCAGTAGTTCACCGTACAAAAAAAGTAAAGTTTGTTACCCATTTGATTGAAGTGTATATACATGTATATAGAACCATAATAATATAAAAAAATAATTATATTGAGTATAAATATGTTATTATAAATTCATTGAATAATATTATTTTATTGGGTGGATAATGATAATAAAATAATGGGGCTTGAGGAGGGATGTTACCTCATCTTTGGGTAACTTCTCTTGGTTTGCACTGTTGGGAATCCTTGGATGGATTTATAAACAAAGTGATTATTCTATAATTAATGGAGGTATTTTTTGAGGTTATTTTAGCTTATTTAAGGTTATCTAAATGTATTTATAGGTGTGAATATGTGAAAGGGTTGAGTGCTTCTTATAGTAGAGGAGGAGTAGAATTCTTGTATATTTTGGAAAAGGGAAATCCACCAATGGTTTTCCTATTTAATGAAGATCCAATAACATAAAAAATTATATAAAATGTAGGATATGGTATAAATAAGAATGTAAAATGGATTTTTGATATGTTTCTAGATAATTTTGGGTCTTAAGTTGAGTGTTTAGTCCCTTGTTAATCTAAATTTCCTCCCAATCACTACAATTAATTATAATTATTTTCACTAATATTTATGGTGAAAAAATAAGTTAAATTTATTAGAAATTATAAATTTCTATGATTACAAATATATATAATAAATTTTTAAAATTTAAAATCATCAAAGTGGAAGAAATTAATTAAGAGTTAATCCCGCAAATGAGGCTACAATGCGAGTTTTTAAAGTAAAAACGATCAAACTTTTGCAAAGTTTTTATATCTAATTTAAAAATTAAATTTATTCTAATGAGAAAGGTTTGATTAATTAAAAAATAATTGATCTAATTAAACCATAAAAAATTTAAACTATAATTTATAATTATAAATAAATAAGATGAAAAACATGATTTTAATTAAAATTTTGTATTTTTCACTATTCATCAAACACATAAAACTTCACAAAAAAATAACAAAAATCACCCTAAGATAATTTATATATTAAAATTACAAATATTAATCTTATTTTAAATATATAATTTATAAAATTTTGAAATATTGGATTTAAAATAGGTCCACTATTAAAAGGCGGTAAAATTGCCTTAAAAAAATACAATTTTTTAGTATACAACCGAATTAATTATTATCTTATAACTATCAAATATATTTGATTAATTTCAAAAAATAGTTTATTGAATATATAATATATATTATAAGAATATCATAAAATAATTTTAATCAATTAAATCTTTTTTCATAAAATGACTTTGTGAGGAGAAAAATAGTTCTTTATAAAAACATTCTCTTTATATTATATTTCTTCTTATATTCATTTCTATATTATTTTTAATTAATGAATTCATAAATATATTTTAATAAGTTATATAATACTATTATTATCCTTGATTTTGTGATAAGGAGATAATCCTCATTTTAAATAATATTATTAATACTATTTAGTAAGATTTGGTTTTGCATCTTACACAAGCCATTGAAGAAACTCGTTGCTTGCAAGGAAAAATAAAATCAATGTTGTGTGAATTAAAATATATACAATATATTGAATCTATTTATAATATAATATATACTATAGTGTCTTGACATATTATATTACCTTGGACACTTATTTTTGGGTGTTATACATGCAATCAAATACAATGTTCTTACTTTAGAATTTTGGGGTGTTACATTTAGTCTTATTTCATAGTACTCTATATTTTAAATACAATATTTATACTAGTTTTTTCATTATAAGATTGATAATGATCTAGTTTTTCTACCCCTTTATTTAGTTTAAATGATAGATATGGTATGCACATCATCATAAGTGATACACTGAACAAATCATGCACTTTAGATAGGTTTGGTAGTCGTTTATAGTGATAATCTACAATCCATACATGATTGTGGAATTAAAGGGGACCAATATATCTTGGTCTCAACATTACCCTCTTCTAAAATCTCATAATCATATTCAATTATGATATTCAAAGGAATACATTGTCTTTAACTTCAAACTAAAAATATTGTTGATGATTATCAGTACAGATCCTCTTATTGATGTTGTGTAGTTTTAATGTGAATCTAAATGATTTGAATATTCTCTAATATTTATTAATAAATATACAATCTATATTTTTTAACTCCCAAAATTATTCCCATCATATCAAAATTCTTGAAATTTTCATATACGGATCCTCATATAGTTCTATTTGAATGTTAAAAATAAAACTCTTGTTATAAAAGATATATTCTTGGCGATGGTGGTCATTCTATCTTCTTTTGGAATCGATTGAGTAGAATATAAAAATATCATCTAGTGTTTGAAATTTCCATTCTAATTAACCATTAATTTGTGGATAATATTTTTTAGTAAACCTCAGTTATTTATCTTTAACACCCCATAGAATTGAGACATAAAAGGATAAATGTTACAACCCATGTCAATAAGGTTATCCTTTCTTTTCAAGAGAAATCATGATTAAAAATATATAGTTAATTTTTCTTGTCCTAGGGTAGTGATCAGGATGGGTGAATTTCTAGGATGTTTATCAGGGTGTGCGTGAGTGGGGACAAAACACAATAAAATAAAAAGTGTTGGAATATGGGGATAGTCATTAGTATGATAAACAGTCTCAGTGGGTAATAGAATGTGGTATTATGGGAATACAACCAAGGTATTATAGGAGTACCATAGGGTCAGATGACTTGGTTCATGGCTCAGAGATGGCCAGGTTATGGAAAATGGTACCAAAGTCAATGAATAGCTAAATGTGAATTAGCACTTCATGGTTTTAGTATGTGGGGTCCACAATAGGGGTGTTGTGATTGAAATGTGTGGAGAGTGTAACACCCCATAAAATTGGGATGTAAAAGGTTAAATCTTACTACCCATTTCAACAGGAATCACCATTCTTTTCAAGAGCCTACCTAATTAGAACTCCATAGTTAAGTCTGATTGGCTTATAATAGTGATCAAGATACTTCCCTTCTATGAAGTTTCCCAGGGTGTGTATGATTAAGGACAAGACACACTAAAATAACATGTGTTGGCCTGTAGAAATGGTCATTAGTATGATAAGTTCCCCCACTTATTAATTGATTGTGTGGTGTTGGGAATGAAAAAATGTATTACAAGAGGGACCTATGGGGTCATATGGCTATGTTTTTTGCCCAAGAAAGTCTAGGTTATGATATTATCCAATACATATTAAATACTTATTCTGAACAACATGTAAAATGTTATATCTTTATCAGATATAATTGAAAGTGTTACTCTATACAACCTTACAGATTTATTTATATAAGTCTAATTAAGTCTATCATGTGAGGAATATTCCAGAATAGTAATGAAATATGATTTAATTTTAATATGATCGACTAAAATCCCAAATGAAGTAAGTTCATTAGTGTTTTTAGGAATACCTATAATGAAATCCATATTGATGTTATACCATTTCCATATGGGTATGGGTAACAATTTCAACACCTCCTTTGACTTACGATGTTCAACCTTATCTTTATGGCATACCAAGAATCAAGATATAAACTCTTCAATTTCCCTCTTTATATTGTCCCAACATAAATAATCGTACAGATATTTATAAATTTTTTCTTCTAGAACAGATAGAGAATGATGATCTATGTGAATCATCTAATATCTTCTTAAATTATGGTATTAAAGTGACATATATTTATTTACTGAATCATATAATTCCATCGATGTTAATTTTGAACTATAGAATACTCCCTAACTTCTTTTTTAATTTATATCATTCTTTTAAACCTTCTTAATTATTAGATGGATTCAATTTTAAGTATTCATTTGGAAAATAATGGAGTTTCCCCTTCCTTTTGGATACGCATGTCCACCAATTACAAACAGATGAGTATTAGCCCCCTTAAAATCCTCATCATTTATATGGTAGTAATATCTTTCCTCCCCATATCCTCAACCACCTTCTTTTCCTATCTGGTGTTGCAATATAGTGATAAGTACTAGTCTTTGATCAACTCCAACTATAATAACCCCAACCCACAATTCCGAATCTGGTGCTAAAATCATAAAACATTACATTTATTGATTTTATACCGTTGAAGGTGATCCAATTTTCATCATCTGAAACTTATGAATTCAGAAGAAAATATTGGATCACTTATATAACAAATGAAATTTTAGGATTATATTATTAGAGAATTAGTAAAAAATCATAACAACATGGATTCATAAACAACTAGTTCATAAATATTAACATCATTTAACATTGTACCTAACGTTTTTCATTCTATATTAGGTCTCCAAAACTCCCATAAATTGTATTACATTTGAAACCATTATATACTCATGTCCTTTATCATCATTTTTTATAACTTTGGGAAAAGGAATCATAAGAAGGGTGAACTCAAATTCTCTATAATGGTAAACATAAGAAATAAAAAACATAATTTCATCAGTGAACATAATATGGGCATATGGATATGATGACATAATCAATGTTCATGGGTATAAAAAATGAATATTCATACAAATCAATATCTGGACCATGAATCATGAAACATGAATAGAAAATATTTATCAAAGAAAAGAGTCATAAGGATCAATAATAATTAGTCATTTTATTTCAATATAGTTCAAAGAAATAATTGAAACCCCATATCATGATTAAAGAAAATAAGTTGGTATGTTGGGACATCTTCATCATAAAATACCTACAAAACCATTACTATTGGAATAACCATACAAGTGACTTCTAATTTAATTATTTTGAGAAAATAATCATTACCCAATGAATAGGATATCTATAATGCTAATCACTCATATTATAAGATATATTAGACTCACCCATTTTTAATGATCTATAATGGGGAACAAAACATAATATAATCTATCTTGGGATCTCCTATGAGCTATAATGGGATCAGTCTTTTGAAAATAATTTCCAAGAACCAAAACATAAATAAAGTACATATAGCTTGTATAATATCATAAAATTCATAGAAACATCTATTATTTCTTTCATAACATGATTAAACAATGGAAAATAAATGGGTACCATGACAATATATTTTAAACAATAATAGTCTATCCAGAGAATGAATAGGGATGGTGTCATTACAAAATATCCAAATAGAACTAAGTAATAATAAGGGTTGTTGACATTGACAAAGCCAAATACCATTAAAACGGCATTAAAAAACTCTTAAGGAATATAACCATTTTTTACATTGATTAATGTCAATTTATGTCATCTTAGATGGAAAATAATTTTGAAATATCACATGGAACATTTTATGATTAAAATATCCTTTGTATTTTAAAAACACTTATTTAAAACAAAAAATTTTCTCAAACATACTAAAAATTATTTTCTTTGGAAATATACTTTGAAACATAAAAAGGAATCATTAAAACATATGATGGAAATAATATATTTTCATTGAAAATGTTAAAAATAAACATTCATTTTAAACATTGTCTAAAGGGAGTCAAAGTAACCTATTTGAAAACAATAAGAAATTTATAATTCAAAAAATTAAAAGAAGGTTAAGATCTTTAAAATTTGATTTATGAGATCGTTTATGTTTATAAATAAGACTTTGGAATACATTTTATAAAATATTTTTATGGAATATAAATATTACCGATATAAAAGAGAGATAAAAGATTGATATCACTTACAAAAAAATTTAGAAGCATTTTTCAATAAATAAGGGAAAAATGGAAACTAAACATTTGAATCACATTCATAACTAGAGAAGAAGAAAATATACGTGGTTCAATAAAATAATTTCATATTATTTCATCTAGAAGAACCTTCAATATAAAAAATATCAAAAATAAATGAGATTGTAACATAATGCATTTTCCACTTTGGCAACTCTTTAATCATAATCCCCATGAATGAATAACTTTCAATGAAACTTTAAATATCATGAAAATAAGGTTATTAATGATATAGAACATAAAAAGTGTTGTATATAATTCTAAAAAATGAATATAGGTGTATATATTAAATGTATGCCTCAATTAAACATAATTTGAGATGAATAGTCCTTATAAAGATCATAAAGTGGAATTTTTAAATTAATCTATGAATCAAATAAGGCCACCTCAATAACCCCTAAACCGATAACACGTTTACGCCCGCGGGGGCTGGGTGAGTTGGTTCAAGGCCGTGGCGTCCCATCGTTGAGGTTCCGGGTTCGAGTCCTCGCAAAGGCAACATGCACCATACGCCAACGATCCTCTCGTCCCCTCGACTCTGTGGGAACTGGAACAAGCCCCAGGTTGGCCACCTTGGGCCTAGCTGGGGACGTGCGACAGGGGGTGGGGTAAGGCCGCCTTAATACCCCCTAAACCGATAACACGTTTTTCCCGCGGGGGCTGGGTGAGTTGGTTCAAGGCGGTGGCGCCCCTCGTTGAGGTTCCGGGTTTGAGTCCTCGCAAAGGCAACGTGCACCATACGCCAATGATCCTCTCATCCCCTCGACTCCGTGGGAACTGGACTAAGCCCAAGGTTGGACACCTTGGGCCTAGCTGGGGACGTGCGACATGGGGGTGGGGTAAGGCCGCCTCAATACCCCTTAAACCGATAACACGTTCGCCCGCAGGGGCTGGGTGAGTTGGTTCAGTGCGGTGGCGTCCCGTCGTTGAGGTTCCGGGTTTGATTCCTCACAAAGGCAACGTGCACCATACGCCAACTATCCTCTCGTCCCCTCGACTCCGTGGGAACTGGACCAAGACCAAGGTTGGCCACCTTGGGCCTAGTTGGGGACGTGCGACAGGGGGTGGGGTAAGGCCGCCTCAATACCCCCTAAACCGATAACACATTTTCCTGCGGGGGCTGGGTGAGTTGGTTCAAGGTGGTGGCGTCCCGTCGTTGAGGTTCCGAGTTCGAGTCCTTGCAAAGGCAACGTGCACCATACACCAACGATCCTCTCGTCCCCTCGACTCCGTGGGAGATAGCCCAAGCCCAAGGTTGGCCACCTTGGGCATAGCTGGGGACGTGCGATAGGGGGTGGGGTAAGGCTGCCTCAATACCCCCTAAAACGATAACAAGTTTGCCCGTGGGGGCTGGGTGAGTTGGTTCAAGGCGGTGGCGTCCCGTCGTTGAGGTTCTGGGTTCGAGTCCTCACAAAGGCAATGTGCACCATACGCCAACGATCCTCTCGTCCCCTCGACTCCGTGGGAACTGTCCCAAGCCCAAGGTTGTCCACCTTGGGCCAAGCTGGGGACGTGCGACAGGGGGTGGGGTAAGGCCGCCTCAATACCCCCTAAACCGATAACACGTTTTCCCACGGGGGATGGGTGAGTTGGTTCAAGGCGGTGGCGTCCCGTCGTTGAGGTTCCGGGTTCGAGTCCTCGCAAAGGCAAAGTGCACCATACGCCAACGATCCTCTCATCCCCTCGACTCCGTGGGAACTGGCCGAAGCCAAAGGTTGGCCACCTTGGGCCTAGCTGGGGATGTGAGACAGAGGGTGGGGTAAGGCCGCCTCAATACCCCCTAAACCGATAACACGTTTACGCCCGCAGGGGCTGGGTGAGTTGGTTAAAGGTAGTGGCGTCCCGTCGTTGAGGTTCCGGGTTCGAGTCATCACAAAGGCAACGTGCACCATACGCCAACGATCCTCTCGTCCCCTCGACTCCGTGGGAACTGGCCCAAGCCCAAGGTTGGCCACCTTGGGCCTAGCTGGGGACGACAGGGGGTGGGGTAAGGCCGCCTCAATACCCCCTAAACTGATAACACATTTAGCCCATGGGGGCTGGGTGAGTTGGTTCAAGGCGGTGGCGTCCCGTCGTTGAGGTTCTGGGTTCGAGTCCTCGCAATGGCAATGTGCACCATACGCCAACGATCCTCTCGTCCCCTATACTCCGTGGGAACTGGACCAAGCCCAAGGTTGGCCACCTTGGGCCTAGCTGGGGACGTGCGACATGGGGTGGGGTAAGGCCGCCTCAATACCCCCTAAACCGATAACACCTTTGATGAGTACTTTATATTCGATTAGAAAAGGAGACAGAGCTTAACCCGAGCAGGCACGAGTATGATGACCTAGCTTAGGCAATGGAGGTCCTTCCTCCCCCCTCCCCAACGGAGGGGGGAGATCTTTCTCGATCATCGTCTCGGGTGCTCCCTCCTACTTTCGTCCCCTTTTCAAATCCTGAATTCCTGCCCTCGTTCCCACGCATCCCGCTTTTCCCGAAAGTTCCAGATCTGTTCCATAGCGCACCACAACTCTCTCTGGAATCTTCAGAAATCAACTCTTCCATAGATCTTTTAAGCTGACTCTGGTGGCCCGGTTCCACCAGCAACGTCCCTCAGTTGACGCTTTTGACCGTTTTGTATTTGAGGCCTGGAATCTTCAGGATCGGGCGGTGATTGGTTTCCTTGATCGAAGGCATATCATGATCCGATTTGGGTCTCTGGATGATCTCATTGCTGCATGGGCTAATGCTCCTTGAAGGTGTGGAGGTATGCCTTTCTTTATTCTTCGATGGAATTTTGAATTTCATATGCATCGGGATAATCTGACTACGACGATTTGGGTATGACTCTCGGGCCTCCCTCTCTCATTTCAGAACCCTTCCATTTTGGCTATGCTTGGGAACATGGTCGGAAGATACTTGTGTTCTGATACCAAAACTGATGCCGTGTGTCACCCTGTCTGTCCTCGAATTTGTGTGGAGATTGACGTCTCCAAGCCTCCAGTGAATTGGATATGGATTACCGATGGGAAAGAATTCCGGTGGAAGCAAGATGTTAAGTTTGAGTCATGGACTGAATAATTTAGTTTGTGCCATCGTCTAGGTCATGGTGTCTCGTACTGTAGAAATAGGTCTCTGAACAGGAGGGTACGCAGTCAAGTAAGGGATGGATTGGTTTCTCATGATGGTGCTGCTGTGGGGAGTTTGCAGATGTAGGGGAAGGATCATCTAGAGGGGGGGGGGGGGGGTTGCATCCTCTCCATGATGCCATGCATTTAGTTGAAAGTGGGGTTATCGACATGGGGAATGAGTCACAGAGACCGGGAGTGGAGCCTCCTGGACCGAAGGGCAGTGATACCTTCATCAGACTAAAGCAGGACTTGGGGCCGGTTGGGTCCATGATGGGTAATGCTGACCAGCCTACTGCTATCAAGGATGCAAGCAGTACTTGTGGAACTTCAAAGTCCTCTTTGATGGAAACTCCCCGAAGGGGAGTGGGTAACATTGCTGAGGAGGATGCATATTTAGAAGATTCTATGGACAAGGCTGCAGATGGACAAAATGGTGGTATGGCCCCGCTTGGCCTGGGCCCCGTGAGTGCACTTGCAGTGAATGACGCAGTCCAGGTTGAACCTCAATGCCTGGAGAATGTGTTTGTGAAGGTGGATGAGACACACCTTTAACTTGTTAATGAAATTTCAGATGGGAGTGATGGTTCGATGAGAAGGTCGGATGGGATGTAAGAAATTTCTGGGAGGCAGGTGGCCAGTGTTGAGCTTGGTAATCGTTTTTCAAGCCTGGTGACCACTGACATGGTTCTGGACTATGACTGGGATACTGCCCGGACTCAGGTGGAGCAGATCTCTGTATCTATAGGTTCTGGTGTTGCGTCAAGGGATGCTTCTACTAGCAACTGCGAACAGGAGATGGAGTCTGGGAAGCCCTCTAATGCTGAGGAGGGACCTGTACTAAATGTAGGTAATAGTTTAATATTGGATAATATTGGTGGAGATTGTATTGTCATGAAGGGCCTGCAGAATGGATGTGTTTTGGTGGAACCTTCCCCCTGTTAGGTGATGGATGCTAATGATCAGTCTGAACAGGAACAGGGAGTGAGAGAAGAGTATCAGGTGGTACGCATCTCTGGTAAATGGGGGGATTGCGTTGATAGTGAGACAGAAAATGATGGTGGTATGGTTCAGCCATCCTATAGTGATATGGTTCAGGGATGCACAAGAAAAGTATCGGTGAATTAGAAAGTGAAGTCTGACCCACCACGAAGGAGGCCGCGGAAAGATTATTCTCACTTACCAACGCTTATGGCTACCAGATCTTCTAGCGGGAAGGCGGGATGGATTGCACAATCTTCCAAGGAGCTCCTTTCATTGGAGAAGCTCAATCTTAGAAGGAAGTATGCCATGATTCTGAAACACTATGAATGTTCGGAATGGGAATCGGCTACCGCGGAGGAGGTAGTTTGTCAGGGATGTGGTGATGGGTCTGATTTTTATGATATGTAACTGTTTTCTCACCTTGTTGTGTCTGTCTGTTGTACTTTTATTTTCTTTTCAATAAATGGTCAGAGGCCTACCTCTGACTCAGCTTTCTTGGTAAAAAAAAAATTAAAATATCAATATATATGAAGGATTAATTAAATCAATTGTAAAATTGGTATTATATAAACCTTATAAATAAATTATGTTCATAACATTAAAATATTCCTGAATGAATAAAAATTGAGAGTAAGTTCCCTACCCTATGTCCATACTTTCTATGTACGTCCTTTAACTCCTCTATAATAAGATTATATAATTTTTTTAATTTTGTAAGAACCTATTCTAGGTTTACCACCTTATAATTAAATCAATTATTTTATTTATTTTAATGACATACTTAATTTCTTAATTTGTTAATTCTAGATTTTGTGTTCCAATGATGTTAGTTTTATTGTTTCAAAACAACTTTAGTGTGCTGACCGAGGTCAAAGAGATCATTATTTCGACATATTTAAAATAATAATCATGTAATATTTAACATATTTATAAAAAATTTATTTTTTTAAAAATATTCATTAAATATGGTAATGAAAAATGAACTATGTTGCAATCATGGAGATAGAAGGTCATACATATGATTGTGTTACGTTTCTATTTGTCAATGATTGTTATGGAACAATGTAAGTATTATTTTATATTTTTATAATAATAATAATATATTGAAACCATATTAATTCATTTAATATAATTATATATATCATCCATGTGTTTTAGTGATAAAAAATAACCACATTGTTTCACGGAGGTAGCAATCCAAATGTAAACATGGACAATGTTATCATTTCTCAGTGAATGGAAATGTAAAAATTAAATGATATATTATCTTTTAATAATGTTAAATGTTTCATTAATTTCATAATTATTTCACATATATATATTACATATATGAATTAAATTTATCCCAATTACCTTCCTTGAAAAGTGTTAGTAAAAAAAGAATCACATCGCTTTGTGAGGTGGAAGTCCACTGAACAGATGAGTGATGTTATCATGTCCACCACAGAATAGAAAGTAATAATTTATTTATGATATAATAATTATATGAGTATAAATATTGGATTAAATATCATATATATACTTTAAATAAATCATTATAAGAATTATTTTGAGTCGACGATGAATAATAAATTATATCAGTTTGCGAGGGGTACTCCTCCATACAAATAAATAATGGTTTTTTCCTATTTTACAACAGTGGAGATTGATTTAGATTATTAAATTTACATATTAATATCTCAATATATGTTTTATACATGTTTAATTATATTATAATAATTGATGAATATTTCATATAGGTGGAAGAAGAAATTAAATAAAAATTCTCCATTCAGAATGATACCTCTTCTTTGGATAACCTCATATGGTAGGCATGAAAATACTTTATAGGATTTATTCATGATAAAACCATGATATCTGGGTAATAGGAAGGGAATTAATAAATCCATTAAATTATTTATTTTCTGATCCAAATGGATTTTATGGTGTGAAGAGGATAGGAGAGGGGATAACCTTTTATAATTGAGGTGAGTGGTACACTTGTAATTTGTTAATAGAAAATGTGATACCCATGTTTTTATCATGGAATAGGGCTACAAAATAGCCCATTATATACAATTAGAAAATATAAGCTCTAAATATTTATATAAAATATATTTTATACAATTTATTACATCATTTAAACCATTATCCTTTTAGTCTAACCCCATATAAACCTGTTTTTACCAAAACCTGGGCATAATATTTTTTCTGTATTAACTATTCATTACGACAAAAAAATTAATTTCAACTCATTTTATTGTATATATTATGCTAGTTAGAAAAAATTAATTCATTTTTAAAAATTAAATTCACATAATTTTTCCTAAATTTATATCAAATAAATCCCATAGACATGATGAAAACATGGGTTTTAAATAATTATATTTTTCAAGAATAAGATGTGTTTATATTTAATCTATGGCTAGTAATCAAAATAGTATGAATTTAAAATTAATTTTTTTTGATATACAATCTATAAATTTAATTTAAATAGTTCCTCATTTTGTGTTTTTTAATTAATTACATGGAGAAACATTGTCCATGTGAAAATAGTTTTTAGAAAAAACTATTTTTAAACCCAAAAATAGACATATACTAAAATTTAATATAAATATGATTAATAGGTAATTAATTATATAAAATATAACTAAATAATAATTTGGTATCTTGAAATCATATTAAAAAAATTTCTTATAAATTACGTAATATATTGAAAATAAATGATTGATTTCAAAAAATCTATATTTATTTTACTATTCACTAAAAATTAAATATTTTCTAATAAATCCAAAAAATTCACACTAATTATATTTTTATATGATTATTTATATAATTAATTATATTTTACAAAATATATTTTCTAAAATATCTATAATTTAATTATAATAGTTTTTCTGAAAAGAAATAAAAGCATTTTTGAAGACAACCTAATTTTGAATAATAAAATTACTTTTCTAAAAACTAGTTCATTATTTATTTAGAATTTATCTATAAATTTATAAAAGCGGGAAACATATATATATTTCATAAATTAGTTAATAATATTTATACCCTCTAATTTAATTTCTAGGTTATAATGATCATAATTAAAAAATAATATTTTGTGGATCTTTCATTTTCGGTGTTGTGTATTGTGTATGCTATGTAATATAGTTCTATTTTCTAAAATATAGATTTCATTCATTCTCACACACCTGTATCAAATTTCATCCTCACAATTTTATCATATTCTTTATAATTAATGTTTTGACATTTGAAAATATTTTTGTTGAAAACCCACATCTTATAAAGGGTTAATAAAACATATTCTTAAAAAGAATGAGAGGCTAGTATGATGGTCATCTATAACTACACAAAACTATGTTTACATGAAGGAAAATATTAATGGGAAGTGAATATATAGACATTAAAAAAAATATTAGTTCCTAAATAATTATGTATAGTGAAAAATAGCATTGATCATAATAAAGTGAATGATCAGGAGAATGTAAAAAACCAAAAAACCATAAACCAAATAGGTGTGAAAAAGATAACCATTTTATTGAAAAGAAATGTAATAGGATAAAATTTCCAACATAAAAATCCCTATCCCAGAGATAAAAAATTTATTACAATCTAGAATAATAAAATAAGGATAATATACTTACTTGAAATGTTTAATTTAATCACCTAACCAATTTCCACAACAATCTCAAATTTTGGTCTAAATTTTGAATATTCAAGACAATTGTTTCATGCATGAAGCACTAAAATCAACTTCCAATGGATCACAGAATCCCCAAAAAGTAAAAATATATATTAATTCTATCATTATACATTAACCAAAATAAAAATAGTTAACATATATAATGATATGTTAAAAAATTAATAAACCTTTATATAATTAATATCCAAAATTCAACTGAAACTCTAAAAATTCAAACCATATCCTTAAATAAATTAAAAAATATATTTTAAAAATAATATAAAAAAAACTCAAAAATTAAATAGTGTATTAATGTCAAAGGTTATCTCATAATTTTCAACATAAAACCCCAAAAATATAGTGATCATCTTTTAAAAATCACATAATCACCAAATTAGTTTTGAATCCCACGGTTATCTAAAAGATAAAACATAAATTCTAAAGATAAAATTAATCATTATCATTAAAACCATTTAAAAAAATTATGTCATATTAACCTGGACATCACATTTTCTAGTGGTAGGCATTGTACCCTTATCTCCATTCTGTTTTTTGTTCAATCCATATGGTCATACTAGATTCAATGGGTTTTCCCTCAAACTTTGGGTTGTGTTTTTTCCAAAAATTAAATCCTTATAATTTTCTAGTAAATATTATGGACATCTTTAAAAATAACATTAATCCTCACAATTCATATAAACAATTAATATTATAAATTCCTTTAAACTTATGATCAACCTTAAATTCACACACCTATGATGGTAGGCAATACTCTTAAGATAGAGTCACATGAAAACAGAGTAATATAAAATTTTATCTAAACCCTACTCTGATGCCAACTATAATGGAACTGTACCTACACACCCGGATCTGGTGCTAATATAAAAAACTATATATTTATGGATTGGATTCTGATTAAGGTTTCCTAATTTTGACTACCTAGAAAAAACTAAAAAGGTAAATAATAGATCATTGACATACCCAAGAAAATTTTATTTTTATAGTTCTAAGGAATAAGGGAAAACTCTTAATGAATTAGATTTATAAACAACTAGTTTATAAAGATGAACAAAATCTCCCACTATTTCTGTCTTTCCATATTCTATATAAATTCTTCAATATCTCCCATAAAATGATTCACATATGAATTCTTTTTTGAGTCAAATAATTTAACATCATTCTTTTTAACCCAGGTAAAAGGAAACATAATAAGGGTGAGATCAAATGCTCAATAAGGGTAAACATAATCATAAACAATTAGATTTCATTTGTGTGCATAACATAATAATATTCACACCCATCTATACCTGGATCATAAATCAAAAAACATGGCCTAAATCTTCACAAAAAAATAGTTATAAGAATTAATAATTATGAGACATGAGATTTAAATATTGATCAAATGAATCATTAAAAACCAATATAAAGAATTAAAAATCATGTTGGTACCTTGGGACATCATCAACATAAAACCCATAAAAAACCCTTAAAATGGGAATAACTATACAACCGACTTCCAATATAATTTCCTAGAGAATATAATCATTACCCAATTCATTGTAGAGTTGTAATGGGACACACCCATCATATAATATATATCCAACTCACCAATTTTTTGAGTTCTATAATGGAGAACCACACTTCATATAAGAAATATTGGGTTCACCCATGAGCTATAATAGGGCACAATCCTTCATAAATAATTTACAAGAACCATAACATAAATAAAGTTCATAGAAATTACATCTTATAATTAAACTCATAGAGAAATACATTATTTGTTTCATAACATGTGTAACCTATGGAAAAGAAACAAGTTCCATGGAAATATCTATTAAACAACAATAATCTATCCATAAAAAATAGAGATGATATCATTAAAAAATATAACAATAGAGAATATGTTTCAACAAGGTTCTTTCACATTGATTAATGAAAATACCATTAAAATATCATGAAAAAAATTCTTACAGAAAATAACATTTTTTCTTTGAGTAACATCAAATGATGTCATCATACATGCAGAATGATTTTTCAAGATCATTTGGATCATTTATTAAGGAAAATATCCTTTCCATTTTGAAATACATATTAAAAACCTAAAACATTCGCAAATATTAAATAATTCATTTTATTTGAAAATAAAATTTGAAACATAAAAAGTATTCTATAAAAAAATAAGATAGCATAAAAATATGTTCTTTTTGTAAATGTTAAAAAAAATAATTCATTTCAAAAAAACTTTGTAAATGGATTCAAAGTGACCCATTTAGAAAATGTTAAGAAATTTAATTTTTAAACCCCTTTAAAATATGGTTAAATATATTGAAAAATATCATTATGAAATGATTTATATTTATTAAATAACATTTTTGGAAACATTTTATAAAACATTAATATAGAAGAGAATGATTCCCCATCAAAATGAATGATAAAAGATGGGTATCTATTACAAACAACTTTCCAGATATTTTTTAAATAAATAAAGGATGAAGTGTTTATAAAAATTTTGAACGAAATTGATAACTAGAGTTGAAGAAAATAGATATAGTTTAAGGAAATATGATCATATTATTTCCTCCAAAATAACCTCTAATATAAACAATCTCAAGATGAAATGAGATTGTAACATAATGCCTTTTCTGATTTTGTAACTCTTTAATTGTAATCCCCATGAGAGAATAACATAAAATGAAACATTAAATATCATGAAAATAAAATGATTCATTATATAAATTGTGAAAATGGAAATATATACACCTCAAAAATTAATATATCTATATATCATAAACATATGTATCAAATAAAGAGAAATTGAGATAAATAACCCTTACAAATCCCATACCATTGAATTTGGGAATTAATCAATGAACCAATTATGCATATCAAATGGAAATACACATAAAAAATTAGAAATATAATCATAATTCATTAAAAAGGTAATCATAGAATATTAAATACAATGAATATATAATATAACCTAAGGAAAAGAAATAGAGTTTTGAAATTATTTACCACTTGGTAATATTCAAGTCAAATCCCCTTGAATGAAATAATTTAAATTGATACATAAAATAAAATTGATGTATTAAGGATTCATGATATTACATGTAAAAGGGGAAGTATATGCACCATATAAATAAATTAGGTGAATAACAAAACAATATCCCTCAATGAAGTGAAATTGAGATGAATCTATCATGAACCATCCTAGAGGCCCCCCCGTAGCAACTCCCCAAGCTTACCTCTACCGGTTCAGGGAAAGAAGACTAGAACTGAGAAGGCATATCACTAACATGGTAGGCCTTATCCTAAATACCTATACACACGCACACATCTCAATGTTAAAATATGAAAATAACTAAACAACCATGAATGCATACATATAATCACATAACAAGGCTATTACATAATGTAATTTAAACTAAATAGGGGAAAATAGAATCCAACTAAAAAGGTCTATGACATAAGAATAACATGAACAAAACCAGGACTGTTGTCTGAATACTGCATGAAAAAACATCAGTTTGTCTGGTCTCACTAAGCACCATCTAGTCCTTCTTCATCAAGGAATATATCAAAAGGTCAATCATCTACATAAGAAACAACACATTCAGGAAAATATCATGTAGGTGAGTATAAAAATACTCAGTAAGACACCCTGAAACTGAAAAACATAAATCAAAGGAAATACAGTTAGTTCTACACATGCATATTTCTACAACACTTATAATAAGAATATCTAGATATACTAAAAAAAGTCACATAGTCTAGAGGTAAGTCAAAAACCATAGTATACCAGCCTATGATTCCATCTAGATGATTACACAATGAACTCATCCATTATAACACACTCTTATGTCTGATAGCATTGATGACATCTATCCTAGAGGTTGTCCTCATCTGGTCTCATCAAGGGAAAGTACATGTCGATTGTCCAAAGAGAATATGATACAAATATGAGGATAACTCCCAAGGCCATAGAGTATAATAAAAACTTAATATAGATTATCCTACCTGGTAGAGGATTGGAACCCTCATAGTGTTGGTCATGAAGATACTAAGAGCTACACCAAGGGAATGAAGATGAATAGTGGAAACCACTTTGGGCCTCTTATAGGGATTGTAACAAATATATCCACAAATTCTAATTGAAGGGATTGTAGTCTTAGAAGTAGGAGAAGATTCCATAACAATATTTAGGGAAATGATAATGGGAATGGTATCCTAATAAAACTTTTCCAAGATACGAGGAAATGGTCTCCATCCATGTATAAAATAATACATGATATATAGTAGGGGTCCCACATTATATTCATTGACCCTAGGTCTTGCCCATGTAAATGACATGTGTCTCTTACCCATTTCCATGTAGTAGAATATAGCACGTTCAATACCAGTGTACTCTACCCATGTGCTAGTACACATGTCAACCCATGTACCAGTGTCTATGTACCAGTGCATGGCTTAGCCCATTTACTTGGTCCAACATGTGTCTGTGTAGTGGAGTACATTGTGTGCTCAAACCCATTTATTCCAACCTATGTCTATATACCTAATGAAGTAGATGCAAAGTATATGGGGAGGGACCATATGTTGTGTGATAGGGATCACATACCGCGTGATACAGAAGTTCATCTGAAACCATAATCAATCCATAGGGGGGAACACAACTTGTAGATCTGAAGTACATGATTTGTAGAATATGATTTTCTAGAATCTCAGATCTGCTTCCACATTAATTCTACAGCCTCCGACCTATGACACAGTGATCATTTCTCCATAATATTGAAGATCCCAATTCGTCTAAGCCTCCCAGTTGATGAATAACTCACTCTAGACCTCAAATCCATTTGGAAAATTTATTTTTCACCATTCTTCACTACACTCCGATGAACATGAAATTTGGTATCAAAATTCATCTGATTAATCCCTTCTTCTACCATCAAACCTCCATCATGTCATCCAAATCCCAGATCTATGATATCAGATCATTGTTACCAGAAACAAGTGTTCAATGATGTATTTATTGCAATATGTAGAATCATGGCCCAAATGATGAATGCCCCTGATGATCAAAGAACCATGGGAGAAAAGCACAAGAATAGACAAGAGGGAAAAACCGTGATTAATCTTCGTGTTGATATCAATTCCTTTTTGTGATAATAATATTGAAAAAAATCAATAATCTTAATTTAATTCTCTTGAATAAATCTCCAAAAATAAACCCATACATTAATACAAATGATCCACATATCAATATGTTGGTCTATTGATCTGTGTTCATTGTAAGAATGAAGAACAATGAGGAAAATCGAATAAATCAGCCACTCTACCTCAATTTGGATCAATTGATGATGAATAAAAAATCTCCATCACATTCTTTGGTGAGATACTTTGATTTTGTTGTGTGTTAATCATTTATCCATGATCCAATCATCATTATTCTATGTGAATTCCACTGAATCTCTCTCCAAAGTCCCTCTAATGGTTATAGGGTTATATGAATAACCCAAGTATTTATCCATAAATTTATATTTAAATAAAAGTAATTAGTTTTCAAACTCCCTGTATCAACGAAAAAATAAAATAAAATAATTTAATTATTTTATTCATTTTATGCCCACAATTGATTTTCAACAAATTTCTCACACTGACTAAGGTTATACTCACCATTGAACTCAATGGTTTCCTCAAATTTGTGATCTAAGACACCGTTTAGATGTTATTCCACTTTTCCAGATAACTAAACCTACATTATATTTAATATTTTAAATTTATTTCAAACATTAATTTTGGCACACCGAGCCTTGGAATCACATTTCGTCTCCGCGCCTTTTCTCAGAAATAATCCATACAATATCCAAAAATAATAACTGAAAAATCTAATACATTAAATTCTTCCCACATTGGGGATTTACACCCCTAAGAATCCAAAACAAGGGCTACACAAAGAGATATTGGTACTAAGCACAAATCTAAGACTCCCACTCCCATGTGCTCTCTTGAATATTCCTATGTTAGCACAAAAAACATAGTAATGAAATTTCCCACCCATGTAGGATCCTCTCATACCAATCCTCAATCTCTATTGGGTATTGTACAAAGGTCATTCAATTCTCAATGTCCATATCACCCTAGTTGATAATGTGCAATGGGTCATTCTTATAACTCCTCAGCTACAAAATGTGGAAGACATAATGTATGATTTCTAACTATAGATATAGATCTATGGGGAATTAAACCATGTCAACTCAAAATATTATCTAGAAAGGGCCAATTAACATAAGATATATCTTTCCTCCCCTGCCAAATCTCCATAATCTACATCAAAGTGAAACCCGTAGGAACACATGGTGTCCTTCCTTGAACTCCAAAGGACACTATCACATGTCAACATAAGAATTATGAATGATAAGTGTATCCTTAATCCACTCTTGGATAATCTTCACCATCTCTATAGTTTCTCACAACAATTATGGGCTTGTGGGTTAATAATATCATTGGTCAGTCCACCAATGTGGTGGCCTGCAGGGTATCCCATACAAATCCAGGAATGGTTCCATACAGATTTTTGAATGGTAACTGTTTTTATATATAAACTCTGCCAGTGGTAGGTTGTCCTCCCAACTATTAAAAAGTCCAACATACAAGCTCGCAACATGTAATCTATAACATGAATGGTGTACTCAGTTTGGAAATTAGTTTTGGTATGAAATGTTGTGATAAATCATAAATGAGTATTTAATGCCTCCTATAATCCCCTAAAAACCAATATCAATATATATAATCATAATCAGAAACAATTATTGATGTAAGTCTATGGATTCATACTATCTCCTGTATGTATAGGTGTCCCAATCTCTCAACTAAACTCTTCTCTCAGATATCCAGGAAGGTGGATGCCTTGGAGAGTTAGTCTATTATCACCCAGATGGTATCAAGTCCCCTATATATACATGGTAATCTCTTCATGAAGTCCATAGATATCCCATTACACATCCATTTAAGAACATCAAGGGGTTGATATAAAACCACTGGAACTTGGTGCCCAACCACCACATGCTAGTAAGTCATCAAAAGACAAAATATGTAACCCCCTTCATCATCCCTTTCCTCAAAAACTAACATCCAAGGTCCTCATACGTCATTTACACACATGAATTTTCTGCTAGATGAGTCATATGAGATTCTCCCAGAACCTCCTCCCACAACATCACTGGTAAAAATATTCATCCTGTAAATAGAACTATGGGATCCCCATATTTAGAAAATCGATCATGATCATGTCCAGTGGATATATGAGTATGTATGGTCTCACAGTTGGTATCCCCTACATGTGCCTCCATGACTCTCTACAATATAGGAGGGTTAAAAACCATTTAATAGAGGCATGATACTCCATATACATCTATAAAGGATAACTGCAATGAGGCTAACTGCTCAGATGACTTATTCAAAAACTATGAAAAAGATCTCCTGCTGATATCATCTCTTACCACAATCCCCTTCTCCAGAGTATATACAATTTGAATTCATAATCCAAGAGTAAATATAGACACCACCTTTATCTCATGTTTTGATCCTTCTAAGAGATGATATACCTGAGAATCTTCTGATCAGATTAGATGATAAACCACTAGCCCATCAAGTAGTGTCTTCACATCTTTAATGTGAATACCACCTTTACTAACTCAAGATCACAATTCATGTTGTAATGATGACATGTTCTCAACTAATGTTAATTGTAGGAATACACTCCTTGCATCTACATCATAACACAACCAAACTAGGTTCCTAAAAATTCATATAAAACTATGTACTCGACGCACTCCCCTAGAAATCTCAAGATGGGAGAACTTGAAAAACTCTACCAGAACTACTAAAAATCCTAATGGAACTTCTCCATACACATGAAAGTCTACCCCTTTTGATTCCAAGATATCATTGGTGCTAATAATTTTGAGAAATAAATTATGACTCTTCGGTAATAGCCTGCCAACCCGAGGAAGCTCCATACCTCTGTCAGGATTTTGGGTGGCTCTTAAGAAAACACAGCCTCTATCTTGGATGCATCCACTACCACTCCATCCACTGAGATAAAATGTCCGATAACATGTAATTCCTAAATCTATAATTTTCCTAGTGAGAGATTCCAGTAAATATGGTGCTCTCAAAGTGTGCCCAGAACAATCCTCAAGTGTCTCGTGTGATCCTCCCCATATGCCGAGTACACAAGGATATCATAGATGAAGACTACCATGATCCAGTCTAAGTATGGACAAAATATCTAGTTCACAAGTCCCATAAAAAATTCTAGGTATTTCTTCACACCCATGGGCATCACCAAGTACTCATATTGAACCTCATGAAATCTTAATGTCTTCTTCAGTATATCCTCTTCCTGTACTCACAACTGGTGATATCCTGACCTGAGGTCAACCATAAAGAACCATCATGCACCTATATACTAATCAAAGAGGTCATTGATCCTTATTAGTGGATAAGTTTGGTTCTTGTTCACCTAGTTCAAGCCCTAGTTGTACACACATAACCTCGATATCTCATATGCCTTCTTGGAAAAAAATTGGGCTTCCCAGGCTGAAACACTGGGTCTTAAAAAACCATTCCTATGTAAGTAATCCAAATTTACCCTCATCCCATAAATCCCTATGGTATCCATCTGATATGCTGGAAAAAATATAAGTGTCGACCTAGGATGTAGATAAGTGCAGTTTTCTATCTCATGGTGGGGAGTTAAACCTGGACAATCATTAGGTAAGATGTTCTCATACTCTTCCACCACTATAGGAAACTGGGAACTCATAATGTCAACTACACTAAGGTTCATACTGTCCAACTAATAATTAATCATATGTACCCTCCAATTCATGTGTCTATCCTACACTACATGTGTTTCCTTTTCACCAATAACGGATAACTTGGTTCAATAAATATGGACACACCACACCCTTCACCAAAAATATTGAATCTAGGCATGAACTATAGATAACCAGTTCATATCAAGAATGAAATTTTAATCCCTCCACACTATTAGAAATATATTCTAATAAAAACTCTTTCCTCTAAGAGTTAGGTCACATTATTGGCATATGTGAGTGATCAATAAGTCTTCTCCAGTCAGAGTCTCTAAGAATAAGGATCGAGCCAATGTTTCAAATAGAATATTTATATCTCATACAAGATTTACAGAATGGAAGTAATGACTAAAACTTGTGTCTATCGATACTACATTTGAGGTAGAAAATATGTAGATCATACCTCATATAATTCTTGGAGCCTCTGGGTCATAAGATTTGACTGCCTATAGTTATCCACACCCCTATCCACCACCTTCTGAATCCTATTATGGACCACCTGGGGTGGCAGTGGTAACGAGTCGAAGTGTTTAACACCTCATACTTCTCTCACAAATTTTATTCCATTCCCACCACCTTGCGAACCAACTTGATCCTACTCTAGTGTCAACCTCACTGGCCCATCAACGGTTTCTCTATTTTCAGTACGGTTGTAAGACAATCATGTTAAAGATGTCCCCTTCTGTCATAAGAGTAACACCACCTCTCTCTAGGTGGACTGAACCCACCCTATGATCCATGTACTACAGATACTCTTTCCTACGACCTCCTCTTGAAATGTATCACATATATAGGTCCCTAAAAAAGATGTCAGTTCTCTCCTATCAAGGTCCCGACTCCTGATTTCCCACTACTAACAACCACCGACTGTATCTTCTCTGCTAAAAACTATCAACCACCAAATCTCACTCTAACAACCCAATATAGGTAGGAATGAATATAGGGATAAAACTATCTTGGATGTTTCTATGAAGACCTTTCCTGATGTTATGAGCCCTAAAGAACTGATCTCAAACCATATCCATTGAGTACCTAAAATAGTAGGTAAACCTAGATGAATACTCAAATACTATCTTACATCCCTACTGGAGTAAGAGAATATCCTCAATACATACATCCCTAAGAACAACTAGTGAGAGATCCTCTATTAAAAGTCTCTCAAACTCTATGCATGAAAGAGTCACCTCATCATATGAATGGTTCACTAAACCCCACCATCGCCCTATTGAGAAATGGATAATTCTCATTGCAAGGACAGTCATCAGACCAGTTGGTGCCTTAAATAGATAGAAAACTCAAGTCACCACCTTAGGATAGTCCTCAGCTACCTATGGTTTGGGAGTTCTGAGGAACCTAAGGTTTCTCTCTTGCTGAAACTCATGAAGCATGACCAGCTGGTACACCTCATCTACTGGTACTGTGGGTCTGATGTGCTACACTATAGATGGCAATATGGATAGTGCACCACCTAGAGGTAACATCTTAGGAACGAGATCCTGTATCAATGCCTCATCATAGATGGATCATCCTCGAGATTATCAACATGAATTCTAGTTGTCATACATCACGGATTCATCCTATGAAAAATAAGATGTACCATGGTCAACGAGTATATCTGGAGAGAGGTCTCAAGAAGGATATGGAAACCACCGCCCATTCCTATATTATACATCTACCATTGTTTTATCTACAACCATTTTTCTCATATACCATGTCAAAAATTATGTGATCATAGCCATAGTATATGGATGTATGGGATGTTTCCCCAACACTAGAGTCTTTTTCCAGAATTCCAAACTCAAAAGACTTGACACTATTTTCCCAAACCAATATGAGAGACTGTTGGTCCAAAGGTAGAACTGAACAGCTCTGATACCACTCTGTCACAACCCGTCCTAGGGTGGCATCTGTGGATGCTCCTCAAGACAACCTCAAAGAGTCCAGGGTTTATAAACTATCGCTGAGAATGCATATCACTAACATGGGAGGCCATATCCCTTATACCTATACACACACAGAGACATCTCTAATACTATACAATGATGAAATGTAAAAAACCTACAACCATGCATGCATACATATAATCCAAAAACTATGGTGCAATAGGAAGTAAAATAAAGTAAACAGATCCAAATAGAAGCCCACTGCAAATGTCTGTAACACAAGTCCAATATAATAGAAAATCAGGACTATTTTCAGACTACTGAAGTAACACACCTAGGTCTATCTAGTATTTCTATGAACCGTCTAGTCCGGTTTATTCAAGGACTCTGTAAAAAGGATGATATTCTATAAAAGACACAATATTTGTGGGAAAATCCCATGTAAGGGTGAGTATAAAAATACTCAGTAGGATATCCCAAAAAAATCAAACAATAAAGGAAATACAGTCTACTCTACACATGTGTATGTCTACAGCCCAAAAAACAATAATATACAAATACATAAAAGAAAAAAATAGTATCTAGATAATACAACATATTTATATCATTATAATATTCCTTATTAAATATTCCACAAATAACATGTTCAGTAGAACTCACTCCTGAGTCTCATAGGACTAATGTCTTTTGTATTAGAGGAAGTGCTCATGGGGTCCCATCAAGAAAAATTATATGAAGATATTTTGAAGAGAATATTATACACATATGGGGATCACTATCAAGTCTATGGGGTATTCCAACAACTCAATTCAGATTAACCCACTAAGTAGAGGATCAGATCCCATGTAGTGTTGGTCATGCTGATAATAATAACTCCACCTAGGGAACAAAGATGAATATAAGATCTCACTCCAGGGCTCACAGAGGGATTCTAATGACTATCTATTAAGTCCTTAAAAAGGGATCATAGTCCTTATAGTAGGAGATGATTCCATACCAACCATCAAGGAATGGTAAAGGGGAAACAAACCCTAATTAAACTTGTCCAAGATACAGTGGAAAAGGGCTCTAACCCTTGTATAAAAGAGTACAAGGTCTGTAGTAGGGGTCACACACATGCCCCTTAACCCTAAGTCATTCTCATGTTAATGGCCTATGTCTCTTCCTCGTGTCAGTGTGGTAGTACATGGTGTGTAGGATGCTTATATACTCTACCCATGTTCCAGTTCACAAATTATAATGTGTTCCCATGTTCATGTACTATTACCTTGCATAGACCATGTACTTGGTCCAAACCATTTAGAGGAGTACATGACGTGATCCAACATGTGTTTTTGTACCCTCCTAGGTACATGAAAATTATAAAGGGAGGGAACACACACTGTGTGACAAGGGTAACATGTCATGTGACACTGAAGTTCCTCTGAAACCCTAGCCACCAATAAAGGGGGACCATATGGTGTGTAGATCCAGATTAGATGATGTGAAACATATGATTTCATAGAATCCAAAATCTTCTTTTGCGTTCATTCCAATGTCTCTGAACTTTAATACAATGATTGTTTCACCACATGATTGATGATAAAAAATCATCTGAGCCTATTCACTGATTAAAAAAATGTCTCTTCCAACAAATATATTCAGAAAATGGATAATTATTTATTCTTAATTGCACACCAAAGAACAAAAAGTCAAGTATCAATAGTCATCTGATTCATGGCTGATTGTACAATCTCACCTTCTTCATGTCATGTTAATACTAGATATATGATATCAGATTGATTCACTAAGAAACTGGTGTGAAATAATTAATTGAATGACATATGTAAAATAGTGGTCCAAATGAAGAATGCAAATTATGATCAAAGAACTGGGGGAGAAAATAACAAGAACAAATTAGAGGAAGGAACCTCGATTTACGTTTGTTTTGATCTCGATTCATTGTTGTGAGAATAAAAAGGAAGAAATCAATAATCTTAATGTAATTATACTGAATAAATCCCATGAAAATACCTTTAATGCAATATTCATGTTCTAAAGATCAATACATTAGTCGATTGATACATGTTTTTATTAAGAATCAATAATGGGGTGGAAATCGAAAACAAAAAACCACCCTACCTCGATTTCGATCAATCACTAATGAAGTATGAAGTTGTTTCACATTTGTTAGTGCGATCCTTCATCTCTAATGTGCATTATTGGTTGATACATGATCTAAAATCCATTCGTATGAGAGTATTCCTCCCATTATCTCTCCAAAAACCCTCCAGAGGTTCTAGGGTTATGTGGCTAACCCTGATAATTATTCATATCAGTCTATTAAATGAACTCTAATTAGGCTGTTGTCCCACTACATCATTGAAACAAATAAAATAAATTTATTTCATTATTTTATTCATTTAAAGTATACAAATACTTTTCTAAAAATAGTTGTGATGACCCTGGTTAAGTTTCACCAAGGGAAAACCTTATTTTCTAAATGAAATGGTACCATATTATTTCTGATCTGAGCATCCATTTAGAATTTATTTAAAAAATTGAGTAAAAATATGTGTGTGCTCTATTTAATATATTTAATATATTTCAAACCTTTATTCTGAGAACACCAGTTCAGGGAATCACATGTCCCTTTATCTCCTTTTCTCAAAAATAATAAATACAATATCCAAAAATAATAAATGGAAAAAATGATACATTAGAGAGGCCTCTTACCTTGAGGTCAAAATTTCCATGTATATCCTTTAACTCCTGTATAATAATATTATATCAATAAATTGATTTAATAAGAACCATTTTTAGTTTTAATACCTTATAATTAAATCATTTGTTTTATTTATTTTAATGGAATATTTGAAAACATAATTAGTTAATTCAACATCATGTGTTTTGAGAATGATCGGTACATTATTTCAATATTTCTTTGGTGTGTTGAATACATTCAAAGAGTTCAATATTTCATTATCTCTAGAATAATAATCATGGAATAGTTAAAATATTTAAAAATAAATTATACTTTTAAAATAAATCATTAAAAACAATTATGAAAATGAGATACAATAAAAACATGGAGATAGTAGGCCATACATACATTTGAGAGATGTTTCTATTTTTCAAAAATTATTACAGAAAGAATTTATGTATTATTTTTCCTTTCCAGAAAGACCATATTATCATAAATACTTTTCTATTTCATTAATTATATATATATATCATCCAGGTGATGTGGTGATAAAAAAATAATCACACTGCTTCGTAGAGAAGGTAGTAACAACTATAAAAGAGTACTTTAACATCACTAGAATATTCTTCTATCAGTACTAGAAAAGCATTTACTACCCCAGTGTAGTTAAAAGGGGAAGGATTTTATCACCAGAAGAAAATCATTGATAAATGGTTTCTGTATTCAGGAAATTAAAATCTCTGATAAAAGACACCATTTATCAGTGCTTTTATATAGTGTTGGTAATGATTCCTTTATCATCACTTTAAAAAGTGATGATAAAGGATCCATTTTTCAATGCTTCTACAATTGCTGATAAATTCTACCTTTATCCATACTTTTTAAATTGATGATAAATTGATCTTTATCAGTGCTTTTAAAAGAGATGATAAGGGGATCCTTTATCATCACATTTATTAGTGCTGATATATGGATCCTTTATCAGTGCATTTATAGTGGATAATAAAGGGGATTACTATAGTGTGATGCTACATCAGACTACAACACCCTAAAAAGGGCATGATATGTGTTGTAACAACACACCGCATCACTATAAATAACAATAGAATTTACCAAAATAAGATACAAATATTGAATTTAAATGAAAAACTTTCTCACACAAATACAAGAAAGAACAATATTATAGAGTATGTTTGTTTTTTTTACTGAAATTGATGTCAATTTTGAATTAAAAGGCCCATTTGGAATCATAATAGTGACACTATGAGTCAAAATCAGGTGTGACTGATTCTTACATGTCACAAATTAATTATGGATCATTTTCCAAAAGTATCATAACAATATGAATGCATTTTATTAGTTTTTGAGTATGATAGTTGTGTATTTGATAAAATTAATGTGATATTTGAATAAAAAGACAAAATTTGACTCATACCAGTCACACCATGCATTAGATTGAGGTTTGAATGATTTTTAAACATAAAAATGACTTATGGATATTTTTCTTAAAGTACCAAAATAATATAAATGTGTTTTCTTGGTTATGAGTAATTCAGTTGTTTTTTCTCTATAATTAATATCAATTTTGAATAAAAAGATTCACTTGGAGTCATACCGGCCACACCAGGTGTTTTATTGAGGTGTGACTAGTTTCTACACACCCCAAATGACTTATAGATCTATTTACTGAAGTATTAAAAAAAATAATAAAGTGATTCCTTATTTTTGAGTACCCCAGTTGTGTTTTTTTACTAAAATTTCATTTTAAACTGGAAACAAACACCTTGATAAATAAAGGGGGAATCATGTCTGGGTTTGATATTAGACTAATTCATTCACATCACAAATGAATTATTAATCATTGTCCCAAATTATCAATACAATATGATCGTGTTTTCTCTATTGTTAGTGAGTGCCACTTTTTGTATTGAAATGTCAATTCTAAACTCATGACAGACACTTGGTGTCATACCGGTCATATCATGCAACATATTGAGGTGTGTCTAATTTCATCATGCCAAAAATGGATTTTGGATTATTTTCCTAAAGAATTGACATAATCCAAATGAGTTTGCTCAGTTTGGAGTATTTCAGTTTTTTTCCCTGAAATTTATGTTAATTTCGAATAAAAAGATTACTTGGATTCATACCAATCACATCATGCATTAGATTGAGGTTCAGATGATTAGTATACATCCAAAATGACTTTTGAATTGTTTACCTAAAGTATAAAAAAATCAGAATGTGTTTCCTTGGTTTTGAGTCTGATACTTTTATTTTTTTACTAAAATGACATTTTAAAATTGAAACCTGCACATTGAGCCATACAGGTGTCATTCTGTGTGGGATTGAAATGAGACTAATTCAGACATGTCACAAATTAATTATGAATTTTTGTCCCAAATTATGAATAAAGTCTGAGTGTTTTTCTCATTTTTTAATGAGTGATCGTTTTTTGTATTTAAATTTCAATTTTAAACTAATAACAGAGACATAGAGTATACTAGCTACACTGTGTTTCAGATTGATGTGAGACTTGTTATTTCATGTCCCAAATGACATATGGATCATTTTACGAACGTATGAAAACAATATAAATGTTTTTTCATAGTTTTGGTTATGTAAGTTTTATTTTCTTTAAAATCAATGTCAATTATGAATGAAAATATGCACATGGAATCATACCAGACACACCATGTGTTAGATTGAGCTTCAGATGATTCCTACACATCCCAAATGAAATATGGATCATCTTACAAAATTATAAAAACAATCAAAATGCATCTAATCATTTTTTATTATGCCGCATGTGTTTTCCACAAAAAAATGTCATCTTAAACAAGAAACATGCACTTTGAGCCATATAGGTGGTATCGTGTGTGGGTTAGACATGAGACTGATTCATACATGTCAAAAATTAATTATGATTCATTTTCACAAATTATCAAGATAACCCAAGAATGTTTAGTTGGTTTTTAGTGTGTAACGCTTTCTTTTTGTATTAAAATGTCAATTTTAAACTAATAATGACCACATGGAGTCATACTGGTCACACTGTACATTATATTGCGGCGTCAATGATTTATACACATCACAAATGACTTATGGATCATTTTCCTAAATTAATAAAACAATATAAATATTTTTTCTTAGTTTTGATTATGTTAGTTGTTTTTTTCACTAAAATTAATGTCAATTTTTAATAAAAAGATGCAATTTGAGTCATACTGGTCACACCATGTGTCTTATTGGTGGGAGAATGATTCCTATACATCCCAAATTCCTTATGGGTCATTTTAATATAGTATCAAAACAATAGTTATTAATTTCCTCAATTTGGGGTATTTCATTTCTATTTTCTTCTAAAATGTCATTTTAAAATGGAAACACACACTTTGAGTCATAAATTTGGTATTGTGTGTGTTTTTATATGATAAAATTCATACTTGTAAAAAATGAAATATTATTCATTTTACAAAATTTTGAAGACAATATAGGCATGTTTTCTTAGTTTTCAGTGACTGACACTTTTTTGTATAAAATTTCAATTTCAAATTGATGATGGACACGTGGAGTCATAACGGTCACACCATGAATTATATTGAGGTGAAACATATTCCCAAAGATAAAAAATGATTTATGGATTATTTTACCAAAGTATCAAAAAAAATTACTCACCTTTGAGTATGTAAGTTGTTTTTTTCACTAAAATTAAGTTCAATTTGGAATAAAAACACAATTAGAGTAATATGGATCATACCATGCATCAGATTGAGGTTCAACTGATTAATATACATCCCAATTGAAATATTGATCAATTTATATAATTATAGAAATAATCATAATGTGTTCCATCAGTTTTCAGTTTTCCATTTTTTTAACTAAAATGTCATTTTCAACTGGAAACACACACTTTGGGAAATAAAGGTGGCATTGTGTGTGGGATTTCTATGAGACTTATTCATTAAAAACACAAATTAATTATGAATCGTTTTTCCTAATTAGAAATGAAATACATGTTTTTTATCTTTTTTAGTGAGTGACACTTTTTGTCTATTAAAATGTCAATTTTAAACTGATAGTAGACACTTAGTGTCATACCAGTCACACTGTGAGTCGGATTGAGGTGAGGCTAATTCCTACACATCAAAAAATGACTTATAGATCATTTAAATAATGTAATAATACAATAAGAATTTTTTTCTCTGTTTTAGTATTTCAGTTGTTTTTTCACTAAAATTAATGTCAATTTTGAAAAAATAGATGCACTTGGGGTCATACTGGTCACATCGTACATCATATTGAGGTGAAACTAATTCTTACACATCTAAAATGAATTATAGATAATTTTTCTAATGTAAAAAAATAGTTGGAATGAATTTACTCAATTTTGAGTATTCAACATGTGTTTTTTTACAAAAAATTTCATTTTAATCTAGAAACAGACACTTTGACACCATCCCTCCTTGATGACCATGATATATCAATGCTAGTTTTCCTTGAATAGTTCTTTTATACTCATGATGAATTAGGTGTTTAATTACACACATATTTATTAAAAAAATTATTACGGGTTATATTCTTGATTAATGATTAAAAGTTGTACAAATTTTTCTTGAATAACACTAGTGGGGAAATTAATGCATCCAACATAGATTGATATTACAGGAGGATTAATGACCTATTAAAAAATAACATAAAAAATTGGTGGAAAACATTACTTCAATAATTCACGTAAAACACTAGCACAATGGATCTTATCTTACGTGTCAAGTGTTATGTACACTTTTAACAAACATTCTCAAACACAATAATGGTGTGATCTTCATTCTACTTCATTTCCTAAAAAAATAATTGTTTTCAATCTATCTCTTCGTTTCCTCCTCTACCTTGGTCTTTGCCTCTACCTCATCCTCTATGTCGGTCTTCTACACTGACTCTGGCTCCTCCTTTTCCTATACCTACTCCCCGTCCCACCTACACCTCTACCTACACCTCCATCTTTGCCTCCCCCCCTATACCACTACCTCTGCCTCCACCTCCACATCCACCTCCACCAATGATTCAATGATTTTCCAAAAGAAATTATCGTTTATATGTTAGAACATATAAAAAAATTGATTTCCTCTATTATACTTCTCCTAGATAAAGAGATCAAAAATAATATATAAGAATTATGACACAAATTATTCACACCTAAAATAAATTTCAAAGGTCATAACTTGTACTAGATCACAAACATAGTATTCAATCACCTAATTTGTTTAGCATACATTCTAAAAAAAATTACACAGACAACTTGTCTCTAAACAAATTTATTTTTTCATTTGAGTGTCTAGGTTGTCGAAAATAATGATTGTATTGATAAAATATAGAAAAAAATTATTATGAAATATATTTAATGTAATTGTAATTACCATTATAAATTAAATGTTGGGGGATTTTGGTCTTTTCATGATTTATGATTTCTGTCATAAATTTTCAAACACAACATCCATAATCGATGTCATTATCTTATTTTAGAGACTGCAAAAATTTGAAAAAGATAAGTAAAGTGTTTTGAAATATTTTTATAGTTAAATATTTCTATATACACCTTAATTTGTTTCCATTTTTTTCAATTCATAGACTTTTTACCTTCAGACACCGACTTCATTCCATGATCTAGCCTATATTTAGAGGCTACCCTATCATAAAAAAATTCTTGATGAAAAAGATAGTAAACATATAATTCAAATTTTATCTATAAATCGTTGATTTTAGCGTTTTACATATTCACAATACATATCATGTGTGTCAAGTTGGTTTCATATCCATTCAATGGATCCAAAAATTAAATATTCGGGGTGTCTAAACTAACTACGATCAACATCCAATGTAACCTAAAAAACTAAAACAATTAATTAATGAAAATAATAATAATATATTGTATGTAATTAGATTTTAGGGTTTTACCTTTTCATTATAGTCATAAAAAAGAGTCTTTCATCTCATGATTTTTATTAAATCCTTCTGGTAACTCATATTTTTTCTTCTCAATTATTTTCTTTACCAAAGTAATTTCTTTTGTAAAAATGATACAGGGGTTAAAGAATCCAAATCATGCATCACATGATCTTCCCTCTATATAGTTTTTATATAAACACCAATACAAAATATTAATTATTATTAACTTTAGTAAACATATTTTCTCACTATTTGGATAGATGTTTTATGAAAATGTACATTATGTATGAATTCACAACTGAGATACAAATTAATTAATGCTTGAGAATCTCATTTAGAGTCTTGAGACCAATTCCATTTGTCAAGGAATATCCCTATATTTCTTCTTCATATTGAATTTAATACATAAATTTATCATTAAATTTGGTCTCTGTATAAAGTTGTAATGATAATAAATATTTCTTCAGCACAGGTTGGGAAACGGTACTCTGGGAAGTATGTTTTGTATTATTGGTTGATTCTATATATTTTCTTGATTATACCTTCCATTTTTTCAGTTCATTTTCTATATGTAATATAAAATATCACATCATAACTTTTATCATCAATTTTTAGAGGTTTTTCATATAATTTTTTTTATTAATGATATACCTTATGTGTCTTTATATGGTTAGATAACAATTCTATATAAGGTACAATAAAATTAATGACCATTTTAATATATAGAACATTATGTGGAAAATTTAACTTAGTATTCATCTGATGATCTATCTCAATCACCATTCTTAAGTGATCTTTTGGTATGTATTGATAGTGTAACTAGTATCCCATGATATTACACTTTGGACCAATCACAATAAAGCGGTGCGTGGGTGTTGACAGATACAAATCACATAAAACTATACCATGTAGAAGTTTAGTAGTATAAAGTTATACAATATTGTTTGAATCAAATTTCGGAGAATGATTAATGGATAAATTTATTACCCTAGGTAAGGTATGTGGTTGTGGGGAATTACTAGCCTCAAAGATAGTGGGATCATTTGGTTAATGTTCGGATCTTTTCTCCACCACTAGTTCTCTTTGATCCTTCCTTATACATTGTTTTGTTCAACTAGACTACAAAATAATATCTTAAGGTGAGTCTATATGTGGTTGCAATCATCTCACTATATTTTATCTATCTTCATGTTGTTTTAACTTCTTTAAATAGGTTTGAGGAGTGAATCAAAAACCTAATCCTCTAATACGACCATATATTTCAGGCCGCTTCAAAGATAATGAATGTAGCTTTTCATCTGGAAAATTCATTATCAATTCTTTTGTCTAAAACATATAAAAACATATATGAACATAATTAGATATTTTTATGTAATATTGTTATTAATCATGATGATTTAAAATTATATCATACTTACACATTCTTCCCATAATGTTTTATTTTTTTCATCTACTAATTTACCCTCATTATTTACACGATCCACATTCCATAGCACATGACGTGAGATGTATGTGCCGAAGGATTTTGATTCATAAATATACATATAAACAAAGTAACATATTTAGTTTCATATCAAATAATTAAAATTTTATTATTTATTTAAAATGCATAAAAATTTCTTCTCTAAGGAAGTGTACCCCATCCTTTCTTTGTGATATGGGTACGTTGGTTTTGATGTACCTTATTTATATTTATCACACTTTTTTTGTTTGATAAACATAAATTTTGAATCATGTTGGGTAAAATAAATATTATAAAATAATATATTATTGATTAAAACCCACCTGAAATGATTTCCAATTGTAATGATTTATGAAATCAGTCAATGTTTTCAGCATTAGAATGTGTACATAACATACTAGAGGGTGGGGATTTATTTTTCCCTCAAAATCCCTAATATGTAACTTCATAAGAAGAGTCTGGAAGCCTTTATGGGATTTTTTAACATCCATTAAGACAAATTTCTTATAGATACCTTCTAAATTAAACAAACTATGCATAGAATAATGAAAATTAAATCAATGATTCATTATATAATTTATTATAAAACTAGGGAAAGTATATTATAACATTACTAATACATCATTCCATAGAATTTTATTCATTACTGGTTTGACGCAACTTCGTGAATCAATATCAATCATCACATTCATCCTTTTTGTGACCTCAAGAAAACTATAGATCATTGAATTGTTGGGATCAGTAGTTTGGTTTCATTGATTCCAACTGACCTCAAATTTTATACCTGATTTCTTTCCTTTATAATTTTATTCACCACTATGTTGTTGTGTTGTTGTTGTTTCTTTCATCAACATGTTGTTGATCCACAAATAATTACATATTTTAATCATCAACAGTCCGTTCTTCCTTAGGAATGGTAACATCCTCTTGTGTAGAAGACATTTTCTTCATGGGTAGTCAAACATTTAATTTTTCTTGAATAAAAATAATATAATACAATCCATGCATAAAATTCAACATTTTTATGCATATTTCATAAAATTTGTTACTATATTGAATAGATATATAATAATTCATTATATTATTAAAACTAACCATCAATACCTTTATTTATTCCATCATCAAACACATGATTGTATTCTATATCTTGATGATGGATTTGAATCCCACATTAAAACTACCCTTCCTACCATAATTTTGGTTCCAATGTTCCTTGATGACATACCCCCCAAATATTTATTATTTCATTTTGTTTTTTGATATATATCTCCCATCTTTTTCAGACATTCACCTATGTTTCTTGAACTAATTTGACCACATGTCATACCATAGTGTGTACTGGTGATCATTTTAGATGAATATTGCTCAGAGTAGTTAAAAAACATAAAAGAGATAGGGGATGAGTCTCAAGAAACAAAAAGAAATGCGAAAAAATTGGGAGATAAATGTTGAGTTTCCACTGAGGTTCAAAAATAACCGAAATTAAATTTTAATTGTGACTTCTAACATATTAAATTTCAAAAATTAAGGAATAGACATTCAAATCCACCTGACTTGCACTCATAGTTTTAACATCCTTATGATTTACAAATATATTTAATATTGAATGTAATGCACACAAGATAGAGTCTCTACTAAATTTTTTTTTTATTATAATTATTAAAAAAATATAGTTATAACCTAGCTATTAAACAAAAAGTTTCCGATTCTATGAATTGAATTTCGAAAAATAGACATACACGGTTGTGATCAGTAAGATATTTAGAGTCTGATAGGATCAACATATTTTTTTATCAATAGTACCTTAACCATTTTGAATAGTAATGTTACACCTAAGAATAGCAATATGACCCTTATGAATAGTAAACTAACCAAATGAATAGTAAAATCACCTATTAAAGTATATATAAAATTTAGGAATCTTATAAATTATGTTATGATATAATTATGTCATTTTAGAATTAAATAAACATTCTATAAATTATTAATTAAGTATTAGTATTTTTATAAAACATAGATGTTTATTTAAAATTATATAATTAATATAATGATTCAAAAGAAAATGTATTTTCATAAAATATAATCATAGGTTCATATTTTTATGTCTTATGATTATAAGATAATTTTATGAGATGTTAGTTAATTTTTCAAAGTGTCATTAAATTTGTTATAATTTTAAAATTTATATTATCGAGTAAATGATGTTTTTAAATAAAATATTAATTTTTAATATTTAGAAACTTATTTTAATAAAATAATGTTTATTTTTAAATTATAAACCTCAAAAAAATTTAGTAATAATTTTTGGGATTTTTAATGAAATAGTTTAATTTTTAGTGAGTAGTAAAAACTACTGTTTTTTAGAAAATATTGTATTTTTTTAATAGCATCAAGATTTATTTATGATGTAAAATTTATTAAACATATGGAATAAATAAATAATTATTTTATAAGATAATTTTTTATATAAATAATTCAGAACGTATAAATTATAATTTTCTTGATAAGTATAAAAGAACCATTGTAGTTGTCAACACATTGTATGCACCATGTTGACAAAGCCGTTTTGGTTTCATAAAAATAATAATTAAGAGATAAAAAAACTATTTTCACTACCTTTTAATTAATTATTATGTATAATGGATATTTTTGTCCAAAAATTTCGAATTTTATAATTATATAATTTTAATCCTATCCAAATTCATGTGCAATGCTTACATAGAGCAAGAAAAGAAAAAAAAAACAAATTTAGGAAGTTTTTGTGATATGTATATGAGTGAATATATATACTGAATGAATATAATTTTTTTTTCAAACCTAATTAATTTATTTTTATGATATTTATTTATTTTTAATTTTTATATATTAAATAATAAAAAATAATTCTTATGCAATATTTATGCAATGATGGTGGATGTAGAAGGAAAAATAAATGAATTGTTTTAATAAAATTTATAAGAATTTGTAATTAACACAGAAAATATATAAATGTACATGTATGTGTAAGTTTTATACAACATTTTTTTAATATGGGAGATTTTTGTCCCACATGGATCACATTAGTCTCTCTATATTTTTTATTAAAAAAAGACAACTTGTTCAAAAAATAATTTTCAATTAGAATAATATTGTAATATGTGTTTTTTCAGAACTATTTTGTGAATAAGAATACCATTTGGAAATATAATAAAATTATATTTCTAATATAATTTTATTTTTAATTTTTAGATAATAGATAATTGCATTAATTCCTTGAGCAATTATGATGCAGTAAACATTCAATGAATGAATAAATCACATTAATGATACTAAAAATATTAAAATAAATTTATTTATAAATTTTTATATCTATTAACGATTTTTAAAGGTACATATAATATGTATATGATATAATAAAAAAATAGTTCGAATTTGAAACTTTTTTTTGATGTGCTTAAACTCATGACTGTGAATAGTTTTTAACTTTTAAAAAAATATTTTCCCATGAATAAAATATTTTACTAAAATATTTTATAAAAATAATGAAAAGGTAAAAATGATAATATTACTTCTAAAATGGAAAATAAAATGATTTTTAGGTATTTTGGAAGTCTTAAACCCTATAATAAATTTATTGGTTTTTAATAATTTGAGTAATTCCTATGTTACCCCTCACCTCAATTAAAAAAGGAGGATCCCTCAACAACTTTTCATCACATTATGCTTTATTTCTTGAATAAACTATACCGAATTACCTCCTCCTCATCCCTTAACACATTATAGTGCCTCTAGTATCACAAAAGGCCACTTTCATGATCCTAAGAAGGTCTTGAATGAAAAAATTTCAAGAGGTAATATTCAATCTTCTTCTCTATAATATGCTTTCTCACTTCTATCTTATCTCTACCTACTATCCACTAATTCATGAAAACATCATTTTAGTATATATAATATTTTTTTTGTTTTTATGGTAAAATAATTAGAAAATCTCTCATATTATCCTTTTATTCTTAAATAACAAAATCATCGTTTGTGGTGCGTCAATTCAACACCTTCATGGATGATGATTCTTCATTTCCATTTCACTAAAATAATTGGAAGTTTAAATTCAAAAATATTTTTTTAAAATGACATATATATATATTATCACTTCTGTATTGTTATTTAATTTTGAAAATGAAGACCAAAATAAACTAACCTTGGAAACTATGAAAAGAACACACCCGAAATAATGGAAATAAAAAAATATTTCTAATAGTGGTAGAAATGTTATAAGAAGATTATATAATGTATTATAAACATAATTTTAATTATTTAATTAAATATTTACACTATTCAAACCCTTTTACATGAGTTTTTATCAAATTTTAAGGAAGTAAAACCTGAGGTAATGGATATCGTAACTCAATTTCCATTCATTGAGTTAAACATCAATTTCCCTGGTTATTCTTTTTCCAAAAATATGTGTCAATTAACTATGATTTTTTTATACTATATATCCACTTATATTTTTTTAATTCATATTTTTCACACATAATTATGTCATTTATTTTTCCTCACTCTAATTATATGATCTCTAAAAGTGTTAATTTTACAATCTCATTATTACCTAAGATTGTTTATACATAAGTATTTATTAGGACATGATTATTATCCATGTCTATGTTATTAAAAAAATATTTTCAAAATGAGTCTTTTTGAGGTTTCAAGTGAGGACTACTTAACTTAAAAGTAGTTTTATACGTTTCAAAAAGTTATTCTTCTAAATCTTTCTCATTAATGTCTATATTCTCAAAATGTATTTTTGGGATTTATTTAAAAAGACATTAATATTTAAAAATATTAATTTTAAAATTTCTCTCAAATGTTTCAAATTGGTATGAAACACTTCCATTAAAATAAAATCACTTTTAAATTACTTATTTTATAAATTCATGAATTTTGAATAAATGATTTCAAATTATAAAAGGGTATTTGTTTCTTAAAAAATTTTAATTATTAGATTATTTTCATCTATGTAAACATTTTTTGTTGGATATTATATTTGATTTAGTTTTATCTATTAGGATTTTATTTAAAATATTTGACTTAATGGCTTATGATTATTTTGACTGTGGATGTCTTATCTTGAATCAATTCACCATATTACTCTGAATAGTTAGTGATTATGTTTACTGGTTACTGAAGGTTATTTACATTTCATATGTTAGTTTCAATATGAATATATATTTTTATTATGTTCACCCCTTTCATATGAGTAATTCATTAGGACATGATTATTATCCATGTAGGTGCATTAGAAATTGCATGTTGTTGTGATAGTTGTTGTGCTAGAAAAACATGCTGTTGTGATAGATGCTTTGATAAATACATGTTGTTTGATAGGTTAATTTTGTGTGCATCATTGATAGAATGAACACCGAAGTTTGGTTTTTTGGGAGTATGGGCCCTCATTGACCGGAATTTGGTGTATTACCGACTATTTATCTTGTTATAACATGCATACAATTCCAAACTTTTATTCACGGGGAGTACAGGCCCTCACGGATCGGAATTTGGAACTTAGGTGTTGTCTTTAGGGTTTCTGGGTTCTGGAGTAGTTTCTAAGGCTTGTTGTCTAGAAAAACCAGAATACATGCCATGTAGTTTTGACTACACGCCATGTATTCTTCTATTCGGGAAGAAGAGAAATTTTTTTGAGTACATGCCGTGTACCCTAAGTATATGCCGTGTAGTTGCTACCCGTGTCATAGGCCGTGTTGGAAGAGACACAGGATGGGGAATTTCTAGAGGGCACACACTGTGTAGCTGTTTCACATGTCATGTTGTGTGGACCCTGTGTATGCTCGTGTAAGTAACAACACTGGAAGAGGAAATATTTTCTTGTACACACCGTGTCAATGATGAACAAGCCTTGTAGTGTAACCTGGGGACCCAACTGTGTATCTAACAAATACATGTCAGTGTTACCTCTTCGTAAACACGTCGTGTACCTATGGGACACGCCGTGTAGTCTCAACCGGGGAAAGACAGTGTGGACTTGGCCGTGTGGCTAGGAAGACGGAGTTGTGTACATGCCGTGTGCGGGTGTAACACATCGTGTAGTGTCACCCGAATAGCTGGTCCTGTCACTAACGACAAGGGCAGTTTGAATTTAAATCATACACGCTGTGTAGTCTGAGCGGTGTACCCAACTGTGTGATGGACAACATGGATCGGTGAAACTCTTCCAGTACACACCGTGTAGATATTATACACGCCGTGTAGTCTCATTTAAAAGATATTCGTGTGGATAAGACATGTAGTGGGAGTCGGTCAAGGAGAAAATTTAAGTACACACCATGTGTATGGAGAACACGTCGTGTGTTTTGGAGTGTTACAAGACTAGTTTTTACAGAGTACATGCCGATGTGAAAGACTTGAGGAAACACACTGTGTAGTTATTATACACACCATGTAGTCTTGTTTTATAAAACAAGCAATTTTTCTTTATTTGTTCCCTTCTTGCACTGAATGGTTTTTAATTTGAAAAAATTATATTTCCATGAATAAAATATTTTATTAAATTATTTAAAATTAATAAAAATCATTAAAAAGGAAAAAATGATAATATTCCTTCTAAAATGGTATATCATATGATTTTTAGTCCTTTTGAAATCCTTAAACCTGATTATAAATTTATTTTATTTTAATAATTTGACTAATTATTTTTTTACCTCTCACATCAATTTTAAAAGGCAGCTTCCCCTTCACAACTTTTCATCACATTAAGCCTCATTTCTCAGATAAACTCTACCAAATTCCCTCATCCTCATCCCCTATCACATTATAGTCCTTTTGGTCTCACAATAATACCACTTCCAAGATCCTTAAGGAGGTATTCAATATGAACTTTTCAAGAGCTAAGATTCATTCTTCTTCTCTTTCAAATTCTTTGTCAATTATATCATATCCCTACCACTTATACAATGATTCTTGAAAACTCCAGTATAATATATATTCTATAATGTTGTTTTTATGTAAAAATTATCATAAAATCTCTCATATTCTTCTTTCATTCTTAAATAAAAAATCATCGTCTTTGGGGCGTTAATTTAATGCCTTCGTGGATAATGATGCCTTTTTTCCCTATCATCGAATTCATGGAAAGTTTAAACTCAAATATAATTGCTTAAAATTACTTAAATAAATATATAGATATATATTTTATCAATTATATATTATTATTATTTTTTGAAAAGGAAGACCATACAAAGGTGACCTTGGAAACCATGAAAAGAATAAACGTGAAACAATGGAAATAAAAACATATTATTAATAAATGGTTGGAAAATTTTATAATATGATTTCTTAAAGTATTCTAAACATGATTTTGGTTAGGTGATATATTAGAAACACTATTAAAGTCATTATATAATGTTTTTGAGAAAATTTTAAGGAATTCAAACCCGAGGTAAGGGACATCTTAACTCAATTTCAATTCATCGAGATAAACATCTATTTCATTGGTTATGATTTTTCCAAGAATATATGTAAATGGCCTATGATTTTTGTATACATTATATCCACTTATATTGTTTGGATTAATATTTTTCCCACACAAATATTTCATTGTTTTGTCCACTCTCAAAAGATATGATCTTCGAAAGGGTTAATTTCACAATCTCATTGTTATCCATGATTATTTATATGTAAGAATTTATTGGGATATTTTTAGGGTCCATATACATGTTTTTATTAGTATTAAGAAAATATTTTTATGGTTTTATGAAAGGAATCTTTAACAAAAAATAATTTTAATTTTTTTGAAGATTTATTCTTCTCAGTCATTCTCATTCATGTACATGTTTTCAAAATTGGTTTCATGGAGTTGTTTATTAGGATGTAGATATAATTAAATATTAATTTTAGAATTTTTCTCAAATGATTCAAAGTGATATGAGACAATTTTATTTAAAAAAATATTTTCTAAATTCCTTACTTTATAAATGAATAACTTTTGAATAAATAATCTCAAAGTACAAATGGGATTTTTTCACAAGAAATTTTAATGATTAGATTATTTCAATCTATGTCAACATCCTTGGTTGAAAATTATGTTTAGTTGAGGTGAATCTATTATTATATAATTTATCATATTTAATTTAATTATTTATGAATAGTTTGACGGTGGATGTGCAATCTTGAAAAAAATCACCATATTACTCTGGATGGTTAGTGATTATGTTTACTAATTGGGGAAAGTTATTTAGATTTCATATTTTAGTTTCAATGTGAATTTATATATTTATTATGTTTCCCCCATTTCATATGAGGAATGAATTGGACTTATTAAGTGACAGTTTGGGCCTTCTATAGCCTATTGGTGCATCGGTAGGTCTCATATGACAAACTAGTTTGGGTATAGGCCAAGGTTTTACCTAATTATGAATGGTGTCTTGGCCGAAGCCTAGACAATATGTTTATTATGTCCCTCATTATACATTCCCTCCTTATGAAACTAGTGATTTACATTCCATGTTATTATTTTACTATTATAATGTCTGTGGTTATGATTTATTATGGAATTATTTATTCAGATTTTATTCCATCTATATTATGTTCAAGAAAACATTTTAATGGAATGTGTTCTTTAGATTTTCACCATTCCTTATTATTTATTCTTTTTTTTATCACATACCATTACTAAGCATCTTATCTCTACCCTTTCTTATGTTTCTTTCCCAAGGTTATGAAGAATAAAACATTCAATAAGCTTTCAAGGATGAATTTTATTTCACTTTATATTGTTTTATGTTTTTTTCCTTTTCCTATTGTATTATGGGTATCATGAATGTAATATAGTATGAAAAACCTTCTAAATTTATTGGTCCTTAGGTATTTGATTCCTTATAATCCTTAAAAAGTAATAAAATAATGCAACAGCTCTGGGCTTCTGGGTTTAGGGTGTTAAAGTTGGTATCAAAAAAAGTTTAGCAGCAACATTAGAAAATCCATTTAAAAAACATAGATTACAGAACGTAACCCTAATATAAAATTTGAGGATAATTATACATCAATATATTAGAATTTAAATAAGGAGTAGATTATGTGGGTCTTCCAAGAAATATATACCAATATAGATACCAAAAGTGGAAGTGGTTTTGAGACAGATGTCGTCAGGGGTAACAACCATGATAAGGTGTCCTGGGCCTGACTTAGGGTAACTGGATACACGACTATGGGAACACCTAGTTTGAAACTCCTTGGGGATATGTTTAGGATAATCCATATTTTCTTTATAATACATTATGATGGATTTAAATGAAAACATGTCCACAAAGAAACTATTTTTTGATTATAATATTAGTTATGCATAAATATTTCAGTTTATGTTAATTATTTCACTTGTATTAGTATTATAAATTATGTTTCATAATGTTTTGATCTAATAAAGTGCAAGAAATTTTTTATAAATGGGGCCTACAAGAAGGAATGAGAACCACATCAATGTACATAATCCAAATATTATGAATTATCTTTTTATGGGTTTAAGCCATAATTTTGAAGGAAACTAGTAACTCAAACGTGATCATCATATGAGGATATAGTATCAATTCCTAACTAGAAGAAGAAACAATTTTCTATGTATTATGTGTTAGGAAGTAAGAAAGATAATAAGAGGAAAACTGGTAAAAAGATAGATAAATTGAAGAAGGGAAAGATATATTTCCCCATATGTGAAAATTATGGATGAAAACACCATGGTATATGCTTAAATGGAATTAGAGTTTTCTATATGTTTGGGGATAAAGGCCACCATTCTTGTGATTGAAAGGGTAAAAAAATTTCGAATTTAGATTTATTAAACTACAAGGAGATTATACACTACGAAAATCAATGTCCCATGCATCAAAAGAATATATACCATAAAATAAAATGGATCATGGACAATATTATGATACTACCATAGACATAGAGTAATTATGAATGTTCTTATTTTTATATTCAATAATTATTCCTTTTGAGTATTTTAATCAATGATCAACTGGTTATAAGAATTATAGAATATATAAGGATTGTACTAATGTACTATTTCATTAAGGATTTGAGGTAGTGTGATGAATGGTACCAAGGAGAAGTGACTCAGTAGAAAGTTAAAAATTTGAAAAAAAATATGGCTAATGGTAATACAACCCATAATATGTTACCTATACAGAGATATAAATTTTAGAATAAATAGATGATTTATTGGGATAACGTCAATTAGATAGAACTTACTATCTTGGATCTAAATAATGTATTATCGAAAAATTGGTAGAGTCCTGAACATTTTGGAGTTATGGAATATATCCAAATTCTGTGTTTTACAAAAGGAATAAGGAAGTACAAATGCATTCAATATGGGTTTATGGTAATTCAAGATATTACCATTCATCTAGAGAATACAAGTATAATGTTCTCACATGTTTTAATGTGATGATTAAGATCCGATTCATGTTTTTTAATAAGTTTATTATGGAAATTTCATGATGCTCCTTATAAAGTGTTGGATCATGATATTTTTGAAAAGTTAACCATTTATGAAATTGTTGAATTTGATCTTGGGACAAGGTTTTATAGAATATTTTACCATATGATACAACATGTTCCATGAAATGAAGTTGGAATAGTTAAAGGTACAACTGTAGAAAAAGATTGTGTTTATAGAAGCATATCAAGTACTCATATTTTCTTACATTGTTATAGAGTGAAATAATTTCTCATCTTTAGGAAAAGGATCTTTGAAAAAATGTTATCCTACTACCTTTTTTTTCCTGATGTGGGTTTTATATAAATGCCTTTTCTAGTATCAACATTCTTTTTCTTTTTTGAAGTGAAATTTTTAATTGCGAGGATTCAATTTAATTAAGGAGGGTAGAATTTAAGACACCAATTACTTATAAATAAATTCAATATAGAAGGTAATTCACACTACGTCGAGTCTCTGTGAAAAAACACTTTTTTATTGTAAATATTTATACAATATATTTATAACCTAGCCAACAAACATAATTTTTCTTTTTCTGTGAAATGAATTGGAAAAAAAGACATACAAGATTATGATCAGTAAGATATTTAGTGTTTTATAGGATTAACATAATTTTTGGTGAATAATAACTTGACCCTTTTGAATAGTAATGTTACCCTTAAGAATAGTAATATGAACCTTATGAACAATAATGTGGCCAAATGAATCGTAACCTCACCTATGAAAGTATTAATTAAATTTATGTATCTTATAAATTAAGTTATGATATAATTATATCATAGTATAAGTATATAAATTTTTTTATTAATTATTAATTAAATATTAGTAATTTTTCAAACATAAATGATTATTTAAAATTATATAATTAATATAATGATTCAAAAGAATATTTATTTTCAAAAATAGAATCATAAGTTAATATTATTTATATCTTATTATTATAAGGTAATTTTATGATACCTTAGTTAATTTTTCAATGCATCATTAAATAGATTATAATTTTAAAGTTTTTATTTTTCCATTAAATGATGATTTTAATTAAAATTTTAATTTATCATTTTTAGAAAATTATTTTTATAAAATAGATTTTCATTTTTATTTTAAAAAATCAAAAAAAAAAGGATGAATTTTTAGGATTTTACTAAAATAGTTGAATTTATAATGAATAGAAAAAATATAGTTTTTAAGAAAATAATGTTTTTTTATCAAAGAATCAAGAGATATTTATGAAAGAAAATTTATTAAAATTCTGGAATAAATAAATAATGATTTTATAAGATAAATTTTTTTATCAATAATTAATAATATATAAATTATAATTTTCTTCAAAAGTATAATAGAATAATTGGAATTGTTGATGTAGTGTCTGCACTGCACATATAAAGCCAATTTGATTCCTTAAAAATAATAATTAAGAGACAAAAAAAATATTTTCAATACCTTTTTATTAAATATTATGAATAAAGGTTGTTTTTTCCTTATAATTTCTAATTATATAGCTATATAATAGTAATTTTATCTGAATTCCTATGTAATTCTTATGGAGGGGAATAAAGAACAAAATAACAAATTTAAGAAGTTGTATTGACATGTATATGAGTGAATATATATAAACAAAGAATATAGAATTTTATTTTGAACCAAAATTTTTATTTTTTATGATATTAATTTATTTTTTAATTTTTATATATTGTATAATTACCATTACTGATTATGAAATATTTGTGCAATGAGAAGGAAAAATAAATAAATTGTTTTAATTAAATTTATAAAAATACATTATTTACCCAAAAACTGTATATATTTAATTTTATGTATAATTTTCACCCAATATATATTTTTTATTCCAATTGGGGGCATTTTGGACCCATATGGATCATATTAGTCCCTTTATATTATATTATTAAAAATAAAGACAACTTGTTCACACTATAAATTTAAATTAGTATAATATTTTAATTTGACATTTTCTAGAGGTGTTTTGAGAATAAGAATATTATTTTTAAATATAATCGAATTATATTTATCATATAATTTTATTTTAATTTTTAGGTAATAAATAATTACATTAATGGCTTGAACAATTATGAGGCAGTAAATATTTAATTAATAAATAAATAAATAATAATTATTTTAAAAATTGGAACATAAATATAATTTTATATTTTTAGTCAATTAATTATTTATATTGGTACTAATAGTATTTATATGATATAATAAAAAACTTAAATCAAATTGGAATCTTTGTTTTGATGTACTTAAATTCGTGATTGTGAATAGTTTTAAATTTGAAAAAATTATTTTTCCATGAATAAAATATTTTATTAATTTCTTTTAAAATAATAAAAACCATGAACATGAGAAAAAGTTTAAAATTCCTTCAAAAATGGTATATCCTATTATTTTTAGGCCTTTTGGAAGTCTTAATCCCTATAATAAATTTATTATAATTTAATAATTTAAATAATTACTATGTTACCCCTCACCTCAACTATAAAATAAAGCTCTCTCCTTTACAAATTTTCATAACAATAAGATTTATTATTATATAACCTATACCGAATTACCCATACTCTTCCCTTAGTACATTATAGTGCTTATGGTCTCACAAACAGACCATTTCTATGATCCTTAAGGAGGTCTTTAAAGAGAAATTTTCCAGAGGTATGGTTTATTCTTCTTATCTTCCAAATTCATTATCACTTCTACCTTATCCCTGCATCTTATCCAATGATTCATGAAAACTCCATTGTAATATATATACAATAATTTTGTTTTTTATTGTAGAATTGTCATAAAATTGTCATTTTCTTCTTTTATTCTTAAATAACAAAATCATTGTCTATGGTGTATCAATTCAATGACTTTGTGGATGATGATTCTTCATTTACCTTTTACTGAAATCATGGAATGTTTATATTTACTTGTATTTTTTTAAAATAAAATAAATTTATATATGATATCACTTATGTATTATTATTTCCTTTTTATAAGTAATACCATAATAGACCGACCTTGGAAACTATGAAAGGAATGCACGTGAAATAATGGAAATAACAAAATATTATTAATAAATTTGTCGAAATGTTATAATAATATTATGTAAAGTATTATAAATATTATTTTAGTAACTTAATAAATTATTAACACTACAAAATCCATTATATTGGAGGTTTGAAAAAAAATTAATGAAGTTAAACCTGAGGTACGAGATATCTTATAACCATTTTCATTCAATGAGTTAAAAATATATATAATTGGTTAAGATCTTTCCAAGAATATTTGTGAATTATGTCTAATAGTTTTATATTTTATATCTATATATGTTGTGTGGATTTTTATTTTTCATACATATTTGTTCCCTTGGGTTTTCCTCTCTAATGATATGATCTTTGAAAGGGTTAATTTTAAAATCTCATTATTGTTCGAGATTGTTTATACATAAATGTTTATTGGGACATGTTTACAATCCATGCCAATGTTTGTTTAAAAATATTTTCTAAATAATTTTTTTATATTTTTATGTAATATCTCTTTAACTAAAACATCATTTTTAGTGTTTCGAAGATTTAATCTTCTAAATCTTTATCATTTTTGTCCATGTTTTCGAAATGTTTTTTTGATTTATTTATAAGGACATGTATATATTAAAATTTTTATTTTAAAATTTTTATAAAATGTTTTAAAGTGGTATGGGACACATTTATTCAAAAAATATATCTTTTAAATTCATTCTTTTATAAATGCATTGCTTTTGAAAAAATGATTTCAAAGTATATAAGGGAATTTTTTCTCAATTTTTTTTATTAGATTATTTTCATCTATATCAAAATCCTTTGTTGGATATTATGTTTGATTCATGTTTATCTATAATTATATCATTTGACATATTTAATTTAATGTTTTATTATTAGTTAGACAGTGGATGTGAAATATTTATACAATTCACCATATTACTCTGAATGGTTAATGATTATGTTTACTGATTGGGGAATGATATTTACATTTAACATGTTAGTCTCAATATGAATGTATATGTTTATTATGTTTCGCCCCACTCAAATGAAGAATTAATTGGATACATTAAGTGTCAGGTTCTGCCCTATATAACCCCTCATTGCATCGATAGGTCTTATGAGACAAAGAAGTTTGGGTATGTGCTAACGTATTACCCGATTATGTATCGTGCCATAGCTGAAGCCTTAATGGTATGTTTATGGTGTCCTACATTATGAACTCCATCGTTATGAAACTAGTAATTAATAGACCATTTGATTATTCGACTAGTAGAATATCTATGGTTATGTTTTATTATGGATTTATTTATTTAGCTTTTATTCCTGAAATATTATGCTCAGTATTCTGTTTTAATGGCATGTGTTCTTTAGTTTTTCACATTAACTTATTATTTATTATTCTATTGTACTTTTTACCCTTATTGTGAATCTAAGCTCACCCATTTCTTATGTTTTCTTTCCCTAGGTTATTATGAAGTATTATATGAATAATCTATCAAGGATGATGTTTATTTCATTTTATATTGTTTTGTGTTTTATTTTCTTTTCCCAATGTATTATAGGTATCATGAATGTAATATGGAATTCGAAGACTACTAAATTGATTGGTCCTTTGGGATTTGATTCCTTATAATCCTTCAAATATAATAAAATAATGCACCAGAACTTAGCTTTTGGGGTTGAGACATTACATGGTCATTTACATACACTCAAAAACATTTATTTCTTTCCACTTCCTTTGAAATATTTCATTTTATGGAAGGTATTAGAAGAGATACAAAAATGGGTCCTGAGATCTCTTCTCATTTTTGGAGGAATACCCTCGATATTAAAATTGGATCTATTTTAAATTTATCATGGTTGAAGGAAAATAGAATCAAAATGTGTGTTTGGTATTTTTTTTCACAAAAACAATGTGCATCAGGAGTATTTTTAGGAGGTCACTTATCGGGGTAGTATTCTCATCCAAGTATGCTTAACAATAGAGTTGTAATGGGATCAAATGTGACCACACTCAAAATAAAACTTATTTTTTATTAAAGTGTTTTAAAATTTAAAATAGTGAGTCATGTAAAAAAATCATATCAAGAAACAAAACAATTTCATTCATTACGTTTTAATTAATATTTTGGTGTCATTTTTTATGTTTTAAAGAAGTAAGAAATGAGGAGGATGAAGATTTGAATGGTTTGAAGAATGAGTTGGTACATGCAATATTAAAATCCAGGGTAGTGGCTTTGATGTAGATTAATGAGCACAATTTGAGTGGGATCTATGTAATCAAGGAAATTTGGAACCCCAATTATTAAAGGAAGGCTAGTTTGAAAGAGGAAGTTCAGTCCATAATAATGGGATGAAATGAAATCAAGCATTTTAGGATTGAATAAATAAAGGGATTGAAGGATAGTTATACTGCGGTATTGAAGTATTATATAACCATTCAAGAGAGTAAATTTTTTAAGTAAGATGCATGAAATTCGGGTCTTTTATGCACTATGTTTATTTTATTGCATATATATCTTACCAAAATGAATCCATATTTACACAAAATTATTTTTGAAACCCACTGTCCTTTTTATGAAAGGTTATTTATGTTACCTATGACTATTACGTGGTGTATTCTTCTTTCACAACAATGGATGGAGATCTATTTCATAGTGGTCTCGTATGAATATGGGTTGAGTTTACAGAGTAAGGATAGCATTGTGTAGGTATAGGTAATAGAGAGAGAGAGAGAGAGATTTTTTCCCATGATGTTTAGAGTTTGTGGTTCCCATGTGGATCCCTAGAGGGATTATGCATTTGGATATAGAAGTTAAAAAATAGTATGATAAAATATATTTAGCCATATTATAAAAAAGTGTAATTACATGTTGTGGTAATTTTATATCTCTATATAAATTAATTATAAAACACATTTGATGATCCCCTTATTCTAGTTATGGGATTTTCATTAGTAAAGTAATATATGGATTTCATTGGTAATGAATTTTTAATAACATAAAAAAAATATTATTAATAAATTATGACTAAAAAGTTGAGTTGGTCAATCCATTCACAAAATTCCACTATACCACAATCCTACATGAAGAAACTTTCTATTTTTGAGGACAATCAAAAAATGGACGTATTGTAAAAGATGAAGTGGAATATCTATGAATTGAATTAGGCATCCATATTGTTGAATAATAAATTCAATGATTTCATGACTATGATGGGTTTCACATATATCAATACTGATAGGAATGTGGGGGGTTTGTTTTATAAGTGAGGGACATGTTAATAATAGATAAGGGTAGAAAATTAATTTCCTACATATAATTGTTGGGGATGTTGGATGTTGTTGAGAATAAAAAATATAGGAAGGGGTTTTAGGTGGAGGTGACTTTTAATTCCTCTAGATAATAGAATTGTTCAAATTATTTCTTCTATTTGTTCACCCTTTTGATTATGATTTTGTTTTATTGGTGATTTAATTGAGAGAGATATATTACTTGAAGTATTATTTATAATTATTGGACCATTATGGAGACATGAATGCCTTCATTGTAATTTTTAAGAGAATATCTTGAACCGTTGGAGCAGGATCATGAGACTAAAAAAAGGAAGAACTATAAGTTATGGACTCTATCGTAGGAACATAAAGGATAATGAAATGAAGAAAATGTAAACAAATTTCAAGATGTAGTTTGGTAATATGGGAGTGCGCATTATCCACATGAGATGATATACAATGGGAAGGAATAAATAAGATATTTTTCAGATTTTTCTATTTGATAATTTTCTCCTAGATTTTAGAAACATAGGTATTATTTTTGCAGCCCAATGCAGTAGCATGTGGTGAAAAATATATTTTATTTATCCATATAGGCCCATACACATATGTTGACCAACCTTATCATATGAAAACAACCTTCTCTTTCTTCGAAACCGTTGTCCATGGAGTAAAAAGATGAAATATAACTACTCATTGAATTTCAGTGGTGAGGAGATTAGATATAGGGTTCGTAAAGGTTAAGAAAATTTCATAAACATAAAACACTAAACCCAACAAATCAAAAAACAATAGAGGAATAGTATAAAATTAAATACATTGGATTTTATCCTTGATTAGTCTAATGGGATGCAGAGGAGTTTCTTCTGCAGCATGGGAGTTCCGTAAGATCATGAGAATCATGAGTGACTGAATCTTAGTTAGGGTTCTTTTAAATAGAACATGTACACTTTTAACAGTGCTTTCAAAAAAGCACTAATAATGATCACTTCAATTAATTCTAAATTGATAATCACTCATAAAATTGATATTTATCACCGCTAATATTTTAGAGCTGATAAAGTTTTCTTTTAACAATTTTTTAGCACTGATAAATATTCCTTTTATCAGTGCTAAAACAATAGCATTGATAAAGCATTAATAATTATATATATATATATATAATTATTTATTATTATATAAATACTAATTTAAAAAATAACATATAGATTTTTATAATTATAAAAATATAAATTTATAAATATAGTAAATATACATTTATAAATATATTTATTTATATATATTTCTATTAAATTATATATTTTTAAAATTATTAGCGGACATATACTCTTAAATACATTTATTTTAAAAATAAGTGAAATTGCATAATTCAAAATGTGTACACGTTAAAAATATTGAAAAATTATACATGTTTTATTAATTAAATATAAATTATTAAAAAATGTGAATATATATATATATATATTGAAGTAAATATGAATACATATTGAAAATACTAAAACATAGTAAATAATTATATATATAAAAATAATAGAAAATGGTCAAATTCAAAAAAAATAAAAAAATATTAAAAGTGAATAAATAATAACCTAATTACAATAGAATTATATTTAAATGAATAAAATTGACCGTTTAAAAACATAATATTTCAAATTTTTTATGTCATAATGAAATTATAAAATACACTAAAATTTTAATAAATTACATAAATATTAGGTGTATGTGTTTCTATATATGATTTCATTAATTACATAAATATATGTGTGTGTGCATTGTACACAAAAATGTATTAAATATATATATGTGCGTGTGTGTGAAATTAATGTAACACATGATGTTTGATGTATGTCAAATTGAGAAATCAAATAATATTAATAATGAATAAGACATTAATATGTTTGTAATTATTACATTATATTCATTATATATATATTTATATTTAATATATATTATTTATTACTATTTATAATTAATATAAATATATATCTATATATAATACTTATTCATTTTTATTAATAATTTTTCAATTAATAAATGTGTAATTAATTTTTTAATTTATTCATTTTTAAAATTTTTGAGTAATTATTACAATCTATTCATTTTTTATATCTATATTTAATATATACTATTTCTTAATAATTATAATCTATATATTTTTCTATTAAATTTAAACATTTTTATCAGTAATTATTTAACTAATAAAATGTATAATATTTTTTTTAATTTACTCATTTTAAATTTTTTTGTTTAATTATTTTATTTTATTCATTATATATATATATATTTGATATTTACTATTTATTTATTTTTAAAATTTATATATATGTATATTCAATTTATTATTTTTTAATAATAATTATTTAATTAGTAAATTTTTTAATTTTTTAATTTTTTCTTTGTTTAATTATTTCAGTTTATTCTGGACCATTATCAATGCTAAAAAAATAACTAATAAAGGGTACCCTATATCAATACTAAAAAAGTGATGATAAAGGGTGCCCTTTATCAGTGCTAAAAATAAATCCCAAATAAAGGGTTACCTTTATCTACACTAAAATAAAGCACTAATAAAGACAGATTTTATCATTTCATTTTTCTAGCATTGATAAATCCCAGTGCTATTAAAGGCATATTTTTTAGCAGTGAGTCCACACGTACACACAAACGGTGTTATAATTTCCTTTTGAATGGTATGGTAAAAAGTATATGATATATTATCTTTTAATAATGATGAATGTTTCATAAAAATCATAAATATTTCAAATTTATTACATATATTCATTAAAATTTTCCTTATTACCATCCATGAAAATTATTAGTGAAAATTTTATCACACCACATCGCGAGGTAGTAGTCTTCCATACATAAGAGCGACATTTTTGTTTCCCCTTGGAATGGAATGTAAGAAGGTATGTGTAAAATAATAATTTTAGTAGAATAATAATGTTGAAAATATCATATATATATATATATGTATATATATAATTTAAATCCATCATTATACCATGCTATTAGAGGCGATGAAGAAAACTAAATTTCATCGGTTCGCGAGATGGGAGTCCATTGTACACATGAATGGTGATTTTGTTTCCCGTTTAATGGAATATTTAATGGATTTTGGTTATTTAATTAACCTAATAATATATAAGTATATGGGGGACACTATTTTCATTATATTAACATAATTTAAATTTACTTCAATGTTTTCAAAGAAGAAATTAAATTAAAATTCTCGGTCAAGCATAGTAAATCTTCTTGGGATAAACTCCTTATTTTAGAACAAGAATAATTCATATGGTGGATTTCCAATCAAATAAGGTAATATAGGTCATGGGGAGGGGCTTAAGGAAGTTATTTGGTCCATTATTATCTAATAAAAATGGAAATTAAGCTAAAAGTAGAAGAGGAGAAGAGGTGGCCATTTACAAGTGAGGTGAGTGGCACACTTGTGATGTTTGGAAACCAAAAGTGATACCCACATTTTTCGTAGAACACAAGGCTACATAATGGAACATTCTTGAGACTTAGAAAATATAAGGTCGAAATATTTCAATAAAATATAATTTATTCAAGTTTTTAGGGCATTTTAACACTTATCATCTTATTTGAACCACCGGTAAACATGTTTATACCTTAACTATGGTAAGATATTTTTTCAATTTTCATAATTCATTATGACCAAAAATTATGATTAACATATTTGATATTATAATTTACTCATATTAAAAATATTGAATCAATTTTACTAAAGTTATTTCACATAATTGGAAAAATAAAATTTGAAATAAAACCCACAGAAGTGATAAAAAAGTGGGTTTTCAAGAAATATGTTTTCCAGCATAAGATGATTTTATATTGAAAATATTACTATTAATCAACATTTAATTAATTTAAATAAATATTAATTGATATAAAATATATAAATTTAATTTAAATAAATCCTTATTAGGGGTTTATTTTAATTAATTAAATTGTGGAAACATTATTCACTTTAAAATATTTTTCCAAAAAACGCATTTTTAAACCCAAAAATAAGATTCTACTAAAATACAATACATATATGATTAAAAAGTAATTAAATGTAATAAAAATAACTAAAGAATAATTTTGTTACTTTAAATAGTAATAGATACCTAATTTAACATTTAAATTAATTAATTTATGAAAAATAAATTGTAGTTTTTGATAAATCGGTATTTTTTAACTATTCCATGAAAAATTAATATTTTATAAAAAAATCCCAAACATTCACCTTGAGATAATTTTTATGTGATTATTTCAAAAAATAAGTATATTTTAAAAAATAATTTTTTCTAAAATCTCTATAAATTAATTATAATATTTTTCTCACAAAGGCAATAAAAATCATTTTTGAAGAGAGCGTATTTTTATGAATAAAACTACTTTACTAAAAAATTAAATTATTTGTTTAGAATTTATTAATAAGTATATATTAAGAATGATGTGTATATATATATATCATAAATTAGTTAATACTATTTATACCTATAAATTTAACAGGTAAGTTATAACGATTATATTTAAATAATAATATTTTGTGGATAGTTTAAGTTTGATGTTGTGTATCTTGTATGCTATCTAACATAGTTTAATTTTCTAGTATATTAGGGTGTTACACCAACCATATCATTAGGAAAAACTATAACTCAATTTTTTAAATATTTTATTTAATATTATTGTATCAGTATATATTTCATAATTTTCACCACAAAGATAATGTGTCCATATATTTAATGAAAATATTATCTATACTTGCTCTAAATCATTCATTTTATGATTTTATCAAAAATATCTTATTCGTGTGATACATAAGATACAACCATGTCATTTTCATGATAAAATATACCAATCCCCTAATTAATTCATCACTATATATCACAAACCATTCTCCACTGTATGGTTTCTTGAGTACAGTTGTAATGACCAAACTTTTCATGGGCTCCTTGACTTTTTCCAAATTTATCTATCTAGAGACGTATAACTCCCTTATTTGTTAACCCATTTAATGGATTTTATATTCATTATAAGTTTTTTATAAAGCATCAATATTATCAAGAAAATACTAGAAAACTTTAGAACTTTTTTATCGTGGTTGGTCTATTCCATTCATCAATCACCTCTATCTATTAAGTGTTAATATATATTCACTCAATTATGATTACAAGACTCAAGAATCATACATTCTATAGATCAAAACTATATTTTATAAATATATCATGAAGTTTTTTATTTTTAACTGTCTTTAGAACATTAATATAATGATTTTTATTCTCTTCCATTAGCTTGAAATATATGAGAATACCATATATAAAGACTAACAAAAATTGATATAGTTAATCTCTAATGACCCTACTCATCTATTCCATAAAGATAATAGTGTAATATAAATGTGTAGATGACATATCTATTAATTCATAATGTTTATAACTTATATTAAAGGTTATATTAGATATATCATATATTTTCACCATTAATTGATGATATATTGGCCAAAGATGGATCTTTGTGAAATGTTGATCCCTTCACAATTCATCAAACAAGTCATAAATACACATCAGAGGAAACATGTTATTGACCATATTCTTGTTAAATTCATTATAATAAATAAATCCACATGATGATCCATATATATTCTTAGAAAAGTGGAACATTGTACCTGTAACAACCCTTGTTTTTATAGACCACTTTTTTAGAATAAATTAAAATTTTCTTTTATATCTTGCAATGAACTAAGTCAAATATTTCATTCACACTAAACCGACATTTTGTATGTTACACACGACATCGAGTTAGTGTACGATACACAAAACATCAATTATAAAATTTTCTCAATGTATAAAAGAACTATGTTTGGATTATGTTAAACATAACACCAAAGTAATATTGCACTACATGAAAAAAAAAATTTTCTTGTGTAACACGAAAGAGATACCTTCCTCGATAGTTTATGTTGTACGCAATATTGAGTTTCACTAAACCAGAATATATTATAAAAACATTATTATTTAATGGTTTATAAACTTTAATATATTAATAGTATTAACCACATTTTAAATTTTATATAACATTAAAATTCATCTTATTTATTTTCTAGACATCATATAAGAACAAATTCATTTTTTTAGATAAAAGAAGTAATTTTTTTAAAAATGTAGTTTTGCAGCCCTTTGATGGCACACCCATTAAAAATATATTTTTTAACACTATTATATATTATATTTGAAAAATAAAATTATGTGTTGGAATCATGATATCAAAATTTACCTTGGTTGAAATTTTGGAATTTTTCTACTAAAATTCATATTTTAATGAATAGTGAAAAATAATGCATTTTAATTCAAAACCACATTTTCATCTAATTTATTTATATAAATAGAATAACTTTTTAATTGGTTTTAAATTTTAATGGTATTATTTTTTAATCATTTACTCTAATTTTGGTCATTGGATGTAATTTCACAATAATATTCGATTTAAAAATATGTCAATCTTTTTATAGTTTTTATTTATTAAAAAACTCGCTTTCTGGATTTAACGATGGGAATTAGTTTTAAATTAATTTCTTCCAATTAAATATTTTGAATTTAGAAAAAATTATTCAATATTTTTAATCCTAATATCCAAATTCTGTAAATAGTTACCTTTTATTTGTTAACATTATGAATAGTAACTTTAGTAATTATTTTTATTTACCATGGTTAAAGGGTAAATAAGGTAAATAAGGTTAAAAAAAATATTATTATTATAATTTTAAACTACCCTAAAATGTGTCCTAATACTATTGTATGAGTCATGGGTGACTAAAAAAATCCATTGGACGAAATTTTTGCATTTGGGAACCACTTCACTATGAAAATGACATGATATAGTAGATAATTTAAAGGGAAATATAACATAAACATGAATTGTTTACTAAAACAATTATATTTTGGTTTATATAAATTATATATTCTAATATAAAACATAATTAGAAAGATAAAAATATTTTCCACATCATGGTATTTTATTTTTTATTTTTAGACATTAAACAAATAAATTTATTTATTACATAATGATGATGCAGTGATTACCTTATTAATGAAATATTGAAATAAATGATGCTATAGATTTTAAAATAAATTTATATTTAGAATTTTGATGCCCTAAATTTTTTTGATGACATTGTCATGTGTGGGAAGAGTTAATTTCTTTTGGTAAAACGTAATCAAGCTGTTATGATTTTAACAAAAATCAATTACTAAATCGTGTAAAAATTGACATAAATGGGTTTTTAAAATAAATATTACTTTATTAAATGATATAATAGTACTAGAAATCTAAGATTCATCCAAATGACTTATATAATGTTAAAAATGTAATTAATGATCCCTTTGAGGTTCTCCTAGAATTATATATTAAATATAGTAACCATATATTATTAAAATATAAGAAAATATGGTAAGAGTTAATAGTTTTAACTAAGGGCTAAAGTAAAAAAAATAGAAGGTTACTTTTGTAACTAAAACATGTCTAAAACATATTTTTTTGAGATTATTTCGACCCATAAACAACTTATATTTTAAATAAAGGAGTTTGAGATCATACTGAACCAAAAAACAAAATAATTAATTAATATTTAAAGACTTTCCTAAAGTGCCCCTCACCTCTCCTATAAAAGGGATATTCTACTTCTCTTTTAATCACACTTCTAAAGACCTTTATCTAGACATAAAATTACATAGTTCCTCTCCCAATATCGCTTACATCATATTAGAGGCCACACTTTGGGAATAAAGCCGGCATAAAGAGATCTTTTGTGCAAATCAATAGGAGATACTCAAAAAAATGAAATTGTTTTATCACCTCTTTCAAAATTATTTTCTTATTATAATTCCTTTTCTTATGTTGTTTCCATAATAAAGTAATAAATATAGTATATTATACATTATGAGATTTTATTATAATAATGGGAAAACCTTATACATCCTTTTATCCATCCTATGAATAACAATATCGCCATGCGTGCGTACGTACAACTTACCGTATCCACGCCATGGTGTAGTTTGTTATTCAACATTAATTAATTTAGTTTGGTATGATAATTAGTATAATGGATTTAAATAATGAATATATAATGACATTTATTCAATATAATTAATATACCATCCATCTTCATACCATTTAACTATTAAGTGAATGTTATTGTCGCTCGTGCGTACATACAACCTATAGTCTCCGCAACGCGATGAGATTCATTCTCCACGTTAACCATTAAAGAATAATTATAAAGTATTTATATTAAATTATAATGGAATATATGACATAATAATGATATTATATTTATTTATATATATATATATATGTCATTTACTTGCTTCTATTCAATTAAATAAGGAAACGAAAATATTGTTCGTGTGAACGTACGACCTACCGTAACAATGAACTGTGTATTCCATTTCTTTTATCTATCTATTATATATATTTTAATATTGAATATTTATGATATATAAATCATGTTTTATATTATGTAATTAATTAAATCATTATCTATGTAATAATATCAAGAATAACAAGTCAAAACATGGATGATAAATAAAATAATTATTACCCAAAATTTTGTTGTAACATGGAATTGATAAATAAACGTGTCATATAAAGTCATGAGTGAATCATATATGTTATAATATATTTTATTATGGTTCTTTTACAAGTTAATAATATTTTGAAACCCAATATACATTAGTTTCAAACACATATGGATGAAATCAGACTTAAGTTAAGGGATAATTTTGTAATCACATTATTATCTGATATTGTTTATTTGTAAGTATTTACTGGGGTATATTTATCATTGAAGTCCATGTTTCCCAAATATATAAAATTATTTCTATTCTACTAATTTTTTAAAAATTTAATTTTACCCACTGGTAAATTTTTATTAAACGATATTGAAGGAATCATTCATTTGTTTTCCACTCAAGTTACTTTTTGACTTTTCCAACAAGAGTACAAGAAGACTATTTTTTAACTTATATGGAATGAATGGGTTTTCAAATCTTGTTAACTCCTTATTTTAATGAATATTCCTTTATAATATTTTAAGATTATTTTCAATTAAATTATTTTCTTTTAAAATTTTATGAAATTTTAAAAAAATAAAACATTTTTGAAGAAGAATGGATATTTTCTTCAAGAATTAAGTTCGAGAGTTTTGAAAAAGTAATTTTCCATCTAAGATGACTCTCTTTAAATAGGGTTATTTTTATATCCGTATTATTAAAATGATTTTATGATGTTAATTATGGAATGATATTTTATATGTATTATGTTATGATAGAATGATGTTTAAGAAACCCATTTTATTTCATGGGTTATGCTTTAATGAATGATTTATATTTTTGTGGAACATGTATGAATGATTTCATTATGAGATGGGTGGGGCCTATATCTCCCACCAATTAATTGGGTAAATATTTATATATCAAGATATAGACATTATTAGAATGGCATGTAAATCTAGTTCAGTAATACCGGTCTCAAACGACAAGTAAATCTGGTTCAGTAATACATGGTTGGAACGACATGTAAACCCGATTCCGTAATGGAATTTGTCCACTATGATGGTCTTGGCAGAAATTCCATGGATTATATGGAAATAATATTATTTTCTTATTTTTTTCCTTGATTCTATGTTTTATTCCAGTGCTATTTTATCATGGTTAATGTTCCTTTATAATCTATGCCTTATGTACTGCCATGATTTATTTCATGACTCATGATTTTGATATTTAAACATTATATTCTAATTTTTGCATTATTATGTTTATTATTTGTTTTATGTTCTCAATGTTTACCCTTATTGAGCATTTGATCTTACCCTTTTTATGTTTTATTTTCCCTATGATATAATAGAAGGTTTTAGGTAGGAAAACAAAAGGGGAATCTCTTTATGGGAGATGTCGAAGATTTTTCACCAAGTTAGATTATTATGTTCCAAGTTCCCAAAGACACTAAACTGAAGTGGTCATTGGGAATATATTTTTGTAATGTATAAAGTATTATACAAAAGAAATGTAATTTCCATGTACATCAAGATTGGGTTATTAGAGTTGGTATCAGAGTGAAAGATTAGTTAACCTTGGGGAAATATGAAGCAAAAGCTTTAGTGATATCCCAAGAGATATTTCTAATATTGGTCTAGGGATTTCCCTAAGGGAAAGTTTAACTATTTTTTACATTCCCGGAATTATGGTACCAATCATGAATAACCTCGAATTAAACCTAAGATGTTAGAAATTTAATGTACTCCCCCTTGATTATGATGTTTTCCTAGTATGATTTTTTCCTCTCAAACTATTATTTTTTGGTTTTGGATAATGGATTGATTCTAAAGAAACCACATTAATTCTATACGTGATGGGAAATGCAATGGTTGTCCTCCAAAAAAAACAAATGTTATGGGATCTCGAATAAAGAATCTTATTTCTATGATAGTAAATTCACATAGGCTTCCAAATGACCAATAGTGGGAACAACATTACCTTGAATCTTACTTATGGAAACATCCACCTTATATTAGTGGAACAACTAATCCACTAGTTACTAAGAAATATATTTTGATCATTGAAAAGTTATTTTTCATTCTCCTTGTTCAAAACATGAAAAATCTGGGTTAAGAACTTAATACTTGGAAGGTCATGTGAATCAGTGGTGGAACATTATCAAGAATACAAGGCAATAAGATAAAATTGACTTCATGGATTGGTATGAGTTCAAGAACTTAATTTTCATTATTTACCTACCTCATATTCTTCTTCTAAAAAGTAAATTACTATTTATCACCTATCTCATGGTTATGATAAGAAAATATGGATAGAATTTAAGGGAACCCATTAAACATTACGGATAAAAGAAGATTAGATTTTATTTATGCTCAAAGTGTGGAATGACAGATGGAGGAAATTATCTTAAGGAGATAGATATATGATTTATGTTTGGGAAAGAAGGTCATCAAGCATTTTACTACCGTTGTAATGGGAATAAATAGAAATCTCAAAAGAGTGAACCTCCCAAAAATATGAGTTACAAGTGCAAGGAAATGGGGAACTATGATAACAAATGCCTTAATCCAAGGGTTCTGAATGATTATTGAGGTCAACAACCAATTAATGCCAAAGACAAAGTCAAATCACTTTAGATCACTGTTGGTGATGTTGAGTATGATAATGAAGTGGTGAAATGATAATGTTTTTATGTAATGGGATTCCAAAATAGTGTTGTAGAATCTCTTTTATATTATTATGGAATATCGGAATATCTATGTGTCGGTCCATTGTGGTTTTCCATAAGTATATTTTACCGAGAACCATGAAAAGTGATTGAAATATTATTAGAAATCACATGATATACACATAATTAAGGGATAAACAGATAATGTGATGTTTGATAGTATTAATGACCTCATGAATGATATAAGGGAAAAGCTATATAATGGTTTGATTATATAGATTTTTCATTATTTTTATTGTGTATATAGAGTTAATTTTGATAGAATTAATGTTTTTGCTAAGGTTATTGAGTAATTCATGTTATAATCATGGTTCAAAAGAATACATGATTATTGTATTCATATGTTTGGAATGTGACAACCATGAACTACCTAATAAGTTTGTAGAGACAAATGTTATGTTTATTTAGTTCACCTATTTATGAATTTTAATATTCTATTTTTTTGGAAGGATTGTGATGTTATCAATTTTTTGACAGTATAAGTTATATTTCAGTTGAAATTTGTTAGTTTATTGTATTAGCTCATTATAGGTAGACTTATGCATATTTTATTACATATGCTAACAATTTTGTGGAGAATTATGCAATAACCAGTCATTCTATCACATGATCTCATAACACTTTAAGAATGAAACATTCACTATCATTTCATTAAATTAGATATGAAGTGGAAATTGTTCTAGGAATGAACAGTAGTGAGATTGTACCAAAATCAAGTAAGAATTTATTCTCATGAAAAATTATTCAACATTAGGTAAAGTATCTTGAAAACCAAAAATGTTATCCTACTACCTTATTATCTGATGAATTATATGGTCCCTTAAATCATTGCATATTTAAGGGATTCTAGTTGTTGACTTTCTCCAAGCATTATTCTCTATCACTATCCCTCAAAACATGATGGTTAGATTTTTCTTCCATATCCATGTTTTCACTTCACACCTATATTCTCCTATGTGTAAACCTAGTGATGAGTTAATTTGGGTAACTATTATGTTTCTAAATTTAATTTTCAAAATTAATTTTTAGTTTTCCTTCTTAAGATGTGGGTTTCTATGAAAGAAACATTCAAGTTGTAAACCTTTTATAACCCTGAATAATTTTGAGGGAGAAATTTATTTGAAGGGGGGGTATAATTTAGAACCCCAAGTTTTTATGGACCATTTTTTTCAAATAAATTAAAATTTTCATTTATAACTTACAATGAACTAAGTCAAACATTCTTTTCACACTAAATTGACCTGTCGTATGTTACAAGAAACACTGAGTGTGCGTACGATACACGTAACACTGAGTATATATTTTTTTCAATGTATAAAATAAATATATTTGGATTATGTTATATGTAACACAAAAGGAATTATTCACTACACTCAACACTATCTTGGCTTTTGTTACCTACAAGAGAGACCTTCCTCGATAGCTTGCATTGTATGCAATACTGAGTTTCATTAAACAACGATATATTTTAAAATATTATTATTTAATGGGAAATAGAATAGTTTTTATGAATATTATTAATGACGTTTTTAATTTTTTATAACATTAACATCCGTCTTATGTATTTTGTATACATGATATAAGAACGAATTCAATTTTTTTTGCATAAAATAAGTATTTTTCAAAAAATGTAGTTTTGTCACCTTTTGATAGCACACTTATTTGAAATATAGTTTTAATCACGTTCATATATTCTCTTTGAAAAAAATAACTTCTAATTTTGTAGCAGGACATCAAAATTTACCTTGGTTTAAATTTTTTAATTTTTCTGATGCGATTCATATTTTAATGAATAATGAATAATACTACATTTTAATTCAAAACTTATTTAAATAGAAAAATTATATTTTTAATTGGTTTTAATGTGTAATTTGATTATGTTTTTATAATTTACTCCAATTTTTGTCATTGTATTTAATATTACATTTAAATTGGACATAAATACATGTCAATCTTTTGATAGTTTTTATTTCTTAAAAAACCCGAATTTTGGTTTTGATAATTGGAATAAAGTTTCAATTAATTTCTTCCAATTCTTTGGTTTGAATTTAGAAAATTTTATTCCATATTTGGTATCATAAGGTCTAAATTTTGTAAATATGTACCATTTGTTTTTGGACATTATGAATAGTAACATCATAATTTTTTTATTTACCATGATAAAATGGTAAATCAGGTAAATAAGTGTAAACATATAATTTTATAATAATATAAAACTACCCTAACACTTGTAATAATCATAATTTATCAGTCATGGGTGACCAACAAAATCATTATTCCAAAATTTTGGCATTTGAGAACCACTTGGGTGTGAAAATGACATGTTATAATAAATAATTTAATGTTGTTGGAAATATAACAAAAACGTGTATCTTTTTATTAAAAAAAGTTTATGTTGGTTTATATAAAATATATATTTGACTATAATTAATAATTCAAAAGATAAAAAAAATTCCTACATAATGGTATTTTATTTATATTTTTTAGACATTAAATAAATAAATTTATTTATGATACAATGGTGATGCCCTGATTAATTATTAATTAAATATTAAAATAAATGTTATTATTAATATTAAAATAAATGTAATATGAGAATTTATATGGCGTTCATGAATTTTTTTGATGAAATTTACATGTTAGGGATGAGTTAACACCATTTTCTTTAATTAATAATGTTTGTATAACTTTAACAAAAATCAATTACTATATTATTTCAAAATTTACATAAATGAGTTTTTTAATATTATTTTATTAAATTATATAATAGTCCTAAAATTCAAAGATACAATAAAATGGCCTATATAATTTTATAAATGTCATTAATGATCCACTTGTGGTTCTCTTGGAATTTTATAGTAACTATAGTAACCATATATTATGAAAATTCAAGAAGACATGGTAAGAGTTAATGTTTTTATTTAAGGGTTAAAGCTAAAAGATAAGGTTAATTTTGTGACCTAAACTTGTCTAAAACCTATCAGTTCAAAGGATGTAGATACATACTCATATTATATCTGAAATAAATTAGTTTTTTAACATTAAAAAACCGAAAATATATTTACAATAAATTAATATTTAAAGACTTTCCTAAAGTCCCTTTAACCTCTCCTATAAAAGGGAACTTATCATTCTCTTTTAATCACACTTGTAAAGCCCTTTTTCTTATCTGAACCATACAAATTTCCACTCTTAAAATGCTTCAATTAATATATTAGGACACAAATTGGGAAAAATCCATCTTATGGATAACTTTTGTGAAAATCAAAAGTAGATACTCAAAAAAAGGTAAATGTTTTATCACCTCTTTCAAAATTATTTTCTCCTTCTACTTCATATTATTATGTTGTTTCCATAATAATGTAATAAATTAAGTATCTTATACATTATGAGATGTTATTATAATTATTGGAAAACCTTAACATCCTTTTATCCATCATATTAATAAAAATATCACCATGAGTGCGTGCGTATGACTTATCATCTCCACGACGTGGTGTAAATTTTTATTCAACGATACTTAATTTGGATGGGTATGATGATGAGTATAATGGGTCTAAATAATTAATATAACATGATAATTATTCTATATAATTAATATTATATCCAATTTTATATTATTTAACCATTAATTGAATGATATTTTTTCTCGTGCATACGTGCAACCTACCGTCTCCACAACACGATGCGATTCATTCTCTACGTTAACCAATCAAAAATGATTATAGATTATATATAATAGATACGCATAAAATATATGAAATGATAATTATTAATGATTTATGTGTGTTTATATATATATATATATATATATATTTATTTGTGTCATTTACTTGCTTCCATTCAACTTAATAGGGAAACAGAAACATTATTCATGCGTATGTATGGCATACCGTCTATATGTACGTTTTATTCAATTTCATTTATCTATATGTTATATATAGTTATATAATGAATATTTATGTTCTATAAATCAATTTTTAAATTTTTTTATGTAATTTAATCATGATATATGTAATAAGATCAATAATAAAAAGTCAAAGCACTTACTATAAATAAAATGATTATTACCCAAAACGTTGCTTTAACATAAAATTGATCAATAAACATGTAATATAAATTCATAATTGAATAATATATGATAAAATAGATATAATTTTGGTTCTCTTACAAGTTAATAATATGTTTAAATCCACTATACATGAGTTTTAGATAAAAACAGAAGAAATCAGACCTAAGGTAAGGGATAATTTTGCAATCTCATTATTATTTGAGATTTTTTATTTGTAAGTATTTACTGGGGTATATTTATCATTCACGTCCATGTTTCCTAAATATATAATATTATTTCTATTATTATACTATTATTTAATTTTAATTTTACACATTGGTCAATTTTTATTAAACGGCATGGAAAGAATATTTCTTTCGTTTTCCATTCAAGGTACTTTTTTACTTTTCCAGCAAGAGTAGAAGAAGAATATTTTTTATCTTATACAAAATGAATGGGTTTTTAAATCTTCTTAATGAATAATTTCCAAGAATCATAATTTACAAAATTTCAATTTTATTTTCAACTAAATTATTTTTTTTAAAATTGCACATCATTTTGAGAAAAGAAGACGCATTTGAAGAAGAAATGATATTTTCCTCGAGAATTAAGATCGAGTGTTTTATCAAAATTATTTTCCATCTAAGATGATTCTCTTTAAATAGGGTTATGTTTACATCCCTATTATTTCTATGATTTCATTTTGTTGATTATTTAATTATATTTTATATGGATTATGTTATGATATAATGATGTTTAAGAAACCCATTTTATTTCTTGGGTTTTGCTATGATGAATGATTTATGTTTTTGTGGAACATGTAAGAATGATTTAATTATGATATGGGTGGGAAATATATCTCCCTCCAGTGAATTGGGTAAATATTTATCTCATGATATAGAAATTACTTGAATGAAAATTAAATATGGTTCAGTAATATAGGGCTGGAATGACAAGTAAATCTGGTTCATTAATACATGGCTGGAATTGAAAGTAAACTCTGTTCTATAATGGACTTTGTACAATGTGATGGTCTAAGAAAAAATTCCTTTTGTACTATGGAAATCATATTATGTGATTATTTATTTTACCTAATTCCATTTTTATGTCAATTTTATTTTATCATGGTTAATGTTCCATTAGGATTTGTACCTTATGTACTACCAAGATTTATTTCATTACTCAAGATTTTGATATTTAAACATTATGTTCAAGTTTTTTACAGTTTTATCTTTATAGTTTGTTTTATGTTCTCCATTTTTACCCTTAATGAGCATTTGATCTCACCCTTTCTATGGTTTCCTTTCCTCAGGTTATATGGAATGGTTTTAGGTTGGAAAAAAGGGGAAGATATTTTTTGGATATGTTAAAGAACTTCACCAAGTTAGAATATTATTTTCTATGTTTCTAATAATAATAAACTAATACAGTATTTGGGTGTATATTTTTGTAATGAATTAATTATTCTGAAAAATAAAATTAATGTTCATATACATCAATCTTGAGTCATTAGAGTACTCCTTGGTGAAGCACTTGGGAATATAAAACACTTATCATGATTATCTTGGAGTTTCTTCTTTAGTTCATTTAATTCAGTCAGGGTGATTATATAAGGTTTCATTGATATAGGAAGAAAACCAGGTATGATTTCTGTTGAAAACTCAACATAAAAATCTACGGGAATACTAAAAAACTCTTCTTGCAATACATTAATATATTCCAACATGATATAAATATCTTAAATAATGAGTTTTGTCCCATCTATTTGAGCTAAATGTCCATAATTATTAATAAACAAGACCCATATAAGGGAAGTAACTTCTATAAGTAGTTTATATACATCCTTACACTGATATGAAATCATGGGTGGATTTGGGATTAAAAAATCTAATTTTCATATCCTAGACATTAGTATGGACTCTATATAGATAGATTAAATACATTTCCAAAATAACATCAAATTCAACAAAAGAGAGAATCATAAGATTTTCAGGAATCACATTTCTAAAAAATCTATCAATGAGGATTTATATACTTGAGATAGAGTCATTAAACCACTATGAAATTTCATTGACAATTCAATAACTAATATTTGGGGTGGTGAATTCTTTTTATTAGAAAAAGTTTTATATATTAAAGAGTTTGTAGAACCATAACAAAATAAGACTGTGTAGTTATTTATTGTATGATGAATATAAAATTCACTACTTCATTTTCATGAACCACTAAAATAGTTATAATTCCATAACCATTCCCTTTATCTATTTTTTATAGGTTTCCAACATCGATTGATTTAATTAACCCCAAGATTGGTTCAATGTATTCAAACTAATTTTTCATCTATTCTAATAATTATCTCCCAACTTTAGAGTAAAGAGTTTGAGAAAAATATTTATTTAAAAATATCTTCTTAAATTCCTAAAATTATATTGAATTTATCTATTCCTCATGCATAATATTGTTAATAATACTACTCCATTTATCAACATAACCATCCAAATGATAAAAATCTAAAATAAGTTTTTCATTTTCTGATTACTAGAGAATGTAAAATATCATTTCTATTTTCTAGATCCATTTCTACGAAATTAGTGGATATAAAGGAATGCTAATAGAGGGTGGTTGTATCCATATGAAGGGGTAAATGGATAATTTTTCCTTAGTGGGTTTTGGATTTTGACACAATTCATATTATTTTTTATTACATAATGGAGTTTGATGAGAATAAACGTGTTATTTTTTACTCTATATCATATATCATATGGTTGATAATTGGGACAATCATTTAATTTTACATTTCACTCATTTTTAGCTTGATTTATTCTAGTTCCATCCATTGACTAAAACTAAAATAGTTAGAGTGAGTATTAAACAATAATAACTATAATAAAAAATCTAAAGATAATAAAAATAACTCCCAATAGGCATCTATTTATGATAATTTAATTTCTTCCTATGCCATATAAGGTTAAAATTAAGGAACTCATGGATCATCCTATAAAACTTTTGGTTTGAGATTAGTCGATTAAATTTTATCCCCATATTTATTATTACAAAATCCAAAAAATCAACTAAACTCTATTCTGATTCCAATTAAGATGACCAAAACATAACATACATGTATATCACATCATTTTATATCAATATACATTATATCTCAAAATAAATCAAACAAGATAATATATACATTTAGTGTATTTGGAGTTTAGATACACAACTAAAATATTTTATGGACATTCTTCAATATATCCCACAAATAATATTCACACATGATACTCTTCTATAAATATCATCCCTAATACTCTTGATCATTTCCTAATGAATGGAAATATATGAAATTTTGGGCTTATATGCTCAGTAAGTGGTGATGATAATAGATATCAGTTGAAGACTATAAGTGAGCATAAGATGAGCATGTGGGTGTGATAACATATCGAAATAACATGAACATAACATACGAAAATAAGACTCAATAAAATATTAAACATCAATCATGAATCATGACATACGTATTTCAACATAACATTAGATATTATATAGAAGAATGTGGAATCATGTGACAATTATGACAATCCATGCAAAAAAACGTTGAAATGTGTCTTAATATAGAAATTTAGAATAAATAGGAACATAGAAAATTATATCTTTTGTAAAGGATAATTTCCAAGATCCTAATAACATGATTGATATAATTTCATAGTGAATTTTATTCACTCCCTATTCCCTTACATTCCATTTAATGAGATATAATTATTTCCCTAGTGCATTATTGGTCTGTAAAATTCTATTCCCCTCCATTACATAATTGAAATCCATATATATGGGTGAAACCTGAACATGATTATATTCATAAATTATTCATTGGATACATAAAATAGGGGAATGAAATGGGATCCATGAAATTTTCTAAAAGAAATGATCATAAGATATCTAGAAAAATATAGTAGATAACTTCATTACATAATATCCCCAGTGAAGCATAACAAACATTAAATGATGTTGATATAGGTGAAAAATTCTTTTTATGAGCATTAGAAAATGTATTTGAAAAATCATAATAAATATCCCTTAATTTTTTAATTTGTATACATTAAAATTAAATATTTTATAAAAAATAATTTTCGAAAAATATAAAAAAAGTAAAGAAAACTAATTTTAATAGTTTAAAAAACATGAGAAGGAATCTTTATAAAGAAAACTGAAGTAAAACTGTGGGTGAAAGAAAATATATATAATTAATTAAAAAACCCATTTAATAGTTTTTTAATGAAATTAAAATTCAATAGATAATTATGTTAATCAATTATTAGTTTATTGACAAGTACAATCATAAAACCACATGAAAAACATAGACATAGAAGAAAATTATTTCTAACCAATAAGAAGAGTTAAGGTCAATTACAATAAAAATAATTGTTTTAGTTAAATTGGGATGGATATGGTGGTGAAATAATTAAATAATATTTAAACCCTATAAATAACTATTATATAAAAAATTAAATAATTTTTTTATTCATAAATAATATACATTTTCTCCAAATAAAAATTTATACAAAGTTAATCTCAATTTCAAGGTGAGATGGGAAAATAATCCCTTACCTCTACTCCCAACTTCCATGACTGTGATTTAACATCCGATAATAAATATAACAATATTTGAAATTAATTTTATAACCTTATTCTGAAATATTTTTTCTAATACTCTTTAATTATAATAAATTATTACCCATACATTAGTTAATTAAGGGTTAATTTCATCATTAGATATTATTGTATAATAGATGTTTCATAATGGAAATGTTGGTCTATATTTTTTGAAAAATATTCATCATTACAATTTTAGTTTATCAAGTGGATTCATTATGATTTAATTATATAAATATATATATATATATATTCCCATTTTCATTTGATGTAAGGTATGGTCATGGTTTATGAAAATAAAATTTATGGAGAGCGAGTTTCAGTTAATTTACAGATAGAAACAACTTTATCAAGACCATTAATTTTTTTCTCACACTTAAGGAACCATGTTCAAAACATAAATTAATATTATATATTATTTATTTCCATTATTAATATCTTGATACTCATTCATGATGAAAATTATGGTGTTGGTATAACATTGTTCACATAGGTGGTTGATCCAACCCAATAATATATATGAAATACTAATGAATGAGTATGAGTATAGAGTTATATAATGGTAATATACATTTAATAGAATAATAATGATATTAATAGAACATAATTAGACTGAATAATATGTTTTATAAATAGTTTATATTTTCAGGTAATTGATATATATCATGATGGCCTATATAATTTGATGAATTCATTCCAAGAAATGACTGCCATGAGGATTAAGGGTTTAGGCCTTCATATATAAAATATAAGCTACTAAATAGGAAATAATAATTTAAGGGAGGGAATTTTTTATGGTTTTAAATAGATAACTAAAGGGAAATAGTAGTTTTTGAGGTCTATAGAGGGTCGATTTATTGGTGAGTTTTGAGTTTCATTTCAACAAATTCTCATTCTCTTAGGTGTAATGTAGTAATTTTAGATGGAAAGTGGATAAAAATGTGGGAAATTAGGTACAAGGGACTTTAATACCTAGATAATCCCAATATAGATATAGGTTTAGAGATATTCTATCCTTTACCGGTTAATTTAACCTATTTACCATATTTTACCTTTACCTTTGTAACTCAATTTTCAACTTAGTGACTTATTTTTTTTCCAAAGAATGAAATTAAAACTCCTATATAATTTAAAATATCTAATTTAAAAATTATAATCTATTTAATATAATTAAATTTCAAAATATTATAAATTTATCTTTAAAATTAAAATATTAAAAAAATATAACTATTTTTTAAAAAAAATCTTTTAAAACATTATGTGTTCTTAATATTATATCCAATAATTTACTAATAAAATGAGTGATAATATATCTGATTAAATTTTAAATTTTTGTAGAATAAACCTTTAAACATGATATATTTAATTTATTAATATTAAAATTCAAATAACTTATTAAAAACAACTCTTTGAATAATATCACTTTTTAACATTACATGGTTTTAATCACATCCCATTAAAATTATTTTTTATTTTAAAACAATTGTTTTGATCAATACAGTTGTATTGGAATCATTCATTTATTTTTATAAACATGAAAAATCATTATTTAATGTTAACTATACAATGTAATGAATAAAAATATATATTTTTATATTAAATCATTTTAATTCATTATTCACTTTTTATTTCATTCTGAAATTAATTACTATATTTAAATAATGTCATTCATAATTTCTTACTAGGAATTAAACAATATAAACATATCATTTGGATAAAAGTATAACAAATGACCATATGTCCAGTGACTATATATCAAAGAACAATATGTCCAAAGACCATATAACTATCAGCCATATATATAGCAGTTATATTAGATTACTATATATAGCCTTATATACATATTTAAAACCATCCATCATACTTTCAATGTTCTTTTTCAACATGTTTATTATATTTATAACATGGTTATTATTTCTATAGTTATTATCAGTGATATGATATTTTTAAAAGTTCATGATGATGATAATTTCAACCTTGTTGTATTTTTATTTAATTTTGGTTTCATTTCTTCAGTAATATTACTTATTATGTTTCATTTGAACATCTTGTAATGTATTTAATTTTTAATTTTATTATTTTACCATATTTAAATAAGGAATTTTTCATTTTATCCCAGTATTTATATTAAAATATATCAAACACACATGATTTATTTCATAGTATATTTTAAAATCCTAAACCCAACTATAGGGTTCGAGTCGGGGTGTCACACGACCTCATGTATGCCTCCCTTTAAACAAGTGGGTGTCAACTAGTAGTTAGGGCTAATGAAACATCATGGGGAGACTGTCCGTGGGACCTGGTAAAATTTTTTTTGCACAAAAATAAAGTGATAATAATAAATCAAAAAATAATTAATAAATAAATAATCATCAAAGTATTGTTATACACGAATAAAACCATCCCATGTATTATATGTACAGAATGTCAGATAAATAAAACGAAACTAATAAAAGGATCCTAGTTTGAGGTAAATACATTAAACAAAATCAGCAGTAGACATCCATCCTAAATTCCATCCAACAATGATTGTGTCCTCTATCTAACCTACTAAACCATCATTCATAGGGCCCATCCACTTCACGAAATCACTAGTCATGAAATATAAAAGTGCACAAATATTCTCAAGTATGGTGTGAGAAAAAAAATCTATAGGACACCACCAACTAATCTTAAAATAATTATATAAGATATACAGGTGCATTTCATGAAAGTGAACAAGATATAAATATAAAGGAATTATATCACACAATTATTATATATAATTTTGGTCCTTCGATAAAGGCTCTACCTGCTTACGATATATGTTGGAAGGGGCATTGACTAGCCAAAAGACACATCCCCCGGGATGGGATATCCAAAAATCATGTATGACACGTCCCCTTTAATGGGATAGTTCAATGAATTATGACATCTTTTTTGAAACATCCCCTTTGGGGGATACTACATCTGGCTCATCCTGCATGCTCAAATTCTAAAGATAGAATAAAATAAAATATGATACAAGATACAAATGATAAATCAAATATCACATCAAATCAAGAAAATATCATAATCATCGCAACCCACATGCAAGGAACACAATCACATGTCTCAGGGATACACATTCACACCTCATGTGATCAAGAATTAAAATGGGCCTCATGGGGAAACAAACACATTCCATCAATCATTCCAAGAATCTATATGAATTTTTTTCTAAAGATAAGGTATTATTACCTTATGTTCAATAATTATCGATGGTTAGGATTTCCATCTAATTACAACTAAACCACAGAATACAAGAACCATTTTAAAATCAACATTATTTAGAATCATTGGATAATGGTTGAAAATATACCAGACCCTAAATTTACCTAAAGGAATAACATACCCCAGAAGAACTATTGACGACTAAGATATTTGTTTTATTGATGTGATGATGTAGAATTATTTAATTCAGGTTCTAAGAATATCAACAATCATCTAAACCTTGTTATACTATGTCAAAACCCATAGATAAGATATATATATATATATATGTTCTAGTTGGTTTTGATTTTGTAGAAAGGAAATTAATCAATATAGATTTAGAAAAAACACTTATATTAAGAAAGAAATATTGATATGCTGTCTGATCATTGAATAGAGGAATTAGAAGGGGAGAGATGGTTATAAAATATTTGGAGAGGGATCCTAGGGTGTTGGCAGTTGAGATGTCATGCACAAAATATGGTCTCCAATAAAACTGACTCCTGACATGGTTCGCGACAAGGCCCGATGGGCATTCCCAATCCCCATGGACTTGAACAAGTGCCCAGGTATCATAAAATTAATTTTGGGAATGATTTACCTGAGTTTATAAACATACAACAATAAAAAAATGCAATAAACCAAATATGGATTTTTCAAACCAAACAATATTTTACAGAAAATTCAGAACTGTTAAACCCGAACCATTGGGAATGTTGGGAATAATTTACCTGAGGTACCGTCCTCAAGCTATGTCCACAACACGGCATCACAAAGGACTGTTAAAACCTAACCATTGGCCCAAAATTTGTACTCGAACCCGTGAAAAAAATAGAAAAGTTTACATTCAACCAAAGGGGTAATTAGGGTGTGATTCATATCCCAATAGGATACAACCACTAATAGATTCCATTTTATAAACATTCAAAGACAAAAATCTTGCAAGCTTTGTAAATAATAAATTATAGTTCCAATTTCTAAAGGATGTGACTTTAAATAATTTTTTTTTGAGTGGGCTAGAACATTAAAAAATAATACCAAAGATACTGAATTTTCCAGCAAACCATACCATATTCTAATGGTAAGCACAATGTAACTAATGAGCACAGTCAACGAGAAATTAACCCCCAGGCACTATCTCATTGGGGGTCCTAGGCACCTCGTATCTCGGTGAACGTAACTATAATAATATCTATTATCGTGCACGAGTCACTAGTGGGGAACAAAACCATAACCTAGTGCTCCCCAACATCATCATCATCATTATATTTTAGTTAGTATTTTCATTGACAAACTTGCTATGTGAAACTAAGGCCAAACCCCATTGGATCACTAGCATACCAGTACACATCCTCCCACCTAGATACTTGGGTTTCCGTCTTGTGCTTAAACAAGTTAAAGCCATGAAATATAATTTTGACATTAAAATAACTCTTCTAAGTCTCAAATTAACAATACACCCCCCATTTATATCACACAGGACACATAATACAATTTTTTATTCAAATTAATTTTGAAATCATACTCACACCAAAATAGCCAACAACACTTTTCACCTTTCATTAACACTTCCACAAATCCTGTAAACATTTTTATAAAACCTTTCCAAGATATTACAACTCACATAACATCCCACATACATATCACATAATACCCTTCTCAACTTCAAAATTATTTTTATCATCAAAATCACACAAAACAGTCCAAAAACATGTTTCACACCCACATCACAATTTAGAAAAACATTTCAATAATTTATATTACATTCCAAAAAAATTGACATAATAAATCATCACTTTACCTTTCAAAACCCAATAATAGGTGAAAAAAACTCACCAAAAAGTACATATAAACCCTTTTCCCACTTTTTTAACCAAATAAAACATTTACAATTTTCATAAAACAAACCCAAGGGGTGTAACTAGTTCTTTCACAAAACACCCATTTTAAAACCCTCTTTCAAGGCCAAAATCACACCAAGACCATACGAAAACAGAAATGGTCATCCCTTGAAACATTTATTAAACCATTCTCATGTTTTATAAAATTACCTAAAATAATACCACAAAAGATACCCATGAAAAAGACACATTTTCATAAAACACGTTCAAGGAGTTTAACAAGGTTTTACACATAACTCCCATTCAAAAACCCCTTTTGACGCCCAAATGGCACCAAAACATTTGAAAAACAGAATTTTCCGCCCCTTTAAACAATAATAAATCACATTCATACGTTATAAAATACACCCAAATATTACCCCAAGAGTCACACATGAAAAGCACCCAATTTGTAGCTAAAATGAAACTATAAAATTAAACTCTTAACCAAATCCATCAAAAATAGTTTTCACACCACAAAAAATATATTAGGAACATGAAAAATAAGTAAATCAATCATAATAACTCATAAAGGAATGTCTACATATGGAATCATCTACCTTTTTGTGTCGAAACCCTCAAAACATGGGTTAAAACATCAACCGCACCACCACCACAACACATGGGGGTGAAAACCCAACCTAAACAACAATATTTCTCCAAAAGACCGATTTTTAAACACTAGGTATGAAACCTAGCTATTGAAAACATTTTAACTACAAGAAATGATGAAATAAACCCTATGTAATGGGAAGAAATAAAAGAGAGGAAGACTTACTTTTATGGTATTGATGTTTCCCCCATCAAATATCCCTTCAAAGTTAAGGTCCAAGGGAGGTTGAATGAACATGGGTGATTTCCAAGGAGGTAGAGAATGAAATGGGGAAGATTTTCATTTATTTCGGAAGGGAAATTTTGGAAATTCAAATTTTCTTTAATGACCTGGACAACCTTGGACGATTTGGCTATATGGTTTAGTAAACTGTGCGGCCAAATAGTGTGTCCCGTTTTGGGAACCCAAAAACCTTTCATAATCCTCCAAATTTAGAGGGTACATTGGGGAAAGCAATGGAGAAATATATTTCATGGATAGGGGAGAAAATTTCCGAAGACAAAGCACTCTTTCAAACCCAAAAGTCATCCAAAAAAATGATTACAAACCACCTCAACAACTTACACCACAAGTGGTTCCACTAAGAGTGTCACTAATCCAAATCCAAAACACCAAACCCTCACACCATTCCTTTGAAAAAATAGGGGGAACATTACCATCAAGGACCCCCAAGACTATGTTCATAGATCAAGAACCCAAGAGACACAAAAATTTCAAACCCAGAACACTCGAAAACCAAGAGAATGCTAAGAACTGAAAGAAGATTTGAACCAAAGAACAGAATTGAAAATCCGGGGTGTGAAAATTATCCCCACCATAAATATTTACTCCCCCCAAAAGCCACAGTATGGCCAAAAGGAAAAACCAAATCAAAATGATTAACCAGGAAAGACTCCCATGCAATGTTTCACCCCAAAAGACCAAAACACCTCCAGTGATCAATTAAGGAAGGAATACTCTCACAACCATAACGTACATCACTCTCCTGAAATGATTTATCAAATCCAGAATTTATTCCCCAAAAAAACTCCTCAATATTTATCTGAACAAGGATCATTCTGTTTACCCAAATGAACAACAACAACGAACAATGTTACACTTACCTTGATTTAACTAAACAATTGGGCGTCCTACAATCCCAACATTTAAGCATGGAAGTTGTAGGTAGTTCGATAGCTCTGAAAAAGACTGCCTACCTCCAAGACAATACTAGGGACTAATCTGAGTTACTAATATGGGGAGACACAAATGGTCTCCCCACAGTAAGATGAAATACTAATTTTCTTGAGACAGGATTGGGACACTAATAGGGGGAGGCCCAAATGGACTCCTTGGTACAAGGGGTAGACTTCCGTTAGAACTTTATGAAGGAACATACATGAGAATCATAATTGGTCTTCCAATAATAAAAACCAAACATATTAACTGGCCAGCATCGACCGACATAGGATGAACCAAAATTTAAAAAGGTGGGATGGCTGCACGGTTAGTCTGCACAATTTTGGAAACCGTGTGTTAATCGTGGTGATCATTTTATCTACATGGATTCCTGGAACACGGTCACTACTAATTGTGCACAAACCGTGTGGCCAACCATAAAAATATAATAGGTTTAAACTATTACCATATTTCGTATTGAGGGTAGGACATTGTACAAGTGTTTGAATTACCCCAGGATTTCCCTTGACTATGCGCCAACTTCACTTCGGAACCTATACATTTAGCTAAAATAATTGAAGCATCTTCAGCCTCGTAGTTAGGCTTTGGAAACCCCCTAAACAGAACTTCCTCTTCCGATGATACAAAAAACTACACCACAATCCCCAATAAGTTTACCAAGACATAACAAATTCCAAAGTCACCTTACCCTAACCGGACATTTCACTGAAACAAGGGCTCAAAAGATGCTCACACATCACACCTTGTTTCGTTAGGTGATATACAATAGAAGGAAAGGACACATATAATCACCTCCCCTAAAACAGAGGACTTGATGTTTTTACAAGGGAGACATACTCCCAACATAATAGATACTCTCATAGGATTTCACGACTTTCACCTTTACATTCAAATGAGCACACGACATCACAAGGCGTCATCGAACATGACCATTGCAAGTGATAGAATCAATACATGGAAAGGGACCTTATGCCAAGTCCCCAAATAACATACAATTCAAAAAAGTGGCCATAATAGCCTCTCATGACCAGATTTACCACACTAGTGGTTTAACATGAACTCATACTTCGAAGAGACTATGAAGGACCTAGAGGCCCTCTTGTACACCATCCAGACACTCTTCTACACTAAAACCCCCAGACCACTTCCACTTTTGACGAATCAGGTAACTTAATATACAAAGGTTTATTTCAACCTTCCAAGAGCACCGTCCTATTAGAAGAGGACACACAAATCAAATAATGTAAATGGTGAAAATTCAATCTCCAAATCTTGAGAAAAATATTCCTTATATTGATCAATTAGAAGATTTTCCAATGGAGAAACAATCTGGGTTGCACTTCAGTCATGCACTGACCCTTAATGGGGCATACCTTACACAACGAGAGAAACTAAGGACCCATACAAGATGGTCTATTGGTAAAAACATGCCACAAACCAGAACCGAACCGATGAGGGGAACCTCAATAAAGGATTTACGAACTATTCTCAGAGAATACCACTAACTATCCCTTCAACCCAGCTTACCAACCAAACACAAACCTAAAACACCATTCAAACAAGAGGGGTTCTTGGACTCAAAATATTGTACAAGAAAAATATTTTACAAAACACCTAATACACACTATCCCAAGACTTTCATCAAGACATCACTTTTCATTTAAAATTGTCTCCTTAAAAACAAATAGTTCAGTGGTTAGCATATCCACTAATGGTACCCTATGGGCCTCACACATGCATGTTTCTGTGCCACATCGGCACCCTCCTCGTATCCATCCCAGTACTCATCTAGTCATGCCTTTAACCATCCATCATACCATATAACTCCATGAATGTGGTTTCTCATGAAAATAAAAAAGGTTAAAACAAAAATTCATCCCACTTTACAGAACCAAAATAGTCAACCAATACTTCCTTTTTCTCAAGACTGCTAACTTCGAGATAAATATACCAATTTAAATCTTACATAACTTTTCAGAAACACGTAAACATTCAAATGGAAAAACAATTTCAATATATTCATTTCAATTTCAAAACATCTCATCCCATTAAAACACCTTTCAATAGTTTAGAAAACACTGTTGGAAACACTTTTTTGAAACCATCTTTAACATAATTCATGATTTCAAAAGAGGTGTAAACACAACATTTTCCATTTCAAAAAAAATCTGAAAATTCAGTTCCAATATTTGAAAAATCAAACCATTACCTCTTTATTAAAAAAATTATTTCACAAAAACGTTTTTCTTCTTAAAACCATGTCAATTTTTATTTAATAGCAAACTTTTAGGGTTTCGAGACTAAAGGACACAAGATGATGTGATAAGAAACTTGTTTTGGTGGGTGACATGGATATATGGTTGGAAGTAATATTCCAATAAATTCACCATAAAAAAGAGTGTTCTAAGGAATATCATCGTATCCACATGGCTTTCCAGGCCCTGCAAGCTCACTGAGACCATTAACCAAACTCTCTTTTAATTCCCCCTAATCATCATCAAAACAAGAAAACCAAAGGACTCAGATAAATCACATATTCCTCTAGAGACTAGAATCATGTCATGAGGTGTGGTGATCAGGAACAAAACCCATAACCAGAATAACATGTACCGATAGAACTAACTCAAAACTATCCCAGCTTTTCCTCAAATATAATGACCCAAAGAGTTAACTTGAACCTCCTCTGATACCATTTTGTCAAGAACTGAATCTGGTTGCCATCAAAATCAGTACCTGATGCAGTCATCAACAAGGCTAGAAGGGGGTTTCTTGATCCCCATGAGATGACACAAGTTCCTAGGTGTCATAAAATTAATGTTGGGAATTATTTACCCAAGTTTATAAACATACAACAATAAACAAATGAAATAATCCAAATATGGATTTTTTCAAAACAAACAAAATTTTACAAAAAAATCAGAACTAAATTACATTGTTTAAAATAACTATAGAAGACTATAAAAAAGGTAAAAAACCACAAATGATATCCCAAGAACCTACTCATGGCAATAGACATCACCCTCAAGCCATCTCTACAACACAGCATCACGAAGGACTGCTAAACCAAAACCATTGGCGCAAAAGTTGTACTCGAACCTTCAAAAAAAACCAAGTATACTTACAACCAATGGTGTAGGTAGGGTGTGATAGAAATCATAGTAGGATACCACCAATAAGAAAATCCATGTTATAAACATTCAATGTCAAAAATCTTGCATGTTTTGTAAACAAGAAATTCTATTTACAATTTCTAAAAGATGCAAATTTAACTAAAAACAATTTTCAAGAAGGCTATTTTAAAGAACAGTCACTTTTACAAATAATTACAATGATACTAAATTTTCCAACCAACCATAAAATATTCTGAAGGTAAGCACAATGTAACTAATGAGCAGAAGAAACTGAAAAATAACCCCTAGGCACTGGCTAGATGTGGGTCCTAGAACCTCGTATCTCGGTGAAAGTAACCATCACAATATTTATTCTCATGTATGGCCCACTAGTAGGGAACCTACACATAACCTAGTGGTCCCCAACATCATCATGATCATAATAGTTTAGTTATTGTTTTCAGCTTCAAATGTTCTATGTGAAACTAAGGCTAAACCCCACAGGATCACTAGCATACTAGTACACATCCACCCACCTGGATACCCAAGTTTCCCTCTTGTGCTCAAACAAGTTCAACAAGCAATGAAATATAATTTTCACATAAAAATACTACTTAGACATTGAAAATTAACTAAACATCCCCCATGTATATCACACAACTCACATAATCCACTTTTTCATTCAACTTCATTTTTAAATCGTACTCAAACCAAAATTTCCCACAACACTTTTCACATTTCATTAACACTTCCACAAATCCTTTAAAAAAATTTAAAAGAATTCCATGATATTCCAAATCACACAACATCCCACACACATATAACATAATACCCTTCTCACCTTAAAAATACATTTTATCATCAAAATCACATGAAATAGTCCACAAACATGTTTCGAACTCACATCACAATTTAGAAATACATTTCAACAATTTATAAAACATTCAAAAAACAGTTTGACATCTTAAATCAAAACTTTACCTTTAATAAACCCATATTAGGTGAATGAACTCACCAAAAAGTACATATACACTTTTTTCCCATTTTGTTTACCCAAATAAAACATTTAAAATTTCCATAAAACAAACCCAAGGGGTTTAATTATGTCTTGCACACAAAGCCCATTTTAAAACCCTCATTCAATGCCAAAATCACACCAATACCCTACCGAAGAAGAAATTGTAAGACCTTGAAACATTTATTAAACCACTATCAAGTGATATAAAATTACCTCAAATAATACCACAAAAGATACCCATGAAAACACACATTTTCATAAAACACTTTCAAGGAGGGGATCAAGATTTTACACATAACACCCATTCAAAAAACCCCTTTTGAGGCCCACATGGCACCAAAGCATTAAAACCTAGAATTGGAATCCCCTTTCAATACTAATAAATCACTTTCATTTGTTATAAAATACACCCAAATATTACCCTAAGAGTCACACATGAAAGTCACAAAATTCCAAGCTTAAATGAAACTATAAAATATAACGTTTATGAAAATCTGTCAAAAGAGTTTTCACACCACACAAAACATATATAGAAATTAAAAAATAAGCAAATCAAGCATGCTAACTCATCATGAAATCTCTACATATGGAATCACCTACCTTTTGTGTCAAAACCCTAAAAACATGGTGTGAAACATCATCTGCACCATCGTCACCCCACAATGGGGTGAAAACCAACCCTAAACAACAATATGTCACCAAAAATATCATTGGTTAAACTCTAGGTACGAACCCTAGCTATATGAAACATTTTAACTCCAATAAATGGTGAAAGAAACCCTATGAAAAGGGAAGAAATCAAAGAGAGGCCGACTTACTTGCATGGTTTTGATGTTTCCACCATCAAATCTCTCATCAATGTTGAGGTCCAAGGGAGGGTGAGCGACCATGGAGGCTTTACATGGAGGTAGGGATCGAAATAAAGAATAAAGGGGTGTATTTGGGTTTATTATGGAAGGGAATCGTTGGAAATTCTAAATGTTTTTAATGACCTGGACACCCTTGCACGATTTGGTGGCACGTTTAGTAAATCGTGCAGCCAAACCATTCGGCCTGTTCTGGGCACCCAAAACCTTCCATAATCCTCCAAATTCTGGGCGGTCCAAGGGGGAAAACAAGGGTTAAGATAGGACAAGTATATGGGAGAAAACTTCCCAAACTTAAGCACTCTTTCCAACCCAAAACTCATCCAACTCTTGGGTAAAAACCACCTCAACAACTTACCCCACAAGTGGTGCCACTAGGAGTGTCACTAATCCAACTCCAAAACACCACAAACTCACAACATTCCTTTGAAAAAGGGGGTCAATTACCCTCTGAGACCCCCAAGACTGAGGTCATAGATCAAAAACATCAGTGACACCAAAATTTCAAACTCATAAAACCCAAAAACCAATATAATTCTAAGAACTAAAAAAATATTTGAACCAAATAATGGAATTGAAAATATGGGTGTGACACGAGAGATAACCAATAAAATGAAGAAAAGTTAAAAGAAGTTTTTTTAATTTTTTTTATAATCATGGTGTTCTCACTGGGCTCATGAAAATTCACCTAGTTGGGCGGAAGTTTCTAGGAATATTATGTTCTACTATGGAACCTCACCTGTTATCCAATGGTACCATTGTAGCTAAAAATGCTTCATCATTCCACCAAGTACGTTAATTTTTGATTTTTGGCCTAAAAAATGTTCATATCCCTCCTAAATTTACTTAAAAAACTGAAAAATATATGTAAAATTTAAAATGTGGCATACCTGAAATAGAGTTATCACAATTCTCCCCTATTACGACTTCTCATCCATAAGAAGTATCCTTATAAGTTTTCTCAAAAAATTCAGGCCACTATGACCCCATGTATGTTTCCCACTACCATAAATATTCCTAAAAACTCATGTGTTTTCATATAACATGAAAAATAGGAATACTAAATCCTTATATCACCTTCTTTCTTTGGTCCATTATCTAAACATGTCACTGACAAATGATTCATTCAATTCTAGCTCAACATCTTCAATGTTGGACCCATGCGCAAGATCGGGAATGTATTTTTGAAACATAGCCTTATGAAACACAATGTTCATACCCTGATACCATGTATGAAGTTCAAACTAATAGGATCCCATCCTATTGTGTTCAATGATCTTGAATGGACCAATATATCATGGTTTCAATGTTCCTTTCCCCATCAAATGTAGATTCCCTAACTGAGGGGACACCAATAAGAAGACCATATAACCCAAAATGAACACTATGGATCACCTCCTCTGGTCAGCATTAATCATCTACATGTTTTGATCCATAACCAACAATTTCCAAACAACAAAACATGCTCTAATGTCTCCTATAATAGACTCAACACCACAACTAAAGATTCACCTACCTCATGCCATCACAGTTGCGAAAGACAAGGATTCCCACACAGAACCACAAATGAACCCATCATAATAGAGGACCAAAACCTATTATTATAAGATAAATCCACTACATCTAAGTGGTTATCCAATGCTCCCCCAAAATTCATAATATAGTCTTGACGAATATCTTATTAATATTGGATCATTGTCTTTAACTTCCCATCAGTTTGAGGATGGAATGTCATACTCAATTGCAACTAAGTCCCCATCACCATATATATAAATGTGAAAATTTATGATGTGAACTGGGCATAACTATCAGATACCGTGCTCTGTGAAACTCTATGAATCCACAAAATCTCCTAAACATAGATATTTCATATCTCAACCACTTAGTTTATCTATAAGACCAGTATGAAGTGATTCTCCTTGATCAACTAATCCTCTACCACCCAAAAAGTGTTGTGACCTCTTTGGGTCCCAAGAAACCCTTTCACTATGTATTTCATCACATCATCCCAATTCCACATAGGTAATGGAAGTGGATGGAGAAACCCTTTTGATATATCATGTTTTCCCTTGATCCTTTCCGAAGTAATATAATAATAATATCCTATATTATCACTCTTCATTTTGGGCCACCATAATTATCATCTAATGTTGTGATACAATTTACTCAATCCTAGGTGCACATCCCAATAAAATCATGTGAGGATATCATCTACTCCTCTCTCATAGAAAATGGAACCATAACCCTTCCCTGAACTAGAATCACACCACTTCAATTTAGTGTCCATCCTAAAATGGAGGCACTTGAGTCCAACATCTCACGCATCATAGAAATATCTATATCAAGATCCTTAATAGTATTCACTCACTCTACCATTGAGTATGTGATCATTGAGGGTGCATAAAATACTTCCCATTTATCCTTAGTTATCCCCACCACCTAGTCAATAAAAATCCATGAGCTTACATCAACCCTCAAATGTCCACTCACCCACGTCAAGTGTCTACTTACTCAATGCATCTTCAAATACATTGTGTTTCTTTGGATTATATTGAATCTCAAAATTGAACCTATGTAATTATTCTACCCAATACCCCTTATAGATATTTAGTTCACATTGGGAGAAAATACATCGTTGATTCTTGCAGTACACATCCATGAAAAATATATTGACAAAGAGTTACTGTTTCAAACATTATAATTCATTATCTAAAATCAACAAATCTATGATATTATTAGGTTATTTCTACTCAAGGGTTCATAGATGGAATGACTAGTAATAAATTACCATATCACTCTATATCATAAATACTCCTAAAAAATTGAATGATGAATCTCAATACACTATATAACCAATTTGAGGATCATCATGAATCACGATCAAAGTGGACATCAACCTATTCTTTGAATCTAAGATAACTTCCACAAATTATTTTTTCCATTCAAACATAAATCACTTGTTTATAAGAAAATTCATTGGCATTTTAAGGTGAGAAAGGTTATAAATGAACCTCCTACATTACCAAGACAACCTAAGAAAACTCCAAATCTCAAACACATAGCCCAAAAATTCCCATGACATGACTGTATCAACCTTATATAGATATCCTGATATTCATATTTGATAAAACATGTGTCCGAGAAATCTCACCTCCTATATCCAAAAGTGAAACTTCGAATACTTGTTGTAAATCAAGTCTTCCCAAAGTCTACTAAAAAGATATCAAGGTTACTAGAATGTGATTCTGACATCTTGTAATATATAATAATTTCATCAATAAATAAAATGATAAAATTGTCAAAATATAGGTTACAAATATTATTCATGGGAACCATGAACACTTTTTGAGAATTCATCTATCCAAAGGGTATAAAAAGATACTCATTTAACAAATCCCAACTCATAAATGTTAACTTTTAAATGTATTCCCCTATAAATTGAATATAGTGGCATCCAAAATATAGATCATTCATTAAAAACCATTAGTATCCCCTCAATTGATTATAAAAGTCATAAATTATTAGAAATGGGTACCTGTTCTTCACAGTGATGAAATTTTATTATTGGTAGTTGACATAAAGATGAAGACTAGAATTTATCTTCATGGCTAAAAACATTCGGGCCCCTCAAGGGGAAGTGATCCGTCTAATGAATCCTTTAACCTCGTGATAATCAAGCTCCACCTTGATCTCTTTCAACTCAGTTGGTTCCATAAGATATAGTGGAATCAACATGTTTTGTGCACCAAACAGCATATTGATCTCAAACTTAATTCCCCATGTTAAGGTAACCCTGAGAAATCCTCTAGAAGGACATCTTAGTATAGTTCAACCACTGGAGGAAAAATGATGGATTCATCTTCTAATCCACAACAAGGATCATTGAAACCACATGCACTGAAAATATTTCCATATAAGGAGGATTTGGTACCACTATATTTTACCTAATATCCCATTCACCAGTCATTATGATATTTCCCCTGTTATGTGAATTAAAAGTCATCCATCTATGGTAACAATAGATGTGTGCATGGTAGCTTGTCGACCAGTCTATGATGATAATAACCTTGAATCCTCTCATCCCCATAATTGTAATTCTCCAAACATTCTCAAACAAAACAACCACTATAAGATAGTATAGATAGATATAAATATGTACCACTTTCATTCTCAAGTATGTATCAATAGATGATAACTCATAAAATAATTTAACTAGAAGATGAAAACTAGAATTACATGAGTAGATATAAATGAATGGGAATTGAATTTATCCAATAAAGAGTTATATAGTGTATATTAAATTAATATCTTACCTCAATATATTGAGGATCCCTATTCACAATCATCTATATCTTGATCAATCAAATAACACATTATAGTAACCACTCCATGATGCCCCAAAGGATCATGAATCACCATATTTACCAACCGATGTGTGGTATTTACCAGTTTTTGAGTTCATATACCCACACCATTGCATGTTTTTTATGCACTCAAGAAGCATGAGAGAAGAACCATTTTTGATGATTGGTCTTACCACACTAGTGGAAAATCTTGTGAGTCACAATATATTCTTTGATAAAGTGTTCCTTCCACCCAAAAAGACATCTCCTATAGATGTAGTTGAAGAAACTATTATTTTCTATGAATGTCAAATACTGCTCTGGAATCCATCCACTAACACCCTGTTATTATCTCAAGAATTAGTAAATGGGCCAATTCTAGGTAAATCAGTGGTTAATCCACTGGTAGATGGATTAAGACCCGTATCTCTTTTATCCTTGATTCCCTTGTCGATCATATATTCCTTAAAAATCACTACATCATAGGTTTTAAAATAGAAGTTCTATTCCCTTCATTTTAGTTCTGGATGAAGAACAATCATTAACTTTCTATCCTTCAATGCCTCGTTCCCCATCAGAAGAGGAGAAAATATAATCAACTCAGAGAAGTGTGCTAAATGGGAGGACACTTTGATTGTACCATACTAGATCTCCATAAACTCATGATCATGGTCCAGCTTCAGTACATCTGGAAATAACCCCTCGAAGAATATATCCTTCAATTTCTCACAATTCATCCATTAGAATATATCATCTAACAACATGACATCCCAAAATTCTCTAGTAATGCCTTGAATCATGACAGTCACAAGATTATCCTTCTAATACATTTAGGTATTCACCAGTTCAAAATACTCTCTACAACCAATATCCAGTCCTTCTCATCCTGAGGTTATCCAGTTCACTAGATGGATTGGGGATATTAGAGTTGGATGTTTCTATCAGAATCGACCAATATTACCCACCCCTATGGGTCTACTTCCTTGAAATAATCTATTATAAATATTCTTGGCTATACTAGATCTATTTCATGACCCATCAGAGCAACCAAGGTAACATTATTGGTTAAATCCTTTTGCACAATAGGTGGTTCAACTTTATTTATAAGATGTACGTGAGGTGTAATTTTCTAAAATACCAAATCAATCCTTCCACAAACCCAACAACATAAACAAAGAAACATATAAAAACATAGGCACACAAAAAGGGTTAAAATGATTCAAACTAATATGCTACATAGAAGATAAATTCATAACCCCCATAAGAAAAACCCGTGATCCATGTCAAGACTCTAGTACCTATACATTATTCACAACCATATATATACACTCAAGCATAGAATACACATGCCCCAATAAAATAATGCACCAAAAGCACATATCACAATTCTAACATGTATTTTATTATTTTGGAACTATCTAATGTAAGAAACAAGTATATGGTATGTGATATTATATTCCTAAGCATGTTTCAATACGGTACACAAAATCTCATAAAATAGTATTCAAACATCATTTGTATCACCCAAATTGAATTTAAAAAAATGTAACATTAAACTGAAGGGGAACAAATTCCAACTCTATAACAACTCATAAGTTCACTATATAGTGTTTGATATGCATAAACATAGTTCCCCATCTTATGTCCAACCATATTATCTCTTGTCTAATATGTCCCAAATTGAGGTAGAGATAAGAAACTAGTCCGGGATCTTGGTTCTATGATACCATTTTGCAACAACCCATCCTAAACCACTAAATCCATGATGGGATTCCACATGGCCTCATGTGTACCTCCCCATGTGAAATAGTTTTCTAACTAGTGATGAGGTACTATAGGACATCATGGGGAGAATAATCCCTCAGTACAAGGTAAATATTAGAGTATGAAAAAGCTAAGTGATAAAAATATATCAAGAAACAAAGAATGAATAAATGATCATATGAATAAGAGCATACCCAGATAATAACAGGTCATGCAATATCAGAATGTAATTTCACATACATAAAACAAAACTTATAATAGCATCCAGTTATGAGGTAAAGACCCTAAAAAAATAGTAGTAGATGTCTAGACCAAATTCCATTAAAAAATCTATATACTCCTTAAAACCTTCTTAACCATCTATCATACCATCATTTCCCTTCATTACATCCCTATCAATGAAATCAATATGCACACCGAAATTCCTGAGTATGGTATGAGTAAATGACCGAATAAGACACTACCAATGACCCTTAAAGTAGTTGTATATGAAAAACAAGTGCATGCCAATAATTTAAAAAATGATATAGATAAATAGTAATTATATAAAAACAACACAATTCATGTGTTGGGTACTTAAAACAAGCTTTACTATATTCAGATATATTTCATAAGGAACATAAACTAGACACCTGACACATCCCCATCAATGGGATAGTCTGTAAACAAATCTGATACATCCCTATTGAAGGGATAGTCTGGTGCATGTTAACCTCTCATCTAACTCCTCCACCTCAAGGGATATTCAATTTGTATTAACATATTTGATCAACTAAAGAAGATAGAATAAGAGTACATAAAATAAATTATATAACTTTTAGATCAAACATCATTTCAAATTAGAAATGTTTGATTATCATTAAAACCCACAAGAAACCAATATAAGAACATGACTTAGAACTACATGTCCACACCTCATGTGATCAAGGATAAAAAAATTTTATTAGAGGGATACCCATACATTAAAAAAAATTCCATGAAATTTTTTAAAAAATTAACTAAATGTAGGTTCCAGGTGTAGCAGAATCACAAGAGGACAGTTCCCAACATTAATTTTTCCCATATTCAATGAAAAATCTGGGATCTGTGCGATGATGAATGTTTTCATCCATGGAATTGAATCAATGAAATTGGAAAAAAGAATAGAAACCTGGAACCAAGAGATAGGATAAATATAGTTTTGTTTATAATTAATTTAATTAAATAATAAATACCTCCAAGGATTTTCTTTGTTTGTTGTGTGTTTGGCCTCTGATCTCCAGGTGTACCACTATTGTGTTGTAGAGATCAAGGATATATCTTCTCTAGAGATGATCCACATGCATTCCTCATATCATCGGACATCGCTGAAGGAGTCTTTGGGTTCTAGCATAGAAGATACTTGTGCTTGCATTGTCTGCCTTTGATCACCTTGAGAACTGCTTCCAATGTGTTTTCCTTGATCCAGTGGAGGAGGATCACTCTCATTCATGAGAGTGTTATTTAGAGAGGGAAGAAATCTCTATGTTCAAAAGGTTTTCTCTAAATGTTGTGCCCAATTAAATAGGCACTGATTTTCTTTCCCTTGGCTCTTGATAGAGTAATATGACTAGGAATTTATTTCACTGGGGTAATAATAAATAATTTGAAAAAGTGACTTTAATTAAATTATTAATCCTAAAAAACCCAATGTAAAATAATTACATCAATATTACTATTTTCAAACATGATCTTAACTTGTGAGTTATAATTAAATATTATTTAATCAAATAATATTCAATATTATTATTTATCACTAGAACATTAAAATTAGTCCCAAAATCCTCCACAATATTAATTAATTATTCCGCACATAATATATTCTCTTGAATAACTAGTGATAGAATAAATTCGATCAGGAATTCATGATAAATTATTAAACCATGACAATGAATAATATTTATTAAACTTTTTGAATAATATATTATTTAACTGAGATACTAGATACACTTTGTGTGTGACCCTCTTGTCCATTTTCTCAGTGGAATTAGGTGAACCTGCCTAAAGCCCAAGGTTATCATCTAGAAACACACCAAGGCATCCATAGAGGAATAAGTTAATGTTGCAATGACATGTCACCTCATATGAATTCTTACCGTGTAATATAATCCATTTATCACAAATATCTCTAATTGATCATGTTGTATGATAGTGCCATTAACCAATATGCTCGATATATATTTCTTTGACTTTCTGGAAATAGAACTTGCATATTGATCACCATGGCCATGAATTTATTTAGGATATATAATTTCCATAAAAGGGCATGAGATATTATCTTCCATTAAATAATATAAGGGATAAATCATTTCTCTCATTATTCATTAATGAAATATTACTCATGATGCACCCAACATATCCTAACTCGCAGTGAACATCTTTCATCACAATTTTCATCAATACATATAAGTGTGAAATTCATAATATCTATTAATAAAAATATTAAAGTCAAGTTACGAATATATAATCCACATATAGAAACATTCAATGAGGCTTATAAATGTGAATTCCCTAGTATCGGGTCTCATTCTCATAATATCCTACTAGATATCACTAAGAGTGCACACCATGAGAAGCTACCTCGAAGTCCAATCAGTATCCACCCATTATAGCTAGTATCAGTGGTTCCCCTCAATGATATCAACCAAAAATATAACATATATTCCTGAATAGTTTCATAGTAAATTCGAGTTCTCATCATAGCAGGGATCCTCTATGACCATTTAGTGTGACAGTTACTCTTAGGACATTATCAAAAATAATGTTACGATGAAGAAAAATCAGGATGTGATAAGGAATTTATTAATATTAAAAACAATTATTATAAGTTATCATAATGTAAAAAATAAGGTGGTTCTAGGGAACCAAATCCAATAGACTCCCACTTTCACTAGATCCAACTGATATTATCCATCAGTCCACTAGCTCTCACATGATACTCATGCTTCTGATTAAATAGGCCTTTAATCATGGGGTCCACCGCATTATCTTTCATGGATACTCTTCTCTCTACAGCTTCACCTATTTGATAAAAATATCTCTATAGGTGATGCTTAAAGAGTATATTCATTGTTTTTTTATGTGACCTTAGCACTTTTTAAGAGCCACTATTGTAGAATTATCACAAAACAATGTGATAGGGTCTTTACTACAAGGTACCACATCAATCTCCTGGACAACATTCTGAATCTAGATGGATTCCTTGGGTTAATCAGAAGCCTCTATTTACTCAGACTCTACTGTATAATCAACTAAAACTTATTTCTTCGAACTCTTCTGGCTCACAGATCCTCTATTATGACAGAAAACATATTCTAGTTGTGACTTTTGATCATTATTAACTATATAAGAACCAGCATTAGCATACCCTTTGATGAAATGATCCTCGTATCCTCTATACACCAAGAACATATCTATAGTTCTTCTCAGATACATAAGGATAGTATTAATAGTAGTCTAATGTTGTTCTCAAGGATATTCGTGATATCTTCCCACCATTATCAATTCATAGGAAACATCAATTCTAGAACATAACAGGGAATACTTGATTGATCTTATCACCGAAGAATTTGGGATCTTACTCATTTTATCTTTCTCCAATTGTGTCTGGGGACACCTTTATTAGAAATATGTAAACCATGTGACATTGGAAACAATCCATTTTTGGGTTGTTCTATACTAAATATCTTTAGTATTTTGTTAATATATGTACTTTGTCTTAGTCCATGAAACCTCATTGATCTCTCACGAATGATCTTGATCCCAAGAATGTAGGATGATTCTCCTATGTACTTCCTAGATAAGAATTTGTTAGAATTGTCCATAACAGATTGTAATAATAGTATGTATTTTCCAATAAGTAATATGTTGTCTAAATATACAACTAGGATAAAGACCACATTCCCACTAAAACTTTTATAAACACAATAATTAGACTCATTTTTAATGAAACAAAATTCTTTGATGGATTCATAAAATCAAATGTTCTATAACCAAGATGCTTGATTCAATACATAAATGGATCTTTTCAACTTTAAAATCCTTTTAGGATAACCTATTTTCACAAAACCTTCTAATTGTGTTATATAAACATATTTCGGAAGGTCCCCGTTGAGGAATTCAATTTTTAAATCCAACATTTATGTCTCAAAGTCATGGAAAGATGATATGGAAAATATTATTTTAAATGGATTTAAATATGGAAACTGGAAAAGAGTTTTAACCATAGTCAATTTATTGATGCTTTTTAAACCCTTATCCTTGATTTATTGATACATACTTTACCTTCCCTTTCCAGCTTCCACTTGAATACCTATTTATAGCCAACATTCTTTACATCAATTGGAGCATCGACCTAAAACCAAAATTGGTTCTCATACATGGAACCCATCTTTGAATTAAATGCTTCTTTCCATATTTCAACTTATGAGATCTCTAATTCCTATTTATAGGATATAGGTTCATAATTTTCAAACAATAATGATTCACCATTCTCAGTTAGAAGAAAACCATATCTCTCTTGTTCCCTTACCTCTCTTACACTCTTATGCAGTACTTATGTTTTAGGAACCACTTCTTGAATGGGGACCTATGGAACATGTTCCTATACTAACTCCTGTGTATCTTGAGCACTATCTTCATCAAAGCCAATCTTGATCCCACTATCCTTTTGATGTTGTGAGACCTCTCACAAATCTTGTATTTTCTAGAAACAATCACTTTATTATCTGAGGAGTTATAAAGGTAGTGTTCCTTTGATTCCTTAGGATACCCTATAAATATACACTTCATTCCCATGGGTGCTATTTTGTTAGCTGAGAAAGCCTTAACAAATTCCTTGCATCCCCATACATGTGTATATGATATAATGAGTTTCTTTACAATCCATAGCTCAAAGGGAATTCTGTATTCCACTTTATTTAGTACTCAGTTTAATGTGTATTCTATAGTTTTTAATGCATATCCCAAAAAGGATTACAGAATCTCTGCATGACTCATCATCTACCATAACATGTCCAAAAATATATGATTCCTCCTTTCACTAAGACCATTCCAGTATGGTGTATAAGGTGGAGTGAGTTGAGATAGAATCCCAAAATCCTATAAAAATTCTATGAACTCTTGGTTAAGTTATTCCATAATTAGATCCATCAAAGATTGTTTATCTTCTTACCAAGCTAATTCTATACTTCATTATTCAATTCCTTAAATTCATAAAAGTACCCAGACCTACACATCATCAAGTAAATATGGCCATATCTACTCAATTCATTAGTAACAATTATGAAGTAAGAATATCCACCTGTAGCCTCTACTAGAAATGGTCTATACACATTAGTGTGTACCAATCATCGAAGCTATGTGAACAATTCACCTTTCCACAAAATTTTGGTTTTGTTATTTTCCCTTGTAAACATGAATGAAATCTATCGAGTGGTTTTAGATCAAAAGAGTTTAAGTAACCATCTTGATAGAGCATTGTCAAATTCTTATAGTTCACATGACCAAGGTAGTGATTCCATAACCGGGTGTTATATAAGCCTTGTGAACCATATTCATTATCAATTTCCAAAACTTGGTTTTCATAATTTAAAACATATAGACCATTATTTAAATGTGACATACAATGAAATATGTTTTCCTAATATAAAAAAATTATTTCTGAATATGAAAATAAACCCATATGTATGTAATCATGATAAATTAATTATGTTTTTGGTAACAAAATGTACATAATAAAAATCATGTAAAAACAAAATCATTCTTGTTGGAAATGAAAGGTGGTAGTAACCAATGGGAAGAGAAGCCAACACCAAATCATTAGAAACTCATACATCAACCTCTCCTCTGGAAAGTTTATGAAATCTACTTGGTTCCTTCATTTGAATATATATGTTAGCACCGCAAGATGTATCTAATACAAAATGTGTATAAATCGAATGATTACACTTGGTAATGAACTTGACTTTGGCTTCCCTTTTCCTCTAGTTACAGTTCCTCTTCCAGTGGCCTGAACTTACACATGAAAAACTCACTACCACCTTTTCATTTCCCAACCTCTAGATCTTGTTCTTCTTGTTTAGATGGTGCTCGAGGTCTTTAGACTGTTTATGAATCATATGGCCCCTTCCTTTGTCCTTCCTCTTCTTATTCCCCATAAGGACTGCGGGTTTGTCACACCCCATGTCCTTATCCACTTGGAGAATTAGGGTCCAAATTTCCAATAGGATATTCTAATTATTTCTCATATTATAATTCATAATAAAACAAGATACGTTCTTTGGAAGTGATAATGGTTTGAGATTTGTATGCAACTCATTTGGGAATTTAATTCCTAATATGTCTAGATGCTCAATATAGCCAATATTCTTGACTACATGAGGCCCTACTGGCTAATAATCTCCAAGATTAGTGGTGAACAAATTTTTAGAGATCTCATACCTCTATTTTATTTTCTTATCTTGATAGAGATCCCGAAGGTGAGACATCATGCTATATGAAACCATTTTATCTTGTTTCTTCAAGAGATCATTAGACACGGATGATAGCATGAAGTACTGAACATATGTAGCATAATTTAGATGTTTCTTGTACATAGATATCTCTTTATTACTAGCCTGATTTCCAAGTGCAATGGGTAAAGGTTCTTCTAGAACATATAGTCTCCATTCATGCCAAAGGATGACCTATAGGTTACTTTTCCACTCCTGGAAATTAGTGCTAGTGAGAAGGTTTTCCATCCTGAGTATGGATTTAAATGATATGTTTGATATAATTTTTAATGCCTTTTCAAAAAATAAGATGTGCAGATATATAGTAATTCATCTAATAAATTTATACAAATAAATACAATTATATGTATTAGTCTCCAACTATTTTATCGAAACCCAATAACCCTCACTATTAGCTTTGGAATATCCAGTTACTTTGATATTTTAGTGGCAATGATCCATATTCCATTCTCATTATCCCATATTTGTCTAGTCAAGAAATTATAATGGTTTTAGTTAGGCATTTCAAATGCCAACTACATTAACTCAAATTTACTTGATCCATTGAGTGGACTCCCAAATCCTAAAATAATTAATTTAGTTTTCCAAAACCATTGCTTATTAGTTACACCAATCCCTACTTCGGAAGTCAACCCTTGATGTAAAAAAAGTTAATTTAACCCAAAACCTTAAATTATAATCCCTTGATAATATAAAGTACCCAAAATTTGTCTGGTCAGACACTTTGAACTATGGTTTGATTCTACCCGAAGTAATGGAAGGATATACTGATTTAATATTTTATTGAGGTATATTATACCTTATTATTAAATTACCAATTAATATCTCTTCACATTTTCGTTAATATTAAGTGTTATTATTTAAGTGATTAACCACATCTGTAGATAATATTTACGCATAAGCCAGTTTATTTTAGTTCCATATTTTCATTGTTGTTAATTCAATAATTATGTGATCCTAAAAAACATCCATAATAAAATAACCATGCAGCTGATATAATTAAAAAATGGTTTTATCATGATCTTGTTCTAATGGTTAGTTTATATAGAGGTTGATAAACTAACTACTAACCTATGGGAGAAACACCTTGAACCCTTTAGGGTTTATATTTATAGCTTTCCACCTATCCACATTTTTATCTCCTTAGATTGGTTTTTTCCTAGGATCTTAACTTGAACCGTCTCTACTTGCTTGGGATATCCATCTATTACATATGATTTTACACACACGTAGATGAGGGGCTAAAAGGGGGATTACATAAAAGAAACCATGGGAACACAACCCCAACATATTAATGTGAAGAGAAGGCATGTAGGAAAACAATTTAATTTAATAATATATTAAAATGAAACCAATCACATAGAAACGTCTGGTCTAGCTCATGATCATCCTCATAATTTCAAAAAATTACACATTTAATAAATCTATCATTAAATCCTTTAATAATTCTTGTTTAAGATAAATCAAACCCAAATAGATTAGTTATTTTCTTTAATTAATCAATCCTTTCATCTTAATAATTTTCAAAATTTCCATGAGATTCTTATCAATTATAATTTCAAACAAATTAAAATTAAATTAAAATTAACCTTGTACATAAATGTACCTTGGAGGTAACCTGGGAAATATTTATCCAAACCTAATCAACATGTATTATACATGTATTCAAATTATTATTTGTGACATAAATCAGGAACATTGAATAATAACTGTAATACAACTCATACATGATATGCAGATCTTGAATATTATGCAGATGTTAAAAAAACACACACATAGACACAAAAACACATATATATCATTTACTACCAAATGTCATGTCCCAGTTTTAATCCCACCCACAAGTACATGTGTCAAGGGTTACATATTATAATAAATTTTAAATCTATTTAACTGGTAAAAGTACATGGTGTGTAGATATGATCTACACAACATGTACATTATTCACCATGTATCCAAAGTAAATTCCTAGGGACTCGATGTTGAGATGTACTTCTAAAATATTGTAGTAAACTACATGTCCAGTTGTCTGCACACAAAGTTGACTCTGTGTTACAAAGTCACTGGTCAGGTAGGTCATGTATGGAATACACAACATGACCTAGGCACAAAAGGGGCTAAACATGATGTCCAGTGGGCCACACAACATGAAGTCTGGCTAACCATGTTATAGTCTATCATAGTTAACATGTGGAGTAAGAATAAACTACACAACATGTAATTAATGCACACAGATTGAGTAATTACCAAACTACTAATGATGTAGTGAACAAAACTACACAACGTGTAATTATGATTATACGGCATGTTCTGCTATGATACATTGATATAATCCTTAGAACCTCTAGATGATATCATCTATATAATTTTAATCATAAAATTAATCTTTTCTATTAGAACTATGAGAAATGATAGAGGAAGAAACATATATCCTTATTCATATTAAAATGGAATGATTAAACATGAATTGAAAAATTAAATTATAAATGCACAAATAAAAAAAGATTATTAAATAATTATAAACAATAATATGACCCCTATGATACCACTATTAGGATCCAGTCATAGTGGAAGCGTGGGAGGGACAGTGCTCGCCTTTTATTTTTTCCATATTCAAAAAACAATCTGGGATCTATGTGACGATTAACGTCGTGATCCACATAATTTAATATAAAAAATAGGACAAAATAATAGAAACCAATAACGAATATATAGGATCAATATTTTTTTTTATAATTATTTTAATTGAATATGAATTACCTCCAAGGTGATTCTTTCATTCTTGATGTTTTCATCCATATATCTGTTGTTTTACAATCATTTCTTTGTAGAGATCAATGGTAAATGTCTTATAGCGGGGATCCACACATGTCCCATGTATCTTCGGACACCATCGAAGGAGTCTTTGGGTACTAGAAAAGAATATACTTGCATTTTTGATTTTTTCCTTTGATCACCTTGAGAACTGCTTCTAAATAATTCTCATTGATCCGATAAAAGAGGATCACTCTATTTCTTGTGAGTGTTCTTTGGAGAGGGAATAATTCTCTAGGTTAGAAATTTTTTCTCCCAATTTGGTTCACAATGTAATATGCATCACTTGGATTTCCCTTGGCTAATTAGAGAATAATATAACTAGGAATTTTTATTACAAGGGTAATAATAAATACGTTGCACATGTGCCTTTAATTATTTCAGTAATCATAGAAAAACCCCATGTCCAATAATAATAGAAACATTGTTATTTGATGACATGTTTTTAACATGGAAGTTATAATTAAATATTATTTAATCAAATAATATTCAAAATTATTATTTCTCACTGGAGCATTAAACAATATCCTCTAATCCTCCTCAATATTTATTAATTATTCCTCTCACAATATATTCTCTCGAATGAATAGTGACAGAATAAATGCGATCAGGCATACATGAATGATTATTAAACCATAACTAGGAATAATATTTATTCAACTTGTTAAATAATATATTGTTTAACTGAGATACTGGATACACATAATGTGTGACCCTCTAGGCCATTTTCTCAATGGCATTAGGTGAACTTGCCTAAAGTACGAGGTTTACATATAGAAATACACAATGGAACCCATAGAGAAATAAGTTAATTATGTAATGACTTTTCACCTCATACAAATTATTTCCTTGTAATATAATCTCTTTATCACAATATACCTAATCGAGCAGGTTGCAGGCTAGTTCCATCAACCTATATGCTCAATATCTCTTTATTTGACTTTCTAAAAATAGAAATTTCCTATCAATCACCCTGACTATGGATTTATTTAGGCTATATTATATTGATAAAAGGGAATGAGATATTATATTTTGTTAAAGAACAAAAGGGAAAAATCATTTCTCATATTATTCATTAATGTAATATTACTCATGACGCTCCCAGTATATCCTACCTCGATGCGAACATCTGTCGTATTGGTTTTTGTCAATACATATAAGTGTGAAAATCATAATATCCAATAATAATAATCCTAAAGTATAAGGACAAACAAACACATATGCATTTAGTAACATCCAATGACAATTATAAATTTGTATTTCCGACTGTTGGGTCTTGTTCTCATAATATCCAACTAGATATCACCAAAGGCATACCCAATGAGAAGGTTCCTCCAAGTCCTATGAGTCTCCACACATGATATCCTATATCATATTTTCCCCTTAAATGATATCATTCAAGTATATAACATATATTATAGAATAGTGTCATAGCACTTCCATTTTTTCATTATAGTAGGGATCCGCTATGACCTTTTAGTAAGATAGTTACTCTTTGAACATTATCACATACAATGTTACATAGAAAAATAACAATGATTTGATAAGTAATTTATTAATATTCAAAACCATGAAAATAAGTTATCATAAAATAAAAAAAATTCTAGGGAACCAAATCCAACACAAATGAAAATGGATTTATTCCTTAGGTGTAACAATGATCGAAGGCTTGGGTCACTATCTGAGTCCAAGTGCACCATAAAATCATAGAACCATTCCCATATCAACATAATATAGAATATTGCGGTCATGTTTGAGAAGCAATCATTACCTATGGATAGTAATTTTCAAACAAAAAAGATAATATTTTATTCCAACTATAATCTAGGTTCAATTGCTGTATAGATGAAAAATCCTTTTATCTGGGTTATGATTATATCTATGATCAAACAACCCTTTTTAGACCATATTAAAACCTTGAGTTCCAATAAATGAATAAAATATCTAGTGAGTTTTGATAAAGTATAATATAAGTGAATCAATCTATATTACTAAATAACTCACTTGATTAATAATGTAATATCTAACCATTGTCCATATGTCAAACATAGGTGTTGGAAGGGAGGAGAAGGCCACAAAATCATTAGATACAATTCTTAAAATGTTGGGAGAAAAGTGTGAATTAATAGAATGAGTAAAAGTGAGTGAAATACAAGTGTTAAAAAACAAATATAATCTAGGCATACCCATTAGTCTCTGACTAATTCCACCATCACCAGCAAGCTAGTGAGACTTCTGTTTCTTAAAACCCTACAAAAAATAACCCTGCCTAACCCTTTTCAATTTCTATAGTCCGAAAAAACCCTTATCCAAAATAAATTTACTTAAAATATTCTAAAAATTATATGTAAAACTCTAAAAGTGGATTTTTTAGAAATATTGGTGTACAATTCTCTCCTTCTTATGACTTTTTTTCTTAAGAATCATCCTTAGAGGTTTTCTCGAACAACTCATGTCATTGTGATCATTTTTCTACTTCACACTCTCACATAAATTATTGAAAATGAATACACAACCATAGAATCTAAAAAATATTAACATAATTTGATCAGATAACCTTATCTCTTAATTTAACTATCTTAATAAGTTTCTCTACAAATTATTCACCTAATTTTAGCTCAATATCAACATAGTCAATAACATTCACAAGATTGGGCTCATACTTCAAAATCATAGACACATGGAACACATTTTTCATTTGATGATACTTTGTAAAAAGGCCCAACCAATAGGCCACCATACTGATATGTTCAATTATCTAATGTGTCCCAATGCACCATGGTTCTATCTTTAAAATCCTCCTCAAACAATTATTCCCTAACACATTATACAACCAAAAGAAGACCTTGTCACCCACAAAAATACTCTAAGGGTTGTATCATTCGGTCCTCAGAATTCCTACAACTATTCATTACTCTAACCAACCATTTATATTAATTTTTACTTTCATCAATGTATCCAGTACAACACATGACCCCAAAACTAAATAATACCTTTCTTCAATCCAGTATAGTGGTAAAAATGGCTACTCATACAAAGACTCAAATGGAACAATCTGATTTGCAGAATGAAAAATACTATTATTAGAAAACTCCACTAGATCTAGGTGATCATCCCAAGCTCCCTTGAAATCTATAATACATTTTAAATCATATCTTCTAATGTTTCGAATGTTCTCTCAGATTGATCATCAATCTAAGGATGGAAGGTTATAATCAGTTCAAACTGAGTCCCCATTGATGTCTACAAGCTTTGAAAACCCATTATGTGAAATAAGAATCAATATTAGATAATAAATTTTAAGTCACTCCATGAAGTTATATGATCTTCCAATCATAGATATTTCTTATATCATCTATTTGTTTTTCCCTCAAAATGGTATGAAGTGATTCACCATAGTTAATCAATCCACTACCATCCAAATGGTTTCTCAACCTCTTGAGGTCCTTGGAAACCATATCACAATGTCTATCATCACCTCATACCACTGAAAAATTTGTAGTTGAAAAGGATATAGAAAAACTATAGGTCCATGATGCTCATCCTTAATCCTCTAAAAATTCAAACAATGAGAGACAATGTCTATAATTTCTCTCTACATATTATTCCAATAGATTTATCATATGATGTAGTGAAACATTTTAGTTAACCATGGGTTCCCTGCCCACTGTGAAGAATGAGTTCCTCTCATCAACTCCTCTCTCATTAAAAATAGATCCATAACAATACAATAAACCAATAGATCTTTTTAATATATAATTTCTATATTAGAATAGATAAACTTTCTATAAAAATATTTCACATTATTCGACTCTTCGAATAAATCTTGCGACTGATATTCACTCATTCAAACAATGAGGAAGTGATTACTATGGGTGGACAAACTGATTCTCCTCAATCCTAAATTATTCCCAACTTCCAATCTTCAAACAAATCCATGAGATTCCATCTAGACTATGATTTTCAATATACCAAATATTATTTCATCCTACTCCATGTATCTAAAACTATTCTTTTCTTTCCCAGGATAATATTCTATGTAAATTTTGAATGTCTACAAGTAATCTACCTAACACATCTGATAAATCTTTACATCATACTATATAGAAATATATCATTGAATATTATGGTCCATATATATGATAAATCTCTCACTAAATATGTATTTTCACCAACATTTAAATGCATAATCCATGGATTTAAAATCTATTTTATGAGTAAGGTAGTTCTATTCGTGGTGTCACAACTGATGATACCAATAATAATCTTCCTTATCACCATACATTAGAACAAATTCAATGAAAATTACAGATGCATTGAAATACACTACATACCCAAATCAATGATTTCGAAGAATCCATATTGATTCTAGGATCAACCACTTCTTTATCTTTATGAATAATTCTTCACATCTTTACATCCAATCAAATTTGAATACATCTATTAGTAAGCATGGTTAAAGGAACTTTTAGGTGATAAAATTCATGGATGAACCACCTGTAGTGCCCATCCAACATAAGATAATTCTAAATTTCAATCTCATTACCCAATAATTCCCAACACACGACCACATCAACCATATATTGGTCAACTAATATTCCTTCTTCATAATATATGTTCTCAAGAAATCACACCTCCTATATGTAAATGTGACATTTTGACAACTTGGCATAAAACCAATGTGCTCAAAGAATACTTAGTATGATATCAAAGTGTATAGAATGTTATTTTGATGAATTATAAAATATAAAGATTTCATCAATGAATAAAATGAAAAAAATTCCTATCATGGTTGAAATATATTGTTCATGAGATCTATGGACAGTTTTGGAGCATTCACTAGTCTAAAGGAAATAACAATTTATTCATATAACCCATTATTACTCATAAATTGTTTCTTTGGTACATCATCCTATCTAAACCATAGATGATGGTAGCTATAACATAGATCAATCTTTGTAGACCACTAGTCTCCCTTAAATTCATTAAACAAGTAATAAATTCTTAGAAATGGGTACTTTTTTCCCCAAAGATCTGATTTATCATTCGTTAGTCCACAAAAATCAAAATACTACCATTTGAATTCTTGGAGAATAAAATTAGAACACACCAATTGGATTTTAATGGTCTAATGATGAATTTTTTCTCAATATCATTAATCTTCACCTTAAGATATTTATACTCAGTGGATTCTATGTGATACAGTGGAGTTGATATGAGTCTCACACCTAATGTTTTCTCACTATCACACTCAATTACACAATGTGGAGGGAAACCCAAGAAATCCTAAATACTAGCTCTAGAGTATAGGTCTACCACTGATAGAAAAGAGGAGGGATTCAACGTATGACCTACTACAAGGATCATGAGATTAACCAATGTGGAAAATAAATAACTTTGGTGATGACTTGGTCCCACTCTTCCTCTATCGACGTCTCATTCACCAGTCAACATGGAATTTTCACCATGAGGCAATTTAAATGCCATTATTCTTTGATCGTAATCGATGCGATCATGGTAGTGGTCCAATCATTCCATGTAGAGGATGACATCGAAGCATGTTATCTCCAGAATTGTGAATCTCTAAACATGTTCAAGGTTCTCAATCACTATAGGATAGTATGAAAATTTATAAAGTTAATCAAACTTATTTCTCAAGGGTGTATCAGCATACAAAAACACAAAATAGAATGTAATTGATATATCCAACCGAAAAAACACTTAATACATTATAAAAAATGAGATGATCCAATATCCAACAAAGAAATATATATTTTAGTGGTAATAAGTATCATAACGAGTACTATTGACCTTCCCTATTTGATATCAACTGAATCAGGATCAACTATATAATCCATACCAAAAACCACTCCATGACACCCCAAAGTCTTATGTGACACTTGATTTACCAACCCATGAGGGGTTTACATCATGTGTTGAGGTCACATAACCACACTATATCCTATTATTTTTACTTAACCTATAAAAACATAGAATATAACCATTTTATATTACAATTCGTTAAACACTGGTTAAAATCCTTGAGAGACACATGACATCCCTTGTGAAAATGTACCTTCCTCTCATAATTATTTAACAATGAAATGTCATCTCCCATAGAGGGAGTCGAAGAACATTTGATATTCTCTAACAATCGAGCATGACCCCACATCCATCCTCTAACTTTTTCTTTTACTTCCTTGAATAAGAAACTAGGACTGCACTAGAGAACGAGTCAATGTGTCCTCTAGATATTAGAAAAGGCCATAAATCTCTATCTTCTCTAATACACTTCGTGATCATCAGTTCCTTATGAATCACTATAGCATAGGTCATTATATTTATGTTATTGAACTGTAGTTTCAGATCTAGATAAAGACCAATCTTGAAATATCTATAGTTGTGTCCCTCATTTCCCACCAGAGGAGGATGTAAGTAAATAACATAGTGACACATAATGGATAGGTGGAAATTATCATCATCCCATGCTAGAGAACCCTGTACTCTTGATCATGGACCAAATTCATCACATTTAGAAATAAATTCTTGAAGATGATATCCTAAACAATCACCCAACTCATCCCTTCACATATACCAACCTGCAGCATGACATCCCATTATCATCTAACTATGCCTTGAATTGTGAAGGTCACAATCAAAAACTTAATATCTTATGAGGTCTCTACTAGGTATAAAATCCTCTCAGTAAATTGCATCAGTCCTCTATGTCATGAGGGACACTAGTACTATAGAATTTTTGGGTTTCTAGAACTAGAAATCACAAGAATAATTAAAAATTGGAAGTCTTCCACTATGGGATCTTCTCCTCTGAACAGACACTAGCCAAAAGATTCTTGGTTGGGAATGTTCAATTTCATGACCCACTGGAGAAACCAATGCAACCTGATCAGTTTCATCCTCTTACACAAAAATTGGGGAAATTGGATATAAAATATTTCTGTGAGGCATCATTTCCTGAAATTCAAGATAAAACTTCAAGAAATCCAAAAAATTAAATAAGGAAATTGATAACAAACATAACTACACACAAGGGTTCACAACATCGTTTAACCTAATATATTACCCACAAGACCAAAGAAATAACCCCCTAGTCACTAACCATAACCCAATTCAAGCCTCCAGTGCCTACACATTATTCATGGACATATATATATAGTCAATAATAGAATAAACAAGCTCAAATAAAATAATGTAATAAATAATTCACCAAAATCACATATCATAATTCAAATAGTAATTTTATTATTTGTGATCTATGTAAAGAATGAACCATGTATATGTAATGTGATCCTACATTCCTAAACATGATGCATAAATACACATCAAATCCCTTAAATCAATATAAAAAAATCACATACATCACCCAAGATGAATTTAAATAAATGTATCATTCAATAGTAAGAGCATAAATTCCCACTTTATGGTAACTCATAGGTCCACAATACATTGATGGATAGGCACTGAAATAGTTCTCCTACCTGAGTCCCAACAATACAATCTCATGTATACCCTATCCCAAATTATGGAAATGAGAAGAAACTTGTTAGTGAACCAGGTCCTATGATATCATTTTGTTGGCCCAAAGGAAACAATTGGCCCCTCTCTAGTTTTAATGGTTTTAATAATAAAAATTTATATCAAATCATGTCCAATAATTTCAATCATAAGTTTTGGTATGTCTAATTATGAGCATCTATGATCAACTATGAATTTAAAAAATTATATGTATATTCATGTTGTAAGATATTTAAAATAGAAAATTGGCTAAGTATGAGTCACTGACACCAACAGATAAAATGACTCATCGATAGTGAAAATGACTCCCTGATAGAGTTATTGTGACACAAACAGTTCAACTGAGACACCGAAAGAGTAAATTTCTCACTTAAAGTTCAAATGTCATGTCGATATAAGAAATGTCACACCAATAGAAGGAATGTCTCACTGACAATACAAACTGACTCTCCGATAGACGACTCACCAGCAGAAAAAATGACACACCAATAGAAGGAATGACTCACCGATAGAACAAAAATGAGTCACTAATGCATTGAGTCACCGACTCATAGAGATACCAACAGAAAGAATTGTTGATAGAAAGAGTCACTGATACCAACAGAAGGAATCACTGATAGAAGGAGTCACTGACAAAATGAATCACCGACAAAGGAGTTACTGATAAACTGGTTAAATTTTCATTTATTTGAAATTATCCCTAATGGTCATATTTAAGTGTTTTAATGCTACTGATTAAAATAATTATTTTTGAAGAAAACATTAATGACCATGTAAGTGGACAATATGAGGTATCTCCACGTGCTTATTTTCAGGATGGAGAATATAAAAGAGAAAATAATTCAATGTGATATAGATATAGAGACATAAACATATAGTAGATGACTTGCACGGGCACCCATACTGAACCTGTGAACAAAAGGAAGAAGTGTGAATGAAGAATTATCAATTTATTTCTAACTAAACACAAAGGAGAACGTGTTATGCACTAAAGAGTCAGTCATCCTTGCCGCAAAAAAATACCAAGGTGAACAATCCCATATTCCTAAAAAACTGTAATAAAAGTATTCACGACACTTTTTTTTCAGTGCCTGTTTCCAAAAAAAGACTCAAACATTACATTTTATACATCCAAAGATTCTAGACTACATTTTATAATAATAACATCCTTATAAACTCTAACTCTATATTTCCTACTCTATTTTCTGCATTTTTATTGCATTTCAAGCAGTGTGTGTTTCTATCTGTAAAACACACACTGTCTCCTACTCTAAACATAAGGATACAATATATCCATACACAAACATAATTTTACACCTTGTTTCTCCCATGTATAATTGTGAAAGAGTTCAGGGGTGTCATGAATATTTTTATTCCCACATAAAATTGTGGTAGAGGTCTTGTGGCCTGGATAGTTTGTATATTGTTGTGTAAACCCTAATCTAAGTTGTGGATCGATGCTGTATATATATTTTTCTTTGTGGAATGTGATCACCAGGTAGAGTGGATTAGGTCTCATATTGAGACTGAACCACTTGTTTTAATCTTCTATGTTTTCAAATTTAGTTTACTCTATTTTTAACTCATATTTTAGAAAAATAATTTCACTTTGATAGTTAGTCTTGGACAGTGTTCATAATAGTTTTGGTTTTGTAAATTAATTTCAAAAGTTATTTCAATCATTCATGTTGATATAATTGATAAGTAATCAATATATAGATAAATTAATCGAATAGTTAGACTGTTACAAATTGATTACTCTGATTAACTGGCCTATTTTGTTTTTAAATTGGTTGTTTTTTCAAATAATATTTTTATAGGAACTCAATTCACCCCCCTATAGAGTGTCATACTCCAATGATCTTTTAGTATTAGAGGATATTTTTAAACTACTATTTTCAAAGGTTTCAAAGTTGTTTTAAATATGTTGAACTATGATTTAGTTGTGTTTTAAATATCTCTAAGTTTATTTTAGTTCTATTTATTTAGCTTTTTAAAAATAAATTCTTTATTCTTTAATATGGATTATAGAGAGGAAGGCACTTATACCAACATACCTCCGTAATTTAATAGAAAAAACTAAACTCAATGGAAAATTAAAATAAAAATTCATTTAGAAAGTATAGGGATTGATCTTTAGATACTAATAGAAGATAAATATGAAATACTTGGAACTCCAATAATTATATGGAGTGAAGCTAGAAAATATTATTTTAATAATAACTGAAAAGCCATTAATTCCTTTTTTTGTGATTTAGGGGATGAATAATTTAATATAATATCTACTTCAAAATCTTCCTATGAAATTTGGGATACCTTAGTTGTCTCACCTGAAGGAACTACTATTGTTAATGAAATGAGACTTAATAACTATACTTTTAAGTATGATTAATTTAAGATGAATCTTGATGAAACTATTTCTGATATGTATCTCAAGTTAATTGAAATTTCAAATACTATGATTTTTCTGGGAAAGGAAGTTACTACTAAAGAGAAAATCATGAGAATTCTCAAATGTATACTTGATAGATTGAGAGGAACCTCGATATCAATTGTAGAATCCTATGACATCAGTAACTTTCTATTCAAGGAGTTGATAGGTAAATAGATGATGTATGAGGAAGAATTAAAATCCAAAAAAGAAGAGGTGGAGGAACCAAAGAGAAATTTAGTGGCTTTCAAAACCATTAATTTCACAAATGAATAAAAGAAAATGATTCAAACTCATTATGAAAGTACAAGTATTGAAGACTCACCCTTTGATGGTGATACAAAAATTGATCAATTATCTAGAAGGTTTTTGATGTTTTATATAAGGAATAAATTATTTAGGAATCCTAGATACAAATCAAAATATGACAATAAAGGTAACTAAATAAAGGATTAGAAAAGGAATGAGACCTCAAATTAAATAGTTTTATATGGATGTAAAGAAAATGACATGTAAAGGATGATTTTCCCAAGTTAAAGTATAAAAAGATGCATGAAGACAAATATAGAAAGTAAAAAAGTCAATGAAAGAAACAAGGAGTGATTTTAGGGATAGTTTTAGTGACTCATAATCATCCCATGATGAGAATAGTGACAAAGAAAATATGGGATTCATGATAAAAACATCATAGATAACCCTTGAGTCTCTATTAAGAAATTCATATTACTATGGAAATGAAAGTGATTCTGAAAATATTAATACTGAATAAATTTTTGAATACTTCTGAATGCTTGAAGATACATGTACTCAATTAAAAGATAAATATAATGTTTTAAAGAAATAGCATGTTCTTACCTCTACTGCTAAATATGATCTTACCATATAAAATGATAAGAATGTTAAGTTTTGTAATGAAAATAATGAGCTTAAATTATCTAATGAGCAATTGAAAAAGGATTTAGAAAATTTTAACAATGGAAGATACATCTTGTTTCAAATTCGTGGTAAACAAGTTGATCCCAAATATGGTAGTTGTGTTGGCTATCATCCAAGGAAAAGAAATTCTGTCAAAACCAATTTTGTATCTAAATCTATAAAATCTATTTTTATTCCTAATTCTGGAACATATTATGAAAGTTATAGATATGAAACATCTTCTACTGTTTCAATCTTTTTTGACCCAAATAATGTATATTTTTTCAATACGCTGTATAGAATACCATGAAAAAAATGTGGGTTTCCAAAGCTCTTATTACTAATATTTCTGGACCCAAACAAATCTGGGTACCAAAATCAAGTCTTGTCTAATCTATTTTTTGTAGGAAATCTATTTGAAGAGCTCGTGTAGAATTTTATGGTACTTGGAAAGTGAATGTTGAAGACGCATGATAAGAGATTACTCATTCTTAAAGAATTTGATAAATATTAATGGTGGACATGTCACTTTTGGTGATAATGCTAAAGGAAAAATTATTTGACTTGGTCAGATTGGTAACTATAACTCAGTTTTAATTTCTAAAGTACTTTTTGATGTCTTATTAAATAAAATCTTCTTAGTTTATTTTAGTTGTGTAATGATGGATTTCATGTAATGTTTTAAAATGCGGCATGCAATGTTTTCAATTATAAAAATTAATTAGTATTTTCTGCTTTTAGAAATGAAAATTTGTATGCTATTAACGAAGATTTCTTAGTTTCTCAAAATGTTTTACGCTTATGTGTATTTCACAAGGATTATTGGCTTTTTCATAAAATAAAAGGACATTTTAACATGCACTATCTTAGAAAGATTACTAGAAAATTTTTAGTCAAGGATCTACCTAAGCTTGAGTTTCCAAATGAAAAAGTCTCTAATCCTTGCCAAAAGGGTAAATGACACAAAATCTTTTTTAGACCAGAGAAAGAAGTTTCAACTTCTCAGCCTCTTGAGTTAGCTCACATGGAATTTTTTGGACCATCAATAGTTTTATGTCTTCATTTGAAACATTATGTCCATGTTCTTATAGATGACTATTCTATGTTTACTTAGACCTTTTTCTTAGCTCAAAAAAGTGAATCTTGTTATCATTTCACCAAGTATTCTAGAATAGTAGAGATTCTAATTGGTCATAAAATTAAAACCCTAATAAGTGAACATGGCCATAAGTTTCAAAACCAAGAGTTTGAATCCTTTTTCCCACAAAAATGGATATAGTCATAAATTCTCTTCACTTAGGACACCTTAACAAAATGGTTTTGTAGAAAGAAGAAATAAAAACTTATAAGAAATATCAAGAACCCTTCTCAATGAATATGACATACCTAACTATTTTCGGGAAGAATCTGTCTATACATTTTGTTATAAAATTAATAGAGTCTGAATCAGACAAATTATTATGAAAAAATACTTATGGTTTATGGAACCATATGAAACCTAAACATAGTTACATAAATTTGTTTAGTTGAAAATTCTATATTCCCAATACTAAAGAAAATATAAGAAAATGTTTCATCCAAAAGTGATGGCGCAATATTTTTAGGTTATTCAATCTCTAGTAAATCCTATAATGTAATTAATAAATGAACTAAGTGTGTGGAAGAATTTTTGCATGTCAATTTTTATGAAATAAATCCAAATGAATCAAAGACCTCCCTAGAAAACCTTGAAGATGATGTGTCAAATCTGTACATAAATGAAAAATATCTTGACCCTTATCTTCAATAATCTATAAAATCTTCTAGTTCTATAAATTCTCCAAACACTAGTCATGATGAGCTCAAAACTGTTGAAGAAGTTGAAATCACTAGACCTTCATTTCCTAGATCTATTAGAATCCTTAAGAACCATCCTTTAAATTTTGTAGTTGGATACCTAAATAATAGAACATATACTAGAGATTCTCTTAGAAATTAGGTTGATCATTAATCTTTTTTTCACAACTTGAACCTAACAACATCAATGATTTAATTAATTATGAATTGTAGGTAATGTTTATACAAGAATAATTAAATCATTTTGATAGGAATAAAGTCTATAAACTTATAGACAGACCTAAATACATCCTGACCATAGGTAAAAAATGGGTTTTTAGAAATAAAGTAGATGAATCTAGTAATATTGTACGAAATAAAGCTAGATTGGTTGCAAAAATTTGTAGTCAAGAATAAGTCCTTTAGTATGAAGAAATATTTTCAGTAGTTTCTAGACTTGAATCCATTTGAATCTTGCTTTCATATATAACACATCTAAATTTCTATATATATAAAATGGATGTAAAGAGTGAATTCCTAAATGGGTATATAGTTGATGATATTTTTGTTGAACAACCCCCATGTTTTACAAACCCTCCTTTTCCAAATATTGTATTAAAATTAACAAAAGATTTATTAGGTTTAAACTAAGCTTCATAAGATTAGTATGATAGACTAATTAGTTTTCTTATTTCAAAAGGTTTTACAAAGGGTATAGATGATCCTAATCTACTTATAAAATGAATTTATAAATTTGTTTTATTTGTTAAATTTATATAGATGATATTATTTTTAGATATTATAAAAACTCTTTATGTTTTGATTTTTAAAAAATGATGCAAAGTGAATTTGAAACGAGATTAATGGGGGAACTCAAATTATTTCTTAGATTTCAAATCTTTCAAAATAAAGAAGTTATTATTTTAAATTGAAGTAAATATAGTAAATATATTCTTAAAAGGTTTGGATTTGATGGTAAAAAAAGTAGTGATACTCCAATTAGTACCACCTATAAGTTGGATCTTGATGAAAATGATAAATCTGTTGATCAAATCACATACAAAATAATGATTGGGAGTTTAATCTACTTAACTACTAGCAGGCCTAATATTATTTTTATTGTGTGTATGTGATATTCTTTTCAATAAAGTCCTAAAGAGTCACATCTTCTTCATATTAAAATAATCTTCAAATACCTAAAATATACTACCAAACTCGGATTGTTTTATCCTAGAGGACAAACTTCTGATTTAATGAGTTATTCATATTCTGATTTTGGATGTTGTAAGTTAAATAGAAAGATATCCTCTAGAACATGTCACTTTTTTGGAAAGTATTAAGTTTCATTTTGTAGTAAGAAGAATTTTTTTTTCATTATCTACTACCAAAGTTGAATACATAGTTTTTGGTAGTGGTTGTGCTTAGATTTTGATAATGAAACTCACTTTACTAGACTATAGATATCAATTCAGACATGTCCCAATAAAATTTGATCGAAAAAGTTCTATTAATGTCAATATGAATCATGTTTCCCATTCTAGAACAAATCACATTGATGTAATACGTCACTTTTTGATATATCATTATCAAAAAGGTTATATAACACTAGAGTTTATTGGTGGTGAACATAAGATTGCTTACATGTTCACAAAGACATTGATCTTTGTAAGAATGAATTACATCAAACATGAATTAGGGATGATTGGTTTGTAAGGACCTTATGTTAATAACAATTTGTGAAGAATATGTGTAGTTTTCATTCTGACACTGATAATGTTATGCAGAAAATGCCATGTCGACACCAACTATTTATCATGTCAACATAGTTGTCATGATAACACCAAATCTTTGTCATGCTAACATAGTTGTAAAGCTGACACCGATACTTTTTCATGTCAACACAATTGTCATGCCTACACTGATAATGTTATTAAAAAACTATCATTCCAACACTAATGACTTTATATTTTATATGTCTTATGTTTTTAACCAAAATTATGTTGTTTTATTTATTTCTTTGACCTTGTTTCACTATTTTATGATCTCCAATACCCTAAATGATAAAAATTTGAGTAGATCCACTCTACTACATAGCCTCACACATTAACCCTTACACCCCTTGTTTTACTCTTTACCATCAACATTTCACCTTCCAACCATCAATCAAACTATTATAAATAGAAATTATGAATTTTTCCCTTGAAGGAGGATTTGGAGATGAGTTGAAATGTGCTAAGAAGTAGAAAGGAGAATCATGAAAGTTTGTGTCTGTCAATGTTTCCCTTGTAAACTGTGTGGTGAAACCAAAAAAGTTTTTTTTTCATGGAATGGATGTTGGAAATTAAGTTGTTGTTGTTAAAGGTGTTGCAGACTCAGGGATGGTAGGAATAATTTGAAAACAATAAAGGCCATGGTATCCCATGTTGGTACATTTGTTTTATATGGAATCTGAATTTCTTTTAGAAGGAAGTGAATTTAGTTTGATTAAATCTATAGTTAAATGAAGGATAATTTCATTTTCCTCTAGGGATTGGGAAGAATTCCTCAAGGTACCTCAAAAGAGAATCTACAATGACTACCAATGAACTTATTCACCTACAAGTGATCTATTTTTCTTTGATATAGATTTCAAGGAGATGACTGTGAATGAGGAGTATAGGAGACCAATTTTTACTAATCTAGATGATTAATGTAGGCTTCTTTTTAAGTTCATTTAGCACTATCTCTATCCCAGGAAAGGGGAATTTACATCCATGAAGAATGAAGATGTACATTTTTTTTATTTATTAAATAAATGAGATAATGTGAACCTATTCTAATATCTGATAGTTCATATTTGTGAAATAATTAAGCCCTACTATATTAAAAATTCCCTATTCTACCCAAGAATGATCTCATCCATGCTGCTTGTCAAGGGATATGTGGATGTAGGTGAATAAATTGTTTCAAATTGTAGGGGAATATGTTTTAGTAAGGATGTATACAAGAGGATGAAAATACATTTGAACCCATGGAATAAGTAATGGGATTGTGATGAGGATAATATTTATGGAAAATTCAACCTAGTGGACCATCCAGTTTGGCCGAGAAATTTAGTGGATCCTGGTCTAGGACCAGAAGATGATGAACCAGTTTATTCTAATGAGGAAGTGGCTTTTAATCCTAAGAGAGATCAAGGATCTTCTATTGATGATTTAAGTGAACCTAACACCACTGAATCTCTAAGAATAATGACTTATGTACCACCTAGTCCACCTACGTCATTACCTTCATAAGAACCAACTCTTAGTGATAATGATGATGAGGAGACAGATGTGTCTATAAGTGTTGAGTATGTAAGTAGATCTAGTGGTTCTGAAGTAGAATATGGAGGAAAAGAAGAATAATACAAAGAAGGGGAAGAAAATGGAAGTCGCACTGGAACTGAAGAAAAGAGAGTATTACTGAAATAAAGATGATGATATAAATGATGAATATTGTGAAGGAAGTGAAATTACTGATGATATTTATTTTCCTTATGATGATCATGATGGAAATGTTGACCTGGTTGAGGTTGTAGTTCAATAATAGCCTATATAGTATTCAAAAGTTTCTACTATAAGTGAGGAAATGGTTGATGTTCCAAGAGAAGTAAATGCTCTTATGGGAGAAGAGAAATTAGTTGTAGTTGACGGTACAGGATACAATAGTCTCTAAACTACAACTAGTTTATTCTAGATGAAGACCTCAAGTTTAGGGGGAGAAACAAGTGAGAGGATATTCGGTTGATGGGGAGCTTTAATATAGAAGATCTCAAGCAGAGAGAGAACATCTAGTTAGAAGAGTGATACTTGAAACTCTCACCCCTTTAAGTGATGATGTTATATCCAAATAGGAAAAAAAATTCTGGATATTTAGATATTGGTTCAGAAAACTAAAATTTATATGATGGGGTTTTCATACTTGTTACAATATATTTAGTGGATGAATCCCTTCATATTGACAATGTTTATAAGACTAACTTTGAAAGGATTAAGGAAGAAGTGTGTTCAACTGTTCGGAAATTTTTTCAAGCTCAAGTTGTTATCATTCCTACTCAAAGTGATGAGGTAAAATCTTTAAGGGATTTGATAGAATAACTGAAGTAGTTTGGGGAAGATACTATTGTTCTAGTTTATAAAATTTTATGTGAATGAGTCTGATGTAGTTAAAGTTTCAGATAAAGTAATTACTAAGATTCAACCAAATTTAATTTCAATGGATGAATCAATTGTTGAAAACAAAACCAAGATTGGGAATGAGATAAGAAAACTTGTTTCTAGAATAAATGGATTAATATCTGAGTATAAAGTATTTTTTAAAATAGTTCTCACAGGTCTTAAGTAACACACCTCAGCTATTATTTTTCCTTCTACCTCTACTCAAACATCTCAGGCCTTGTACATTGAGGTTATCAGAGCTGTTGTTAATGAATAGCTTTAAGCCTTATTTGGTGACTCTGATTTTGAAAGTCTTTATAAAACTGAGAAGAAAACGAATCATGTGAATTATATTTTCATACATTATACCAAGGATAATCTACCACTCAGGAAGATATTACCAAGAGGATTAATTCATATTTCTCAATGATTTACACCAAGAACCATTTGACAAGTCACTTTAAGTATTTGGAAGAAATTTTTACATTACCCCTAGTTACAAGATCATTCAAAGAAAATTTCAAGAAATGGAAATAATTCACACCTCTTCTTGACAATTTTATGGAGAACAAGGTTGATTTTGAAAAGGAAATGATATATGGTGGTGAAATAATTAGGAATTTCATCAAGTGGTTAAATCCATATCTCCATGTTTAGAGTGAAGCCATAGTTATTCCAACTATTGAATCTCTCAAAACCTATGATGCCTCTCCAACGATATCCTTGCCTCCCTATCCAGTTTCCATGTTTTTTTCTCAAGCTTTGAGCCAGATTCAGCCAGTTATCATAGAATAGACTCAACCTCATGTTTTTTCCTAGCACAAAACCATCCTTTCACTATCTGTTCTTGAAAGAGTACCTCTTCCTCCTCTCAAGATTCATTTATACACTCTAGTATCTCATCATTCATAAAATAGACCTACCATTGATCTGTTTGATAAATTAAAGTAAAAACTAGATCCCAAAGAGTAATTTGGATCACATTTTTAAAGGGCTGATTGACTGTACATTTTTTTATTCTACTATATTATACTTTACAATGTTTATGAAAATCGGTGATCTTTCTATTATATTTATGTGTTCTTCCCTTATCATTATTAATGTATAGTATTTTATTTCTTTACTCTTTTTTGAAATCCCAAAAGGGGTAGAAACATCAAGGAATTGTTTTAAGATAAAGGGGGAGAAAAAAATAAAGGGAGAGAAAATAAGACATTATTTTTTTACCTCTGAACATTATCCCTTTTTGAAGAAATGATGAGTGGAATGATTAGGTTAATCATCAAAAAATTGTACTTTATATTTAAATTATCTTTGATCATAAAAATGGAGAGATTTTTCCCATAGGAAATTGTTGGCCCCTCTCTTGTTTTAATTGTTTTAATAATCAAAAATCATGTCAAATCATGTTCAATCATTTCAATCATAAGTTTCAATTTGTTTAGATATTATTATCTATGATAAACTATGAATTCAACAAATTTTATGTATATTCATGTTATAAGAGAGTTAAAATATAAAATTGGATAAGTCCGAGTCCCTGAAAATGATATAAAAATGACTCATCTATGGTGAAAATGTCTCACTGATAGAGTAATTGTGACACCGTCAGTTCAACTGAGACACCGATAGAGTAAATGTCTCACCGATAGTTCAAATGTCACACATATAGAAGAATTTTCACACAAAATGAAGGAATTTTTAATTGATGGTAAAAACTAACTCACCATTAGAATACTCACTGATAGTAAAAATGAGACACTGATAGAAGGAATGACTCACCGATAAAACAAAAATGAGTCTCCAATGCATTAACTCACCGAAACATAGATATACCAATAGAATGACTCACTGATACAATGATTCACCAATAATAATAGAAGGAATAATTAATATAATAAGTCACTAATAGAATGACTCACTAATTGAGGAGTCACCAATATACTATTTAAATTTTCATTTATTTTAAATTATATTTAATGGTCATATTTTAGTGTTTTAATGATACTAATTAAAATAATGATTTTTGTAGAATTCATTAATGATAATGTTAGTGGATATTATGAGGTACCTCCACATCCTTATTATGAGGCTGCAGAATATAACAGAGAAAATTAAGCATGCTGATAGATATATAGAGACATAGACATATAATAGAGGACTTGCATGATAACCCATACTGAATTTGTGAAAAAAATGAAGAATAACACAAGAGGCATTCTCATTTTCTTATTGGATGAACACAAAGGAGAACTTTCTATGCACTAAAGCTTAAATAATACTTTTTTCAAACAAATACCAAGGAGGAAAATCCCATATTCATGGAACACCAGAAAACAAAGCTTCACGAAAATCTCTTTTCAGTACATGTTTCCAGAAGATTACTAGAAATTCACATCTAATACATTCAAATATTCCATAACTACATTTAATAAAACTCACATCCTTCTAAACTCTATCTCTCTATTTCCTTCTCTGTTGTGTGAATTTTTATTACATTTTGAGCAGTGTGTGTGTCTTTCTATAAAACACACATTGTCTCCAACTATGAACTGAAGGATATAAAATATCCTTACACAAACATCATGTTAAACATTTTCCCCCATTTATAACTATGTAAGAGTTCCTATGTGACCTGGATATTTTTTTCCCATATAGAATTGTGGTAGAGGTCTTGTGACCTGGAAATTTTGTATACTTTTGTGTAAAACCCAGTCCAAGGTGTGGATAAATGCATTATATATATATATTTTGGTGGTATGTGATCAAAAAGTTAAATGGATTAGGTCTCATCTAGAGACTGAACCACTTGTTTTAGTCCACTGTGTTTTTCAATTTACATTACACATTTTTTTCTCATAGTTTAGAAAAATATGTTTCAATTTGATTGTTTGTTTTGGATATTGTTTATAACTATTTTGGTTTAGCAAATTGGTTTCAAAAGTTATTTCAATATTTCAAGTTGATATAACTAAGAAGTAATAAATATCTAGAGAAATTAATTGAATAGTCAGATTATTATAAATTTACCACTTTTATTGAATAGCCTTTTTTAATTGGGTTTTGTAAAATAATGTTTTTAACAAAAAAATTATAGGAACTCAATTCACCCCCTTTTGAGTGTCCTACTCTAACCACCACATTTTATAAAACACTATCCCAAACCACCTAGCCTGATCTGTGATTCCACACATATTCATACATTCCTCTGCATATGTAATAGGTTTCTAATTAGTGGTAAGGGATAACATAACATCATGGGAAGAAAATACCATCAGTACTAGGCAAACCTCAAAATACAATAAAATGAAGTTATTATAATAAATAAAAATATAATGAATGAATAAATAATCATTATAGTAGAAATATACAAAAATAATAATATCCCATATAGTATCAATGTAGAATGTTAGTTACATATACCAAATCTAATAAAAAGTACTGAGTATGAGGAAAATCTACTAAACAAATGAAATAGTAGAAAAATATATTAATGTTTATCCAACAATTCATGAATCCTATTAATATCCTATTTAAAAATCCACCACATGTTCCTTTCCCTTTCCTATATCCCGAATCATAAAATCTTCAAGCACACTGAGATTCCCAAGTATGGTGTGAGTATAGGACTCATTAAGACCCAACCAATAGAACATATGTTAATTCATAAGATATATGGGTGGATTCCATGAAATTAAATAGGATGAAAATAATCATCAATAATACCATAGAAACACAATATATATTTTGAGTCCTCAGATATCGACTCTATCAAATTTGAAACTGTTCCACATGGAAAATTGATCAATTTTTGACACATACCCCCCAATGGGATATTCCAAAGACATTTTTGTCACATAACCCTTGGTGGGATAGTCTAATGAATGTTGATCTATCATTAAAAAAATCCCCCACAATGGATATCCCATTTTTATCAACTTATATGCTCAAATTTAGAATATAGAATAATTTCACATACAATACATGAAATCAATGAAAGAAAAAAAAATCATGTCAAATGAAGTGACTATAATAATCATCACAACTCACATGAATGAAAAAAAGCATAAATCATAGTAATAAAAAATCACATATCACATGATTAAGAATAAAACATAACTATCACACAGACATAGATAAATGGTACTAATCATTCTAATAACCCATATAAAATATATTCTAATTTCATGTTCTTCCTTCCTTAGGTGAAACAATGATCGATGGACGATTTCAACATCCAATTGCATCTACACCACCAAATCTAAGAACCATTTCTAAATTGACATAATTTAGAATCTTGGAATCATTATTGAGATGAAATCAAACCCATAATGTTTTTCAAGGTAAAACGTACCTGAGATGATTCAATTTCAAATATACTCTTAGTATGATAGATGCATAGATGCCAAATCCTAGAATCTGAGTGTATATTATATCAATGATAAACTAAAACTTATTGACGATGTCAATCCCCATATAACTGATCAATAAATCTAATATCTAGTAAGTTTTTATCAATTTTAAGAGGAGGATATATATATATATATATATGTAGAAAAAGAGAGATTAAGAGGGAACTCAATAGATTAAAAATTTAGCATCGATCTACTATTTAGGAATAAAATTAAGGATCTGGAAAAGAGTTGAAGGTCCCAAAATCTATAAAGATGGATCCTTGAGGGCTGGGAGTCAAGATATAATTGGGAGAATGTGTAAAATGAGTGGAAGATAGGTTTTAAAAAAATTACTATAATATCAGTTTCACCACTAACCTCTGATCGGCATGACCTAATCATCGGTGGCCTCCACCAAATAGCTAGTGGCTGTTAGGAAAAACATTTTCTTCCCAAGACACCCCTTTAGTTAGATGGTGTTTCTTGGGTAGATTCATTTCTTCCAGTGAAACTCATCGATGAGTTTTCTTCCTCTATTAAGTTGTTTTATGGGAATGTTCAGCTCAAAAAACTACAACATAACCCCTAGCCAATCCCTTCTCCATTCCCCTCCTCCAGAATCCCCTAACCCACCTCAAGTTACTTAAAATATTCTCAGAATGATTTCTAAATTTTGAAATGATATGTTTTCTTAAAATAGTGGTGTCATATAAATAAATTCTAAAATTACATGGTGTTACAGTATTCATGTCATGAAGGGATGATATGAAATGGAATCATAAAAATTTATTTTCTATGGTCCTTATATTTGTAAAAAATATAGAATGGAGATTTGGGATCTAATTTTAGTGAAAAAATTATATGTATTCCCACTCATCCCAATCATAGTGGAATTCTATGCCACTTGGGAATAATGGGATCAAATTAAATTTATTTATAAAAGTTATTTAGTGGTATATTGATCACTTTAATTAAGGGTGGGTATTGGTTTGTCTATAAATTAGTTTGTATTTATGTACATAACATCTGTTTTACTTCATGTGAATATGTTTATTTGAGATTTAATTTTCTTTAAATGATTGAATTATTATTAAACTAATAAGTAATTTACTAAATATTTTAAAACCAATGAATCTGTCAAATGAAATTAGTGGGATGAATTTGATGATGTAATGTGATTAGTTTGACTCCACCGGTTACTTTGTGATCATGTGTTGGAATTGATTCTCATTGTGTTTATTAAATATTGTTTTTAAAATAAATTGTGTTTTAATTATTATATAATCATGGAATTAAGGAAGTGTACCTATACAGCTCCTAGGAAGGAGGTAGAGTAAAATATATCTAATGAAGGATATATGGTTTGAGTGGATAAAAATTTACCCCCTATGGTAAAACCCAATAATCTAGTAGAGAATAATAATATTGATAGTTTCTTAATGTGGATAAAAATATGGGAGGAAGACCATTATAAAAGGTTAATATGGTGATCGATGTGGTCTGGAATTTCTAAGAACAGCTCCCACCCATCATTTAGGAATATATTGGGCCTTATATGAAAGAATAATGGTTGGAATGAATTTAAAGGATATTTAAGCTACTTTTTATAGAGGGGCTGAATATGAATATTTCAATATTTAGACTTTTGTGAACAACATGACATTGATAGGATGTTTTTTCCAAGTAATGAATATTTAATGATACAGTGGGGATTATTTTTCATTTATCATCACTGAGTACTTTTATACATAAACACTGAGGATAGATAGAGGATATAAGTTTATGTAATTGAAGTTGGATAATATATCTGTTTTCAGTTTTTCCTATATGTTTATAGACTTCGTTTATATTTATTTGAATTTAGGGAATAATAAGACATCTAAATACATATGTTTTGAGAATGGATTTAATTTGGAGTTGTTCTAGAGAGTGTGGATTATATTTTTACATACATTTATGGAAGTGTTCAATAAGGATATTATAGTAGAAAGGGATATTGAGGTTGAAAGGAAATATTTATTATACAATATTATATTTAGGGGAAGTATGAGGAAAATGATAGATGGATGTAAAAAATGCAGTGATTGATCTGGGGTCTAGGGAAGAATTTTTTATTCTCATAAGAGTTAGGGAATTGTTTGAATGAAACCAGTGTGGATAGAGAATTTATACTAGTTTTTTATATCAAATTTAGAAAATGAAATACCATTATTATAAAAAATAAAACATATATAGAATTATTTCTAGAGGTGGATATTAGATTGAGTGAAGTTCAAGATTCTTCTTCCACTCATCCATCTTATATATAGACAAGTGTGCCATAGTAGAACACTAATTGTATACTAGATAGTAGGTATGGTAACAAGGGTGATATATATTCTTATTAGTAGTCTCAATGGAGATATATAGTGTAGGGGAGTCCGGAGACCCAAGGTTAGGGTCAAGGTTCATGGTTTGGTCTTCTATTTTATATGGATCCAAAATTATTTGGTCTTAGAATGGTGTTTTTCATAGTCATAGGTACAATATTGGTTTATTTTCCTTAGTCTATAATGTTATTTTATATTGATTCATATCATTTATTTATTTTATTTTTTAGAATTTGATTTATATTAGGATATTTAATTTCGATCTCTAGTTCAGGATTTTAATACTTTACATGTAATGAGAGATGAGTCCATTAAAATATTCCTAAAAAATTCTACTATAACTATAAAATTTGGAAATTTAAATAATTATTTATTCTAGAGATGAGAGGTTTTGAAATAGTTATCCAAATGAATTGATTGAAACATTTCAATGAACATATCAATTCTTATTAATGTTGAGTGAAGTTATTTATATATTTTGATTAATATTGTCCTTTTCTAGGATAATGGGATTCCTAGTCTAGATGAACTAACCATGATTTGAAGAAAACATAGGATGGACACATCTTAGATAATAGGATTAGTTATTAGAATAGATATGGGTATTAAAAGTATTTATTTTCTATCGATATTTGATAGTTATTGGGACATTTTTCTTGAGTATTATTCGGGGATTCTACTAGAAATATCAGTTGATTTTTTTATTGGATTGGTTATTTTTACTAATCCTAACTCAATACCACTTTATCTAACTAAATTTTCTAAAATATTTTATAAATGGTGGGAAGATCTTGATTATAGGAGACTTTTTAGGAAAATTTTATTACCTTCATGTGATCGATGGATTTATTTCCAAGAAGGCATTTGTTGGTTTGTTCTTGTGTGTGGAATATCATATATCAAACTAGGAAACCATAAAAAATTATTCCAAATTTCATAGATTGATGATTAATTTGAATAGCTGAGGATAAATTGATTTCATTCAAATATTAATATTTTTTCATATTTCTACAACTGACAATGAGAGATGATGATATGCCAATGATATATTTCAAAATCATATAATACTATTTTTTCTGTTTTTATTTCATTTAGTGATAAAAATGAAAAGGGTGTTTTATGGTCCTAATAAACCAATTTTTTCATCCTTACCTAGCCTCATTTATGGTCATGTTTATCAATGTTATATTGAAATGTTGAACATAATATGAGGTCCAAGGGAAACATTTTACCATTTTTTATACACAAATAGAACTTATAGATTATATTATAATATTTCAAAATTATATTTTTTGGATATTATATGTGGAATTATTTATTCATCACGTTTCTGAATCATGAATATCTTTGGATCATAATAGGGTGGTGATAATGGCATACTAGGATATAACTCAAGAATGTTTTAAAAGTATAATGTTTTAGGTTATTATTTCTTTTTACCATTGGTTTATTTTAGAATTTTATCATTTAACTACACTGATGATAATAGTGATTGAGAATATTTTATGTTATGGTGGGATAATAGATTTCAAGATTTATTTCAAGAGTTAAAGATTATGTTTGAATCAACATCAAAATTAATTATATCGTAGCCAAGGAATAAACAAGACATATATTTAAAAACATCCGGTATTGTCGTAGGTTTTGCTTTGATTCACAAAGGAATGGTTATTGACTATTTTTCTCAATAGGTTATGTTATACATAGAAAATAGTTTATACATAATATTGAGTTTGTTGTAGTAGTGCATGTGCTAAGAGTTGGCTATATTTTCTGTTTGACATGATCTCTTTTGTATAAACTAATAATAAGTTATTTATGTATATATTTTCTCAATGGGATTTAAACCTTCATTAGAGAATAATAATTGAATATATTAAATCATTTTATTTTAAAATATTATATAATCAAGGGAAATGGAATTTTTTATAGATTCATTATGAAGAAAATAAGGTTATCTTTGTGGAAGAATTAAAATATGAGTGGACACATATGAATATTTTTTTTCAAGTTATACTGAGTTGTATTTGTGGAAGATATTTAGGTATTTAGGGAACCCTTGAAAATCATATCATCATTAATATAATCATTAAATTTTTTTCTAGTTTTCTCATGATAAAAGTAATGTTTTTAATGAATAATTATATAGTGTAAAGAAGATACTAATATGAGCTTTTGAGGATGAATTTTTTTTTCATATATGGGTTTTAATCCCTATGGACCAGTGATAAAAATTGATGAAGGAAGTTCAAATTTCTTAATGTGTTGTTTATCCTCATTTAAAAAATTTGTATCATAGTGATCGAAGAAAATTTGTGTGTTGATAAATAAAATGGGACATTTTAGGATTTATTTTATGATTATCTACTTGTTGGAGGGTAAAGGTTAGACATAAAGGGACAATGGGTATGCATTTATAATCACCCATCAATAATGGAAATATGATGATTTTATCATTGAATTTGTAAATGATTTTCTAATATTTACAATATATAGAGATGTGGTTTGGGTTATTATTGATCCATTGACTAATGTTTCATATTTTATTTTAATAAAATAGACTATGGTTATTCACGTGATTGGGAATATTTATACATGAGAGATATTGGGACCTTATAGGATAGCTAATAGTATTTAATCTAATCATGATTCGAAATTTTTAACTCAATTTTGGTATGGATTTTGTAAATATCTAGGTATTAATGTGAATTTGAGTATGACTTTTCATCCATATACCTAAACATAATTTGTGAGAAATATATAAATTGTTGAGGATATTATACATGCATCTATACTTGATTTTTTTGTCACATGACATGACTATGTGTATTTGGTGGAGTTTTTAATAAAAATATCTATAGATCACCTCTTTCTATTTCCCCATTTGTGCAATTATATGGGAGTTTATGTTAATCCTAATTATGTTGTATAGAATCCATAAAGGTGTCTTTATTTGGGAATACAATTTTATAAGGTACTTTTGAATACATTTAATTGATTATTTGGTGATTCTATATAGAAAATAGTTATTATAAGTCATATTCTAATCAAAGACATTGAACCATCATGTTTTTTGTTGGGTATCATGCCATTCATCATGTACCACCTCAATTAGGAAATTGATTATTTATAATGAAATTAATATTGAATCCATATTTTGTTAGACCATTTGAGATCTAGTTGAGGGTTTATGTAGTTAATTATTGATTTTCATTACCTTTTAAATATAATGGGATTCATAATTATTTCTATGTTTCTCACCTAAGGAAATGTGAACTTTATCCATCTCATTTTCTTTATTGTGATATTGTGAAATTGAAGTTAAATACATCTTTAATAGAGTGAAGAGTGATTAATTTAGATCAAATTCAAATGAAAACGTAGGGGAAATTTGTTCCACTTATAAATATATTCTAAGGTACTATGGAAAAGTACAATAGAAAAAGTGGAATATGTAATTATAAATTGGTTATCAATGGCCAGATTTATTCATTGAACACACTCAGGAATGCTTCTCAAGGATGAGAATATCTTTTTTTGTGTAGTTAATAGAAACTATTAGTCTTTAATTTTTTACTAGTTTTTAATGTTTATTGAATTTAGGTTTATGATGACTAATTTGTGTTAAATTATGGATGTTTTTTAAAAATAGATAAATATAATTGGATATAGATATGGGTACTTTTTTATAAGATTTAGTAATTACCATGAAGTTCCTGATAGAGATATATTAATTACCTGGTAGAGGAGGAAGTAAATATAGAGTTCTAAGACCATCCCATTCGTGGATTGTTTATCACACATATAGTTTTATATCTATTATGTGGTCATTGTCTAGGAATTGACAACCCAGTGTGTTCCCTAAAATATTTTCACATGGCTATTTCTAAAATTATGTGGTAAAATATTTGATAATTTAATTGTAATTAATCACACCTTAAGCCGTAATTATGAAAAATCATGTTTATAAACTCTCTCCCTCTACATTATGATTCATTGGATAATTTTTACTGTTATTATAAATAGAATTACAATTGATTAACCTCATTTGATTCTAAATTGTAAGAACTATAAAAGATCTATCATTTTTCTCAATTTTGTCATGGATTAGTATATCATATCATCTTATTTTATTTTTCCCCTCTAGTATGGAAAATTTATGGATTTATTATGGATGGTGATTAACAAATCTATCATTGAATGTGTAGTATTTTTCAATACAAGGGGTCAATGAGATCTCATGATTTAGGGTATTTATATATATTTTTATATATTAATTGTGATCTTTTATTGTGGATTAATGATTTTTGGGGGAATAATGTGATGATTTTTTTTAAATTTAAGGAGACTGATTTTAGATGAATTATTATGTGTCTAAAAAGAGTTATATATGTGATTTATGGCTGATAATATGAATTAACATTGGTTTAATGAAAATTAAATGGGATAATAGATGAATAAGAATGTTATTTTGTTGTTATTCTTATTATAGGGATTAATAATGATTATTGGGAGCTAAAAATTGTTGTTTCAATATTATATGTTGTTAAGAAATAAATTTAAAATTTTTAGGGTTTTTCTTCAATAGTGGATAATAAAATACATGGTAATGTTTTGTTTTTATTCTAGGATTATGTGCTCATATATTTTTTTCAATTGGGTGTCCTTTTAAATGAGGTAAAGCCCATAGAAATGAGTTGGGAAAATTAATGATGGATAAAGATAGTTTTATAATGAAGATTATTTACTATTAAATGATTTATATCTTCTAAGAATTATATTTATAGAAAATTAATCGTGTAATATAAAAGGTATAGTTGATAATTCTTTATTAAATAGAGAAATTCGGATCTAAGAGTAAAAAATGGAAAAATTAATTGAAATATGTTTGATGGTTTTTTGTATTGAAATTCAATAATTGTGAATGAAATTTTTATAGTGTGATTAGTGTTAGAAAAATAAATAAACTTTTTCTAAGAGAAAAAATGAGGCGATTAATTGATTTTTACGCTTAATTGTAATAATGTGTATTGATATTATGATATAACCTCTTTCATATGTATTATGAGTTTATCTAACTTATAAGGACCCTTTTGTATGACTATGATAAATGATGATGATATGTTATCCATGGTTTTGGATATGCCTTTTCATAGGCCCAAGATTACTATATTTGGAATGTTTTTGGAATAATTATACATGATATACATGTCTAGTTTCTTTATTTTCGAGATAGTGATGAGAGATTCTACTATCATTAGCTAAATATGTATATGAGTTTGCATGTGATATGGAAATGACATAAAATTTTAAAATTAATGTTATCTATATTATTATAATATATTTTAATAATATTTTGGGCATAACTAAATAGTAATTTCACCTTGTAATCCTGTATGAATATCAGGTTTACAAGCTTGGTGGGGTGAATTATTGTGGCACTATTGTAGAACTATAGTTGTGTGGTAAACATAGAGTGATAGTTTAGCATTAGTAATATTCATCTGAAATTCTGTTTTAGGCCATGTATTAGGCCATTAGGCTATAAGGCCTTTAAGTTGTTAATGGCCTTCTAGAACATAACATAAAATACACCATTTGAGGACCTCAGGGATTTCTAGAGTAACTTTTATCAGTGGATGTGATGGTACGATGGTTTCCAATGATGACGAAAAGGAAGGATGATCATATGCATGACCAATCTATGGAAACTAAGGAAATCATTCATACCACACCCATAGCCTTAACATAGGGTAGAGATAATAGGATAAAATCATAGTGTCAAGGAATTAGAGATAGTGGATAATAGGATGGTAGGAGGATCTATGACAGATTGGGTCTAGGTTCCCCTGTGACTTGAGACTGTCCACTCAATGTATTTTTTCCGTGTATAATGATGATTTTGATCAAATTATGGATTTCTTATAAACCTAAATAAAATGATTTCTTTTCCAAAAAAATAAATAAAAATAGAGTTTGAAGATAAGTCAATTAATAACAATTCACCTTTTATATATAATGAAATTAAATTCCAATGGATATATTTTTCTATAGATTACTCTAATGAGAATTATTTCCCACATCATATATGTTCGCACCATGTGTTTGTGCATATTTTGGGTTTGGTGATGTAGGTAATGGTAAAGGGACCCAAAAATAGGAATATGGTTTCACATGATGTCACATAGATCAATTCTAATGCTTATTGATTCAATCGTATGGCTTTCCCACATCACATTTTTCATGTTATTTTGGATATATTTACAATTAAATTTATAATTTAGATATATATTATATATTTTGTGAAAAAAATAGTTCATTAAGAGTTTATCGAAAAATATTTTGGATTTTATTGAGGGTGATAACTTTTATTTAAAATTAATATAGTTACTGTTTTTTTTATTTAAAATTATTTATTATGATGGACCATTGTAGGGTAAATTTATAACCAAGTGAAACTTATATACCCTTAATACTTAATCATGCCTCTAGTTATTTTTTCAGCACACTTTATGATTTTTAATGTTTTTCCTTGAAAGCATGGTTGTACCAGGGTAGGAGGTAACAAATGAGATAGATAAGCCTAAAAAATGTAGTTAAGATTGTGTGATGAAAAATAGATACAATATACCATGGGATTTAAGTTTATTCATTCTATTAGAAATATTAAAATCCTATTCTTTAAGATTACTTTTAAATTATACTAAATTAAGGATCATTTAAAATGAATCATTTGGTGGTTTCTATGAAGAGGCCCAAAACAGGTGTCTTAATAATGGAAAAATTATAAATTTGATTGTGTATTCCAATGTGACCATAATAGATATTCTTCCAAATGAAGAGTGATTTATGGGTTTTTTTAGAATTTTTATCATATAGGAAAAAAATTAATAAAATGTTAATGAATGATATGAGAACCTTTAATGGGTTAAATGAATGGTTACTAGAATTTCTGAGTGATACTTGAGATAGTCATTCTCTAAGTAGTATTTCTGGTTTTTAAATTAAACAATATAATGGGTTTATTCCATGGTCGATGTTAGTTAGTTATGGGATATATTGTTATGCATGATTTCTATTAAATACCTTGACTATGGTACATTCATTTATGGAATAAAATATTATACTAAGGGGCAATGTTTTTCTATGACCCAAGATTTGATGGGTTATTGACTTTATGTAATGAACCAACTATTTTTTTCAATAACTCATAGTTCAATAATAAGGGTGGGATATGTTATACCATTAACCACATTTCGATTGGGGTAGTGACTATATTCCTTAGTGTTACCACTTTATGTTGTTTCTATAATTCCTTTACCAAGGTAAATCTCTATTATATGGTGATTTTGATTCATTGGGAAAAAAATTTGATAACATATGATAGAAATTTTATAGTCTAACTCTCAATTCAATGTAGGATTTTTTTTTGTGTTACAGAAAAAAAGATAACCATGCTTTAAAAAATAAGGTAAGGTTGAGAAATGTGGAATATTGGTAAGAACTCAATAACTCAACATGAGTATTTGTAATTTTAATATAATTAAATGTTTTTTAAACTCACAATATTTCGTTACTCAAATGTGTATCCATTTAATTATAATGGATATTAATGGGGTTACGTGGTTACCACTACTAAGTATTTGATATCCAACCCAAAAAATTCACCTTACATAGAAGTGTTGATTTATGTTTTAGTGAACCAATTTGAGAACGTGTTCAGTGAATAACATATGGTGATTTTATGAATATAGGTAAATTTGGTGGGTGGGGTAAGAAATAGAATTTAGACACACAACAAAGTATTCTAATTATATTTTTTGTATTTTTTATTACTTTTTTATAATTTATAAAAATTTGAAAAAATAATCACCAAAGTTTTAATATGTATGGTTGTATCCTACATGACATGTGTATCTATTTTCAGTATTTTTAGTTAAACTTATTTATTTTTCATGTTATGTGTTATTACTATGTGATTCATGTTATCTATTTTTGTTATTTATTTAATATTGGACTATTATTGGGGGTTAGTCACACTCTAGTGTTTCATTAAAAACCCCCAAAAATAATTTCCAACCTTTGGTGAAAGAGAATCATGCCTAAGACCTTGTGAAATTACAAAATAGTTTGTATAGTCATCATTGAGATGATATGTTACATATATGTATTGATATTTTTAAATTGATGATGTTTTAAGTGTTTTATGAAGGTAAATGAATATGAAATTGTACGTTTATGACCCTATATCATTACATTGAATGGTTCCCAAACTTTGTAAGGGGTGAAGTAATATAGAAAATATTTTTTTATTGTCTATAAATCATGTATCATTACCATGCAATCAAGAATGTAGCATACATTTTTAATTAATATTTTTCTGATTTCTCTGCTATTTTATTCTTATCCTTATTCTATTTAGGTGATATTACTAATTAGGTGATCCTACTCTTTTCTACCTCAATCTATTATAAATTCTAAGTGGGTTATTCATCCAATAAAAAGATAAAACTTTGAATCTTTAATCCTATTATTTTTTTCAATCTTATTCATATTATTTTAATATATAGTGGTTCAATTCAAGGAATCAGTGATGTAGATTATTTAGATTTTATATAATCCAATCAGGATGAAGTGGAATTTTTTGGGATAGTGAAGGGTGGATGAAAAAATATCAATTCCCTCCATTAGATAGTTTTTTAATATTATGGTTCTACAAAGTAATTTTTTATCTAATTTAATGCCATTTTTTTCTGGATATTATAATTAATGAAATGTCATATTTTTGTTTTTAGGTTTCATATGATAATTATTATTGGATTTTTCTGAGGGAATGAAATTTTGGTTGTGGTTAAACTTTGTTAGACTTCACATTACTTTAGTTTTGAGATATATGTGCCACAAATGGATTTTATAAGTTCTTAAATTATCATCATTATGTTATATGAATCCATTTTTGTGTCTTATTAGATTTCAATGAAGATAAAACGGGACTTCTTAATTAATGTACACAGAAAATTTCATAATGAATGATAACATATTTTTTATAGTGATTTGTTAATTAGCTTAGTGTCCTTAGAAAATGATATTGGATAATATGATTTATATTAATTTGTTTCAACATGTTTTTTATTTGTGGGATGTATTTGGTTAATTTAAAATGTTTTAGAGTTATTTTTAAATGTTTTAATGTCTGAAATTGATTTTAATTGTTTTAATAACCATAAATAGGTATCATCCTTGTTTTATTATTTATTTTTAGAAATAGCTTTATTATATGAAAAAATGATGGATTATGTGAGTTGATTTTATAAATGGATTAAACCAAGAAAAAAAAATTAAGATTTAATTTATGGGATATTTATAAGATGAATTAGAAAATTGTTTATTTACAAAGTGGAAATGTTTTTACCTTTCCATGGAAATGATTTTCTGTAAAGTTTAATCTATGTGAAATGTTTTTTTATTATTTAATAATCATTACTGAAAAAACTATGGAAATATGATATTATAAATGTGAATTTATTTCTTTTCCTATAAGTCAATTTGTATTAGGATCCGTCGCTATATGGGATTTATTTTCAAGGATAAATACATTTTTAATTTAGATTTTTGGAATTTGACTATGCCTTGATTGGGATTTCATTTTTTTGGGTGTTTGGATTGGTTATAAAATGATGATAATAAGAGGAACATTATTTTTTAAATTTGGGGCATAGATATGAAATGGGATTTCAGATTCATTTTAAAGGATTAAACTTATGTAAACCTTATATATTAGGTTCTATAGACTTTATAAAAAAATATACAATTAAATAATGAATCCATGAATTAATGAAAAGATAATAACTTGTGACATGGTTGATAGTGTTTCATCATGGATATGATATAAATTTTGCGTAAACCGTGTAAATTATGAGATTTTTGGAAGTGACTACTACATAGTTAGTTTTACAGTTTTCAAATCTATAATAAAATCCTTAAAACATTTATTTTCATATATTTGGATTACTTTAATTCTAAAAAACTATGGGTTTACGTTTTATTGGTGTGAATGGGGATTATATCGAGTTTATTAGAGGTTTTTGTGTATAGGAACTAAATTTGAACATTATTAAGATAAGTGATTATTTGTTTAGACTTATGTAGGAGTGTAATTCCATGAGACTAGTATGATATTTTTTTGATTGGAATGATACATTTTTTATATCAAAATTGGAATGATTATTTTATGAAAAGTGTTTCTATTTTCTATAGGAGAGCAGGATAGATATATAGAATTTTAATTGGTCATTATTTAGGTGGTATTTGGTGGGTTTTAGCCTTGTATTTGATCATATAACGTTATTAGTTTTGGGTGGTTATTACTATATGTGGTGATTATGTTGTCAATAATTATTTTTATAGGAATATTAGCCTATAAATATGTATGAGTTGATCTCATGATAAAATGTTGGTTTTCTTGGATTATTTTTATTTATCCTTTGATTTTACAAGTAGTTTGTCTAAAATTAATTTTTGGGTTTTCTTAGGGATAAAAAGTAATTTTCCTTATTTTTATTATTTTATAATTTAGATATTATAGGGGGAGTTTTAGAGTAGGGGGTATATGAAAAAATGATGTATTGATTCCCACCAACAAATGAATTGGTGGGATCTAACTTTAGTATCATAACCAAGTTGCTTCCTTATTTTAGAAATGTTTATCTTTAAAATTTTATGATGTCTCTGAGGCTACCCCTAGATACCAAGAATTGGTTTTTTAATATCTGTATTATGACCTAAGATATTTTAATTATATTTTCCAATATTGAGTTACCAATATGGAAAATTCACCCCATAATTCTACATATAATATGAGTTAAAATCATCATATCCCCTTTAAGGAGGAATTTATCTATCCATTTATGGAACACGATTTTTTACCACACAATTAGAATGAATAAATTGGCATCATAGTTTCAGTTATTAAGGAAACATAATGGGATTTGGTAAATAGTGTGACATGACTAGTTAGATGGCATGATAAAGCAATAAAAAGGAGTCACCTGGTGACTGTCTCGATAGAGATATGTGTACATTGGAACCTATCAAATATCCATATACTCGCAAGGATTTCTTATTTGTGATGGGGGTTACACAGTGAAATGGAGGGTCTCACAATGAGTTAGTTTCCAAATAGGGATCATGTAGAATTCTAATAGGTGAAATATAATTCTCATGTGATCTGGGAAATGATTCAACATGATTTTTTGTAGGAGTAATATGGTGAAATATAAGGTTTGATGGGTGTGTTTCTAAAAAAATATAGGTGTGTTAGAGCCTATCAATCAATCCTCTGTTATTAGTTCTGAGGGATCATATTATGATCATTGCAAATAGAAGAAAACCAAAAAAATAACTCAATATATCTTCATGGAACCAAACAGTTAATGTAAAAATTATTAGACTGTACCTAAATTTTTTGTACAATGGTCCATATATCCTTATTAAATAGAGAATGTATAATGATGATCACTGAAGTAAAAAAACAAACAAACATTTCGCCAAAAGGATTACACGGGCCTTAGGATCCCATTACATTTAATGAGGATCCTTGTAATATGAATGGATTATTGCATCTTCACAATGATAAATAAATAGAAAACTGGGAATGAAGAGAGATTTGGAAGGCATGGAATGAAACCAGGGTTTTATTCCATCATTAACCATCAGGATGGAATATATCTCATATATATCCATCAATAATTCATTTCATTTTAATGATGCACATTGTCCATATTCAACAAATGAACATACATTTCATCCAATTGTATAAATATAATAAACTCATTCAAGGAAAAATAAATCCATGTTGAATCCTTTCATAATGTCTTTTTAACTGATAAAATAATGAAAGAGTGTACTAAAAAACACATTTATCATAATCATAAAAAAATATGTAGTTCTGGAATGCATACACGTTCTTGGTGAGACCACAACATGGAGGAACACAAAGAGTTTTCATCCCAATTATTAGTGAACACCCCATAATCTCACACTTTAACTAAAATAACTTGAGGAAATTATGAAATAATACTTCACAACTCATTCTAAATCCATCTAAACTCTTTTGCTGAAAGTTTTATAAAACTATCACCATTTTGGGGAAAACATTTTTTACAAAACTTAATCCATATGCGTATTACAACTTTATGAACCTATGCCCCTTAGTTGTTTTGAAAAAAAATATGAAATTCAAATTTCATAAATTTAATCAAATATTTTCCTCTAGAAAATCATTTGTACTACTCATGATACTAAGGGGTATACTATGATCTCCATCAAACATACTCATAACTTTATACAAAATTTTCACCACAAGATGTAGAATATACATCTTATATACACCTATATAATCCAAATCTCTATTAAATTTAATGAACACTAGATATAGAACATGTAAATAAAGTATATATAATTTAATATTTTCTTGATTATCTAAATAAGATTTAGTAGTTCAATGAATAAATCACATGTCATTCATCTAATAGATGAGTACATAAAAATCCACCCATATAATTAAATGAAAACAACATATGTGACTCAAATAAACATGGCAATAAATTTCCATTTACTAATTAAATAATGCTCATTATCTATAATATATTCATAAAGTTGAAAAATCCAATATTGATTATGCTCCAACTGATGATACGATCAGTAACATAGTCAATAACCCCTTAAATAACTAAGATTTTTTTTAATTTCATAAGAATGGTATATAATAAAAAATTTTATTATGATAGGTGTATTTTAAGCCTTTGGTAATGTGGATTGATAATATATATACACCCTTAAGTGAATCATTGATTGAATGTATTTCCATAAGATATACTTTGGTCAGTCAATCAAATAATTAAACATCTACTTATTACCTCATCAATATACTCTTTGTATCTCATTAAAACCTTTTAAAACATGTAAAAAATTATATTAATTATAATATTGTTATATAATCACAAAAAATAATAATTCATGATGATCGTTGGTTAGGGATGAATAAATGTTGTAATTTAAGGGGATAATATAATTATACTACTCCTGTATTATAAATTGTAATACACATAAATGCATGATAAATAAATATCTTCATTCTTATAAATGTAGGATATATTTAAATTCATTACATCAATCTCTAAATTAGTGAATTATTATAAATATAAAAACTCAATTTATGTTTTTAATGGATTCATCATTTAATACACTAAAATTTCCTTTTATAGACACCCTACAAATACTAACATTTCCCTTCCCAATGATCTCCCATATAAGACAATATTTTCAAAGAAAGTGTATGGTACTTTGGTGAGACCATGATGGATATATTTTCACCACAAAAAGACTTTATCACTTCCCCAATGTTGGGATCCACCTCAGGTTCATATATGAAAGACATGTTCTAAAAAACAACCTTTATAGTATCTAAGGGAGAAATGTACTCCCCCTTTGTTGTTGAGTCCATATTGGTGGCTTGTTTATAACACTTCCAAGTGATATATCCATCATTTTAAAGACATGAGTCCATATTTATATTTCATATCATCTTTATTTAATTGAAAACATGCATTTATATATCCATTTTCAAAGAGTTCATTTTTTCCACCAATGACAAAGAACATATACTCAGTCCTTCTGTAGTACTTTAATATATTCATCACATCAATATAATGACTCTCACTATGATTGGGATTGATTTTACATGTTATGATAAGATCATAGAAAAAAATAGGTATAGTACACAATATCTAATACCTGATAGATCCTATGGAACATGCTTAGGGACTCCAATCCATCCTTTTAAAATATTTCAAAGGATCCTTAATCTTCCTAAGATTCATGAACTAGGTAATTGGTAAATACCCCTTTTTAGAGTTACCCATGATAAACTAATTTATCACTTTACAAGTTTATGTGTCTTGATTTAATCTAAGAAACCATTTAGATATTTATCTATAGATCTTCATACCCATTATTTTGGGAGTTTCACCCATGAATTTCATCAAGAAGCATATATTCAGCCAAATCATTATAAAGTGATTATTCAAGATATAATTTATAATAAGTAATATTAAATATACATATGGTATAATAAATAATAAAACACTCCCACTAATTCACATATATACACAAGAATCATTCCTGTTTTTATTGAAAAAATGCTCTTTAATTACATCATCAAACTAGACATTCTAACTCAATAAGTCATACATCATTCCATAAATAGACTCTTGAGGATTCCATTCCTAATTAGTCTCATTTGTAACTTAAAAACGTTCTCCTTGAATCACATAAACATCATAAAATAAATTAATATTAAGGAAATTATTTTTGACATCCATCTGAAATATCACTAAATCAAAATGAGATGTTATATAAATAAATATCTAAACAAACTTTATCATCACACCCCGCTTAAAGGTTTCTTCATAGTGAATACCATGAATTATGTTTTTGCAATAATTTTAAACTAAGATCACATTATAGGTAGAAACTCAACCATCCATGTTAGTTTTATCACATAAAACCCACTCACACACTATGGGTCTATCCTCCTATAGTGCATCCACTAAGATATAAACATAGTTATTGTACCTGAATTCTATCAAATATTTAATGTTTTTTAACCATTTAACGGAATAATAACTATTTATGGATATGTTTTAAGGAGTTTTCTCATCCCCTATGAATGCTTCCTCATCGAAATTAACCATAATAAATCAATATCTCTTAGGTTCCTGATGAATCCTATCAGAACATTGAGGTTCTTGTGTAACATGATCTAGTTATTATTCTAAAACTATTTACAAAAATATCTCAAATTAAATCCTAGAAACACTCCTTATTTTATTATCTTGAACTTATCTATGTTTATATTTTCTCTCACTGGCTCCTTGAATCTTGTGTTCCATCTCAAGAAAAATACTATAGTAGCCCAAAAAAATATTATGTTAAGAATGGTATAAAAAGTAATATCTATCTCTTTATCTTTGGGATAGTAAACAGATGTTCATTTTTATGAATTTAGGAAGAGTTTATATAAATATAAATGTTATACATAATAATTAAAATCCAAAATCCTCATAAAATACATCATAGAAAATTTTATAATTTGTATCACATATGTTGTCTTTGTGATTACTTTATATGGAACGTGATTTAGTTAGAATAAAACATCCTCTAAAACATAACCAAAAATGTAATAAGATGGTTTTATAGTCACATAATCAATTTAACCATGTCAAATAGGGTACGATTCCTCCTCTCAAACACACCACTCCATTGTGGTGTTCTATGAGTAGTGTGTTGTGAAACAATTCCATAATACCTTGGATAATAAATAGATTCCTAGCATAAGTATTACCATACCCAAAAAAATATGATAATATTAATTATCTTTCCTCATTTATTCTATACTTCATTTGGAATCTCTTTAAACTTTTCATAGGTTTCGTACTTTTTTTATTAGAAACACATAACCATACTAACTAATGTTACTATTAAAGTTAAAGAAGTACCTAGGACCAAAAATTTATTGTATTGTCATTAGTCTACATATATCACTATGTTTGAGATCCGGAAATCCACTATCCCTTTCAAGATTCAAAATTCTCAATTTATTCATAATCATATGAGTCCAATAATCCATATTTAGGGTGTCTTTGAATGTGTTTCTCATTTATATATGTGAGGATATAATGCTAAAGGTATGAGGGATTAGATTCTTTCCCGGGAATCTTATTTTTATTTTTATAATAAGGATTATCCATGAGAAGAATATATTAATTGTTTATAATATTAAAAATTCCATAAAAAATATCACTTCTATATAAAGAACAACTCTTTTTCTTTATAGTGAATAAAAAACCCATCTTTTCCAAACAATATGCATAAATCAAATTTCTTTTTATAATGGTGAAATAATAGCAGATCCATAATTATGATATTAATACATTGGGTAGACATAGATCATATGTTCTAACATATAATGAATAATCAATTTCTCTAATACTAACATAAAGTGCTACCTCTCACTTCATTAATTCCCACATATATCTATGTTTATATTTATCTGTAAAAATGTGTGACAGACACCAAGAATCTAATACCAGTGATTCATAGTTAGTGAAATTGGTCTCTCTAACATTAAAATTCAAAGAATCTAAATTACTCTCATTGAGAACACTTATCATCCATGGATTCCAATCAAAAAATACTTTATAGGTCATTCATGTAAGTGATATCAATATGATTATTAGGAAGTAAGTCCTAATGTACAAAAAATACATATCAATGGATGAGTATTATGATTTGTAACTTTTATATAGTGAACCAAGCTTAAAAAACCTATAAATTACATCATTTTATATGAATATTAAATACTTTAAAAAGGACATTCTCAAGGACCTTAATAGTTTAGTGACTTTGGATACTCGGAACACAATCATCTAATTTGGTGAAGGATCTTCAAAATCTCCTGTAACGATCTTTTATTTAGTACTTCTACTAAAAACCATTATTTATGAAATATAAGAAATGGTGAGACATAATTATCAGTAAGGGTAAAAATAAAGGATATATGTAATCATAACATGGACATAATGTTATGAGAACATGCGCCTGACATTTGAATATCATACACTGTATATCAAATATCATAAACATGATTCATGTCATAAATATTGGTAGTTAACAAGACATGAATCATAAAGAAATAAAATATCATTATTCTTGATAGAATGTCAATGGAATAATGCAAAGACATGTGGCATACATATCATCAAATAACATTGTGAAATTGATAAATAGAAACATGTTCACCCATTAAGTTATGGACATTAAATCTGTCCCCTGCATAAACTAACGAGCATGCAACCAGATCCACACATAAAATTATATACATGAAATAAAGGTCCACACATAATATAGTAAACATGTTATCAGGTTCATGAATAACATTGTGAATGTATAATCAAGTTCACGCAAAACATTTTGAACATATAATCAGGTTCACATATAACATTTTTATGATGTATTAAGGTTGAATCATAACATTGTGAACATGTAATCAGGTTCACACATATCATCTTGGACACATAAAAAGTTTCACTCATAACATTGTTAACATGTAATAATGTTCACACATAACATTGTGAACATGTAAAAAGGTTCACGCAAAACATTATTAACATGCAATCAGGTTCATTCATAGCATTGTGAAATTTTAATCAGGTTTATAGATAACATATATACTCATGATTATCTATAGTTACCCAATGCATTGTATGGAGATATAAGTCACAACAATCACATTATAAAATCATACATGTATAACACCCCAATATTTTGTGGTATATATCCTATTAAATAATTTCAATTCATTCAATAACATACATTGCACCCAAAATTATTTGACAAATAATATTAAATCACATAAATCACACAAAACAAAATATATAAATAATAAATGAAATAAATATGGTGTGTTCCTAGAAGTTAAGAAAAATACATTGATGGAATAGAAACATGACCATACGAATAGTAATACGACCCATATGAATAGTAACCCAATATAATGAATATTAAACACACCAATGAATGTATAAATAAAATGTAGGCATTTTATAAATGAAAATATGATATAATTACATCATAGTATATGTAAATAAATATTTTCAAAATTATTTTATAAGTGTTGGTATTTTTTTAAGTAAAAAATATTTAATTACAATTTTATAATTAATAAAATTATTTAAAATAAAAGTTATTTTCATAAAATGTATTCAAAAATTAATATTTTTTTGTCTAGTGATTTTAGGATAATTTTATGAGACCTTAGTTATATTTTTATAGTGTTATAAAATGAGTTATAAATTTAAAATCTGTATTTTTTGAGTAAATGATGATTTTAATCAAAAATTAAATTTATCTTGTATTTAAATTTTTTTTCATAAAATGGAGATCATTTTTGGATTCAACACATCGAGAAATTGTTTAGGTGATTTTTTGGTATTTTTTTTGAAATAAATTAATTTTTTAAATAGTAAAATATTTTATTTTACGGTATATATACATTATAAGTTTAATACACTATTAATTGAGTAATTGATGATGTAAGAACCATTGGTTTGAAATAAATGTACCAATTAATGTATTTAGTCCCAATAATCCCCACTATTTCCTTTATTTATCCAAATAATGAAATGATAAATAAAATACTCAAAAAATATGCCACTCCTCGACTATAAATACAACCCCTCACCACCCTTTCTCCTCACACCATACAAGATTTAAACCCTTTCCAAAATTTTCTCAATACTATTACCAAGTTTCTCCCCCATATTTAGGAGCTCATGGCCTAAAAAAATTCTAAAACCAAGGTCTCTTAAGAAGGTTCTCAAATATGAGAATTTAAGAGGTAAATCGTCTTCCTTTTCCTTTCAATTTTTCTCATTTCTTATCCACTCCTCACCTCCTCTGTCCCAATGAGCAAGATAACTCAAGTATAATCTATATACTGTAATGATATCATGTTAATGGAATATACTTAATCCAACTCATCTCTCTCTTATTCTCTCTCTCTCTCTCTCTCTTTTATTTTAAAATAGAAATCATCATCTCCGAGATGCTGATTTACAACCTTCGTGGGAGATGGATTTTGATTCTTCAATTTATACTTCAATTATAGTCATGAAACCATTTTTAAGGCTTAAATTGGTTATAAAATATGTAATTAAACCTATTTAATGTTTTAGAACCAATATGTATACATATAATTAGTTAATTTAACAAAACTAGTGTGTGATGATCGAAAAAAACCCAAAAATAAACTAAAAAATTAACAATACAATTTTATATAATGATTCATAATCATAACATACAACCAAATTATATATATAACCATTTAAAATTATTTATGTTCATTAGAAAAATATTATTCAAATTCTATATAATTATACCCATTTTACTTGAACTTTATTACTTATAAATAAGCGACTGAATCAATAAAACCAAGAAAGTGACCACTCCCGAACGATGAAATTGTATATTTTAACTCATCAAAAATGGTCATAAATGAATTAAATAAAATTATAATAAATAAAATACATGTATTAATTTTTATTAATTAATTAATTAATGGATTTACTCTGATTATCCCGGACATTAAGATAAAGTGTATAATCCTTTCGGACAAATGGTATCGAGATTCTCATATAACTTTTATTTCTATGAGATTTCCATTATTCGCCACTTATTTATTTTATGTGGTGTATGTATATTGAAATTTAATATATAATATCATGAATATCTTCATATTCATTGTATTCAGTTATTCATTTGATTATTATAAATTTTTGGTTATACGATTTGATTGATCACAATTTGGTATGGGACTTCATCTAAATTACATTTTTGTTGAGACTTACTTTGTATTGTGAAACTAATAATTTTTATGTGGTATAATTTCTTCCCCGTTCAGTTAATTTTTTAGTTGAAATTATTTTTCTATTAAATACTCATATTCATGTATCAAGGATTTGTTTATTTTCTTAGTTGTATACCATTTAACATATGGTGTTTATTTTTAATGTCAATTTAAATTCAAAAATATTGATGAATTTGTATCCTATACCCAATACGAATATCAATAAGGAATATCGTCATTGAATTAAATATATGTAAGAAGAAATATTTAGTCTTTCAATGGTGGTGGGGCATGATATATAACTTCTATGCATTGATAGGTCTCATGAGACAAAATAGTTGGCACCAACCCCTTTGTGTTTGTTTCCATACAGGACCAAATGAGTTTCTACCCGCAGACTCAAAACTTATTTAGGGTATAATGGTTCATGCGATGGATACATGATGTCCAATAAATAATAATTTTCTTTATTTAGTACCCAATTACTACTTTCTATGGTATTTTCACAATGATAAAAATCTATGGATACATTTTCATTTCCAGATTATTGATGGCGTGTGTTTTTTCAGATTATTTACCATGACATAATTTATATGCCTTATTTACTAATTTTGGTTATTATTGATTCATTTAACCCTTAATAATAACTTTAGATCACCCTTATTATTTTTCTTTTCCCCATGTTATGAAGAAAAAAACTTTTAATTTGCTTTCTAGGATGCAATTAATTTCATTTTGTTTAGTATCATGTTGTATTTTCTATATTTCCCAATGTGATAAGAGTATCAAGTATGTAAGTTGGTCTTAAAAAATTAAACAAATCAGTCATGAAAGATATTATTCCTTGTAATCATTCCAATGTAATATAATAATACACTGGATCTAGTTTTCATAGGTCGGGGCATTACAGTTGTATCATGTTAAGTTTAACAGCAACCTTGGAAACTAGATTTAAAAAACATAGTTTAGGGGACACAACCAGATGATAGAATTTGAGTATATTCATTGAATAACAAATTTTAATTTTCTAAATTAGATTTTATGTAGGTCTTCCTAGAAATACATACCTCTCTAGATAGATGTACCTAGGAGTAAAAACTCTAACAAAGTGTTTCTGACCTAACATGGAGTATCATAGTATATGAAAATAGGCCTTACTATGAACCTAGTTTAACACTCTTAGGGGATATTCTTAGGATAATTTAAATTTTCCTTATAGACCAGTACGAAGGGTTTAAAAGTAAATATGTCCCCAAAGAAATAATTTTTATGATTATGAGATTAACTATCCTTAAATTTTCCATTCATATTATGTGATTTTCTATTTTTAAATTATTAATTATGATTCATAACCTAATTTAGTTTATGTCATTGCTTAGTGGTGGAACCTAATATAATAAGGGGAATCAATACCTATAGAAAATGCAGGGATTTACCGACTGATCAAGTCAACATAGTTAGTGTTGGAGCTAAGAAGATCATAAACATATTAGGAAAACTTACTTAGGTTATGATGAATAACTATACTACACCAAAGGGTGTAATTTCGGTCCGGCCCTGCCATGCAAAGAGTCGTGCCGCTGACAACTATTCGGGCCGAGTCAGGCTGGCCTAAACAACCCCATGAGGCGGCCCGAGCCCGGCCCCAGGACGAACCAAACCATAGGGTTGGGCCGAGATTTTTCGAGTCGGGCCATGGTGGGATTTTATTATTTTTAAAATAATTCTCTTTTAAATTTTTTTTATTTAAACATTTTTTTAACATTTATCTAAAAAGCTTCTTTATATTTTTTTAAATACATGTTCTTTGTAAAAAACATTTATTTTATTTTTTATTAACATTTTACAGTGGGTGGATATTTTTTTTGTCTAAATAGATTTATATATTGTGGATATATATATATATATATAATATGAAAATTGTAAAAAAAATAATGATGGGTGCACAGTTGTCATGTGTGAGTTTAAAGCCATGTTATTTAAATGTTTTTCTAACATTTAATTTTTTAACTTATTTATAATTTTTTAAGCGTTTGTTAATATTTTTTATTTAAATTTTTTTATTTTAACCTTTTTTTAACATCTGTTTAAATCATTTTTTACATTTATTTTTAAATGAATAATTTAAAACATTTTTTATTTTTTTTAAACGCATGCTTTTTACAATTATTTTTTAAAACATTTATCTTTTTTCCATATTTTAATGTACAAAGTATTTTTAAGTGTTTGTGTTAAAAATTTTAATGTAAATATTTATTTTAAAAACATTTTTAAACATTTTTATTTAAACATTTATTTAAATGAATTTTTAACTCTTGCTTAAAACTTTTTTTTTACATTTATTTTTAGACATTTAATTTAAAACATTTTTTAATGCATATTTTTTACATGTATTTTTTTAAGCATTTAACATGTTTTATGTAAAAAACATTTTACAGTGGCTGGATATGTTAATTTTTTATAAATATATTTATACATGTATGTGAATGTATATATATTATTTACAAATTAAAAAAAATTGATGAGTTATTGGGGGGAGCGTAACAGTTTGTGGTAGGTTTAAAGTGTTGTTATTTAAATGTATTTATCAATTATTTAATACGTTTTTTACATTTTTTTAACTTATTTATGAAAAGTATTTTTAATATTTTTTTAATTTAAAACATTTTTTTAAATGTTTTTTAATTTTTTTGCAGGGCAGGCCCAACCAGGCCCTGTCTGGACTAAAATTACACCATTAGCAGGTGTGCATCAGTGGGTGAGTTAATTTTTTTCAAAATAGATTTATATATGTATATATAGCATATATAATATATGAAAGTTTTATCATATTTTTTAAAAAAATTAATGAGGTTGGATGTGTGCGATTATCATTTGGTGAGTAGTTAATTTTTTATTAATATATAATAAGTTATTATATATATAATATGATAAAATTGTAAAAAAATAATTAGGGGTTAGGGAGTGGGCTGGAGTGGGTGGGTTAATTTTTTTTCTAAATAAATTTATATATAATATATACAAGTTGCTACATATTTAAAAAAAGTAATGAGGTTAGGGGATGTTCATGAACATCATTTGATGAGTTTGTTATTTTTTTGTTAATATAAAATAACTTATTATATAAAATTAAATCATTGACACACACACACATATATATTTTTAATGGATTTTTAAAATCCACATTTAATTGATATATATTATTAATAGCTGTATACATAATATTAATGACTTTGTTTAGATATATATATTATCATATCATTGATATATATATATTAATAGTAGATTTGTTTTTATATATACATATATATAATATGCAAGTTTCATCATATTTAAAAAATATTAGTGAGGTTGGGGGTGTGCGCGAATATCATTGGGTGAGTGTGTTATTTTTTTATAAATATATATATTAAGTTATTATATATATAATGCTAAATGATTGATATATAAATATATATTATGATAAAATTATAAAAATAATAATTAGGGGTTGGGGGTGCGTCGAAGTGGGTGAGTTAATTTTTTTCCTAAATAGATTTATATATGTATATTATATATAATATATGCATGTTGCAACATACTTTAAAAAATTAATGAAGTTGAGGGACTTGCAAAAACATCATTAGGTGAGTGTGTTATTTTTTTTAATATACAACAAGTTAATATATATATATATATATAATATTAAATCATTGATATATATATATATATATATATTAATATCTTTGTTTATATATATATTATATAAAATCATATACATATACATACATATATATATATATATATTATTAATGGATTTTTAAAAACCACACTTAATTGATATATATTATTAATGGCTTTGTTTAAATATATACACTATTATATATATAATTATATATCATTATATATATATATTTATACACACATTATAATTATATATAATAATTATTATATGTATATATATATAATATTATTTTTTGTTAATATATAATGATATATGCACATATATATAGAAATATATAGACACACACACACACATAAATATATAGATACATATATAGATAAATATATATGTTTACCTATACATGTATATATACATGTATATATATATATAGGTATATATATATGTATTTATATATGTATATATACATATATTTACATATAGATATAGATACATACATATATATATATAGCTATATATATAGATATATAAGTTGCTGATTAGTTTACAGGCACAGCGCCTGGACCAGTTGGTCCTGGCGCAGACTTGGGAGCTCGGTGTAGGGGGATCGAGTCCCCCTACCCGCAGTTTCCCAGTTATATTTTTTACAGCAGGTAGGCTTCGCACGGGATAGGCTTCGCGTGGGCCAGCGGGCCGAGCTTTTTCAGGCCGGGCCTGCCTGGCCCACAGGCCTTATAAAAAAGGCCCAGGCCCGACCCGCTGAACCTACGGCCCGAGCCCGGCCTGGCCTGATGTGGGCTTTGTCGGGCCGAGCCGCTCGGGCTTTCGGGCCGAGCCTGTCGCGCTTTCGGGCCGCCGGTCCAAAATTACACCCCTAACTACACCTATTCTAGATTATTTCATGCATTAGAAGCCCCAGTATTTTATAGGGATACTAATCCAGTGTTATTTGAGTAGTGGATCAAGTCCCTTGAAAAGATATTGCATGCATTGGGATGCAATGAAAATGAAATGGTACTACTGGAAGTATATTGTCTGAAGGGAGATAGTGGCCAATTGTGGTCACTAATCCAAAAAACTAAGTTTGATTAAGAAATAGAGTACATAGATTTGAGAACTTTTAAAGAAACATTCATTGACAAATACTTCCCTCGTGAGTAATGAACTGAAATGAAGATAAAATTCCTCAGCATAAAGCAAAGGGAAGAAGAGAGTGTTTTGTAGTATAAGGATACCTTAACAAGACTATCCAGGTATGCTATAAGTTATGAACATTATTCAAAATACAATATTGATCATTTATTTTATGGTATTAATCCACATATCTGAAGGGAACTAGCTTCTCAACTATTTTCATCATATGATGTAATAGTATTTAGTGCCATCAAAACAAAGACTATCCATGTATTCCATATATTACGTACATTATTCAGAATACAAGATTGATCATTTATTTTAAGGTATTAATCCACATATCTGAAGGAAACAAGCTTCTCAAATATTTTCATTATATGATGTAATAGTATTTAGTGCCATCAAAACAAAGAAGGAATTTTCTAAATCAATTTTTTTATAGGAAATCATGATAAGAAGAGATATTTTGATAACTCTAGAAATGTTGAAGTTCCAATGATGAAGAGGGGATTGTTTTAATTCCCATTATCTGAAAACCATGGAATGAATTATCCTCGGAAATTCATGAAATTCATGAGAGTTTGTTATATGTGTGGATAAAAGGGTAATCGAGATAATTAATGCAAGGGGAAGAGAAAACTCAATTATGTTCTATAATAAAATTGTATGGATATTTTACACTATGTGAATGATTGTCCTATGAATCAAGGAAACATTCCTAAGAAAATTACAAGAGTGCAAGTACAAACTTATATGATCACAATAGCTGAGGTTGATGTTCTTAATGATGTGGTGGAAGGTAATTTAATATTTTCCTCGAACTTAGAAAATTATTTACTTAATTCTAGATCATCACATTCTTTTATATCTTCATAGTTTTCCATGAAAATTATACAATTTTTTTTTGATTTAATAAAGGAGTTTTCAATAAAAAACGAAAATTGAAGTATCATTTCAATAATGATGGTTCATTTAGTCCCTTTCATGACATATAAGAAGGCTTCTGTTTCAGAACTTATCTTTATACATATGATTAACATTGATATAATCCTTAGTATGAATTGGATTTCATACTATGATGAAATAATTTATTGCAAGAAGAAGGAAGTTACAATTTTATTAAAAGGTGTATAATATCTTATCTTTAGAGAAGAAACCTCGTCATTTAATTCTTATCTATATCAATCTTCAGTTGCTCTACTGAATGAAATTCTTATGGTGGAAGATCAAAAAAATATAGGGATGAGTAAATTAATATTTGAATTGAGGATGTACTAATTGTGAAAGAATATATTGATGTATTTCTAAATAATTTACTTAAACATCCTATAGAGTGGGATGTTGAGTTCTCTAATGATTTAACTCCTAGTGCATTACCTATAGCAAATACTACATATAGAATGGAAACTGTGGAATTAGTGGAACTGAAGAAAAAACTAAAGGAATTGAGTTATAAGGATTTATTTTCCCTTGTATTTCTCTATGGGGATCCCCTATTCTATATTTCATGAAAAAATATGGATCCATCAGGTTGTGTATTGACTATTGAGAAATCAATGCTATTATAATAAAGAGCACGCATCCTCTTCCTCGATTTAGTAATTTTATTGATCAACTTCATGGATATCACCATTTTTATGAATATTGGCATTCGATCTAGATATCATAAATTGAATATGAGTAAGGGAGATATTTTAAAGAAAACATTTCAAATTAGGTATATACATTACAAGTTTACAGAAATTACATTTGCACTAACTAATGTACCCTCTATTTTCATGGTTCTAATGAATATAATTTTGATGGAATATGTTGATGATTTTTTTTGTGGTATTCATTGATGATATCATAATATATTCTAAAAGCTATTATGGTCATGAGTAACACTTTCGGGTTGTTATAGAGAATCTTAGAAGAAAAGAGTTGTATGGTATGTTTAGAAAGTGTGAATTCTAGATTCAATTATTTTCTTTTCTGGGCCATATTATCACTTAGGATGGAATCTCTATTGATCCTATAAAGAAAAAGGAAATCCAAGAATATCCTACACCAAAAATCATTACCAAGGAACATATTTTTTTTTCCTTATCAGGTTACTATCAGTGTTTCATTCAAAAAATTTCCTGATTGGATAACTCACTAACTAAACTCACACGTAAAGGGGATAAATTTGAATGGACAAAAGAATGTATGGAATTTTTTTAAAAATTAAATAGAAGACTGGTCAATTCTCTAGTATTGACTCTTCCATTTAGAAATAATGGGTTTTTATATTCAATGATGCATCAAAAAATGGATTGGGTTGTATCCATATACAAATGGTTAAGTTATTGCTTATTAATCAAGGCAGTTAAATTCACATGAACATAATTATCCAACTCATAATCTTGAGTTTACAGCCAAAATCATTTCTTTGAAAATATGGAGAAACTATATCTATGGTGAATTTTATGAGATATATATATATAAATCACAAGAGTTTGATATACATTTTTAAATAGAAATAACTCAACGTAAGGAAAAAGAGTTATGCAGACAACTAGAGAAAATATTTGGAATTTCAAAAGGGTGATCATGTCTTTTTGAAAGTATCTCCATAGAATTGTGTATTAAGGTTTGGTAAAAAAGAAAACTGAGCCCTAGTTACATCAAAAAAAATTATATTCTGGAATGAATTAGATCTATCAATTTCTGTTTATCAATGCCACAAAACCTCTCAATATTTCATGATGGGTTCAACATGTCATTATTAAATACGTACATAATTGAACCACCACATGTAATCACCTATGAAGAAATACAATTGGAACCTAATTTGTATTATTGGTAAAAGCCTATTGATATTATTGATACAAGAGAGAAATTATTGAGAAATAGGACGAATCGACTAGGAAAATATTATTTGGTTTACCATAAAATGAAGGAAGTAATGTGGGAACTAGAGGATGTTATGAAGAAGAACCACACTCATCTGTTTAGAAGGTTATGTTCATAAAACATTTCAAGGATGAAATTTAGGTAAGAGAAAAGAATATATCACCCCAAGATTTTAAGGTATGTATCCTCTTAAATAATTTCAATTCATTTGATAGATTACATTTCACAAAATAAATTATGTTATAAATCATATTAAATCACATAGGGAACACAAAACAAACTCTATAAATGATGAATGAATGAAATAAAGGGTATTCCAATAAATTAAAGAACCTATACCGATGAAATATTAACTTGACCATAAGAATAGTATTATTAACCTTATGATTAGTAAACCAGCAAAATGAATTGTAACCCCACCAATGAAAATATAAATAAAATTTAGACATTTTATAAATGAAATTATGATATAATTATATCATAGTATAAGTTAATACATATTTTAAAAATTATTATTTAAGTGTTGGTATTTTTGTAAGTAATAAATATTTAATTACAATATTATAATCAATTAAAAAAATTAAAATAATATTTATTTACATAAAATATATTACAAATTTTATAGTTTTTTTTCTTATGATTTTATGATAATTTTATGATAGCTGAATTAAATTTTTCTAGTGTTATAAAATGAGTTATAAATTTAATAATGTGCATTTTTCGAGTAAATGATTATTTTAATTAAAAATTAAATTTCTCAAATTTATAAAATTATATTCAAAAAAGAGAGTTAATTTTTATATTCTACATGTCTAAATATTATTATGTTGAATTTTTGTTATTTTTATGAAATACATGAATTTTTTTAAATAGTAAAATACAGTAATTTACTATATATATACATTATAAGTTAAATACACTATTCATTGATTCATTCAAGATGTAAGAAACATTGGTTGGAACTAAAATTTACCAATTAATTTATTTTTTCACAATAATAATAATTATTTCCGGTTTTGAAACAAATAATAAAATAATGAATAAAATATTCACAAAACCCCCCACTCTTCCTCGATAAATACCACCATCACTAACCTTTCTCCTCACACCTTACAAGATTTGATCCTTGTAAAAATTATTCTTAATACTCATCCCTTGTCCCTCTACCACATCCATGAGATCTTGGTCTCATAAAAATAAAAAATCCAAGGTTCTTTAAGAAGGTTCTCAAATAGGATAATTCTAGAGGTAAGTCATCTTTCTTTTTCTTTTAATTTTCTATTCATTTTTTATCATCTCATAACCTTCTCTATCCAAATCAGTATGATAAATAAATTAAAATATATATAATATAATTATATCTTGTTAATGTAATGTGTTTCATCAAACTTATTTTTATCTCCCTCTTTTATTTTAAAAATGAAATAATCGTCTCTGAGGTTCCAATTTATAACCTTCATAGATGACAGATTTTCATTTATCAAATTCTACTTCATGGATGGTCGTCAAACATTTTTATGGTTGAACCATATTATAAAATATTTATTAAAACCTATGTAATATTCTAGAACAATTATATATACATCTTATTAATTAATTAATCAAAACTAGTGCGTGATAACCAAAACCCCCCCTAAATAAACTAATCAATTATCACTAACAATATTAACTAATGATTCATCGTCATAAAATATAACTAAATTATATATATATATATATATACATTTAAATTTTATTATATTCAATAGTAACATATAATTCCATTTCTGACAAATTAGACCCATTTTACTTGAACATAAATACTTATAAATAAGTGAACTGATTATGTAAACCAAGAAAGAGAGCACTCCTTAACGTTGAAATTGTATCTTTTAAATCATCAAAAATGGTGATAAAAGAACATAATAAAATTATACTGAATAAAATACATGTATTAAATGTTCTAAATTAATTAATTAATGGATTCAATCTGATTATCCAAGATATTAAGATCACGTGAAGAACATTTTCGGACATAAGGTAAGGTGTTTCCCATCTCACTTTTATCTATGTGAGATTTCCATTATTCACTAATTATTTATTTTATATTATGTATGTATACTAAAATTTGATATATAATATAATTAATATATTTATATTCATGGTATTAATTTATTCATTTGATTATTATTAATTTTTGGCAGTATGATTCGATTGATTAAAATTTGGTAAATGTATTTGTCTCAATTTTGTTTTCATTGAGGCTTACTAGGTATTGTGAACCGAATCATCTTTATAGGGTATATCTACTTCCCATTTCATATCATTTTTCATTTAAAATTATATTTCTATTAAATATCCATATTTTTTTATCATGGATATGATTCTTGTCTTAGCCATAAACAATTTTATATACAATTTTTATTTTGAATGTGATTTTAACTATGGTAATATTGATGAATATGTATCCTATAACCAATATAGATATTGATATGGAATATTTTACTTGAATTAAATCTATTTAGGAAAAATTATTTGGACCTTAAATGATGGGTAGGGCCCTCTATATCCCCTCGATGCATCGACATATCTCATGAGACAAAACATTTTTTTGAAAATCCCTTCATGTATGTTTATAATAGGATCATATGTGTTTCTACCCATAGCCATAAACAACATTGATCGTATACCAGTTTCTATTCTAGATACATGATTTCCACTAAATTATAATTGTCTTAATTTTTTACTCAATTATTACATTCCATGATATTTTCTCTATGAAAAAATATATGGAATGATTTTAATTACCAGATTGTTGATGGAGTAATTTTTTAAAATTATTTAACCTACAATAATTTTTGTTTCTTATTGTCTTTAATTTATTTATTATTGCTTCATGTAACCCTTAATTATAATTTTATCTCACCCTTATTATTTTTTCCATTCCCCATATTATGAGGAAGAAAACATTGAATAAGATTTCAAGGATACAATTAATTTCATTTCATCATGTATCATATTGTATTTTTAAGTCATTACCAATGTACTATGAGTATGATGTATGTAATACAGTCATACAAAAAATCTAAAATAATCAGTCCTTTGGGATATGATTCCTTGTAATCATGTAAATTTAATAATATAATTCACCGAATCAGGTTTTCTTGGTCCAGGGCGTTACACATATGTGTGCCAAAAGATTATGAACATTCATAATATTATAACCGATGAATTGATAGGGGTATTATAAACACTTCATCCTATCCTAACCAATTTAATATAGAGTATTTTCACAATCATTTTATCATATAATAACCCATTAAAGGAATAAAGTTTCATAAACATCATTGAATGAAAACATAAATTGTTCAGAGAAATATTATGAAATGTATAATTGTATAAAATCATTATTAAATCATAAAATGTATCAAATGATGTAATAATAGAGAGATACGGATTTTATAAAATCATTTGGAGTATATCATACTGAAAATAACCTATATTTAGAAATACCTTTTTTATGAAATTAAATATTTTCTGAATACATTTTTTTTGAAAACCACATTGAAAACTTATGAAGTAATATTTAAAAATCATTTAAAACTTTTCCTGATGAAAATATACTTTCTTATTTAAAAAAATTATATTTAAATAATAAATATTTGGAAAACATTTTTCATTGAATATAAAATTGAAAAAATACAAAGGATGCTTTGAAATCATTTAAATCATTTTATTTGGAAATCAACATTAAGAACATATAATGGATGGTTTGAAATTATTGAAACCCTTTTATTTTATAATATCCATTAAAAACATATAATATATTTTTTAAATCATTGAAATCCTTTTCATTTAAAATAAAATTTGAAATTATATGTAGGAAACTTTGAAATAATTGAAATCATGTTATTTAATTGTAACCATTGAAAACATATTATGAATATTTTGAAATCTATTTTAAAAATATTTTAAAAAATAAAACCTTTTTGAAATCCATTTTTCGGGACAATGATCTTAAAATATCATTTAAATTTTTTTTTTAAAAACATTGTTTTTTAATAAAAAATACTTCTAAATAAAGAAGGAAATAAAGTCATATTTTCTTAAAAACACGTTCTTTATTATCTTAACTATCAAAGAGTGGAAATATGGTACTAATACATTAAGATATTAGGAATAACAATATAAGACTAATGTTGATAATAATTATTGAGATATTTATCATAATAGTTCACCAATGGCAGTATAATAAAAAATAATCCTGATAATTATGAGATTGTAGCCATAAACTCATACCACTTCTATAACATTGAATCTTAATCCTAACGAGATAATTAAATTAAAATTAACGTAAAACATATTGTAAATAATTATATTCATGATAAAAAATTTAAAATTGTAGTATATACATATTGCAAAAGAATATAGGTTTATAATATACCATGTGTCTCAATGAAGGAAAATTGAGGTAGAATTACCTTACTGGTTTAGTACCTTTTGATCCTCAATCCCCATGAAATATAAGGAATTAAATCGATAAGTAAATGAATATAAATTTAATTATAATAATCATATAATACATTAATGGGAATTATATACACTTTAATGACCCGAACTATTATAAATAAAATCCCCCTTAAGATTTATTTAAATGAATTATTATATATTATGGATATAGAAAACACATGAAATTATTTTGTTTTATTATATTATATATAATTTATAATGTTTTTATTAATCATTACCATTTATAATAAAAAAGATGAACAATTATCAAAAGTTTATTATAAATATAGGGTTTTAACAAATCCAATTACACCGAAAAAAGAAGTGAGGGCCTCCACTCATAGGATCGAACCCTTTGAAACCCATTTATGAGAGCTTACAAGGGAGATAACATCAATGATCTTTCCCCTTGACCCATAACAAGATGATATACAACAACTTAATAATGAGAAAAAGATTATAGGATAATTTCATGCTCATCAAGATCAGGGCCCAAACCATATATGTTGAACCACCTAATGAAAATATCATAGTCGTACAACTTACTCTTAAGAATTGTTTTTTCTCTATTAATTCGATATGTATCAATACCATAATAATATGAATATTTATATTTTATTTTCAATAGAATATTTTTCATATTGTTACCTCATAAATAATTTCGATTTTTATATAATAAAACAAAATTCATATTTAGGGGTAATATTCTAATTCAATTAAAGAATTTATTTTCATGAATTAATTTATTTTATAAATAAATAATATTTTCATAAAATTTTATTATTAACCAATTTTTATCAAATATAAATGACCATATAATTTTTATGAATTTAAATTTAATTTATAAAAGGGTTGGAAAATTGTTATTGTCAAAAAAAACAAGACATTTCTTAATACATACTGATTCTTATTTTAAAAGTTACTATAAAATAATTAATAAAATGAATATTATTTATGAAATCATAATGTAAAAATTATCCAATAGGTAATTTTTCATAATTTCAAAAGAGAGACAAATTTTCAGGTAAAAATTAAATACTTTATAAATATATAGTGCCAATTATGACATAATAATGACCAAAAAGGTATATAATAAATTATATATAGGGTAACCATGACCAAATATTGTTTTTACTTTAAAATAATTTTATTTTTTGTTTATTTGATTAATTTTATAATGTCTATTTGAATCCTCCAAGACAATTAATATATTTTATGTTTTTAAAATCATTTCTCTAAGAGTATGACTCACTTACTCATTATGAAAGATATAATTTTATTATTTTCATAAATTTTCAATATAAAATAATTCAAAACACTCCTATTTTGAAGAAACCATGGTAATATATGTGGTTTTGGTTATTTTATTATATAGAGTCCAAAACCTTTGTTTCAAAAAAGATAAAGAGAGCCTCACTCATTTCCTATATGAACACACCAAATATCACACTTATCTTCACTCAAAATACATGGATAACATCCTTTCTCTACCATCCCCTCTCTAGAGTACTATAATTGTTACCCCATGCTCTCAAGAAGCTCCTCATAATAATTTTATGTCACACTCTAATGGTAAGGGATCTCCATCTCTTCTTTTTATTGATGCACCTTTTTTGTGTTATGATACTTTGATTACATTTGTTTATGTTTTTGGTATTTTTTTCTACCCCTATACACTTCCAATATTATCTAAATGGGTTGATTTTCTCCTTTAAATCTCATTAATCTCTCCCATGTACCTTTATGTACACATGCTACCATACCGAAATTTAGTAAGGGATCTTTTTCTTCTCCTCTTTATTCAAGTTTCTTCCTTATATTATTACTTATATTTCCAATTACCAATATTGGGATATATTTTTTCATGTCCCTATTACTGTCAATTTGTGTAAAATGGCGATATTAACCTTTACCTCTCATCAAACTATTTTATTTATCGTTATGTGATGCTGTTATGCTGCAAAAAAATTCACTTTAATTTTCCATACAAAAACAATAACGTAACCATTTTATATAATGGGTCCTCAAATTTATACAATTTTAATTATTTTATTGGTTACTTACACATATTTATTATATTATCCTCTATTATTGAATAAAATTTAATAACAAAATTTTCCATGTTTTATTATCTATATGGAACACTTAATAATGTGAATGAAATAAAAGTGACGTGTGCACCAAAAATTATATAGTGATCCAATGTATTGGGAAATGTTTAGTATTATAATACATAATATTTTTATAGGGAGTGTGATTTATTCTTTTAGGAGAATTCCACAATTATTTCTTGGAAGTTATCCTTGAACTATGGTTTTGATGTCTTGTTTTATGTTGTTTCCATATTTCCAATGTTTCCAAATTTCCCATTTTGTTGTATTTCCCATGTTGCCTTTATTTATTCATGATATATCATCACTCATTATTCATGTTTGTGATTATTTCCCCTTTTATGAACTATTTATATGCATATTTTCTTACATTTATTATTTTATTCATGTTATTCCATGTGTATTCCCTTATTGGGCTCTATAAATCACCCATATCTTATGTATGTCCCTGGGTTATCCCATGAATTTTTAAGTGTGATCATGTTAAGGAAGTTTGGAATAATGATTTTGTCTTTCCATTTTTAACATGTTTTTTAATGTACCTAACACCCAAATACACTATTCATATTGATCTTTCACTTCTTAATATGTGTAATCATAAATAATAAATCATGAATTAATGTGTAATAAAGAGAAGTGTTTTCATAGTTGGTATTCAAGGAAATGTTTAGTTATTTTTGTGATTATAATTAGAAAATTATAGTGAAAGCCTTAGGAATAAGACCCAGTAGAAAAACCCTAAATTTTGGTAAGTATATATTCTATGGTTTATCAATAAAATAAATCCCTATCTGGATACTATAAGTGGATATGGATATGGAACATATGTATATAGGGGTAAGAAAAAAACATTGTGTTGATCTAGAATCAATCAAGAACTGGTGTATGAAAATAGATCTTATTGCACACCTGGTTTGACACTCCCTAGAAATATGATTTTGTAAAATCAAAATCTCATTACAAACCATTATTAAGGGTACAAAGAAAAATAACCATAAGAATATATGTTAGGAAATAGATCATGGATAACAAAGATTGAATCCTAGATATTAATAAGTTAAGGAAATACATTTATGTTATAAGTCATCAATTTAATGTCATTGTATTTCCATTTTTGTGTTTAATAGTTTAAAAATAATCATCCCTAATTTTCCATTTATTCTAGCCAATGTTCATAAATATGAGTAATTGGGTAAACAATAATTATGACCGGTAATGTGATAACTGCTCCAATGAGATCCCCAAACTAATGGGAGCAGAATTTGAAAACATTGTGGTGATACACTCTAAGATAACTATGCTTCTAAATAGAATTATAGATTATCAAAAGCTCTGAAATCCCCCCTAAGAATGAACAAGCTTAAAATAAGATATTTATGTGATAATGGTACCTAACATTCATTGATCATGCGATCTATTAATCATGGAATAATTGATCAAATCCATTGAGAAGATCTGTGCCATCTTCAATTTTCAGAAGAAGTGATGATTTCACTGGTTTTTTATCGTATGGAGGGATAATATGATCTATGGTGGACATTGATCAATAATATGAAGCATTATGAAGATATTTAACCAATGGGTGGAAGGAATTCCAAAAAAAATTGATAAATATTTTCCCTTAACTTCCCAACATAAAATGGAAATGGATTTCCTTCCTCCCAATAAGAAAGATGATGAATCTATCAAGGCATAAAAGGAAAAAATCACAACACTTTCATGATACACCACCGATATTTTTTTTACCCTCAAATGAAAGGTTTACTGCCTCTTTTTTGGGATAAAACCTAGTTTACAAAAGGATCTAGAAATCTGAGACTTTGATAACTATGATGAAATTGTGTGTTGTTACCTCATTATCAAAATGGAGATCAGGGATTCTTAAGGGTATCATGATGATAAGAATAAGAAATTGTATTAATTATTTTGGTATAATGGAGAAATATAATGGTAATATGAAATTTAAACATCCCACTTGTCAAGGTAGTGGAAATAATCACCCTGAAAAGTTTATATGGAGAGAGGAAATTCTTTAGGGGTGGGAAGGAAGGGAACCTAACTAGAAATTACTGAGAGGAGAAACCCACAAATGTGATGGAGGAAATAAATATTATGGTCAACACATAGTCCATTTTTTATTTCTTCATCTGCGAAGAGCAAGGTTACTTTGTAATCTAATGTGTGGAGCTATGGTTTTTTAGACAACCAACAACCTCCAAGGAAGCAAGGGAGATATTTTTCCCTCACAAACACTGAGGTGGATCCTGAAAATGAAGTGGTGATATGTATTCTAGTTAATCATTAAATAATAGATAACTTATTTTTTTTATTATAGTTCAAATAATTCCTTATTATCATGAAATTTTAGTAGAAATATTCAAACACCACCACAAATCATGGAAGTATAGCTATCAGTGAAAATGTAAAATTTGAAAATTATTGCATCCCAAGTATATAAATCCCCCTATCAATATTTATTGGTTTATCATACCATATAACCTTGTGATACTCCCTTTGGTGGAATTTTATGCAATTCTTGGTATGAATTGGCTTTCTTTACATAGAGATAACATAAATTTCCATGAGAATAAAATCACTCTCCATATTGCGATTTATCCACTAATTATGTAAATATGAAAGGAGATGGAGGAATATTCATTAGCACCAAAATATGAAGAATGGATATTATTTCCCTATGATAAATAATATCTAACTCAAATTATTGATTTTAAGGAAAGGAACATCCTTGAATATGTCCCAATTATGAGGGAATATGCCAGAGTGTTTCCCAAAGAATTTCTCAGTTTTCCTCCAAGCTAAGAGGTTGAGTTTTCAATTGGTCTTATACTTAGGAAATTAACATTATACAAGAATCCATATAGAATGGATGTTGGGTAAATTAAGGAGCCATAGAAATAACTACATGATAATCATGATAAAGGGTTCATACACCCAAGTGATTAACCATAGGGCGTACTACTCCTCTTCATAAATAAGAAGGATGGTCTATTTTTCCTTCATATTGATTACCATGAGCTCAAGAAGATCATGATGAAGAAGAAGTATCCTATACCACATATTGATGACTTGTTAAATCTACTATGTGGATAAAAATATTAATCCATGCTGGATTTGTGGTTGGGATATTACTAAGTTATGGTGAAAGAGAAGTATATTCCCAAGACCAGTTTTTGTAAAATGTACCAACACTATGAGTTCATAGTAATACCTTTCATTCTCACTGATACTCAAAAAATAAACATGTACTTAATTAATAGAGTCTTTAGAGATTACCATAAAAAAATTTGGTTGTATTGATATATTATATTCTAATATTCTCTAAAATAAAGGATGATAATGAGGAGAATCATAGGGTTGTGCGAAAAACCTTATTAAAGGAGAAGAATTATGCCATATACAACAAATGGTATTTTTGGTTGAAATAAGTATCATTCTTGTGGAATATCATCACAAAAAATGGATATTTGTGGAATATTCAAAGATAGAATCAACTTAAGGATGGATGAGGCAAACATCGGTGACAGATATCCATTCCTTTCATGGTATTTCTGGGTACTATCATCAATTTTTGAGAAATTTATCAAAAATTTCAAACCCTCTAACCAAGATAACTCAGATAGGATTCAGGTTTTCCTAGATTGGAAAATGTGAAGAGAGAATCTAGGATTTTAAAATGAGTCTTATCACTGCACTTGTACATACACCACCTATAAGTGGAGAACCATTCATCATATTTAGTTATCCTTTGAAGATGGTATTTGGCTATGTGTTAATACATAATGACAAATTGATAGCTTCTACTTTAAGGAAGTTTAATGTGTATGAACAGAAATACCCAACACATGATTTTGAGTTGGCTGTAATGGTCTTCTTATTGAAAATATGGTTGAAATATCTCTTTGGGGTGAAGTGTGAAATATATAAGGTTCACAAAATCCTCATGTATATATTCACACAAAAGGAAATGAATATGAACCAATGAAGATGGTTAGAGATGATCAAGGACTATGAATTCTCAATTCACTACCATCATGGGAAAGAGAATAAAGTGACAGATTCTCTAAGTATAAAGGATATAACAATCCTATCATTGATGTGAAATTAGGGGGATATGATCCACATATATTCTAAAATGATGTACATGATAATAATAAAGGGTGGAACATCATAAATCCATTCTCAACTGATTGCTTAAACATCCCTTTGGGAGAAGATAAATCATGCTCAAAGAGATTATGTGGGAATTCATAAGAAATTGAAATATATCATAAAATGGAAATCCTCATGGTTTAATGTTAATGAAGAATGTGTTGTGAAATTTGGGTCTTGACTATGTGTACCATCAACTCTTGAGTTAAAGGAGTTGTTGGATGATGTATATAGTTCGACTTTCTCTATCCATCCAAGAAGTAGAAAGATGTATCGAGATATATGAGAACACAACATGGGGTATAATATGAAGAAGGGGGTCATTTAATATACATAAAGATGTCTTGTATGTAAATAAGTGAAGGAAAAAAGGAAAAATTCTAGCGGGATGATGCAACTATTACCCAAACCAACATGGAAATTAAAAAACTCAATATGGAATTTCTCACTGGTCTTCTAAATATGTTACGGGTAAATAATAATATTTTGATTTTTGTGGGACATCTTACAAATAATACACTCATAATTGTGATATTGAAGGACTTATCAATTAATCAACAAGCATGTATATACATTAGAGTCGTGTTGATGATATATGGAATGCCACAATTGCTTATATCTGATTGAGATCCCAGATTTACCTATATGTTTTGGAAGAGTCTCCAACAAATATATAAATACATATTTGATTGTTATAATGTCTTATAACCCTCAATCTTATGGACAATCAGAGTAGACTATCCAGAAACTTGAGGAAATATCAAGAGAATGCTCAATTGACTCCAAAGGAGGATGGGATAAACAACTTCCTCTGGTAGAGTTATCATACAATAATAGTTTCTACTAAAGCATCAAAATATCTCCCAACAATGAGTTTTATGGGAATAGTTGTATAAAACATGTATGTTGAGATGAAGTTGGGGAATGAAAACTGTTACATCCTAAAATGGTCGAGGGAATAGTGGAAAAGGTTAAGACCATTCATCAACACATCAAGGATGATTAGTGTTGAAAAATAAGCTATGATGAAAATCATTAATGAGACATAAATTTTAATTATGGGGACTTGGAATTTCTCTTTATATCTCAATGGAATAAATTCATGAGATTTAAGAAGAAGGGAAATCCTAGTCCAAGATATATTGGCCCCTTTGAGATCCTTGATGGCATCAGAAAAGTGTCATGTCTACTAGAACACCCACCTAATCTATCTCAAAGACAAGATGTATTCTATGTATCCCTATTTAGGAATTATATATCATACCCCTCACATGTACTTAATCTTGATGTGGTACCATTGGGGAATGATCTTTTCTATGAGGAGGGTCTGGTGAAGATATTAAATTATAGAGACAATGTTCTATGGAATAAGAAAATTCACATTGTGAAAGTATTGTGGATAAACAAAAAAATTGAATAAGCCATGTGGGAACTAGAGTATATGATGAAATATAATTACCCTCATTTTTAAGTGTACGAAATTAAAATTTTGAGGGTAAAATTTCTAAAGGAGGGAAGAATGTAAGGACATGAAGTGTTATAAAAAAAATCCCCTTCTAGTTTAATTAAATAAATTTTATATATTATGGACATAGGAAAAAATCCACTTATTCAATTTTATTATATACTATCAGATTTAAAAATAAGGTTAAGAATCATTACCATTGATAATATATTAATTGAACAGTCATCAAATGATTTGCATAAATATATAGTTTTAACAAATCCAATTGACAAAGACAAAGGAAGTGATGACCTCAACTAATATGATCATACCCAATGAAGCTCATTTATCATAGATTATAAGGAAAATATAATCACTAGGATTTTCATTTTACCAATACCAAGATGATATCCAACAACATAATCATGTGCAAAACAGTTTACAAGAGAACTTAATACTCATCAAGATAAAGGATCAAACCATTAATGTCGAACCACCACATTAAACTATCACCGCCACACACTATAATCATATGAAATTTTCTATTTTATTAAAGAGATATGTACCAAGACTAAATTAAAATGAATATTAATATTATATTTTAAATATAATAATCTTTATATCATTAATTTATAAATGATTTTGATTTCTGTAAAATAAAACATTAATTGGAATTTTAGGTAATATTCAAATTAAATTAAGGAATTTATTTTCCTAAATTAATTTATTTTAAAAAGAGATAATTTTTTTAAAAATTATTATTTTTAAATGATTTTTATCTAATATAAATTATTATATAATTTTTATGAAGTAAAATGCAATTTTTACAAGGTTTTGAAAACTATTATTGTTAAAAAAACACAGTACTTCTCAATAAATGTTTATTATTATATTAAAACTAAATATATATATATATAATTATTTTGATAATATTAATATTTTTTTTGGAATTATGACAACTAAATTATTGAATGGTTAATTTCTTGTAATTTTCTTGATACAACAGAATTTTTGGGTAAATATTAAATATTGTATAAATATAAAGTGTTTATTATGAAATCATAATGACCTAAAAGTGTGGTAATAAATACTATAAATGGTAAACATGACCAAAAATATGTTTTATATTGAAAATAATGTGATTTTATATTTATTTTATTTATTTTATAATTAATTTTTGAATCCTCCAAAACCATTTATATATTTTAATGTTTTAAAATTATTTCTTTAGGAGTATGACTGACTTAAACACAAAAAAGTGTATTCTTTTTTTATGTTCGACCCGTTTCGTTATAAAATAATTAAAACCACCAAATTTTTTTAGAAAACATGGGAAAAATAAATGGGTAGGTTTGTATTTTTGGTTATTTTATTATATAGAGTCCAAAACTTGTGTTTGAGAATTAATAAAGAATTCCCCACTTATTTTTTATATAATCCCATGGAATCTCTCACTTCTTTACACTAAAAATCCCTTTTTCACATCCTTACTCTAGACTCCCCTCCCTAGAGTCCTCCCAAGGTTCCCCAAAGCTCTCAACCAGATTATACCAAGCTTTTGAGGTCACATACTCAAGGTAAGGGATCTCCGTTTCTTATTTTCTTTCAAGAACCCCTTTTGTGTTATGCCTATTAATATTCATTTATTAATGTTTGGGGTATGTTTTTATGCATAATAAATAATTAGCATTTAATTTAAATGCGTTTATAGACTCCTTTAACAAGAATTAATCTCACCCATGATGCTTTATGTTAACCTATTACCATGCCTAAATTTATTAAGGGATCTTCTCCTTATCATATTTATTCATGTTTCTTCGTTGTCTCTTTCATTCTATTACAAATTCATCATGTTGGGATATGTTTTTCCATGTCATTGTCATAGTAAATTTTATTTAAAAATTATGAGAGACCCATTTATATCTAATAAACACATTTTATTAATCTTCAAGTGACACCATTATACTACCAAAATTTCACAGTGATTTTCCATGGTAAATTTTTTTTAGTTAATACCAGACCTATTTCTTATCAAGTGTTTTCACCTCTATAAACATATAAGTATTTTATTTTTGAATTGCGTGTAAGTATTACACACTTATTAATCATGTAATAAAATTTAATGAAAAATGATTCCATGATTTATGATCTATGTGGTACACTTAATCATGAGAATGAAATTAAAGTGGTGGGTGAGCCTAGAATTATATAGAGCTCCAATTCATTGGTTAATATTTAGTCTCTTGAGAGGTCTGTTTGGTGAGAGAGTTAACATGATTCTTTTATGGGCCTTTTTTCATCATTATTTCTTGGTATTTATCCATGACCTATGTTTTTGATGTAGTTTTTTATGTAGTTTCCACATTTCTCATGTTTCCTTTATGTTATGATTCTATATCATACCTCATTATTCATTTTTATAATTATCACTCCTTTTATTCCCCATTGATATTTATATTGTCTAAAATCTATTATTTTATTCAATTTACTCCATTTTTATTCCCTTATTGGGCTTTAAAGCTCACCCCTTTCTTATGTATTTCCATTGTTTATACCATAAATTTTTAAGTGTGAGAATGTTATGTATGTTTTCAATAAAGATATCTTTTCCCCATCATAAATTGTTATTTAATGTAACTAATTCCAAAATAATGTAGGATTCACTATAATCTTTGTTTTATTATGTGTGATATTATTTGGTAAATCATTAATTAATTTCTAATAAAGATAAGGGTTTTCATATACACCAAACAAAAGAAGTGAGTGGTGATTAAGGAATAAGTCTTTCAGAAATGAATGTAAGACTATAAATCCCATTAATACTTGAGTAACTTTTGAATCATGATACCCATGATATAATTAAAATAATTTAATCATTTAATATCATTAAATAAATTATATTAATTATATAATATTTCATAAGTAAACATATATACTACATAAAAGAAATTAGTGGTGAATATGGGATGTATCTCATGAATATAAAAATTGATATGAAATTCCCTCAACATAAGTCTTGAATTTATTTGTACACGTTCAGACCTCATGTATAATATATATATATATAATTTTATTATAAATATAACACATTAAAATATTATTATATATCATAACATATTTATTTTATTATGACTATATATTACCTTTTTATTACCAATTTCCTGTTTAAGTCACGTTTCGAGTAATAACTATTTTTTTCATATATGTTTTGACTTTTTATCATTGATAATAATACATAGAAAGGGATTTAAATTGTTCTATAATATAATTATTGATATTAATATCAGTTATATTAATTATTTAATTATTTATAAATGTCTATGAAATATATAAATGCGAAATTAAATATATCATTCACGGATATGGTAGGTAGTACATACAAATGAAAACAGTTTCGATTTTCTTGTCGTATTTGTAAAGAAAAAAAAGTAAATGATATATATATATATAATCTTTAAAGTAGAATTATTATATCAGATTAATCACATATTCTTATTAAACCCATATTTAATACATTACTTGTAAAGAGTGAATGAATCACATCACTTTGAGGAGGAGGTAGTCCATAAGTCAACAAAAAATGTTATCATATTCTCATTAAAAGGAAAGAATGAAGGAATAAGATTTATAACAATTCCAGAATAATAAATAAATCATTTATATCAGATATATATTATAAAAAAATTAGGATCTTAATTATTCCCAACCTTGATATGTGGTAATGGAAGACTGAGCGACATCGGTTCATTAGGTTGTAGTCCGTTGTACAGAAGAATGATGATTAAGAATTTCATTTGATGTAAGTGTGTGATGGTTTAGGTTGTGGCATTAACATGAAAAAAATAAGAATATTTTTTATATTTATGCAATATATAATCTTGGAATAAGAATACATTAAGTGGTAGACAATGAAATAAAACAAAATTTCTCATTCAAGAAGGTTTACTTTTTTCAAGTAACTCCTTTTAGTTTTCCACAAAGGAGTGAATATGTCTGAATTAATCCCAATGTGAGGTTTATATGATGATAGTAGGGATATTTTAAGATTATATAGGATTGTTTTGGATGATCCAAATTTATTCTAGAGGTGTGAAGATTCAGGATATGTTGAGGCCATTTATTAGTGGGGGAAATATCACACTTGGATGTTTTGAAAATAACTATTTTATCCCCACATTTTATCCTACAAATATGATTCCATTACACACAAAATTATATCCATAAAGGTTTAAGGCAGAAATATTTACAAAAAATCTATTTTGGAAAAGTTTTGGTTCATTTTTACACCTTATATTCTATGTTTAGTCATTAAGTAATATCGAGTTTACCTTAATCAGTTTAATTGTTTTAAATTCTTTTCAATAATATTTTTGGGATAAAATTAATTTCAAATTTTTAGACATTATAAATTATGATTATTCAAAAATAAATAATCCAATTTTATAAATTTAAATCACATAAGTGGAATAAATTAATTTAAAATTAATCCTACAGAAAGGATGAGAAACTGGGTTTTTAATGTAAAAATATTTAAACATTTGAAATGTTTTTATATCCACTTTTAATAAGAATTTGACTAAAATTATATTAATTTTATTAATATATGTATAATATAATTAAATATACATTATAACTAAATAAAAATATAATTTATCTATACAAATAAATTAAGAGAAATCACAGTTTTCAATTAAAATTCAGTACTTTTCACTATTCATCAAAAAATGAATCTTCTCAGAAAAATACAAAAAATTAAATCAAAGTAAATTAAGATAATTATATTTCAAATTTGAGTTTTATTTTTTAAAATAAAAAATATAAAAGTTTCAAAAAAAATTTAAAACAATTCTTCCATTAAAAGGCGGCAAAATTATATTTTTGAAAAATATAGATTTTTATGCATAGAATTGGATTTGTTCTTATTCTATGCCTATAAAACTTATTTGAAAAATATAAAATAATTTTTGTTTAATTTATAATATATTAATTTAGTTGATATATCTCACTAATATAAATTAATTTAAAATATCAGGATAAAATTCCATTATGGGCAGAAAATTGTATTTTTAACACATCCTTTATGTTAAATTAGTTTTTATTTTCATTTATAATTAATTTATAACAAAAGAATACATTTTATAAACATGTTTAAATCATATTTTAGTTAATATTATTCATATATTCCATTCTAATGGATATGTGATAACTTTAAGAATATTTTAATAATATTATTAATAGTATATTGTACTTCCATAAAACTCGATCTTGCATGAATTAAAATTTATAAAAGGAATTTAGTATTGTTTGAGAAAAAAGACAAACATAGTTTTTCTTGTACCACATGTCAATATAATTATTTCATATAGTGATTCCATAACTTTTATTTGTGCATAATGAAATCATAAATTGGTGTAGTGTGCAATGAAATCCAACAAATAAGTTTAATTTAATCTAAAAAATAATTCATAAAAACTCGACGAGTTACATTCTACCCAATAAAATTAATTTAATCCTATAAATTCATATAGTTGTAAATGTTTTAATAATTTAATGTTCCTTTTATATTAACCCAAATCATAAACATGAATTCTAAAACATCCATTAAAAATGGAATGTTGGAAACATAGTGGCTACACAAAGTAACTCGTTACTAGGTTTCCACACCGGAGAATATAGTTGGAATGTTAAAACATGGAAATATGAGAGAAATATATATATATCATGTTCTTATGGATAATGATAGATAATATGGTTAGTAGAATGATAATGATCACAAATCAATAATCCAAAGAGTCTTGAAAAAGGTCATTGATATCATCATAAATGATGATAATAGGATGGAAATTTATTTCTTGTCCCTTTTCTTATAGTTGAATAATTTTAATGAAAATTTATAATTGATTTCATGGAATTTAATAAGAATAATCTCACTGTTTGTTTGTGTCTTGATAAATTTAAAATTCATATCTTACACCAATAAATGAAGTTGAATTTTTATCCCTGAAGCACTAATGGTTCATAAAACCCATTGATAGGCAGATAAGTCATTTAGTATATCTTTAGGTATCGTATAAAACAAAAAAATGTTATCTCATTATATTCAATATGAATAATATTCATATGGTAAAGTAATATGTTAATCTCTAAAACCTCATCCAAATTTATAATCAAACAATTCCATAAATGGATATCTATATAAACCTTAAAAAAGATGAAACTCCACAACTCTAGAAATAAGGTCACTAAATTTATCAAAATCAGATTAACATTGATCCATCATATGTCGTAATGTAGCTCTTGGTTGTCACATACCAAAAACATGGATACCTTCATCATTTATTCTCATTAAACATGGTAATAACCAAAATTTCCATAAACTCATATTGAAATCATACATTATTCTTCATTCCATTCAAAGAACATAGATTACGGGATATATTTCTTAAATACAAAAATCACATAAGCTTCATAAATGATAACATAAAACACTTTTACAATAAATAATTTATCATTTATAAGGTTATCAATACTATCCAATTTACTTTATCCATATCAATCATATCATTATCCAAGAAAAACATCATTTTTTCAACATTCATAATACCTTAAGTGTTACCTTCTTGTCAATGAAAAAATCCCATATCCATTAAATCACCTTTCTAGGTCATCAGGACCATCCAATATTTTTTTAATCCTTAATGAACATATATATCAGGATTCATATAACATAATTCTTAAATTCAATTTCATATACACTTCAATCACCCTAATTCTTTCTCAAACCATTAAATATGACTCATCATCTTATTCCTTAATACCCCTTTCCTAAAATATGGAATTAAAATCATCTATTATCATACATCAAACACAATTTAATCATGATTATAAACCACACTATAATAACAGAACATACATTTCATATGTATCACATGGTATCTACATCATTAGTATTAAGACCATCACTCTTACAAACATTCTAATTTCTTTCCTGATATTTCCCTTTAAGACATTGATTTTCATAATTCACATACATTCCACATTTAAATAATTCTACAGTCAATGGTACCTTATAGAGGCCATTATTATCATTCTATTAATTATATAAACTTTTCATTTTCCCTTTATAGTTACTTGCTTTGTGTTCTTCTTTTACAGTTTCAAAATGTCATCTTGTTCCTCTATGACAACGAATTGTAGTATATATACATGGATGAAATTTTCTAGAAACTACTTTCTCAATATTTTACCAAAATTCGAAGACATTTTCATAAACCATTAAAAATACTTAGGCCTTTACATAGATACATCTCTAAAAATTTCTATATAAATATACCTAAGGATATCACTAAAGTTTTCTCATCCTAGTTTCCAAAGGTTGACTAAACCTTTACTTGGATACCAACTATATTGTCCTAATATTAACATACATCGATGTCACTTAATATTAGATGAATATTCAGCACATTACAAAAGTACATGTCGTAGTACCATAAATCTTTAGTGTATTTGGAAACATAGAACACATTCATCTAATTTTGTGGAAGATCTTAAACATCACTATTAATGATTTTCCCCTTTAGTACTCCTACTTAAAACCTTTCTTCCCAGGGAAAGTAAACATAATAATGAATGAGATCATATGTTAAGTAAGGGTAAAAATAAAGGATATACTTATGAATAACATGGTTATAAGGGTATGAGAACCTGATCCTAACATTTGAAGATCATACCCTACATATCAAATGTCATAATCAAAAGTAATAAAAAAATATTTTCAGTACATAAGATAGGAATCATAAGGAAATAAAAAACATGAGTCTTGAGAGAATATCTTTGGAATAAGGAATAGTCTTGAGGCATACACATAATATTATAACATTGTGACCATATATAAATACAAATAGGTTCACTCATTATTTAATGGAAATTAAATCAATCCCTCACATAAACTTATGGACATACAACCCGATCAACGCATTTAGTTATGAATATGAAATATAGGTCCATACATAACATTTTGAATATGTAATTAATTTAAAACATAAAATTGTGAACATGTAATTAGGTTTCCCCATAAAATTGTGAACATGTAATATGTTTCTTGAATAACATTGTCAACATGTAATATAGTTCACAGATAACATTGTGAACTTGTAATCTGGTTCATGCATAACATTGTGAACATATAATAAGGTTCACTCATTACATTATGAACATGTAACCATGTTCATGAATAAAATTGTGAACTTGTAATGAGGTTCATTCATAACATTTTTAACATTAAATCAGGTCCACACATTTTGAATATTTAATCAGGTTCACATATAACTTATACACTCATGAGTTATCCATAGTTACCAAATTCATTGGAGGGAGATATAGGTCCCACTGATGAAATAATTAAATAAAAATTATGTGTTCCAAAAGATAATAAACATTCATCATATCATAACACATGAAATGAAATGGGTATTATAAACACTTCATCAAATCATAACATTTGGAAAATAGATAGGTTTCAAAATCATTTCATCATTGAATAAACTGTGCAAGTATGCAGGTTTCGTAAACATCATTCCATCACAACAGAAAAAATTTAGAGAAAGAATGATAATGGTATCCTTATATCATATCTAAGGAAAGAATAAAATATATAAATGGATTTCATCTTATATAGAGAAATATTTTGAAATATCACTTTGAGTTTTTCATATGGAAAATATCCTTGTTTGAAAATCAGTACTTTTAAGACATAAAAAATTTTCAAAAATAATTTCATTTAAAACAACATTGAAAAGTTATGAAGTAATATTAAAAAATATTTTAAAAACATTTCTTCCAAAAAATATCTATTCCACAATGAAAAAAAATCTCATTAAATATTAAAAAGTTTGTAAAGAGTTTTCTTTGAATATAACATTGAAAATATTTAAAGGAAGCTTTAAAATCATTGAAATACATTTAATTGAAAATAAAATTTGAAAAAAATAAAAAGAAAGAGTTGAAATTATTGAAATAATTTTATTTAAAAATAAATTTTCAAATCATATAAAACAATATTTTAAATCATTGAAATATTTTTCTTTGAAAATAACAATTAATAACATATAAATGAATATTTGAAATCATAGAAATCCTTTGATGGAAAATAAACTTTAAGGACATATAAAGGAATTTTCTAAATCCATTTTAAACAATATTTTAAAATATAACATTTTTAAAGTTAATTTTAATTGAAAAATTGATTAATATATAATTTAAAAACATTTTTGAAAACATGGGTTTTTAATAAAACTAATTGTCAACCCAAGAAATAAATAATGTCAAATATTCCTAAACAATTGAATTGTATTAAGTAAAAAAAATGTAAATATTTTACCAATATATAAATATATCATTAGTAACCATTATAGAATAAAATTCGAGGTAATTATTAAGATATGGGGTAAATTATTTCCTCAATGGATGCAAAATTGTAAACAATCTCAATAATGATGATATTGTTGCAATAAACTCTTACCACTTCAATAAATTTTAAACATAATCTCAATGAGAGAATTACATTAAAATAAACTTAAAATATGATGAAAATGATTATATTCTTGATATAAAATTTTAAAGTGTGTTGTATATACATTGTATAATAATATAGATGCATAACATAACATGTGTCTCAAAGAAGGAGAATTCAGACAAAATTACCTTACCAATTTAGTAACTTTTGAAACATAAACACCATGAAATAGAGGTCATAAAATGGATAATTATATACCCATAAATATAAGTATTTTAATGATACAATAAATTCATGGCTAGTACATACATGACATAAAACAAATTAATGATGAAAAAGGAATAAGTATTGCAGAAATAAAAGTGAGACTATAAATCCGCTTACTACTTGAGAAACTTTTAAATCAGGATCCCAATTAAATAATAATATAACTTTTAACTATTAATATCATTAAATAAATTAAATTTAAAATATAAAAATTCATTTTTTAGTATATAAACCACCTTAAATAAATCAATGGTGAATATTTCATGCATATTAGAGATAGAAAAAGTGTGATGAAATTCCCTTACCTTAAGCATTGCCTTTCATCATACACATTCAAACCTCTTTTATAATAAATATAATTTTATTATAAATCTTTCAAATAAATATATTAAGATATATAATACCATATATTTTCTTATTATGACTTTATACTACCATTTTATTAACAATTTCATCATAAGGTCATTGTTTGGGTAATAATCGCTTTGTATTTCGTATATGTTTTGACTTGTTTTTCTTGATCCTATTACTTTGATCATGACATAATTATTTCAAGAATTTAAAAAATGATATAAATATAATATATATTTATTATATAATTATTTTTAATACTCTAATAAATATATTAATATGAAATGAAATACACCGTTCATGGAAACAGTATGTCGTACATACACATGAATGTTGTTTCCATTTTTTTATCATGTTTTTAAATAAAGAAAAGTAAATGATATATATATTACCTTTATATTAGAATTATTATGTTATATATATCACATATTCTTATTAAACCCATACTTAGTACATTAAATATAAAGCATGAATGAATCACATTGCTTTGAGGAGGAGGTAGTCCACACATCCACAAACGATGTTATCATATTCCAAAAAATGGAAATAATTAATGAAGGCATTATATAAAAATTAAATAAGAATATAAAATCATAAATATAGTATAAATATTATAAAAATATCAATTCCATAAATATTCTCAACCTTGAGAGACGGTAATGTAAGAATGAGCGACATCATTTTGCTTGGAAGTAGACTTTCGTACCATTGAATGATGATTGTGTATCCCATTTTATGGAAGTGTGTTAAGGGATAGATCATAAAAATAACATAATATCATCTTAGTATAATTATTAAATAGTTTTTATTATATAAAAATTTAATAATAATAATTTAAGTGGTGGAGAAATAAATAAAAGAAAAATGCTTGTTAAAGAATATTACATCTTCCTCAGGTAACTCCTTTGGTTTTCACCAAAAGAATTAATTGGTTTGATTTAATCCCAAAGTGAGGATTATATGTTGAGAGGATTAAGGTTGGGAGATTATTGTTTCATGTGTTGGATGAGCCAAAGTGGTTTGATAGGTGTGAATAAGGGGAGAGTTGGGGGGGGGGGGGTCTTTTATAAGTGGGGGAAAGGACACACTTGGAATATTTGAATAAAATAGTGTGTTCCCAACATTTTAACCAACCAAGAGGGTTCTATAACACACAAAATTTGATCATTGATTTGCTAATGTGTCAATATGCCTATAAAAGGGGTGTTTTAAAAGCGTAGGGTCATTTTTACACCTTATATTCTATTTTTAGTCATTAAGTAATCACTTTTTAACCTTAATCACTATAATTAATTTTAATTTCCTTCACTAATATTTTTAGAAAAAAATTAAATTGACCTAAATTGACATTATAAATTATTCTAATTACAAATATATAATCATTTTTTACAAATTCAAATCATATAAGTGGCATAAATTTAAAAAATTTAATCCACCTGATATGACAAGAAAGCAGGTTTTTAAATTAAAATTATTCAAAAGCTTGAAATGTTTTTTGTCCAATTTCATTGTAAAATTGATTAAAATGACCTAAATTATAGTAAAATTTTTATAATCAATATAAATATAATTTAAAACCAAATAATATTATAATCCTTATATACACATATATTTTCAAATAAAAAGAAGTCTTTAATTAAAATTAACTATTTTTCACTATTCATCAAAAAATGAAACATGTCAAAAAATGCCAATAAATCTAACAAAGTTAATGATGATATTATAATTTCAAAAATGAAGTTTATTTATAAAAATAAATATTATAAATGTTTGAAAATTCATTTTTAAAACAAGTCTTCCATAAAAGGCTGCAAAACGATCTTTCAGAAAAATATAACATCCTCTGCCTAAATTGGATATGATCTTAATTTATGCCTATCAAACATATTAAATTATTGTCAAAAAAATTAATTTATAATATAAATATTTCATTATGATATATCACTATTATAAATTAATTTAATTTATTATGATAAATTACCTTTGTGGTCATAAAATGGTTTGTTAAAAAAATACATCCTTTATATTAAATTGATTTTTATTTTTATTTATAATTATGTAATAATAAATGAATTAATTTTATAAAAATGTGTAAAAATATTTTAGTTATTCTTATTCACATATAAAATTCTAATTCAAAGGTGATAAGTATAATAATATTTTAACAATAATATTAATAGTATTTTGGAGTTCAGTAAAACTCGATCCTGTGTACAACATAAGCTATTGAAAGAACTCAACATTGTGTGTAACACAATCCAAACATAGTGTTTACTACAACAAAAGATAATATAAGTCTGGAATGTACTAAAATATTTACATGGTGTTTTTTATAAATCAAACTTCACTTGGTGCAATATGCAATTCAATCAATCAATGAATTTTAATTTAATCAAAACAATTAATTGATAAAATCACAAGGTATTTCAATTTAATCCTAAACATTTAAGGGAATTTTTTGTACTATAAGTATTACCCAAAAAATTATATCTATTTAGTGATACAAGATACATATTTAACAAAATAGTGACTCTGTTTTAGTGTTTATCTCACATTTTAGTTATTTTGGTAAGAAATCAGCTTAATCAAAATTGTTATAATTCTCAGATAGTTGATTGGATAACTCATTATACAAATCCTTCATATAAATATACTCATCTGTATTACTATGTTATCATAACATTTTTTGGTTTCTAAGATAAGAGTGTCCTAAATAAAATTACCAAAATATGCTTATAAAAGGAAATCCATTTAGACCTGTCTTTGGCATAAAAATACCTAGATATGATCCAGTGTCACCCAATACTTACTTTTCATACAAAAGATAATCAAATGGAACCTTAATTTTGTTGGAAACTACCCATTTAGAAGATCAGGGTTTTGAAAAGTTCCTCTTTGGAAGGAATCTTATACTAATCATTTCAATGGGTTTTCATTCAAATTCTCACCAATTTAATGTACTTTAAATTCATATTAAATTTATAATGATTTTATCAAAAGAAATATTTATTTATCAGATTTTATTCCTCTGTGTATAAAATATTATAATTATTTTATTTTTGAATTACTATTTCATCCACTAAATTAATTTATTCACATCAAATTAATGTGTAACCATTTACACAACCCACAATATTTTTAACACACCCAAATATAGAATCCAGCAATATTTTTATATATCCATCTGAATCTTATTTAAAATGTATATAATAATTTTCATATAATGTTTTATAACTATATAGTATTTAAAACCTTCAAATTAATAATCATTTATCAATATATATCCAACCTCCACCATTCCAAAATAATGTATAGGCATCTAGGATAGTAGGACGTCTGACCCAAAATCCCTATACCTAGGGATACTTCTCAAGAGAGAATCTAATTAATAATAATTCAAAAACCTAATATACAAAAACTATTTCCGAGTACTAAATTCAATGTTATGACTATAATTATAAACTAAGGTAAAGATAAATGAAAAATAAATTTTATGGTGTCCTTCTAAGTTTGTAATGTAAGCATATATCTCCTAGAAGCAACTGATGACATAAATTTTCATACAAAAAAACATATTACATGAAAAAATTACTAAAAATGAATATTTAGTGATTATTCCAAAAATAAAAATATTATTTATTTTCAAAAAGATGAGAATTAAATATGAACTATTAAAATTTAATTTATTCTTGTAAAATCCAACTTTACAATTTCTATAACTTATTGTTTATAATTAATTTGTAATCCATAAGTTTATTTGTGAAAATAAAATTTTACTCTTCTTAAGAACACTATGACTTCCCTTGATGTTGTGCTGAATAAATGGTTCCCATTTTAGATGGAACACAAGAAGAAACATTGGTTCAATCATTTTGTTTTTTATTCCATTATGGTTTTTCTTACACGTGGACAATACGAAGGACAATAAAGAGTCATTGATGTGGATAAAACCAAAGGGAATAGGGAATCACCTAGAAAAAACAATGTGGTCTAGAGAAGGTGTGAGTTCTGAGGGTCATAATGAAACCACACAATGGGTAACTACGATATTCACCACATGGGGTTTAAAATGTTCCACAAACCATGGTTATTAGAGAATTTCCTTCAAGGAACCACCACACCTTTCACAATGGCATACTGATGGTGATATGGTTATTTTAATGCTCGACATGTTGAAATAGGTATCACTATGTCATGGTGATTATAAATTTTATGAAAATAATTGAATTAAACCCATATAACATTCTAAAATTCTAACATTGATTCAAATAATGGATTTTAACGGATCTTCATATTATAATTGGAAGTAGATGAAAATCCATGAACAATAGAGTTTAAAATCAAGGAATTAAGCATTTGAAGGAAATGAAGAATACTGCATACCTAAAATTTGTATATATTGAACTTCATCACTTACTATAATAGAGAAATTTTTTTAATGATCATTAGAGAATCAAACAAAATAAACCAACTTATGAGACGATTACAATATCCTTTGGATCCCAAAATATATCTTGAGAATCCCCATACAATGAATTAGTGAGAGGTCCTTATCAATGAAATATAAAAATTAATTATAATGAAGATGTATTTGGTAGGAATATCATGTAACTAGGGTGGTATTCAATTATTGACCAATAGAAGGGACCATGACCTTAATATACCCATCCTTGACAAGTTTTATCTTATTGAAACTTGTCAACCATATTCAATATATCTATATACCTTTATTCACATTACAAAAAACTAATGAAATTATTTAATGAACATTAAATATATATTAAATTCACTCATAATATATTAATAATTGATAAAACCCTCTAGGAGTGGATATGGAAATCACATGCATCATATGATGGAAACAAAATGCCGATGTGGAACCCATACTTGTTGTGGGTAAGACCTTGACTTGGTTCCATAATCATTTTTAGTTCACATCCAATAATCTTCCACTCATATTTACAATTTTGTACTGAGGGGTGACCTTTCATGGGATGATAGAGGGAAACACGGTGTGCCCATGCAAGTATAGTTCGGTGCAATGTAAAGACTGGTGAAACTGTGTGATGAAAGGTTTCTCATATAGGCCTTGGGGTTAATTCATTCTAAGTCCTTTTTCCACATTCATTTGTGCCTTAGAAACATAATGATCATGGGTATTTAGGCCACTTATCTATAATAAATTAAGTATTTTAGTTTTCTATCAATCCTTATGGTGAGGTATGAGGCTTAACCAGCATGGCTACCTGGCTACATGTAACAACCCAAGATTCTGCAAAACAATTAACACTGAATGAATGAAACACTATGTTTTTAAAAAACACCAATGTTTTATACCATATCTAGTAAACATAATTTTTCCATCTCTGTGATTTTAATTTTGAAAAACGTGTATACATGGTTGTGTTCAGTAAGATATTTGGAGTCTGATAAGATAAACATAATTTTTTCATGAATAGTAACATAACATTATGAATAGTATCATACCCTTACGGATAGTAATGTTACTATTATGAATATTAATGGATATTAAATCATCCATAAATAACTAAACATCACCTATAAATGTAAAAATACAATTTAGACATCTTATAAGTGAAAAAATGATCATAATATAAGTATTCGTTTTTTGTAAGTCATAAAAATTTTAATTTCATTTTTATGATTAATTCAATAATTAAAAATTTAAATGTATTTTAATAAAATGTAAAAATGAATTTTTAAATTATTTTCTTACGGTTACAAGATAATATTATGTTACCTTGATTAATTTTTCAAGTTTTTATAAAACGAGTTATAGTTTTAATGTTGTTGTTTTTTCAAATAAATTATGATTTTATTTAAAAATTAAATTAAAAACATTTGGAAAATTATTTTAAAAAAATGGATTTAATTTTTTAATTCTACATGTTGGAAAATGGTTGGGGTGAAATTTTGGGATTTTTGCTAAAATACTTGAATTTTCGGTGAATTGTAAAATATGAAAATTTACGATAAATGCTAAATACATGATTCATTGGGTCATAAGTGATGTAAGGATGATATATCCCCACAAGGTATTAACACACATTCACTTATTACAATTCTTGGTCACATTAATCAATACTATTTTTTGAATTTGGAAAAATAATGAAATAATGAGTAAAATAATGGGAAAACCCTCCTCTCCTCCACTATAAACCCCCCTAACTTCCTCTTCTATTCACTTTTCTAAAGCATTGTTCCATGTCTAAATTCTACCAAAAAATTATCCCAAGATCTCAACCCACGATTATTATCCCTTGTTCTCATAAAAAGACCAAAACCTCTCCCTCAAGGAGGCTCTCAATGAAGATTACTTCAAGAGGTAAGTTCCTCTTTTCATTTCTTTTATTTCAAGTTCCTTTATTTTATTTTTATTTCCTCACCTCCTTTCATAGAAATTTTTTGATGACTAAAATACCTTATATTTACTATAATCTTGTTATGATAATGTAATAATTCTTCATCATCTCTCCATTCCCCATCTTTTATAATAGAAATGAAAACACCATATGAGATGTGTTAATTTGTCACAATCAAGGACAACGAGTTTTAAATTTGTATTACCATCTACAATTATAGTCATGAACCCATTTTCATAGTTGAAATAGAATATAATATATGTATTATAAATTATTTAAGGCTTTGGAATCCTTTTTTATACAGTATATTAATTTATAAAAAAAATGAGTTTGTTGTGATCAAGAACCACCAATTACCACAAACAATTGTCATTAAACATTTATATAATGATTCATCTTCACTCACAATAACCAAATGATTTTTATAAACATGTAATGTTATGTTTTTTCACTAATAACATACAACTTCTATTTTTTACATCCATTCTCATTCTACATGTTTATCTGTACATGAATACAAGTAAACTGATCATGAAAACCAAGGATAAAAACACACCCAAACAAAACAATTTGATCTCTTAACCCATAAAAAGTCCATGAATGTCCCTAATAACATTATTGTAAATAAATTAAATGTATAAAATGTTATTTAATCATTAATTTATGAACCTACATTTAATTTTTCAGGTCATTAATATCGAGTGAGGAACACTAACAGAGTTAAGGAGAGGGTTGTCTACCGGAACCTCCAATTTCATTTGGGTTACTCTTATTCTCTACATACCTTAATTAAATTATTATTTATTCATATTTATTCTTCATAAATTTTGTATTAATGTTCTATATATTTTTACCAACCATATCCGTACATAATGTTTTGGGGAGTTATACATTTTAAAAGCATCTTTCAAAAATTCTTCTTGAAATGCAATCTAGATTAAAGGGAATTTCTAATATTCTTACCTATTACCATGGTCACTCTGTAATGTATTATTGGAAACCACTATATTTATAAAATATCTCATTTTATTATGAAAATATTATCTTACTTCACTTCTGGTTTTATATAAAGATTTTTCTAAAAGAACTCTTCTTTTCAAAGTTAAAGATTATTTATCTCAAAAATTACTTGATGATTTTATAATAGTATCTTCATCTATTTAAAAACACTTATTGATTATTATGTATTATTGGGATTAATATTTTATGTCATCATCTACCATATTTAATTATATATTTTATGATTATTTTGATTATGGATTTTTTATATTTAGACCATTCACCAATTTACTCTGAATGCTTTGTGTTTATGCTTAATGTTCGAGGAAAGTTACTTACATTTAATATATTAGTTTCAATATGAATGTATATGTTGTTTATATGTATCCCATTTCATATAAGAAATTAATTGGACTTAGTAAGTGTTGGGTGGGTCCCTCTATATCCCCTTGGTGCATCGGTAGGTCTCATGAGACAAACTATGGTATTGGCAAAAGGCCTTGACAAAATGGATATTTATGGTCATGGAATGAGGCTTTAACGGTATTGTTATGATTTCCTGCACTATGGAATCCCTCATTAGGAAAATATTATAGATAGTTTATGCGGTTATTCAACGAGTATAATATTCATTTTTATGTTTTATTATGGAATTATTTATTCAGTTCTTATTCCTTCCATAATGTGATCATGTTTATTTTTAAAGTCATGTGTGTCAGTTATAGACCATGCATAATGTTAATGTTTGTGATATGTTCTGTTTTATTGCTTACCCTTAATGAGAATTTGAGCTCACCCCTTTCTTATGTTTCATTTTCTTAGGATAGGAAGAGGTATATTATTAATGACATATAGAAATAACCTAGGAGTTATGGATGTTGTCAAAGGAGCTTCAATGTTGTATTTCTTTTCAAGTTGTAATGTTGAAATTATATATGTATCTTGTTTCCAAAACTGTTAAACTACTCAGTCCTTCGGGATGCATATTCCTTGTTTATATTCCAATGTAATAAAATAAGGCACCAGATCCAAGAATCTGCGCTCGGGTCCTTATAATTTGTATCATAGTAAATTTAGTATAAAACGTGGAAAATATATTTAGAAAACATAGATTATGGAACAAATCCCTATGATATTATTTGAGGATAAACATACAAGAAAATCTTGGTATTTTGGTAAGGAATAGATTATGTGAATTTTTCTAGAAAATACATCCATGTCAAGATAATATATGTGGATGTGGTTCTTGAACAGATGTACCTAGGAGTGAAAACACAGACAAGGAGTTTCATGCTTGACCCAGGTTATCCTAGTACACGATAATGGGCCTTACTGTGCACCAGGTTTGAAAATCCTAGGGAATATTCTTAGGATAACTCACATTTTAACTATAAGAAATTATGACAGATTTAAATTAGATTTTTTCCTTAAAGAATTCATATTTATGATTATATGTTTAGATATTCATGATAAGTATTTTACTACATTGAGATTATACATTATGATTCATAACATAATCTACTGCATGCCATTATTTAGAAATGGAGCCAAGTGTGTGGAACAAAAGCTATATAAATGAGCATGTCCCATGTAAGGATTTCCCTCCAATGCAAGATATTGATGTTTGATCTAGAGATGCCATTGGTGAAGAGTTGCGACTGGTGTAGAGAAACTTATAACTATACTGGGACAACTTAATCAGCTTATGAAAAATAAACTTACATGTATGGAGCATCTGGATCCACAATGTGGAGGAGCAATGTTAGATCACTTTATGTGGTAAGAGTCCCCATCATTAAATTAGACTATAATCCCATTTGTAGCTGAGCAGTGGATAAGTTCTCTATAGAATATATTTCTCGCTTTAATATGTAACAAAATAGAGAAGGTTTTCATGGTAGTTTATCATCTATCGGGAGATTTTGATTAGTGGTGTTCATTAATCCAAAAAAAATGACGATGAATAAATAAAAGATAAAAAATGGAGGTATTTTAAGAAAATTTTCATAGAAAAATACTTCCCTTTTGAACATCGAGAAAATATGGAAAGTCAGTTTCTGAATCTGAAGCAAAAAGAGGATAACAATGTTGAAAATTATATAGAAAACTTCACATTTTTAGAAAGATATGCCACAGACTACATACATAATCCAAGGGGAAATATTGATCGATTCATTTATGGTTTAATACTATCCCTCTTAAGGGATCTAGTCTCCCAAATCTTCTCATCATATGAATATATATTATCAACTGTTGTCAATGTGGAAAATTAATTTTATAACTCTTATGACTTTAAAGGAAAACAAGAGAATAAGAGGGATTTGTAAAACTCTATAAAAGGAAATAAGGAAATGGGAAAGAAGGGAATAGTTGACCATCCATCCTGTAGTAATTATGGGTAGAAACACCCTGGGACATTCCTAAAGGGAATGGGAGTCTGTTACAAGTATGGTGAAAAATTACACATATATCAGAATTTTGAGGGGGAAAATAAGATACCAATGTTCTATGATACAATTTCAGGGGGATGAGACATTATTCACATAAATGTCCAAAGCATTAGGGAAACATTCCCCAAAGAAGACCATGGGAGAAAGGCTAATCATATGCGGTCACAACTGTGGAGGTTAATGTTTCCAATGATGTGGTGGTAGGTTTTTGAATTTTTTCCTCAAACATAAACAATGCTTTATTTGATTATGGATCATCATATTATTTTATATCTTCCTAGTTTTTCAAGAAAATTATACATATTCAATTTGATTTATTAAAATAGTTGTCAATAAAAACTCCTAGGGGATTTATCATTGCAACAAAGATGTGTCGATCATCCCCCCTCATGACACATTAACAAGCTTTAGTTTCTAACCTTATCAACATTATCATGGTTTAATTTGATATAATACATGGTATGAGTTGGCTTTCACATTATGATGCGAAGATCTATTGCAATAATAGGGAAGTTAAATTTTTTGATAACACTGTCAAATCCCAAATATTTTGAGAAGAAACCATGCCAGCTGATTCTTATCAAGATCCACCCCCAGTATCTCTAATAAATTAAATTTTTGGAGAGCGAGGGAATGTAATATCAATAGGTGAGGAAATGAATGTTCAAATAGAGTACGTACCTATTGTGAAGGAATATGTGGAAGTGTTTTTATAAGATTCTCCCAAAAAACCTCCAGAGCGAGAATTTGAGTACTATATTGATTCAATTCTTTATTCAAGGCCTATATCAAATACCCCTTATAGAATTTCTACTATGGAATTAGTGGAACCAATAAAACAACTAAATGAATTGAGTGATAAATGATTTATTCTCCCTATTTTCTCTCCATGGGGAGCCCTGTTTTATTCATTAAGAAGCAAGATAGTTCTATGGGATTGTGCACTGACTATAGGGAGATCAATGCTATAACAATAAAGAACATGTATCTCCTACCTCTCATTGATGATTCATTTGATCAACATCATTGAGCCAAATGTTTTTCAAAGATTGATCTTTGATCTGGATATCATCAGTTGTGTGTAAGGAAGGAAGATATTAAAAAGGAAGCATTTCGAACTAGGTATAGATATTAATAATTTATTGTAACGCCATTTGGTCTGACTAATTCACCCTCTATTTTCATGGATCTAATGAATAGAGTTTTCAAGGAATATCATGATGACTTTTTGGTGGTATTTATTAATGACATCTTGGTGTACTCGAAAATCTATGAAGATCATGAAAATCACTTGGGCACTATTATGAAGACTGTTAGAAGAATTGAATTATATGGGATGTTTAAAAAGTGTGAATTTTGGCTTCAATCAGTTTATTTTCTAGGCCACATTGTCTCTAAGGATGGAATATCTGTTGATCCTTTGAATACAAAGGCTATTCAAGAATGGCCTACTTTAATGAACATAATTAAGGTAGATTATTTTATTGTTTTAGTAGGTTATTATCGGCATTTAATTCATAACCTCACCCATTTAGCCAACCCAATGATGAATATTACACATAAAAGCGGTTAAATTTGTATGTACAAAATAATGTAAGTACTATTTCGAAGAATTGAAGAGGAGATTAGTGAATTCCCTGATCCTGACTCTATCATCGGGGAATGATGGGTTTGTGATCTATAGTGATTCATCAAAGAAAGGAATTGATTGTGTCCTTATGAAAAATGATAGATTTATTGCCTATGCATAAAGGTAGATAAAAATTCATGTAGAAAAATATCATACTCATGATCTTGAGTTAGATACAATGATATTTTCTCTAAAAATATGGAGACACTATCTCTATGGTGAAATATGTGGGATATATAAAGATCACAAACGTCTAAACTATATCTTATCACAGAAAGAACACAACATGAGGCCAAAGGTAGGTCTTTAACTACTCAAAGGATTATGATTTTTCTATATACTACCACCCAAGAAAGGAAAATAAGGTAGCTGATGCATTGAGAAGGAAAGATCATGGAGTATAAAAAAATGAGGATTGAAAGGGATCCTGTATTCATAGATTTAATAAGAATGGACATGGGAATTATCAATGAAGGTGAAACATAATTACCTTTTCAATTGGTTGTCTGATCATATTTTTTAGAATGGATTAATATCTCCTAGCTTGATGATGAGAACCTTCAAAAGAAAATTATTGTTGTGAAAGATGGGAAGTTGGGTGACTTCGTATATAGAGATGGAATTCTGAAATTTGGGAAGAGGCTATGTGTACCCTCTATAACCAAGCTGAAAAGGGAGTTATTATATGATTCTCATAGCTTTAATTTCTCTATACACCTTGGTAGAACTAAAATGTAAATATATTTGATGGAACATTTCCTGAGGGACAACATGAAGTTGGAAATTTATGATTATGTATCATGATGTTTAGTCTATCAACCAGTGAAGGATAGAAAACAACATCCTAGAGGATTCATGCAACCTCTTCCTTTTTATACATGGAAATGGGATGATATCACCATGTATTTTTTCACTAGATTACCCAAAACTCTAAGAAAGAATGATTAAATATTGGTAATTGTTGATCGACTAACAAAATAAGCACATTTACTATCTATAAGGGAGTTTCTTCCACTAGAGCAGCTTGCATGAATCTATATCAACGAAGTTTTAAGACTTCATGGAGAACCTCTTTTAATAGTTTTTAATCATGATCCTCTATTTACATCAAATTTATGGAAAATTCTTCAAAACTCTTTGGATATTGAGCTTCATTTCAGTACTTCTTATTATCCTCAAATCTATGGGAAATTAGAAATGATGATCAAAACATTAGAAGACATGTTTAGATCATGCTGACTTGACATTCAAGGTATGTGGGATCAATATTTACCCTTGGTGGAATTTTCCAAAAATAATAGTTTTCATTCCAGTATTCAAATGGCACCATATGAAGAATTGTACTGAAAAAGATATCATACACCAATATGTTGGGATGATGTTAGTGAAAGGATGATATTGGACCCAAAACATGCAGAGAAAACAAATGAGAAGGTAAAGAATATACAAGGCCATATCAAAGAATCTCCAAATAGAGAAGAAAGCTATGTGGATAATCAAAGGACGGATTTGGAATTTCAAGTGGGATATCATGTTTTCTTAAAAGTATATCCATGTAAGGGTGTTATAAGATTTGGAAAGAAAGGTAAGTTGAGCCCTAGGTACATAGGCCCTTTTGAAAATCTATAGAGAATTAGAGTTGTTTCATATCATTTGGCTATGCCACCTACTATGTCTAAATTACAAAATCTATTCCCTGTCTCATTGATAAGAAAGTACATTCCATACCCAACACGTATCCTCACTTCTAAAGATATATAATTGTAACCTTCCCTATCTTACTATGAAGAGTCTATACATATTTTGGACACTAAAGAACAATTGTTGAGGAAGCAGATGACTCAACTGGTAAAGATACTTTATAAAATCATAAAATCAAATAGGCAACATGGGAGCCTGAGGATATTGTGATGAAGAACTACCAAAATCTCTTTTTGAGGCAACATTATGGTAATTTTGAGGAAAAACATTTTGTAAGGAGGGGATAATATAACACCCCACGATTCTACACATAAATTTAATATTGAATCCTTGAAACCCTAAGTCCCTAAAAAACCACTTTGTTATAACATAGCCAGTAAACATAATTGTTCCACCTCTGTGATTTGAATTTTGAAAAACTGACATACATGGTTGTGTTCATTAAGATATTTAGAGTCTGATAAGACGAACATAATTTTTGATGAATAGTAAGATGCCCTTATGAACAGTAACAAGACATTATGAATAATAATGTTACTCTTATAAATAGTAATGAATAGTAAATCATCCAAAAAATATAAACTTAATCCATCAATTTTTAAATACAATTTAGACATATTATAAGTAAAAAATTGATCATTGTATAAGTATTGATATTTTAATATGTCATAAATATTTTAATTACAATTTGGTGATTAATTTAATAATTTAAAATGGAAATTTATTTTCATTAAATGTAATAATAAATGTTTACTTTATTGTGGTATGGGTATGAAGTAATTTTCTGGGACCTTGATTAATTTTTCAAGGTGTTATAAAATGATTTACAGTTTTAATGTTGTTATCTTTCAAATAAATTATGATTTTACATAAAAATTATATTAAAAAGAATTATAAATTTTTTTTCAAGAAAAGGATTTCATTTTTCAATTCCAAAAAATAAAAAAATATTTGGGGTGAATTTTTGGTATTTTTCTAAAATACTTGGATTTTAGGTGAATAGTAAAATATGATAATTTAGGATAAATTTTAGATACATGATTTATTGGGTCATAAGTTATGTAGGCCCTATGTAATCAAACTAGGTTATAACTCACATGAACTTATTACTATTATTGGTAATAAGAATCACTAATGTTAGTTTTATTTGGAAAAATAATAAAATAATTCATAAAATAATGGTAAAACCCTCCTCTCCTCCACTATAAAAAAAACCACGCACTCCCTCTTCTCTTAACTCCTCTCAAGACTTTTGAATTTTCTAAATTCTGCAAAAATATCCTCCCAATCTCATCCCCCACATCTAGAAGCCCTTGGTCTTGTAAAAAGGCCAAAACCTCTCCCCTAAAGAGGCTCTCAAGGAAGATTACTTCAAGAGGTAAATTCCTCTTTTCATTTCTTTAATTTTAAATTCTTTTCTTTTCTTTTTCTTTCCCCGCCTGCTTTCATACAAATTTTGTGATTAATCCAATAACTTACTTGTAATATAATGTTTCTATGATAAATTAATAATTCATCATCATCTCTCCTTTCCCCTTCTTTTATACTAGAAATGAAAACACCATCCGAGATGTGTGAATTTATCACATTCAAGGACAATAGGTTTTCAATTTCTATTGCCATATTCAATTCTAGTCATGGAACCATATTTATGGTTGAACCAAGATATAATATATTTTTTTAACTTATTTAAGGTTCCTTAATCCTTTTTATATAAGATATTAATTTATAAATCAAAATGAGTTCATTGTGATCATGAACTACCAATTAACCCAAATAATTGTCATTAAAGTTTTATATAATGATTCATCTTCACTCTCAATAACCATATGATGTTTATAAACATGTAATTATATGTTTGTTCACTAATAACATACAACTACTATTCTAGACAACCATTCTCATTCTACATGTTTATCTGTATATGAATATAAGTAAACCGATCATGAAAACTAAGGAAGAAAACACACCCTAACAATGAAATTGGATCTATTAACCCATCAAAAGGCCATTAATGAACCAAATAAGGTTATTCTAAATAAATTAAATCTATATTAGGGTTTATAATCATTAATTTATGAACCTAAATTTTATTATTCAGGTCATTAACATCAAGTAAGGAACACCAATGGACTTAATTTAAGGGTTTTCTACCCAAACCTCCATTTTCATTCAGGATACTCTAATTCTCTACATACCTCAATTAAATTATTATTTATTAATATTTAATCCTCATAAATTTTGTGTGAATGTTCTATATATTTCTACCACCTAGATTCCAACCTTCATTAATAGGGATTTATACATTTTAAAAGGATCTTTTAAAAACATTTCCCGAGATACGATCCAAATTTAACAGTATTACTCAAATTCTTACCTATTTTTAAGGGAACTATATAATATTTTTTTTGAAACCATTATCTTCATAAAATATTTAATTTTATTATGAAAATAATATCTTATATTACTTCTGGTTTTACCCAATGTTTTTTCCTAAATAACTTAACTTTTCAAAGTAAAAGAGTGTTTATCTCAAGAATTACTCGATGATTTTATAAGAGTATCTTCATCTATTTCAGTACTGTTGTTGATTATTTTGTGTTATTGGGATTAATATTTTATAATATAATCTACCATATTTAATTAAATGGTTTATTATTATTTTTATAGTGGATGTGTTATCTTAAAACCATTCACCAATTTACTCTGAATGGTTAGTGTTTATGCTTAATGTTTGGGGAAAGTTATTTACATATTATATATTATTTTCAATATTAATGAATATATTGTTTATGTTTATCCTTGTTCATATGAGGAATTTATTATACTTAGTAATTGTTGGGAGGGGTGAGTCATAGCCCCTCAGTGCATCAGTAGGTCTCATGAGAAAATCTATGTTCTTGGCACGAGGCCTTGACAAAATTGATATTTATGGTCTTGGAATAAGGCCTTGACGGTATGATTATGATGTCCCGCATTATTAATCCCCTAATTATGAAAATAGAAGTGATATTTCATGTGGTTATTCGACTATTAGAATACCCGTGTTTATGTTTTATTATAGAATTATATATCCAACTCTTATTACCCTCTTAATGTGATCAATTTATTTTTAAAGGCATCCATTTTAGTTATACACCATGCATGATATTTATGTTTCTGATATATTATATTATATTGATTACCCTTTCTGAGCATTTGAGATCACCTGTTTCTTATGTTTCATTTTCCCACAACATAAACAGGTATATTATGAATGACATGCAGAAATAACCTAGGAGTTATGGATGTTGTCAAAGGAGTTTCAATGTTGTATTTGTTTTCAATTTGTAATGTTAAACTGATGTATGCATCTTGTTTCTAACTCTACTAAACTACTTGGTACTTATGGAATCATATTCCTTGTTTATATGCCAATGTAATAAAATAAGTCACCGACTCCGAGCAACTTGGGTCGAGTCCTTACCCTACATGTGTATTTTCTATTTGTAATCCCCTCTACATAATATAGATATATATTTTTCTATAATTTCATAGGTTATATAATTTTTACTATGTAGTCATGATACAATATTACTCTATTGTTTTTCCCTTGTATTTACTTACATTTATTTAGTGAGTTTTGGGAATGATTGGTCAATTCTTAAGAAACATTGGTTATGTTAAAATTACTAATTGATAATGTGATTAATAATAATATGATTATTATGATAGGGGGAGATATTGTGTTATGTGTTTAAGATAATACTCTAAATCGTTACCTTTGTTTAAATGGGATTTCCTTTGGTCACTAACCTTGTATTTGATGGGTTAACATAGAGAGCTATATTTTTTTATTTTCATGCATGTGTTTTTTTACAGACTAGTTTGATTTTATTCTTATTAATAAAATTTATATTTATTTTTGAGTTATATGTATATTTTTACTGTTATTTTTTATTTTTTTTATTTTTTTGGGTATGGTTTTTGTGTCACCCACAAATATTTACACATTAATATATATTTATCTCACTCACATAAGGATATTTAGGATAATTTTGGAATAATATTGGTTCTATTATGATTACCCCCTCTCTGTAAACATTTAATGGGTTTTTATGTCTATGATTTTAGACTTTGTGATGTGAAGGTAAATTTGTTTGCTTCAGGATGAAGTTTGTGGATTATGGAGAGTAGTTTCATGGTGGTTAGGGGTTTTATATAACGATGACTCTTAGGATGGATAATATTTCGTTATTTTAGTTTTTTTAAAAAAAATTAGCCTTGTAATTTCATTTTTTCAATTTTACTTGGTTAGAGTATGGTTGTTAACTGCATGTATGTAAATTATTTTATCATTATTTAATAGGTTTGTGGTTTTTATCATTTTTGGGACTTATTTTCATTAATTAAATATTTAATATATGTTCAATATGAAGAGATGAAATTTCAATATTCTAGGAAAATTCAACATGATCCATCTTTTATTTATTATCAACGAAATTATCACCAAATGGTTTTATGAAATTAGTTACCTTATTTCATAAGGTATTGGAATAAAGTGAGGCATGATTAAGGTTTTTTATTTCTCTTTCATTTGATTAGTTGTATGTCATCTTAGGGAATTATGAAATTGTATCCAAGAATTTTTGGGTTCTGGGTTGATTCAGTTAAAGGCATTAATAAGTCAATAAAAAATTATAGATATACAATTAATATTTCTAGAAAACATAGATGTAGTGGAAACTCATGTTTTCCTGGATGGTTTGAGTTAGGATTAATAATTATCGTTTGAGTTAGTTGTCTGTCTAAAAATCCTAGTTGTGGGGTGAATAATAACTCCTCTTTGAGTATAGAAATTGAGAGTGTTCTGATTTCTATATTATTAATGTGTTATTTTGGTAAAATATATATATTTAAATCATATAAAATTGTCTTTACATGATACTTATTTTTCTATCAATAAAAGTAATATAGGTTTTCATATATATTAAGTTTTATGTGCTTTGGAGTTTGGTAAAAGAAAATGTTGTGGAGAAAAAAATTTATTTTGAGACTATTTTATAAGTATGATTTCCTTGAAATTGCCATTACGGTTAGGAATTTTTTAAATTTTAAATGAAGGTATGTTTTTAAAATTTTAAATACTACAAAAACCAAGGATAAGTTTATTTCTATGAATTGAACCAAGATTAGTGTTTTTTTAAAAATTGTGCATGTTTTCATCTTGAAATCTCGTGGTGATAGGGATTTACTAAAAAATACCATAAATATCATAATTTAATGATATATAATTTAATTAAAACCATTTGAACACAATTTTTATGGTTTATGAAATATTTTAAATTTCTATTTAGATTGAAAATGTTGGATTTAATACTAATTTTTTTATTAGTTTTTAAATTCGAAAAATTATTTTAAATTTTAAGTTTTAATGGAGGATCAGGGTGTTATTTTTTATTTAAATACTTAATGTGGGTATATAGTTTTATTACAAGTGATGAGACCTAATATTAATGGATAATATTATATATATGGTACTCAATGTGATATGTTTATTGAAATTTTTATGGTTGTTAGTTCCATAAGAGTATATGTTTTAGGGTAGATGCATATTGAGAGTTAGTGTCTATATGGGGTAGTATGTCCACACATCATTTAGAAACTTTTAGTTATAGTTCGATAATTGGGGATTATGAAATCTTTATGATGAAGAGTGGTGTGCTCTGGGTTATTAAAGGGTTTTATAAAATTAAATCAAATTTGGTGGAAATTCTAATGAAGTTGTCAGGGTTAAGAAATTATAAATTAATAAATATGATTTGTAAGCTAAGAGAAAGTCATTGATGTTTTATTTTTACAAGAAATAATTGTTTATGTGAACCAAATTACTAAAACTACCATTTTAATTAATTATTTTAAGGACAAATTTGTATTTAAAAGATTAATATGACAATTAAATTGTGGTTATATTGTTCAAATATTGATTGAGGGATAATAGATCCTTGTTTGGATATAATTTATTGTTTTAGAAAAAATTCCAATAATAAATATAAGAAATTTTGTTCCCATAGAATAAAATATACCCCTATAGTGGGGGAGAACGAATTTCATTAATTTATTAATTTCAAACCCCAACCTACACTTTTCTTAGTTATTTTATCTTTTTATTTATTTTTAGAATTTTTCTTGAGTTTTTGGTAATTTTGAACTGAGGATTTTAATTTATGGAGTTTCATAGAAGGGAAACAAATTGGTGCACAGTTAGTATAAAATAATTATATAACCATGGGAATATTAGTAATTATTAACTAATTAGTTGGTTTGGATGGATCATGTTTTATCAAACCGTGCATCCCAACCATGTAGTTTTATAGGTGAATCCATTGATCCTCACATGGTCAGTTTATGGTTTTGAAATTCATGCAACCAAACTGTTCCTTATACCTAGGTTTTAAAAATCCTAAAATTCATATTCTAACCTCCCCTAATTGTAACCACCATTAGAGTCCTATTCCCCCATCACATGTATGAAACAACCAAGGGGTACCCTAGGCACTCCACAACCTTACTTCTTCTATGATTTTCATGTATTCTTCTTCGATTTCGGGTGGTTTTTATAAGGTTATAGGTTCTTTCATCACATCCATCCCTCCTCAAATATAATTATTTTTTCATGATCTTGGTTTCATATTGGATGAACCATAGGGAGGGAATTCATCCTAATTATTTGGGTGACTTGAATTTTGGTTTCAAGGGTCTTTCATGGGGTTCCCCTATTCACATAATCAAAGGTTTTGTTACATCCACACCCATTTTATGGTAGTTGGATCCATGCTTAATGATTTAAACTTATGAACCATGATTGATTGATATTTATAACACACACTACTACATAATACGCCTTTAACAATTCTATAAATGACATTTATCAGTGCTAGAACAGCACTGACTACATGAGTGAGGTTAAAATCCCTATACTTTTATCAAAAAATAAACAAGTGACAACAAATGGGACCATTATCAGAACTTTTAGAAGCATAGATAAAAGAACCATTTATCTTCGCTTTAATTTAGCACTGATAAAGGAACCATTTATCAGCACTTATAAAAGCACTAATAAAGGACCATTCTGTAGTGTGTTGTAGTAGCACACCACAACACCACTACAGTGTGCTATAATAGCACACCGCATCACAAAAAACACACCATATATCAAAAAAATTCTCAGTACAAGATTTAAATGAAATTAAATTTACAACTCAAACAAAAGAAAAAGAAGATATTAAAGACATTTCAAACATTAGTTTATAAAATTACATAAATAAAAATTATAACATACATTGAAAAACATCAGTGTTCCTTTATCTTTTAATCTGGACCCAAATCATCCTATTGAAGAATAAACCACCCCTGATTGAGAAAAATAACACACCTGTATATGAAAAAAATTCATATGTTAGTAATAATATATTGAAATAAATTAATAGAAAGTGTTAATTTTACTAAAATTGATGTTAATTTTAAATACAAATACTCACTTGGAGTCATACCGGTCACACAGTGCATCATATTGTAGTGAGATTGATTCCAATACATTTAAAATGAATTCTATATCATTTTCCTAAAGTATCAAAACAATATGAAGGTATTTTCTTGGTTTTGAGTCTGTGAGTTTTATTTTTTACTAAAATGACATTTTATAATGGAAACACACACTTTTGAATCATTCTGATCACATCGTGTATCTATTTCATGCGAAAAAGATTCATACAAGTCACAAATGACTTATGAATTGTTTTTCTAAAATATAATGAAAATGATAGTGCATTTTATCAGGTTTTATTGAGTGACACTTTTTGAACTAAAGTATCAAAACAATCTGAATGTGTTTGTTCGGTTTTGAGGTTTGGATGATTCTAGTAAAGGCATGACACATTGATTCATATTGGTCCCAATGTGCATCAAATTAAGGTATGGATGATTTCTACACATCTAAAATGACTTGTGGATCATTTCCCTAAGTTTGAACGGCGTACACACCTCCATAGACATCTTTTTCCAATGATATAAAACCCTATATTTTTTTTAATAAAATCTGAAAAGTTCTCAAACCGAAAACAAACCCACACATTAGGAACAATGAGTGATTTAAAAAAAATATACATCTCCATATAGGGAAGATTGAAAGAGGGGAACTAATTCAAGAAAGGATAACCATTTAAAGGTTCATATTTAGAAAAAAAAAACCATTTGAAATAATAAATAATGATTTCATTGGACTTTTATAATGAAATATGAACTTTCAATAGCAAAAAAAAGGAAACTCTAAATGCCTTCACCTCAACATGGGAGATAACATCTAAGTCAATGTGTTGTAATATTCTTTCACCAAAAATCAACCAAAAAAGCTTCCTCCAACGACTTCTAAAAATGGAAATCCATGAAGAAGAGGAAACACTCATTGATCCCTGGTTTAATACCCCCAAGTAAAAGAGAAGCATTCAACATATCCTACTACACAACCTTCACAAAAAAGGAAACCAACTCTTTGTAGTGTTTAACAAATGCCTTCATTATCTCTTGACCTTATTCGAAACTCATGAGCTCTTCCATTTTCTTAGTCTTCACCTCATCATGTATAAACCCTTATAAAATATGGACATAAAATCTTCCCCTGTCATCCCAAATTGCATCATCGGCGGGGAAAACAACTCCCATTATTCCAATTCTAGACCCCTAAGTATACCTAGAACAGCATGAACTCTAATAGCTTTGGGAGTTCCCATCACTCTAATGACATACTCAACTTCCTCAAGCCACAACACTTCCTCAAAAAAACCATGATTTCCACAGAATATGGGCAGAAACTAAGGATAACTAGAAACAGGGTGAGACCCACTAGAAACATTTGGGACCTTTCTAGGCAGCAAATTCCGAATAACACAAAAATCATAAAATCATGTTCAGAATCAATTTTTCACATACCCACACACATTCAAACACTCATAAGGAATATCGAGGGTTTCACTTACCACAATATCACCTAAACAAATAATTTACCAAATTTTCAATCCAAAACCTGTTCCTTTAAAACACATTTTTTCCAATCTGACGCCATTTGAAAGAAATCATTTTAATTTTCAAAATCGTTTTCATTTTAGAAGATTACTTAGAATAACTGAGACCAAAATAAGAAATAATTCATGTTAAACAACTGGAATGAGGATCTATTAGTAATGATTAACCCATCGATATGGTAATGGGACATAGATTACTTAGTATATGAGTTTTATATGATTAAATATTTCAATAACCCCCAACACTAATAAAATATCAAAAGTTCCACCATATACATAATACAAGGCCCCTGGGTTCTTGGTTATGTTAATAGTGGCCCTACTAACACTAGACTATCAACATGTACCCAGTTATACTCCATCAGGTACTCTATTCCTATGAAAAAAGGGTTCCTCTACCTTTTCACGACTCTCTCCAATCAAATCCTCTAACCCCTCTTTTAACTCCCCTTCAACAAAGAATACACCCAAAATGAGACTAAGATATGAAAATTAAAGGGGACTACATTGTTATATCATATGGTGCATTTAAAACCTTCATAAGGGTCAACTTTAATGGTAATTGTAGGACATTGGTTGGCTTTTAATAGTTTTAAAATGTTTTTGAATTAACATCACTGGGTCTGTTATTTCTTGGACAAGACTAAGACTATTCATAAGAGATTCTTCTATCATTATCCAACATAATGGGGAGTGAAAATGTATTTAATATAATTTTTCATACATGTATATCTAGATAAGTGAATGGTAACTATTTTTATAAGAAAATTCCACCAAGGAACGTTAATCCTTCCATAATCCATTAAAGTCAAGAATTAAGGCTCAAAAAATATCATCCAATATCAATATAGTCATATTAGAATGAATGTTAGTCTATGGAATAATAAAAGTATAAAATTTCACCCATAACCTTAATTAAAATTAATATCCTTGATATAACCAAGATAAAACATCATATCCCTCTTAGATATAACACTATATGGGACACCTAGAAGCATTATTATCTCTTTGACAACAAATAATCGAGTTCATCAACTGAGGAAGACTCTTCAATATGTTATAATTTGGTCATCTTAGTTATGTGATCCACTATAACCCATGATATATCATTCTTTTTAGTTGATCTTGAAAAACTGGTCATGAAATCTATGAAGATTTCATCCCATTTCCTAATAGAAAAAGAATGTATTGAAAAGTACTTATTGGTTTTTTGTATTTTTACCTCACCTGATTATAGGTATACAATTTATCAAGGAATAAAATGATTCATTTAATCGTTATAGGGAATATAAACTGGTGAATAATATTATGGTAAATATTTATGATCCTTACATGAACCAAGAGAATTCACGCCGACAATGGCAAGGAGATGAGATGTAGGGTTCATCGTGGTTAAGAATAGCACAAAACGCAAAACAAAGAACGCAAGAGCCAAAATATCAAACAATGATAAAGGAAAAGTATTAAATATCATAAATTGGGTTATAACATTGATTCATCTAAGGGAATGTAGAGGAGTCTCGATGATAGTACATGAGTTATGTGAGAGCTTGAGAATCGCGGCTGACTGAGTACCATTTGGGGTTCTTTTAAATAGACCGATAACACTTTTAACAGTGCTTTCAGAAAAGCACTGATAAATATACCTTTTAACAGCGTTGAATTGATAAGCGTTGATGAATGGGATATTTATCAGCGCTAAAAAGCACTAATAAAAAACATCTTTATCAGCACAAATATTTTTTCACTAATAATGATTCTATTTAGCATTGTTTTTTTAGCGATGATAAAGGAATTATTTAAATATATTAATTATAATTTTATAATTATTGAATATATATATATAATTATTTATTTATAATTATATAAATAATTATTTAAAAAATAATAATTATTTATTTATAATAATAATAAATTTATAAATTTATAAATATAGTAAAAATAAATTTACAAATATATTTTTAACATTGTTATTGGATATATAATCTTTAATACATGCATTTTAAAAATGAGTGAAATTGAATAATTCAAAATAAGTACACTTAAAAAATATTGAAAATATGGATAGGTTTAATTAATTAAATATAAATTATTAAATAAATATATATATCTATATATATTGAATTAAGATGAATTCATATTAAAAATACTAAAACATAGTAAATATATATATATATATAATAGAAAATGATCAAATTCAAAAATAAAATAAAAAATAAAGAAATATTACAAATGAATGTCCTGACTATAATAGTATTAAAAATAAGTAAATAAAATTGATTGAAAAAAGCATAATATATTAAATGTATCATGTTATAATGAAATTCTAAAATATACTGAAAGTTGAATAAATTACATAAATATTATGTGTATGTGTTTCTATATATTGAGTAAAAATATTTGTGTGTGCATTTTTATATAAAATGGAATTAATTACATATATATGTATGTATGTATGTATGTATGTATGTATGTATACTAAATCAATGTAACACATGACATTTGATATGTGTTAAATTGAAAAATCAAACATTGAAAATGAATAAGACATTAATATGTTTTTAACTAACATTTTATTAATTATATATATATATTTATATTTAATATATATTATTTATGTAACACCCCTAAATTCCACGGTACATTTCCCTATGAATAATGCAATAGCATGTTTTGTACGCAACTTCGAGTTCTAACACACCACAACCAATCAAACTAGCCGTTTTGAATAGTAATACACACTTTTTGAAATTTTATAAATTTTATCTTTCAAAATGGACTTCATTTTTGGATTTGGAATATGAAAATTATCTTAGGGTGAATTTATGGTACTTTTCTGAAAAAATTCAATTTTTGATGAATAGTGAAAAACACTGAGTTATAGTATAAAAACGATTTTTTATTTAAATAATTATTTATTTTTTTAAATTTATTTAAGGTCAATATAGATACATAATACCAATAAAATTTAAATGTAATTCATTGGAGTTAGTTAAGAATAATTTTAGATATATAAAAAATTTATTGAACTTTTTACCGTCTTTTACCCACCTCCTAGGAGAATTTGGAAATTCACATAAAACATAATTTTACCACTTCTGTGAGTGGAATTTCGAAAATTCAAGAGACAATGTTAATATCAATGTGTAAAATTTGGTTCAGTGAGATGAAAATAATTTTTGGTGAATAGTAACTTTTGGCTTTTATTTATCACGGTTAAAAGTATATAGGGTTATTAAGGGTAAAAATGATATTAATATTTCCCTAACACATGTCCTAATTCAATTTTACAAGTTTATCTTGACCAAAAACAACTTTAGGAATAACATATTATCATTTAGGTCCACTTGGATTAGATTAGGACATTTATTATTATTTAATTCAAAGAAGAGTTAAAAGAGATAAAATCAATGTTTAATAACTAAAAAAATTTTAATATAGGGTTATACATAAGATAAATTCGATTATAGATATTTATTAGAATGATAAAAATATTTCCTACATAATTGTATTTTATTTATAATTTTTATACATTAAATAATTTAGTTTATTTATGACACAATGGTGATGTAGTAATTACCTAATTAATGAAATATTATAATAATTGATATTATAAATATTAAAATATATGTAATATGAGACTTTCTAGGAATTAAACTAATTTTCTAGGTTAATATGACATATTATTATTAGTTATATAAATTTATTTTGAAGTAATAATGCTGTTATGAAATTACCAAAAACATAATACCCAATAGTGTTAAAATTGACATAAAAGAGTTTTTAAAACAAATATTATATTATTAATTGATATTATATTCCTAAAAATCTAAGGCTTGGCCAAATGACTTATATAATGATATTTTTACCATTAATGGACCACTTGGGGGTCTCTTGGTGGTATCTAGTAAGTTTATTAACTATATAATATAAAAATACAAAGAGACATGGTAAATGTCAAACTATTTAACTAAGAGTTAAATAAAAATGATAAGGTTAATATAGTGACCCAAACCTATCTAAAATATATTGGTTGAAAGTATTTACACCCATCCCAACCTTAAATTTTAAATAATCAACTTTGGAGCCATTAGAAACCGAATATTAATTTATTATAAAATAATATTTTAGGTTTTATCTATGGTGCCTCTCACCCCTCTTATAAAAGGGCACTCTAAATTCTCTCAAATTAATACCTTCAAAGCCTTTTTGTTCGGCCAACCCCTTCCCAAATATCCTCTCAGATTACCTCAATTAATTCTAGAGGCCCTCCTTTGGTTATAAAGTCATCTTAAGGAGCCCTTTTGATCAAATCAAAAGGAAGAACCCGAAGAAGAGGTAATGATTTCACCACCCTCTTTCAAGTTCCTTTCTTCTTCCACTTCTTCTTTCTTTGTTATTTCAATTCTAAAATAATAACTCCAGTATCTTATACATACTATGATGTTATTATAAATATGGTACAACCATATTCAGTATTTTATCTATCCTTCTAATGACATGTCACCATACGTGCGTATGTACGGCCTACCATCTCCACGTCGTGGTGTAAAAGTTATTCAATATATTATTATATGGATGGGTATAATAATGATTTCTAATTCATTTAAATAATAAGTATAACATTATAATGATTCTGTATATATTATATACCATCCAATTATATATTATTTTAATATCAAAAGAATGATATTATCGTTCATGCGTACGTACGGACTACCGTCTCCACGAACACGATGAGATTCATTCCCCATCGTATCCATACAAGTCTAATTATCATTTTATGATTAAAAATAATTTTTATGGACTTAATATAATTATGTATATGAATAAGATACAACCTATCCATAAAAACATGACTTATGTAACAAAACCTATAAAATAAAATGAGTAAGTTAACACCCGAAATGATGATAATACTAAGATATTATTAACAAAGCAATGTTAAAAGATCATATATGATATCATATTAATGTATATTATTATTTTATAATTCAATAAAAATTATTTCAACATTATAAAGGAGGATAACCCACCCTCTACAAAGGATAAAGTTCAAAGTAAGGGGTTTCTTATCTCACTTTTGATTCCGATAGATTTCCATTGTTCACCACTTATTTATTTCATGTGGTGTGTGTACTGCCCATGATGGTATTCATTGTGTAATATACACTAATTTATGGTTATTTAAATCATCATTGTATGATCCTCATTTCAAGGGATTATGTTTCGTAAGTTACCAAATCAATAAGGGAATTTTAAATTTCAATTTCCACTCATTCGGCTTTAAGAATACTTCATTGATTATTTTACTCCAAGATTATGTGTGGAATCACTATTCATTTTCTTATGTCATAATTTCAACTCCCCTTTATGTGGATATACTTTTGATACACATTATCACTCCATTGATAAATTCTCTAGTCATCAGTATGAACTTGATATGAGTAATTTTTACTCAATCTCCATTTATTGAGTTAAACATTCAATTCATTGGTGTTGTTTTTACAAGAATATGTGTGAATGTCCATTGATTGTTTTACACTGAATATCTAATCATATTGAGTGTATTTATATTTTTAACACATAATTATGTCATTGATTTATCCTTAACCTAAGGATACATCCTTTATGAGAGATTTCATCTTAATTTACATTCCATTGAGACTCCTTTGTTGTTATACACTAAATCAATTTTATATGGTGTATATAATGTACTTTGACATAGTATATAATGAATCCCTTTATTCTCATGATATTAAAAAGTTTTTATTAACTCAATTATTTGTATTCAAGTGTCTCTCTTTTTCTTAGGAACCCTAACTAAAATATCATTTTAAATTTTTTTAAAGATTTATTATTCTAAATCTTTCTCATTAATGTCCATGTTTTAAAATGGTTTTAAGGATTTATTTATATGGAAATTAATGTTTTCAAATCAAAATTCATTTTAAAAGTTTCAAAGTGTAATGGGACACTTTTATTCAAAAATATATTTTAAATGGATTCTTGAAAAATAATGTGACTTTTAAATGTTTTCAAGAAAAAAGGGGATATTTATCTCAATAGTTTGGTGATTATTTTAATCTATGTCAATATCCTTCGTTATTCCCGATTGAGGTTAATATGATACAATAAAATCTTCTATATTGTATCGAATGAGTTATGTTTGACTGTGGATGTGCTATTTTTATACCATTCATGGTTTTTGGTTAAAGTATTGACATTTCGTATGCTAGTTTTAATATAAATGATTATGTTATATTTCAAACTTTTCATTTGAGGAATGCAGCGGACATAGTAAGTGATGGGTGGAGCCCACTAAAACTCCTCGATTCATCGGTGGGTCTCATGAGAAAAACTAGTGTCTTGGCACGAGGCCTGGACAAAATCTTATTTTTAGTCTTCGCATGAGGCCTTGGCTACATGGTTATGATAGTCTATCATTATGCATTCCATCGTTATGAAAGTTTTTATTGATATTTCATGTGGTTATTAGACAAGTATAATATCCATGGGAATAATGAAATTGAATTATTTCATTTTATCTTTTCCATATTATGTTGAAGTTCACGTTTAAAAGGAATTTGTTTTAGTTACACATTGCCTTAAATGATTATGCTTATTTATGAATATTTCCACTATATTGTTATCTTTACTGAGCATCTGAGCACACCCCTTTCAATGTTTCATTTTTCCCAAGATGTGAAGAAGTAATTTATGAATGAACTACAGGAATAGTATGATGGGATATGAAGAAAATATGTTGTTGATGTTTTTTTACTTTTGGATGTAATATAAGACTTATGAATATATCTAATGCTTCCAAGACTACTAAACTAATCGGTCTTTTGAGACTTCATCTTTTGTGATAATGACAATGTTATGTAATAATTCACCGACTCAGGGTAACTAGGGTCAGGGCATTACAATTGTTATCAGTGGAAGTTTAGTACAAACCATGGAAGCTAGATTTAGATAAACTCTTATTAGAGCACATAGCCCTAAGAAAGACTTTGAAGATTAGTATAGAATAACTTCCTAGAATTTTGGTCTTGTATAGATTTTGTGAGTTTTCCAAGCAATACATACCTTTCTGGATACGATCAGGTAGAGGCTGCTCTGGCATAGATGTACCTAGGTGTAAAACCCGAAAACACCGCTTTGAGCTAGACTCAAATGTGAATTGGTGCACGAAAACGGGCCTTGCTGCACTCGTGGTTATGACACTCATGGGGGATATTCTTAGGATAATTTACCTTTTCTTTATAAATTTAACGAAGTATTATGAGAGTAAATGACCTTGTTTAATCCTAATGTGTTTCAAATTGAGAATATGGTGACATGATATTCTTTAAATGATTATATGACTACTATTACTCACATAATGCTTTCTGGTTTTAGTCAATGGCTGGATTCCAAGGAAGTCATAGTGACTTTGAGAATGATGTACAATGTGGGAATGGTGGTAGAAATGAGAAACAAAATGGAATGTTGATAGGCGTAAAAGATAACATCTTCATGCCAAATAAATTTTCCAAAAATATGATCAACAATATATATAATAACCAATTCTCGGACTCAACAAAGAAGAGAAATGTGATGAATGATAAGAGCTCCAGCAGTGGAGACCATGGAGAAAATAATCCTCAATTTCCATCATATAGGAAATGTGGAAGGAGACACCCAGGAAAGTGTCTCAATAGAACAAAGAAATGATTTATGTGTGGGAAGGAAGGAAATAATGTAAAGACTTGCTGAAGGAAAATGAAGAGTACTATGGAAGAAAATAAAAATTGTCCCAAGATTCCAATTATGGTCATTTGTCTTAAATATAAGGGAACTTGGCATCACCCAAGTCAATGCCCTATTCTATAGGATAACCTCTTGGTCAGGGAAGAACCTATGTGGAAATAAATGGATGGAAAAATATTTAAAGGTATTAGTGCTCCTTGTTGTTGAGACTACTTTGGGTGAATTTTCTCTTATATGTGTAACCTTTCAATTTATCATGTGAGAAAGATATTTGAGGAAGAATTTTCCTTTCTATTTTGGATATAGTTATAAATAACAATTTGGTTTTAAATGATCATTGGGTTTGAGGCTATTACAAGTTATTATATTTTGTGATGAAAATTCAAGGTATGAGATAACATTTGTGTTTAAATTATATTATGGTTATTTTGAGGAATTTATCTCTTTTTAGTAATGTTATGAAATATAGTTTATGGAAAAGGATGACACACAGACTGTGTGAAAACCCATCATGTCAGAAAAAGCTGTGGGAATCGAACCCACAACCAATGTGCGATAGGGATTTATCACCTACCACTGGACTACGTGAAGTCCCTTGTTAGTGTGACTAATTATTTTTAGTTAAATGATTTTATTGATCAATAATAAGTTGATTTGGGATCTTATGTTATATCAAGTAAATACCCTTAGTATAGGAAAATGATTTGGTGATTAAGTGATAAATGTTATTTTGGAAGATGTTCTCTTTGTTGGGAACACTATATGACCAAGGAAAATAGAATACTATGGTATTTCATTTGAGTAGTAATGGTGGATTTTATCTATGTTTTTATTGTGGATTTATAGTAATTTCGGTTATTTATGGAAATTATTAACCTATAATAGAGAATATGTTATTATGTTAATTACATTTAAGTATGTGACTTTAAGATTAATTGGTGTCATTTGGAGATACAATTTAACGTGGAAGACTACATAACAAAATTCTTCTAATTTTTGGGTTTCAATATTAGTTTGGATTATATGGAAGGATTTTAAAGACAATTGTCTATTGAATGATATTAATTTATCATTGGGGTATTGATGGTTTAATTTTAGAAATTAATATTATTGTTTCTTTCTCTAATGGAATATCCTTTTGGGAGATCATTAGATCTTATACTAACCATTTTGGTTTTTATTAATCTCTAAAAACAAGGTAAATATATAGTTTATCCATCGTGAATCATGTGATTCTATAAGAAGTTTATTCTATCTCTTCCAGTGTGACCAAGTCTTCTTGAATAATCATCATTTAAAATGAGTCAGTAGTAAGAATTTATTAAAGAATAAAACTTTACTTAAAAAGTATGTATATCTCTTTATGTTCTTAGTCAATCTCAGAAATGAATTTATCATCTTTATTTAATGTAACTTAAAACAAAAAAAAATGTCGTTCGTTTAATTTTCAAACTGGGAAACTAATGACCACTTGTCCCATCACAAGTTTATGGTTTTCTTGTTGTTAAATTTCTCAGGATCATGTTCTCTATCTATCTCCATCAGAACTTGACACTTAGTTTATCATCCATATCGATGTTTTTCTACATGGAAACCTAGTATAGGTTATCTCGAGTGACCTTTTTACATCTCTTTCTTTCTTTTAAAGTGATAGTTTTATTGACACTTTTTATGATGTGGGACATTCCATAATATTCCCAAGCCCAATTTTAAAAATTGCGAGGACGAAATTTATTTATGGAGGGGATAATATAACACCCCAAGCTTCCACGATACGTTTCCCTTTGTATAATGCAATAGCATGTGTTGTATGCAACTTCATGTTCTAACACACACCACAACCAATCAAACTAGCCATTATGAATAGTAATACCCACTTTTTGAAATTTTATAAATATTTTCTTTCAAAACGGACATCATTTTTGGATTTGGAATATCGAAATTATCTCAGGGTGAATTTTTGGTATTTTTCTAAAAACTTTCAATTTTTGATGAATAGTGAAAAACACTAAGTTATAGTTTAAAACAGAATTTTTATTTAAATAATTATTTATTTTATTTAAATTTAATTATGCACAAAATAGATACATAATACCTATAAAATTTTAATGTAATTCAATGGAGTTAGTTTAGAATAATTTTAGATATATAAAAATTTTATTGAACTTTTCATCGTCTTTTACCCACCTCCTAGGAGAATTTGGAAATTCACGTTAAACTTAATTTTACCACTTTTGTGAGTGGAATTTAGAAAATCTGAGAGACACGGTTAATATTAAGGAGTAAAATTTTGTTTAATGAGATGAAAATAATTTTTGGTGAATTGTATCTTTTTACTTTTATTTACCACGGTTAAAAGTAAATAGGGTAATTAAGGGTAAAAATGATATTAATATCACCCTAACACATATCCTAATTCTATTGGAAAAGTGTATCATGACCAAAAACAACCTTAGGAGTAAAATATTATCATTTAGGTCCACATGGATTAGATTATGACATTTATTATTATTTAAATCAAAGAAGAGTTAAAAGAGTTAAAATAATGATTAATAACTAAAACATTTTTAATATAGGGTTATACAAAAGATAAATTTGATTATTAATATTCATTATAAAAGGAAAATAGATTTCCTACATAATGGTATTTCATTTATAATTTTTATAAATTAAATAATTTAATTTATTTATGACACAATGGTGATGCATTAATTGCCTATTTAATTAAATATTATAATAATGGATAATATAAATATCAAAATAAATGTAATATGAAACTTTTTATGAATTAAAATAATTTTATGGTTAATATGACATACTAGTATTGGTTATATTAATTTATTTGGAAGTAATAATTCTTTTATTAAATTATCTAAAAAAAATACCCAATAGTGTTAAAATTGACATAAAAGAGTTTTTAAAACAAATATTATATTATTAATTGATATTATATTCATAAAAATATAAGGTTCGGCAAAAGGACTTATATAATGATACTTTTAATTTAATGGACCACTTGGGGGTATCTTGGAGGTATATAGTAAGTTTATTAACTATATAACATAAAAATACAAAGAGACATGGTAAATGTCAAACTATTTGACTAAGAGTTAAATATAAATTATATGGTTTATATAGTGACCCAAACTTATCTAAAATCTATTGGTTGAAAGGATTTCGACCCATCCCTACCTTAAAATTTAAATAATCCACTTTGGATCCATTGGAAACTGAATATGAATTTATTATAAAATAATATTTTCTATTTTTCCTAAGGTGCCCCTCACCCCTCTTATAAAAGGGAACTCCACATTCTCTCAAATTCATACCTTCAATGACTTTTGGTTCTTCAAAACACTGCCCAAAAATCCTCTACACTTCCATCAACTCATCTTAGAGGCCATCCTTTGGTTAGAAAGACAACTTATGGAGCCTTTTTGATCAAATCAAAATGAAGAACCCGAAGAAGAGGTAATGATTTCACCACCCTCTTTCAAGTTCCTTTCTTCTTCAACTTCTTCTTTCATTGTTATTTACATTACAAAATAATTAATCTAGAATATTTTATATACTATGATGGTATTATAAATATGTTACAACCATATTAAGAATTTTATCCTTCCTTTGAATGACATGTCACCATACGTGCGTACGTACGGCCTACCATCACCACGTCGTGGTGTAATTGTTATTAAATATATTATTATTTGGATGGGTATAATAATGATGTGTAATTAATTTAAATAAGAAGTATAACATGATAATGATTCAGTATATATATGATATACCTTCCAATTATATATTATTTTAGTATCAAAATAATGATATTATCTCTCGTGCGTACATACAGACTACCATCTCCACGAAGGCGATGAGATTCATTCCCCATCGTATCCATACAATTCTCATTCTCATTTTATGATTAAAAATAATGTTTATGGACTTAATATAATTCTGTATATGAATAAGATACATCCTATCCATAAAAAACACAACTTATGTAACAAAACATAAAAAAGAAAACGAGTAAGTTAACACCCGAAACAACAATAATGCTAAGATATTATTAACAAAGAAATTTTAAAAGATCATATATGATATCATATTAATGTATATGATTCTTGTATAGTTAAATAACAATTATTTCTACATTATAAAGGAGGATAACCTACCCTCGACCAAGGAAAAAGTACAAAGTAAGGGGTTTCTTATCTCACTTTGAATTCCATGAGATTTCCATTATTAACCACCTATTTATTGCATGTGGTGTGTGTACTGCCTTTGATTGTATTCATTGTGTAATATAATCTAATTTATGGATATTTAAATCATCATTTTATGATCCTTCTTTCATGGGTGTATGTTTCGTAAGTTACCAAATCAATAAGGGAATTTGAAATTTCAATTTCCTCTCATTCGGCTTTAAGCATACTTCATTGATTATTTTACTCCAAGATTATGTGTGGAATCACTATTAATTTTCTTATGTCATAATTTCCACTCCCCTTTCTGTGGATATACTTTTGATACACATAATCACTCCATTGATAAATTCTCATGTCATCGGTATGAACTTGATAAGAGTAATTTTTACTCAATCTCCATTTTTTGAGTTAAACATCCAATTCATTGGTGTTGTTTTTACAAGAATATGTGTGAATGTCCATTGACAATTTTACAATAAATATCCAATAATATTGATTGTATTTATATTTGTAACACATAATTATGTTGTTGATTTATCATTAACCTAAGGATACTGCCTTTATGAGAGATTTCATCTCAATTTACATTCCATTGAGACTCCTTTGTTGTTACACACCAAATCACTTTTATATGGTGTATATAATGTAATTTGACATAGTATATCATGAATACCTTTATTCTCATGATATTAAAAAAATTTTATTAACTCAAATATTTATATTAAAGTGTCTCTCTTTTGGTTAGGAACTCTAAATATAATGTCATTTTAAAAAGTTTTAAAGATTTATTATTCTAAATCTTTCTCATTAATGTCCATGTTTTAAAAATGGTTTTAAGGTATATTTATATGGAAATTAATGTTTTCAAATAAAAATTCATTTTAAAAGTTTCAATGTGGTATGGGACACTTTTATTCAAAAATATATTTTAAATGGAATCTTGACAAATAGTGTTACTTTTAAATGTTTTCAAGAAAAGGGGGATATTTCTCTCAATAGTTTGATGATTATTTTAATCTATGCCAATATCCTTCGTTATTCTCGATTGAGGTTAATCTGATACAATAAAATCATCCATATTGTATCGAATGAGTTATGTTTGACTATGGATGTGCTATTTTTATACCATTCATGGTTTGTGGTTAAAGTATTGACATTTCCTGTGATAGTTTTAATAGAAATGTTTATGTTATATTTCAAAATTTTTATATGAGGAATGCATTGGACTTAGTAAGTGATAAGTGGAGACCGCTATAGCTCCTCTATGCATCGGTGGGTCTCATGAGACAAACTAGTGTCTTGGCACGAGGCCTTAACTAAATCATATTTGTAGTCTTGGAACGAGGCCTTGGCTACGTGGTTATGATAGTCTGGCATTATGCATTCCATAATTATGAAAGTTGTTATTGATTTTGCTTGTGGTTATTTGACTAGTAGAATATCCAGATGATCTCACCCCTTTCAATGTTTTCTTTTTCCCAAGATGTAAAGAAGAAATTTATGAATGAACTACAGGAATAGTATGAGGGGATATGAAGAAAAGATGTTGTTGCAGTTTTTTTACTTTATGATGTAATATAAGACTTATGAATATATCTAGTGCTTCCAAGACTACTAAACTGATCGGTTTTTCGAGACTTGATCTTTTGTGATCATGCCAATGTTATGTAATAATGCACCAACTCTTGGTAACTAGGGTCGGGGCGTTAAAATTTATTAATATTTATAACTAATATATGTATATTATACTTAATCAATTATTATTAATAATTGTTTCCTTAAAAAAATTTAAAAATTGTAATTTATTAATATTTTATTTTTATTTTTGTAATAATTATATTCATTTATATATCAACATTTAATATATACTATTTATAAAAATTTATAATCTAAATATAATTATATTAAATTTATTCATTTTTATTAAACATTATTTTATTAACAAAAAGTTTAATATTTTTCATAATTTACTCATTTAAATTTTTTATTTTTTTAATATTTCAGTTTATTAATAATATATATCTATATATTTAATATATAATATGAATTAATTTTTAAAATTTATAATTATGTATATTCAATTTATTTATTTTTAACAATAATTATTTACTTAATTAAATTGTTAATTTTTTTATTTTTTATTTTTGTATAATTATATCAGTTTATTGTGGACATTTATCAATACTAATAAAGCACTAATAAAGGTTACCATTTATCGACGCTTTATTTTTAGCCCTCATAAAGGGTACTTTTTATCAGCACTAATAAAGTTGAATTTTATCATTACTAATTAAAAAGAGTTGATAAAGGGTTCCCATTGTCAGTTCTCTTATTTACCATTGATAACGGCCCCAATTTATTAGGGATTATTTTAGCATTAAAAAATATGGACTTTCGCAGCGCATTTTTCTAGCACTGATAAATGGAGGCACTATTAAATGCGTGTTTAGTAGTAGTGGTGAGTTTTTTCTATTTATAACCATTCGAATATATATTTTTTATTTTTTAATAAATAATTTTGTTTAAATTGGGGTTTTTGGAATGAAAATATATTTCCCTGATAATTAAGGGTATAAATTGTTTTAAAGGTTCATGCATGGATTTTGTTTTATTAAATAAAAAGATAAATATTTGAATTTATCTCTTAACTGATGATTAGTGTATTTTTTAAACAATTATGAAATGTAAATTTGAAAAAATTTAATGAAATGTCATGTTTTTGGTTTCTTAAAGAGGTGTAAAGGCCCAGTTGGCACATTATGAATGCAACTTGTGATTAGCCCTTGGATTTTACTATCTTGAACATGATGGGTGTTGATGAACGTGATAATTGTTTTGGTATTCTTGGAAAGGATGTGAGGGGTATTTTATATTCCATTGGTCCTTTATGTGGTTGACTCAATCTTATACACTACCCCCTACCCTATTGATCATGGGAACCCAGGGGCTTATGTGAGGGATTCTAGGAAAAGTACTCTTAGGCATGAAATTACCTCTCTAGCATTAGATAAAGATATAACATTGACTAAACTATGATACTAGGTGGTTTTCCATTTGTGGTGTCTCCACATCTCTAGACCAAGGGAATACAATCCCTAATGGATTATGATTTAGTTAGGAGTCTCCATTCATGGTCTCTCTACACCATAATACCAAGTCATGTACTCATTACCCATTTTCATGTGTAATTGGATATGGTTTGATTTTATTATCAAGGGTATGAGGATCCCAGGATTCCATGACCATAGTTTCATATGGCCACTCCCATGATAACTATTTACTATAAATTTCTATGATTTTATTTTTTATGACGTTTCTTACATTCTATCATTTCATATGTGTGTCATTAAAAGTTATATTTATTCATTTGAATTTCACAAAAACATTAGTTTGAAAAATGTATTTTTAGATTTGAAATGGTTTTCATTCTTTCTGTGAAATTTTCTTCTAAATTTTTTTGATGATTTTTTTTATTTTATTGGAAAATATGGTTTTAACATGAAATGAATTTCAATGTTTTCTATATGTGAATTCTTTTATGTCAAAATGGAATACTATCATTTTACCTGTATTTTGAAATTAGAATGAATGGATTTTACTTTAAATATTATGAATGGGGTGTGGGTTTGGAAAACCTACTAGAAATTGGCAATCATTCTAATATTAAAATTTTGATTTTATGTTTAGGATTATTGGGAATCCCATTGTTATAACATTTTTTTTGAAAAGAAAGGGGGATAATATTAATGACGAATATCAGCAGAAGTACATAAGCTGAGCCAAGAAGGAATGTTTTCTAGCCATATCTGGTTGATATCGAAGGGGCCTAAGGCCGCTATCTGGTTGGCCACATTATTTCCTTCCCTTTTGGTAAAGGAGAAGGTGCAACAAGAGAAGCTTTGGCGCAGCAAGCGGATTCTCCTGACGATGAAGCCAAAGGCTTGAAGTCCATCATCATTGTGGTTAATGGCATTGATAACCAAAAGGCAGTCTGACTCGATGATGATATCATCCCATCCACATTACATAGCAAGCATCATCCCTGTATGAATGGCATAGGCCTCCGCAACTGCCGGTTCCCAGAAGGCATGATGTGGTTCAAATTTTGCTGCAACGATCTTCCCCAGATGATTTCAAGCTTGGAGGCCAAGAGCAACATGCCCTTCCCTGGGAAGAGAAGCGTCCACATTGATCTTAATACTCCCATCCTTTGGGGGGTCCAATGAGGGGGTAGGAGGGGGTAACGTTTGGAAAAAGGTGCCCATTGTTCTAACATATTAGTTTGGGTTTCTCATAAAGATGATGTGTTGGTGGGTGACCATGGTTTATGGGAAAATTTTCTTTTATTATTTTTTATTATTCTGTTTTATATCTTTCATTGAAGATGCATCGAGAATTATGAACTTATTTTTTTATCAGGATCATGTCCAGTTTAATAGTGCCATTTGTAAATTATGGGTTTGATTTGTAAATTTACATTGAGTTGTGACTTATTTATTTTTATGTTTATATTTGAATATATTTATTGATGTGAATAGATGACCACCTTATGGACCACTCTATTTAATGAATGATATGTTTTTATTGTTTGTTCTAATGTGATTTTTGGGTGAAACCATTCCCATGTTCTTATATTTGATACCTTCTTATTAGTTGTTAGCCTAGGGAAATTGGGAATATGACATAGGTCATATCATATGCCAATTTTGGTTCCTAATTCAGTGGATTACTAGGTTGGTTTGTGATAATTTAATTGTTTTTATAACCATTATGACATTACCCTTGCTAATAATACCCCACATAGGAAAAAAGTAAGAATATTTTCCCACCTTAATTCTACCTCCAATAGGAAAAGATATAGAGATCATTACTCAGAAGGCATAACTCACATATAGGGGGATTATCCTTATTACCACCAAATATATATATATATATATATATATATATATCTAGAATAGAAATTCAATCAGGAAATGATAGATAAAACACTAATCTTTAATATGAAATTCATACAATATATGTATATTATACACAATAGTTTGATAAGTAAAACATCAAATGTAATAGAAAATACATGGCCCTAGAATCCCAAAATAATGAAATGCATGAATGATTAAAAAAGAGAAATCCAAGTCACATTAACTATTGATGCAATCACTATTGTCAATAACTACCACTGATTGCCACTATACTCTGATGCCATCAACAACACATTCACTAAAATGAAATCATATTTTTCATTCTCTATACAGACAAAACACATGTGGGGATTAGGATTGTGTAGGGGTAGGTATAAATATAACTAGTAGGATTCCCAATAAAACACAGAGAGAGAAATAAAAAATAAGTCAACTAAAAATAGAACAAACCAATATTTTTTTAGCACCAAGGCAATCGAAGATAAAGAGAATATCGATTATCATTTCCCATGTATATAAAATAAGTGTAATTAACAAAACCTGGAATACATAGAACATCAATATATCCAACTAACTCAATCAACTTAGTATCAATATTATCACACTATAATTGTAGTTGATGACTCATACCAAGATGGGGTACTCCAGCAAGTCCCAGACCCTATGGAGGATCAATGACTCATCATGTAAAATATATATTTGCTAAGGGGTTATATAATCTCTATTTGGAGGAAATAATCTCATACACCAAAGTAGATTACCTACTCTAATTGGAGTTAAATGGATATACATCCTAAAATAAATTTGTCTTAATGGATTTATCAACCTCGTGTCTATTACTAATATTATTCCCATGACTCATTGTCTACTCTCCAATGATAAAGAAGTAAATAATACACCTTGATGAAAACTATACTAAATATTTGGTCTACATCCATGGACATATAGACATGGCTATTCTAATAACTTTGGTTGTATGTCCCTCTATAACCATATCTTGGCTCAACCATGGTTAATGGGTTTCCTACAATAATGTAGGAAAATATTTTCTTTTGGGAAGGGATTAATGAACAATTATAGCCACAAGAAATGCCTAGATCATGGATATTGGTTGGGGGAGTTATATACCCACATTCTTATATGGCCATTATAATAGGCCTCCTACCCTGGCCATATATCCATGATCAACCATGGATATATGATTTAATAATAATTTTTAAATATTTTTATAAATTATTATATATATGTGTGTGTATATGCTTACAAAAATGATAGTTAATTGAGTGGTAATATATATTTATTTATATACATGAGATAGGAGTTTGAAACCTAAGGGTTTGATATTTATAAAAATAAGTCTATAGTCATGGTCATGGACTATAGTTATAGATGGGATGTATACTGTCCCCACATCTATATGGATATATCCATGGGATATATCCATAGTCTATTACCAATGATATATCATCAAATGGGTAGCTTGACCATGGATGTAACCTTTTTTCATGGACAAGAGATGTAGATCCACAATCAAAAACTCTGGTTGTAGGAAATTTTTCAAGTAGTGAAACCCATAACAATGATAATACATGCTCCTCCAATGGCCTGAAGGCCTTCATTTTTTATTTATTTTTGATAATCCACCTTTCAAGGGGTGATGTGGAACCCTTACAAGGCCCGTAGATGTAAGCATTACATGGAACGTAGGCCTTAGAGGAAGTCATTTCCCGTACACTTCAAACATTACATAGAACCCAGACTAACTACTTGGAACTGCTCCTCCAAAGCATCTTCATCATGAAATCATCTCTCCACCTTCGCATTGCTGTTCGGATAGGCTTTCCCGTGCATGCACAGGCTTTTCCCGATGGAAGGTGCCATACCCTCTCATTCACGCAATCCGTTTAGCTTATTCTATGGTGAAAGGTCTTTGCTCCTCCTCCTTTGGAAGCTTGTTCCTTGTAGGTTGTCTGGTTTTCGTCTACACTTTAAGGTGGCCCGAAGGCCTTGAGGTGGCCCGCAGGGCTTACTGACCCGAAGGCCCGGGTGGCCCGAAGGCCTTAAAGGACTTGGGGACTAAATCGGTGTCTTGAAGGCCCAAATGGGGGCATATTCCCAACTGCTACAGTGCCAAACAGTTCCTGCTACAGTTCCCGCTACAGTTCCTGCTACAGTTCTGCACAGTTCCTACTACAGTACCTGCTACTTTCTACTACAGTACTGGCAGAGTACCCTCGGAAATTATCCCCCACCTAGATTTGATCCCGGGTTTCTTGTATGCACTTAAGAAGTCCCCACCAACTGGGCTGAGGCTCATCTGCCAATGATAATACATGCTCAATTACACAATACAAAAAAAATCATAGAGTAGACAGTTTTTATCCAATTATGACACCCATGTGATTAGATTCTAAGAACACCAAAGGGAATAGTATGAAATGTAATGTACTTCAATAAACACCATGTTTGAACCGTTGGCTGTGGTCAGGAATTTCCTAATCCTTTATAGGAATGTTGGGTCAACCTACATAGTGTGTATAGTAAGGTTCATGGTTTATGTGACCTTGCAGTTGGTCGAGCATGTACTACCCCACGGGAATGTGTGAGGTTTCCATGATACATAGTATGTGAACTGTCCTACACAACATTTGAGGCCAGGTGGTTGACCTGAAATATACTCAAGTACACCTTGGGTCATGTTCTCTAATATACGTTGTGTCTGACATATTTTCACATTATTTGTAATATTTATCTGATTTATGTAAATTCTATTTAACTTGAGGGAATACTAATTGTTTTTTTATTTAGATACTCCACATTGTGTAGTTTATAAATTTATCTAGTTCTATGATTTTCATTATTATCACAAAACCACCACATTTTCGAGATCTGGACAGTATTCTGGTTGATTTCCATGATTGATGCTACTCAAGACAACCACCTTGCCTCATCAAAATTCCCCCATCTCTGTTTTCCCACCCAATATTAGCCACTTCTATCACACTCGATCATTTTGATGGTTGATAATTCTCATCCCAACAATCTAATTTCTAATATGTTTTCCTCATCATTGTTTCCCACTTTGACCATCATTATTTCACACTTGATACCCTATTTAGTCGTTATAATGCACGATCTCATTGTAATTCAAATTTCATTCACTATTTCATTATCCTAATAGTTTATTTTCAAACCATCTCATGACTGGTGGGGAGAGGAAAACAGTGAACAATGAATGGTGAAAAAACACCAAAATTTTAATTTGTAAGTATATTTTTTAAAGAACATGTGTGATGTGATATTTAATAGAGTCTAATAATAATCAAGGAGATATATCATTTTTGGATGATTAGTTGAAAAATGTGTTATAAATATTAGTTATATATATTTTTTAAGAATAATCTACCAAAAAATCATATCAAATAATAAAAAATAATTTTCATGAAAAATTGTCAAAAATATTTTCAAATAATATTAAATATTTCCCTTTATTTCCAAAGATTATTTCAATCATCATAATATGTAGAACATGGATTCAATTATAATATCATGATTATATAAGATTAATATTCATTAAAATTATAGGTGATTTTAAATAAATTAATCGTGATATATCTGATGTAAATTCCATAAATAATTAGATGAAAAATCATATAAATTTTTTACATTGTATTTCATTTATACTGTCACTTAAAGAACGTAGAATTGATCTCGGATCATTTTATTTGATTCCTAAATTAACTCAATGATTCTCCTAATATTTCACTAATTATACTCCAAGATTTGGATCTTTAGTGATGATGGAAAATTCCGATAGGAGGAAATAATAGTAAATATTTATATTAAAATAAAATTTTAACTTGAGTTTTAAAACTGAAACCCAAAAAAATGTTGGTTCATGGTATGAGACCAAGAATGAAGGATATACCCCTATTAAAAAAATACCATATTTTAGACATATCCATTTTTCCTTAATACCCATTTTAGGCACCATTCTGTGGTTATTAATTTCTCAAATGTTCAAAACTAAAAATATTTAATTTTAAAATTATATATTCTCTACAAATAATTCTATCTTGTCTAAATAAATACTAGATTTTAGAATAACTTGTAGTTGTGACTAAAAAAATAAAAGGGTTGAAAAAATATTAGTCACTACATTCTCCCCACCATCATGTATATACATAATGAAAACCTTAGTAAATTAAAAGGTAAAGGTACTGAGATCAAATCTAATTCTAATGTTTCAATGAGCTCACCTAAATAATATTATCTTTCTATAAGCGACTGACAAATGGAATTTCAAACCTATTCACAATCTTCTCAAACCAACCTTTGATCAACATTGGGTATTCAATAAAGGTGGAATCATCATTTATTTATAGCTCACCCCAGTTAATATTGTGTGATTTCTCATGTACATACTACCATAAATGCTACACATGTAGGATATTTTTCAATTTCATCGCCTATTGGTGTAATTTCTTGTGGTATGAATTATTTCTTACCCTATGTAGAATCTTAAAATAATTCCGCAACAAAATATTCTCAACTCATTTCATGTAAATACATTTAGAAACACATATTTCCACTCCACAAACCCCATGGTTCTCTATATTCTATCCTTGTTGGACTTTGGACAAATTAGGTCTATTATCCTTGGCTCTTGGATCACTTACACATTCTCCATCATCCAAAAAAATTAGTTTCATCCGCATCAGTCTTGAATCAATAATCACCACCATGTAAATGGGTAACCTATATGGACCACCATATAAGTCCTTGAATGGTTCCAAACTAATGGTGGAGTGGTATATGTTTTTTATGAAAACTAAAATTAGGGAAATTTATTGGCTTAACTCCTAGAAAATACAGCATGAAATCCCACAATATATCCTCAATAATTTGAATAGTCCACTCAATATAAAAATCCTTATTTTGGTGTATTTTTTACTTAGCCACAACTAGCTCTAAAAAATATTTTAAAATACCCCATAATTGACATAAGAATCAAACATCATAGTAAATAGAAATCATTGATTGTATCTAATTAAACCACACAACCAACATAAGGTACATGCATATTAAAATCTCTATAAAAATGTGCTCCAATATACAATGGATGTTGTTTGACTTAGATAGTAATTCAAAGATAACCTAACTAGCATCATGAAACTATTCCAATCATGGAATTATAGTAAACAATTATATCGATGTACTATCTCACTTACATTCAAGAACTTTAAGTGTTTCAATGAATCTAGAGGGAACATGATTTTTAGTCTTTACTTGCTGATAAGTGAAGAACAATGAAATGAATATAGTAACACTTCACCTCATTCCTAGAAACTAAAACTAACACTTAATATCCTAGTACATATTAATTATTCAAGGATTCACCAATAGAGGGGTGGTGTGAAACTCCATCTACACCTCTTCATGAAAACCTATAGGAACCACTATCCACCACTAAAATATGACAATTTTATCTCCACCTTTAGAAAATACATAACTTTAATACATTTAGAATATATGAACCCTCATGATCACACAATAAATATCTCATTATTAGGGCTCAACAATTGAATAATATAGGAGAAAACACAGCATATCACTTATAAAAAATATATCTATCATCCCCCAAAACCATTTAAATTAAGGGTAACAATTCAGAAACCTCTTACATCAGCTAATCACTAGACTTCTTTTTAATAGAATCATTTTCCATATTTCATATACATATAATATATAATATCTCAACTTCATAGTATTTTTGGAACTCTAGACATCCAATCTACCTCAAGTTGATATCTCTCAGTGATAAGATATATCTAAGACACCAATGAACTATGAAGACCACAAATCACTCATCGAGGATACAGTCTCATTAAATCATCCAAGGAAAAATCCAATGTCACAAGTTCAATGTAAAAGGTCACATAATATTTCTTATATGGTCATATTTTACTAGGTCCATAAGTAATTATGACTCAGGTCTACAACAATATGAAACTAATCCTGGGCCTATACGAATATCAAAACTATATGTACTCAACACCATCATCTAGAAACCAAAATACTATAGCACTAATCAGCCATTAATTAAACTCAACAAAAATCACTCTATATAAGATTATATTAAATTAAAGTTACCCCATTTTTGGTCAGGTTCAACATAAGAGTTAAAAGCATAGATAAGTATTCCATTAATCTTTGTTAATATCATATTTTCAAAAGGAAACCACACACCTCAGACACTATCATGGGTGGCTCCCAATCTATCACAACCTCAATCATTTTGGTATTAACCTCCACCGTACCCTCATATATTAAATTTCCAACAAAATAAACTTTATAAATATATAATATCTACTTTGAGATCATTCTATATTGATGATTCATACAGATTAATTCCTAGAAAATTATTAAATGCTCTATATGCTCTTTCACTGTTTAAGAATGTATAAGGATGTCATCAATAAAAAGCACTATAAATCAGTTCAAGAAAAGTTGGAATATTCGGCTCATGAGTTTTAGGAACATCGTAGGGGTTTCTTTAACAAACTAAACTGAAATACATAATCTTAACACCTAATACATTATATAACATGCACTGGGGAATGTTCCTAATTACTATGGTAAGGAAATAATTTCCATGATAATTGGTTCTAATCATTGGGAATGATTTCCTTCCATAAAACAATAATAAATATTTGGGGTCTAAATAATAATGAAATATAATGTCCTATAATTGATCATGTAGAAGATATCATGTATCTAAAAATATAAAAACATGTTCTACACATCTAATTATTTAGATACAAGACTAAATATAAATAATAGATATACCATAATAACCCCATAGGACACAAAAACACCATAATATATGACCACTTATTTCCATATTAATAAATCCAATGGTCATGTCCAAATGGATTGTTTTCTTGTTATCTGAACCTAAAAAATGATCCAATGATGGAAATTTGTATACTCATTGATGTGTGTATGTGGATTGTGAAAAAAAATTCTTAGTTTGATTTCAACATATTCTATATATAAAAAATTTACAAAATAAGTCATTACATGATAGTTTGAAATACAATTATAAAAAAATTATTTTAATTTTAAATGGAAATAAGAAATAATGAGATAAAACTTGTAAATCATGACATTAAAATGAAACAAGTTTTTTAATTACATGGAATGATCATTAAGGGATTCCATGAATACATAATGTAAATATTCGATTAAATTAAAAACCCATCTAAGCATCATGGGAAGGTAAAAAAAATTTAGAGTAAGGGAAAAAATTATTTTCCCCATGAAGAATCTTTTATTTGAGGTAGATTTACATGGGAGCACTATATTCACATGTTTTGATTTATAGAGAACAACTATTTCCCCTTGTAAAAATTTATAAGGGGAAAATATATCACTTCAATAATAACCTTTCTAGCATTGTAAATTATCCAAACCTCTCCCTTATGTACCATAATTTTCCCAAGAAGCATTGATAGAGTGAAAGGATTCAATGAGGTTAAGACATAACACATCGAAAACCTATTTTATAATAAACACCCATGTTTAAAAAAATCCATATGAGTGCTTCCAAATCCCATTGGAATCGTTAACATAAACTCGGTAGACATGATAAAACCACTTTGATTATAGAAAATTACCCTGTAACCAATGGATTCCTCCTTAAAACTATTTCCTTAAATAATTATAATTTATGATAAAATATTCCCATAAGTCATTTCAATAACATTATAATAATTCTTCGATGGAATTTTAACAAACAAATTATGTTCAGATTAAAAAATAAGTTCAATTTAATACCATTTAAGCATACCCATCCTTCCAAACATTTGGAAATAAGAATTAGACTGAGGCTATTCAATACAATCCATAATAGATAGATATTATAAATTATATTTATGTTAAAAAACTATTTATAACAATCAACTATTCATGGTTCCTTAAAGAATGGTAAACACATAGAGACGCCTATCTATCTAGGACACCTGATAAATTATTAGTGTGTATTATCCATGTAATATTTCTCTTAGATATCTAATAAATAATCCAAAATAAATTAGAAACAGAAAATATAAATATAAAATAATTTTATAAATACATAGAAGTGAAACCACTATCTAGAGAGCCAAATGATTTGAGTAGAACATTCAAATAATTTTATGTGATTTTAGAAGGGATACCCTAACACCAAAGTTAAAAAAATCCCATGGTTTCATGGAGTTTCATTTTCAAATTGAAAAACCCTATCCACCCATAAAAACTAGGTGTTGAACAACAGTATGAAAAGTATATATGAGTTACTATATGAATAAGAATAAAAATAAGGGAATATACATTCAGTTCTGTTGTGAAATAGTGTAACAAAACTTAGGAGATGATGAGGGAATGTCAAGGGAGATCACACCATGGATGATTCATTTGAAAGAGAATAAGGGGGTGGGGTTACTCTTTTACACAAAAATTTTAATAAATAATAATATAATTATAATAATAAAATTATAATTCTACAGACCTCTAAATTGATTAAAAATTTATCATTTCACATCTTAAATTCCCAAATAATAATGTTAATATTCTAACACTCTTTTAACGAAAATTTAACATAAATATTAATATAATAATATTATTAACCAAAATTACACATAAAATTTAGTAACAAAAATATTTTATAATAGAATATAAGTTAAAATTTTATAGAACTATTAATTATTTACATGAACACTTAAGACACTTAAAAATAACCTCATAATAATCCAGTAGTTATTTACAACATATTTCAGGTAGTCTATGTATTAAAATTGAAGGATTGTGAAATCCTTTATGGAAGGAATGGTTAGTATACACATTTAAGAAAAATTTTAAACTAACTATGTAGAGATACTATTTCCAAAAAATCATCAAGAATGATTAGCATTCACGATATTAGATGTCGTGTGACCAATAAATCATTTTAATAATTTTTTATTTTTTTTTAATTTCAATCTAAATTATATAATTTATAAATGTATTTCAGTTAATAAATTTTATGATTGTATAGTATTCATGAGAAACACAAGAACATTGTGAACTCAATATTTATATAGTGACACCTAAACATCATCTTGTGAATATCCTCCCCATAGAATCACTATTAGTGATAAAAAATTGAATATAGATCTTATAGAACCAATTTTATCCTTTATTAAATTCAAAATGATCTTTAATCCTTGGAATAGGGTATTTTCTTCTTGACTACAACCATATTTAAGTTGTGGTATTCAATGTAAATCCTCAAGTTCCCATACACCTTCTTAGTGAATAGAACATGAGCCGTGTAGGGGACACTGTAGGAATAATAAAACCATTTTCTAAAAGATTCACCAACTACACATTTATCTCCCTAAGATTATTTGGGGACATAAAATATCAATGAAATCATAATGTGTATATAGATGCTAAAATTGACATCTCTATTAAGAGAAAACCCAATAACTTCTTCCAGAAATATTTCCATTATTTCTCCACCACAAAAGGTAGATTTCCCAAATGAAATCCTTGGAAACTAAGAGAATCTTATCAATGGACGAGTAATAAGTTATAATATCATAAGGGTTGGCCCTCATCATCCCATAGGTTAATCTTGACTCATTGAATCAATAATATATCACCCTTAAATTATCCCAATATACCCAATATTTAACTTAATATAACTAGTATATTCCAAGGATAATGTAATAGGGTCTAATATAAGTAATAATTTAATCTTTAGAAAACCTTCCTCCTCCGTAAGTATGCTCACACTAATTTCAAACATGGGTCAAAGGATGATCATTTATAGTATGTGTATATAGCTAATTATTTTTTGTTTAAATGTGTACATGAATATCAACTCTTTAATAAAATACATTGAATAAAAATAATTAATAAAAATAGAGTCAATGATTATGATTTATAAATTATATAATACAAAAACCATACCTAAAAATATGAACAATGGTTTATGATTAGATATCTATATCATCTAAATAGGACCTATACAATAACTTATAGTATTATTTTCCTAACACTAAACAATAAAATATCAAGCGAGTTGAATTGGATAGAAGAACTATCCGAAAACAATAACACACACACCTATAGTTCCTCTATTGTTTTTGTCTTTGGGAGGGACACCCTATCAACCATGAGGAGGCCCCTAATCTTTGTGTTGTATTTTTTTAGGGAGGTTCATCCATATATTCTCCCTATTTATCCACCATTACTGGCATATTAGTAAAAATTTAATCCAGTCTTCCTCTACCCCCACAAGTATACATTCTTCATCTATTAAATTGTTGGATTAAATATGGGATATCTCTATTGTTTGGAACTGATAGAGGGTTTAAAAATGTGCGTTACTTTTATGATGAGATCCCAAAGGCTTATTCTAGGTAGTTAGAACCACTAACTCTACTCTATGATATCATTTACAACTCCAATGTTAGGCTAAGAATCCAGCATGACACTCTCAATCAACAATTTATACTCTAAAACAAAAATATAAGTTGGATTTAATTTGTACACAGTTCCAATTTGAATATTTCTTTAAAAGAGACATTCAATAATTCAAGCATGGATATATCTATCATGGGTCATTTATTAAGATAATCTCACAAGGTCTGTAAATCTAGAATCATATTGGGACCCAATAAAGTTACCCCACTAGAGGTCCAATATCTACTGAGCTCACATAGACCTCTATGTTCCTTTATGGTTATACTCTCTAAACTAGTTATAAAACTACATAAAAGGTAGAGTGTCCATATTATTATTTTTTGATATTAAATTCCACTAAACGATATATACTCCATTAAGAAGGATTGTAGTGATAACCACTAAAAAAATTAGTATCTGAAGCAAATGATACTTTTTAGGTACTTATTATCCTCCTTCCTCTCTTATATGAATATACATGTCTATATGAATCCTTTGTTACATATGGAACTAAAACTCATGAAGTGAACATAACTTATGGGTTATATCATCCCACTCAATGAGGAAAACATATAAATTATGGATTTTTTCCCCTTTGATAAATAGTTTTGGGAGATACTTCCCTATCTAGTCCTTATATATAAGCATTCCTGATCAAATGTTTAGTTACTGGAGTTTGAGTCAATGAAAATATCTCATCGTGACCCTACCCATATAGTTGATATGGTTATCTATAGGGTTGGATTATATATTTCAAAAGATAAACCCAGGGTTAATTAATAAAAATTCTGTGGATATGAAATAATACTAACATGGATAAGAAACACAATAGATATATTATTTTATTTTTATACCATTATGCTACTCTTGAAAATAAACTCTTCTTTGTTTCAAGTCATTTAACATGTTATATGTGTTTTGGTGAAGTGATTCATTGACTAAATACACCAATCACTAGGTTCATTAGTCTATTAATTAAAATCATGTAATGAATCTGATTTTGTTAGTTTACTCCTTTTAATATTTATATATATATTTTTTTATTTTTCCTCTAATATAACACTATGTTTTGGGTGTCGCAGAACCCTAGAATTAATATATAAAAAATAAAAATATATATTAAAGAATGAATTTTTATCTTTTCCAAATAAATGGTTAGACCATTTATTGGTGCCTTGGATGGTAAATCTGAGACCATGGTTGTTTCCAGAATGCTAGGTTTACCCTAGGCGTGACAAAAAGTTGGTCGATGTCACTCATTTGGTTGAAGGTGATTGTTGGTAAATCTGTTAAGTGTATTAATTAAATTATTAATTTAATTAAAACAACTTCCAAATAACTAATAATTCTATTTATATAACCCATTATGAAAAATCTATAGGGTTAGTAACATAACCCTAGCATATTATAGGATGTAAAGAGCATATTCATTTATAAACAACAACGGATTGTGGAGTAGAAATTATTCTTTAGGGGAATAATCTCCATCAAAAAAAATCATGGATATTAGCAATGAAAATGATATGGTAATTCTCATAACTTGTGATAAATCCAAACAAAAGGTGGTGTATGATATTTCATGTATTTGTTCCCTTGATTAATTTGGTAACCATGGATTGTTATCTTCCTTTCTTTTCATTTCATTATCCTTCAACACATAAGATCAGATATTTATTTTATTCACTTCCCCCTAATTTAATCTTGGTTTCAAAATTATGAAATAATTATGTGGGATAACACTGGCTAAGGATTTTCCTCACTATTTTATAGTTATTTCCAACCTAAATTTTTCACGTTTTGCACAATTGTTCCATTGGGTCATGGTTTGGCATTTTCGGTCCGGATTTAAGCATGATCGAACCCCAATATTTCTAATGGATTCCTAAATAGATTTTAAATTTTCATTTTATGATTAAATAATGATTTTATGTGGGGTGAAATTTTCATCGACATCGAACAGTGGAAGGATCATCCGTCTTCATCCATAAGAGAGGCGACGTAGTAGTGCAATGTGATAGGAAATATCCATACATGGTTCGAGAGGTTAAAATCCAACCACTAATGACAGATCAGGCATGGTGAGACCTATATCCATGCTCCTTAGTTGAATTTCCAGTAGATCCAATGGGGGCATAGGTATGTGAGAAGCACATGAAGAGTTTTTTAATTTTTATAAAATACCGATATACAAGGTATGTTTTCTAGAAACCCACATTATAGTGTCCCCTTGTTTAAGTGGTTAGGTTTTCTAGAATAATTAAATATCACATGTCGTGAATGACCCATATGCATCATGTGACCTAATTATAGTAGCTCGGTATGTGTCCCTGGAGTACATGAGCATAGAAAAAACTAGGTACATGGGCACAGCTAGGATACATGAGCATGACCATGTACTGATACATTTTTAGGATACTCAGACACAGCTAGTGTACATGAGCATGTAACTTGTACATGGGCATGACCGGGGTACACAAGAATGGTCTATAGTATATGGGAATGGTCCAGAATACATGGACATACACACATTATCCAAGAAACTTAATGTATGTAATATACACATCATATAATTTTCTACGAGATTTTTATCATATGTATATACATCTTGAGGACTCATATTTGGACACATGAGTAGACTATCCTATGTATATTTCCATGTATTGCAAGATGGTGTCCTTTGTTATGTACTAATAGATATTATATGAGGTATTATATGTGGGATGGTTTTTTTAGCGATGCTTAGCCAACAGTAGTGATTGGGTTTGATCATCAGAGAGAAGTAAAGTTCAGACCCCCCCCCCCCCCGCCCACCCTATTGCACCAAGGCATGGGTCCCCAAACTCTTTAAATTTGTAGAGTTGGTACCCCCACCCTCATATTACATAGGGAGTGGGTCCTCTATCTATGGAGTGTTCCCCCCACATCGTTTTTGTTATCTAGCAGGGAGTAGGTCCACCAGTGGAGATATTTCCCCCTTGGTTGTGGAGTGTAGTGGCTAGGTGCGGCCCCTCCACATGGATTCTTGGGTAGTTACACATTGTGTTGGGAATTAGAGATAGAACATTGAGAGCTTTAATCTAAATCATCATTCTTCTCTGGGTTGTGGTGATATAGATCCCATTTCTCACTCTCGCTTGGGTTTCATATGGAGTATATCTATTGGGTTTCTCTATACCCTATTCCTTCTGCATTAAGATAGCCATTATATCTCTCTATTACCCCCTTCAGGGTATTTTATGGTGTGATTCTTGGAATGTATATTCTCATCTTGGCATGGGATTTTCCACCATGGGTTGTGTCTTATGAAGAGGAAATAAAAATCAGCAATGATACTGGTGGACCATGTTTCATAGGTGAATAATTGTACCTTGTGGAGATGACAGTTCTCAATGGACATACATGGAAATTATGAGATGAAATCTCTTAAGTCATTCCATATTTTCTGTTTTTTCAGGTTCGAACCTTAAATATAGTTGGGTGTATATTTTTTACCTTTATACTCTTTTGCTATGTTATTGTTATTTGATTATTTTTATGGGTTATTGAATGGATGGTTTCCATTACAGATTATTTTTCTATTTATATATATATATATACTATTTCATAGAGGTGGTTGTGTTTGTGAATATATTTACTTAGTCTAATACCACCCATTTCAATGTTATACCTACTCGTCACTTTTCTCTAGCCTCTAGCCTACTGGAGGCAAGATTGGGGTGCATCACTCATCTTACTGCTGGCCAGGCGGCCCCCAGTGGGTATGGTCATGAAAAAGTGGTATCAAATGTGGTATTTCCCCTAGTTGATATTTGGGTTCAGACCTATGTGAGTTTTGGTTTTGGGAACATAGGGTAATGATTTTGGAGTGTCTTTAGTGTAGCTCTAAGTCCAAGGAACCCACTGTTAATGTAATGGCCAATGTATCCATATAAAATGACTATATCTACATTCTTTTTTCCGTGAAATACTTATACATCAATTATATGAAAATTGGTACATGAATAATATTGGATTGGGTTATTTACATTCATTCTCTTCTAGAGTCAACTCTCCATATAGGCTCATTTAACCATGGTGTGTCTTATTTACTTTGAGTATTCATCTATGAAGGAAACAATCTAGGATAATAATATTGGATCATAATAATGATTAGTTCAGTGATGGGGCCTCAATTTAGGGAACCAATCATAAGTTATTTACCCCAATGTCCTAGGTGTAGGATCAAATATTTGTTATTAATCTGATATCTCGAGAAGGTTACGATGATGATGCGTACAATCCTAGAAGGTTATATGAGTTCCAGTTATAGAGACGATTGATCCTACAGGGTGATCTAGACACTTTGGAAGAAGAGGATTCACTTGAGGTGGTGGTCCGAGTTTTTTTTTCATACTCAGACCCCATCTGATTAGACTATTGTGCTTGGTGACAATATTCTTTATAAAACATCAGGGTGCTGGTAGAGTGTGATCACAGTAACCCATGATAAGGAAATACACTCATGGTTAGACATCCAAGAGTTTTTCTATGATAATTATTACCATTTTTTCTTGTTCTCGGTAAGGATTTAGGATATTTTGACGCTATAAGATGGTGATATGTTAGTTTATAATTATTCCATGGGGGTTTACTAACCACATGAATTACACTCCCGATATAGTGTGTCATGGATACATATAGGCATGGAAGTTTGAGAATGGACATTGTAGAAACATTTGTGCTATCATGGTACACTTTTTAAATCCAAATTATATTGGAGTATTGGTGTTGGATTTGGTTATATAGTGATTCCTCTTCGAGGTACACTAGGTGGTGTGATTTGATAGTGTACATAATAATTCCATTTTTTCTGCAACAGCTATCAAGAAATAGATTGTCGGGTCTCAACATAAGAGGAATACTCATACCTTTTATTAAAAAGGTAGATATGTAGTATAGATCTCATATTGGGGAACCAATTATCCTAAAGAATATTGATTCTATTATTGAGATTGGTGATGTCACATGGATCATGATTTCATAACATGTCAGGATGAGGAAGGTAGGTAGGTAATGGAATGACTACTATGGTAGGGGAAACGTCAAGATTATGGATCTCCCAGACATGGTGAGGGTGGCCCCCAGGGAGGTGGTGAAAATAAAGGAATTGGTAGATCTCCTTAGTGATGAGCTATAGGTGAAGGATGACACAACAATATTCTTCCACAACCACCAGTAGGTGTCCCGTTCCGGGCTCTAAGGGATGGTGGTTAAGGGCACGAACAATTGATGAGTATGGAAGGATATGTTCATGTTCCTCAGGAGATGAATCAAGGTGTGATTTTTATCCTTTATAATCTCTATATAGTCTGTTAAGACATGGTATTAGATAATTACTTTATCTCCACAGAACTTTTATGAGATCTAGAGCTTCTGTTTGAGTCTTTATCCCATCAACTATGTCTATCAGTTCCTATAGGAAGTGATTACTTATTTTTCACATCAACTATTAGTTTGAGTGGGAACTAAATGAAAAGAGTCTCTTGTGGGACCTCATTGAAATTATAATGAAGCCTTGTAACATTATCCTAGGTATATAATGGTTTTCAATAGTGAATTACCTGATAGACTATCATCGCATAAGAGTTAGATTTTTCATATAGACGAGAACATATTCTCATTCATCGGTAAGAAAAATCATATGGATGAGTAGGTAGGTCTTGTGAGAAATAAGTAGTAACCAATCACTAATCAGTTGGTGAGTTTATCTCTTGGTATAGTGGGATATGTAGGCATCTTACTTCCATATTTAGGGAATGATTATATGTTCTCCTTTCTTAAAGATGTACCAATACTACCTCTGCTCCATGTGATTGACATCTGCATCAAAATTAACCCTATAATGACAATAATATATTCTGTGTCATATCAAATAGTCCTAATGGAGATCTAGGATCTGATGGTGAATTTGTAGGACATTTGATAGAATGTTTTTATCATAAAATGTGTGTACTCCCGAGACACAGTAATTTTGTTTGTCAAAAAGGTGAATGAGAGTTTGTGGATTTCTATTAACTACCATCGCCTGAGTCATCTAAAGATCAAGAATAAAAACCCCTTGATGAGGATCAAATTATTTTTCAACCAATTGATAGGTGTGAGGTGGTTCTCAAATATAGATATCTGGTCTGGATAACACCAGTTGATAGTTTGTGAGGTTGAAATTCTGAAGACAACATTTTGATGTCACTGTGGACAATATGAGTTCCTAGTAATTCCTTTTAATGTGACTAATTTGACCACTATGTTGATTGATATTATAAACCAGATCTTCTAGAAATACTTTGATCAATTCATAGTTTTCATCATTGATGACATTCTCATTTACTCTTCATCAGAGAAGAAGCATGTTGAGAATATGAGGATGGTCCCTGACTTACTTTAGTAGTAGAGACATTACGGTAATCTCTTCATGTTTCGTTTTTGGATCCACAAGTATCCCTTTCTAGGGAAGTTCATCTCAGAGCATGGTTTTTATATTGACCTAGAAAATATTGATGCAATTAATTCTTGGTATCCACACAAGAGTATGTCATAGGTGTGATTTTTTCATTGTTTGGTGGGGTAATATCAGTGGTTCATGGAATAATTTTTCTGGATAGTATCCCATTCAACTATGTGAACATGGAAAGGGTAGCTGTAAACCTGGAATGAGTAGTGTCAAATATCCTATGAGGAGTTGAGGATAACATTGACTAGAGATCCTATTTTTATGCTACTAAAGGAGGGTGATAAGTATGTGGTGGTTTTTAATGCATATGTTTCTAAGAACGATTTTGTATTGATGAAGAAGTGGGAAGTGACCACTTATGGGTTGAGGGAGTTGAGGCCTAATGAGAAGAATTATGTCACCCATAACTAGGTGTTGGATGTGGTAGTATTCAATTTGATAATGCAGAGGCACTATATTTTAGGTGAGTGTTTCATTATTTACTCAAACCATCAGAGTCTCAGGTACATCTTCACTCTAAAGGATCTCAAACTTAGATAGAGGAATTTTATAGAGTTCCAGGATGAATATGAATTTGAGATAGTATATACTCTTGGGAAGGGAAAAAATTTGGAATATTCCCTTAATAGTAAGTCTCATTCTCTCTTGGTGGGGAGGCAGTTGATTATTTGTCTTCATTACATGTGACCATGGTGGAGGAGAGGGGTTCATGTTATCTTTAGTAGATAGTGTTGACTCCAAAACTTCTTCAGTGTTCGAGGGATGCCCATATGAGTGACATATACAATGAGGTTCTATGTGACTAGATATCCTCATGAGATACACCAGATGGATTTTATAATGGAGGGGAGCACATCAACCTTTTCCATGGATGGATGGTAGTTCCAATCACATTATATGAGGGGGTTCTAAGGGAGTTTAATACCACTCTCTAAACTACACATCATGGTGTGGAAAATATGTACAAGGACATTAAGTGGAAATTATGGTGGGATTTCATGTGGTATATCATTTATGAGTTTGTCTCTATGTGTCTCACAGTCATCTGGTTTAGGGTGAACATCAGGTTACAATAGTTTCGACTCAACCTCTTGAGATACCAAAATGAAAGTGGGATGGAATATTGATGGATTTGGTAATTTTGATTCTATGGATATTGAGAGGAAATGATGTTATTTTGGTGATTTTTGATTAACTGACCAAGTTGGCACACTTCTATGCTATCAATGAGTAGAGTTCAGTCAAGTGTTTAGGGATTTCATACATGTAGTAGATCATATAGCCTCATGGGGTACCCAAGATGAACGTATGCGATTGTGATACATAGTTCACATCATGGTTGTGGATGGGTTTAAAATAGTCTTTTGGGACCTAATTATGGATGAGTATATAGTTTCACCCCCAAACGGATGGATAGGTTGAGCAGACCATCCAGGTTTTAGAGGATATGTTGCGAGCCTATGTATTGGACTTTGGATGGTGCTCAGTAGATCACATTCTATCATTATGGTACATATATAATAACATATATCACTCTAATATTGATATTTCACATTTCAAGGCCCTTTTTATGTGAAATTATATGCTACTATTTTTTTGGACTGATATTGGTGCGAAATCCCTTGTTGGTATAGACTTGTTGTAAGAAACAATAGAGGGTCAGGTGATCCACGAGTGTATTAGGATATCCAAGAGCCAAAAAAATCTTATTTAGATAAATGTCCTAGGCCCATGGACTTCATGAAGGGATAACATGATTTTATGCGAGTCTCTCCATAATGAATATTATAGATAATATCTTAGGGATAAAAGTCATTCTAGATGTTTATTGGGCCCTTCTAGATCCATCAGAGGCCTAGAGAGGTTTCTTACCCCTTCTCATTACCCCCTAAGTTGGATGAAGTTCATGATGCCTTCAATGTGTTCCAGTTGAGGAGATTTGTGCATGAACCTATGAATTTTATTGTCTAGGGTGAGCTAGACATAGAGAATAGAGAAACCTTCATGGAGTACCTAATGTAGATTGGGGACCTATAGGAGAGGACCCTACATGGATGGACTATTCTATTAGTTTGAGTAGTTTGGAAGCATGGGAGCATGCAAGACAACTCAAGCGAGCATGCGATCTAGATAAAGACTCAGTACCCCCTCCATTTTGTGTAGATGGTGCTTTTTAGGGAAAAAGTCAATGAACTATGGGAGAATGTAATGGTTCAAGATTTTTTGGTATCATCCTTTTAATATTTCTATATATGTCTTTGGATTTTTTCCTGGATTTGGCCCTATTTTTTGGGTTCCATAGGGATAAATAATAAATATATTAAAAATAATAATATATATTAAATCCGGTTCACACAATGTTTCAGGATAAATAGTTTCCCAATTTATTGGGACCTCTGATGGGAAATAAGATACCATAATTGTTTCTAGAACATAGTATTTACACTAGGTAAAACATAAAGGTGGTCATCATTGGATGTTCGATTGAAGGTGACTGTTGTAGGGTGTGTTAACTAAATTCATTAAATAAGTTAATTAATTCAATTTATTACCAACTCCCTACTATACCTATTTATATAAACTATTTTTTAAAATCCATAGGGTTATCTTCATGACCATAGGATATTATAGGATGCAAGGAGGAGAGTCACTGATGGTGTACATTAGATCATGGAACAACAATCATTCTTCCAGGGATCTGTCTTTGTCAAACAAGTTTTAGTATATGACCAAAAAAATGGAATATAATCTTTCTTCACTTGTGATTGATCCAAACTTGATGTATGTGGAATATTATTCTAGGGATTTTCACCATTGATTAATTTGATAAGGTTGGATTATTATCTATTTTTCTTTTCTGAGGATTCTTATTCTTTTCAAGATCTAGAATATTTATTCTATTCATTACACCCCAGATTTCACCAAATTTTATACATCATAAAATCATTAGATAGGATCACACTAACTATCAATGTTTATCAATTAATTATTGTCCTTTCCCCACTATTCATTGTATTCTTTTTTATTAGACAACGGTGTCACAGTATGATATTGTCATGCTGGGATTAAGTATGATCGAACACCTCGATTCCTAGAGAATGCATGAACATGTTAGAAATTGATGTTTTTTTATTGAATCATGGTGAGATACTGGATGTGGTTGTTGAAGGCATGGATCGGAGGGTGAATAATGGGTATTCATCAACCAGAGAGGCGATGTAACATCATGGTACAAGGGGAAATATATGTACATAGTTCAGGTGGAAGGAATCTAGCCACCAAGGATAAATCAGACATGTTTAGCCCTATATATTTGTTCCTTAGTGAATTCTGAGGTGGATTCAATTGTGGAGGAGGAATGACCATGGCACGCGAAGTTTTCTTAAATTTTTGGGAAATCCTAATATATATCATGTTGTCTAGAAACTCACACTGTGTAGTCCCCTTACTATAGTGACTAGGGTTTCTTGTGGAATTAAATATCACACACTGTGTATAGACCATACACTCTATGTGACTTGGTGTTGGTAGCTTGAAGTATACCCCTAGAGTAAATAGGAATAGACATAATCTGGTATACACGAATGATTAGTGTACATATTCATGTCCATGTACTCAGAAACCTCCAGGGTAATTTGATATGAACAGTGTTTGAGAACATGGAAAATGTACGAGGGCATGGATAGAGTACATTGGAATGATCCAGAGAACATAGAAATGGTCCAGAAGACATAGGTATACCCATGGTAGCCAAGACACATCATTTATACCTTATACATGCTGTGTAATTTTCTTTGATTCTTCATCTTATGTATCTTCTTCTTCAAGAAATAGATATGGGACTGAAAGTAGTTTATCCTAAGTGGTTGTACACATAGAATTAAATGGTGAACTTTATTTTTGAATCATAAATATAAAACATGGTTTTAGGGGTAGTGATATTATTTTATTGATGTTTGGATAATGTAAGTGATCGAGTTTAATCATCAGAGATATGTCAGGGTTAGCACCCCCTATTTTGCTAAGGCATGACCCCCCATACTCTTTATATTGGTAGAGTAAGTACCCAAAAATTAAAAATGGTGGGGTCCTCTGTATTTTGATTGGTACCCCCAACTTTGAGGTCTGTTGGGGAGCGCATCCTCCACTAGAGACTGTTCTCCATTGACATTGGAGAAGAGTAGCTATGTACGAGACCTCCAAACACATTCTTATGAAGTTACAAGTGGTACCTAGATTCAAATAAGGAACATTGGAGTTAAATTCTAACTATTGATTATTATTTGTGTTGTGGAGATGGATATTCCCTATCTCTCTTTCTTGGGTTTGGTTATGAGCGTATGTTTTGGTTTCTCATTACCCTCTTACTTATGGGTTGAGTTGGATATTGTATCTATATACTTATCCCTTTTTGGTTTTTGGGTAATCATAGTGGGTATGTATATACTCACCCATGCATGAAATTTACACGAATTTGTTTTGACTTACGTAGATGCCTAGAAGATCAGTGGCAATATTGGTGGACCATGTTTCAGATGATCATGGTTGTAACTAGTGGAGCTTACTATGTTTGGTGGTTTTCGATGGAGATTTTGATACATGATATATAATTTCATTCCCAATTTCTATTTGTTTTATGGTTTGGATATCATTTGTATTTAGGCATGTATTTTTCTCCTTTGTACTTTTGTACTATGCTTTGTACATTGATTCTTTCATAGAGGTTGTTTCATGAATTTTTTTCACTCTAGATGTTTTATATATTTATGTTTCTATGTACTATTGCATAGTTCTGGTTAATTGTATGCATACATATACTTATGATAAGGTATCACATTTTAGTGATTTTTATACTCTTCTCTTTTCACCAAACCCTATCCTATTAGAGGTGGATTTGGGGTATCTCACTTTCCTTACTGCCAGCCAGGCGGGCCCTAGTGTTTTGGGTTATGAAAACTAAATAACCCTTAAAACCATTACCATAGGTTTCCAAAACCAACCTCACTATAATACTCTTTCTAAACTCTATCCCTAGGACATGAAAAACTCTAATATTATTCAGAAAAAATCAATCCCACTAAGACCTCACCTAGGAAAACAGTAGGCTAAGTGATCCATTTCAAGATTATGTACAATTGTTATGTGGCTGGGGAATATCAAAATGAAGTCATAACACATATATGAGAGGCCTTATCCTTATGAACACTTTCAATAGATATATATTTCTACATCAAAAATATGACCATGAAAAGTTATATGTATCAATTAGTCATATTATGAAATGCATAAAATAGGAATATATATCATCCACAATAGCACACCAAGTAAGTCATTATGACTAGGTGAAACTATATGGTGGATCCTAAAATAATATCAATCCTCAAGTAACAAATAATAGGAACTCTAGCTAACACCAAATCTTAACACGATCACTATCAACAACTACTTCCACAAAGCACCACTAATATCTAGCTTCACACGCACCTCATACAGTAAAATCACCTATGTAATGTGCATTATCGACATAGACACAACACCTGTGGACATGAGGGCATATACTAGGGTGAATATAAATATAAATTTTTGGGCACCCTAAAAAACATAAAGGGATTGATGAACCAATAAGTCAAAATAAAATTGGGTATACAAATATATTCTTCTTATAACTAAGAAATCTAAATATAGAGATGATCTCAATAATAATATCTCATCTTTACAAAATTTATACAATAAAGGGATCTTGGAATATTTTGAAAGACACCATCCCCAATACACTCAAGCTATACATTTTTAAAATCATACCTTTGAAATTATAGTGGGGGACTTTAACCACACTTATGTGTGTCAGTCAGTCTAGGGGGTATCAACCCCTATGGGTTACCCACACCACATACTATGAAATATGAATCTACAGAGGGGGTTACCACTCAACAAGTAAATGACATGTGTGCAGTCACCATGGTGTTTATCTACTCCACTATGTGTATGAAGGAACGAAGAACTAGAATTGATGTGTCTCTTTGGGGTTTCCAACCTAGTGTGTACTTCAAATGACATTCCCATTCTAGGTCATATGATTTATAAATCTAAATATATACAGCTACCCATAAAACCTCATTGGAAACCCCTAAAAATGATAAATCATACTCTATTATATTATACAAAAAACATTATTAGATTATATAGTTCATTTTCCAAAACCATACATGCATATGGGAAGATGTGGAAAACAAAAAAAGGAAATGTAGTATGTTGAATATAAATTAATAGACATAGTGGGAGATCCACATGTAGTATATATGAATATCCTACTGATATTTAGGCTTGTAGGGTTAGTCTAAACATTGTTCTGAAAATGGTACAAGGTGTGTGGGACCATTAGGCTAGTTGCGTGTTTACTTCCCAAGCATGTCACCATGATACAAATTATGTTGAGTAGTCCACACAACATGTGGTGTTAGGAGGTCGGTCAGGAATCAACTCTAGTATACCCTAATTCATGTGCCCTAATATAGATATCATGTTACAAACTATAATACACAATATGATATTTATATCTATCATGTATAATACACCCCCATGAATAAACAATACAGAACATGTGTTTTGTAATCTATATGTCGTGTAGCCGGTAATTTGTTTTCAAAACTATTATCTTTACCATTTTCACCACTGACACAACATTTTTCAAATATATACAATATTATCCTTGATTTCCAATATTGATTCTATTGAAGACCACCACATCTCCTCACCATAATTCTCTCATCATTGTTTCCTCATCCTATTTAGGTCACTTATTCCACTCTCCATTATCATGATGGTTCATACCACCCCACAAATGACCCGAAGGCTGATCCATTATTTGGAGATCCTCCACATGCTTTAAACACAACCTTTTCACCATTAAATCACTTTATTCACTACCATTACCAAACCATATCTTATTTTTCTAAAATCAACAATTTACTCATCCTAATTATTCATCATAGATCTGAATATAAAAAGTAATGTAGATGTATAATGGAGAATGGTTTTCAAAGAAAAAAATTTAACCACATGAAATATAATTCAAAGACACATTTATCTAAGAAAAAATCTAATGTGATATTGAATAGTATCAAATGATGATTGGGAATGGGTCTCATTCATGGAATATTAATCACAAAAAGTATTTTGAAATCATAGTTTGATATATCTCCAAAAAATTCACATCCATAACCTACAAAAACCAATTATCTCAGTCAATAAAAATAATTATCACAATATAATTACAAAAAGTAATTTAAAACAACAATAATTATTCTCCCTTTTTGGAAAATGATAATAAGAATTGATATAATATAATGTACATGGAAATAAATTTAGAGACATGATTATTTATGATTTATATTTATGATGATTTTATATCTTGTTTAATGAAACAATAAACATAAATAAAAAGTCATTTATATTAAGAATAGGGCAATAAAAATCATAGAAATTCCAAAATTCATTGCATTTATTCCTTAGATTCAAGAACCCAACATTTTACTTCATTCATTATCATCTCCTCCATAAAGAATGAGAGGATTATCCAAATATTGAACAAATTGAACTCTGAGGGTTAGGGCTTCAAGAATATTTCATATTCCTATAAGAGTATACTATATCACATATTTATATAAAAATATTAGGCTAACCTAAATTTAAATCTAAAACCCAAAAAATCATGGCAGGGTTTCAAAAGTCCATGCACAAAAGATATACCGCTCCTAGGAATACCCCTTATTTTGAAAAAAACCAAAGTGTCACAATTTCCTATCGATGATCCATTTAAGGTAATTAATTTCTTGATTATACACGAATAAAAATAACATATTTAATTTTTAATATTATATTTAAAGTCTCACTCCATGTATAAATATGAAACATCTTTAAAATAATGTATACAATTGTTATTAAAATATTTAATGTTTTTAAACAAAAAAAATATGTTACTATACTAAGTTTCATGTTAAGGTGATAAATCTATTTTAAATACTTTTGATTTATGTTTTATTATGGATATGTAAAAACAAAAAAAAATTATACTCAGGATTTATATGCATTTCCCAGAGAATGGTTGACTATAACCTTCCTATAAAATTTTTTTCATCTAATTTAATGATAATTTAATAATTTATTATAGGAATTAAAATGTTTTGAAAGATTGTACCATCCTTAACTACATGTTACAATTAATCACTGAGAAAGTAGTTTCCTAACTATTCATAGTATCAATAATGAATTAATAACAATGATGATCTACAAAATATTTATGTATATCAACCCATTATTATAAATGACCTTAATTATTTTTTATGAGAGTCTTGAGAAACATATAAGAGTGCCCAAACCAGTCAAAATATTATCTCTCTTCATAGATTCTTCATAATCTATCCATAATAATCCTTATGTCTTAAACAACACTTTTTTTATCAAAAATATTTGACATTTATTCATCATTATTACTCATATTAATAATTTTAATTAACATCCCATGAATTTAGGTATTTTTAGGAATTTTTTATTTGACTAAACTAACTGCCCACAATTTAGGTGTATATTAATTCATAGTTCAAAAAAACTCAAAACCTCATTTTTCTTATTGACTATGCGTGACGATATTTTTTGTATCTAATTATCCATCATGGACATAAACCATGTTTAAAAAAATTCTAATTTCCTCTTAGGATAGTAATATGTGTTTTATAGAAATCCATAATCATTTCATGTGAAATATTTAATGCCCTAAATATTCTATGTTGAGTATATTTGTATTATTTCATTGAGTAGAACTATTGTTGTGTTGAGTACATTTAAATGTTATATCCCAAAAATATATTCAAAATTTAAATATATTTCACATTACTATGGATCTATATTATATATCTCTTATTAAATCTTATGAAACTCATAAAATAATAAGTTAATATCATGTATCGTTGGTTCAATCTCAAACACAAATACTTAACTATAAATTTCATCTCTTTCATATTTGATTTAATATCATGTATATTTATTTTTCTCTTGCAAAAATATTTATTGAGTATATTTTATATAATGATTTTTATCAACTATAATATCTATATTTTTAATTTTTGTAATCCTATACTATAAGTTTTATTAAAAAAATATTATTATTTCAATATCGGTTCCTCTTTGTTTCTTCAGAAATGGTTTCACTATATAAAACTCAATCTGATTATTAAAAAAATAATAAAGATCCATCTAAATGAAACTCATAGAAATGAGTATATCTAGATAGAAATTATGAAAAATGGATCAGTCCTTCTGGATAAAAGATTTTGTAGAGACTTATTCATTCTAATATCTAGTTGGACTCTTATCTCCATATCGTGGTCATCACATTTTGTTCTATATATAATTTATTATATAATTATAGATAGGATATCAATCATATATTCCTTACCTATGCCACTACCTTGGATTTATGGCATGAAAGTTTTGACATTTCCGAATTCCCTAATGCTCAGTATCATTCCATCATGGAGGATAAGAAATCTGGCACTTGTATACGTCTTTCCCATCATTTAGTCATCCTATTCCAAATAGTTAGTGTTGAGATAATTCATATCATATATTTTAGATGAAATAAGGTGATACATGACTAGTAAACCATTAATCTAAAATCTTCCATTGCCCAAATAATGGTGGAATTGTCTTAACACTATTCATGAAATTTCATTTATGAATCATCTTAACATTACAGGAAACTTCCATAGTCCTACTAAAACAATTGATGTTATATATAAATTTTATTTTCTTACATGGTCCAAACAAAACTCAGAGAAAGCTTCCCTAGGGAACCCAGTTCATGAGAGCTTTAGTGTTGTGTTTAGGGACCACAGTGGCAGTGTTATGGGCTACCAAAATTGACCTTGCAGAATTGTTTCATCTCATGATATGGAAATTATTAGCATAATCACGATGGTGGACATGAAATTATTGAGAGGTTGGAATAATTTATGGATATAATGTGACTCTACTACCATCATGAATGTCATTAAAACATGTAATATTAACCTTTCCTAGAGGATGGATACTAGGTAGATCAAATTATTTGATCTACTTTCATCCATGAACTATATTATCACACATTCATACAATGAATCCAACTTCGTGTTTAATGGTCTGGAAAACAAAGGAGTGAGTTGTGATGATCTCCTTATGTTTAATACTCTACCAGAGGAACTGTTTCCACTTTTTCAATGAGATTGATGTAAAATTCCTTCCTTCAGACTTCTGTAACATTTTTTATTAATAATGGAGACTTTTCTATTTGGAAAACATCTCATTTTATTCTTTAATATAATAATAATAATATATAAATGTATCTTTAAATTATTTTTAATCGTTTTTCCATATTTTAAGGCCTTTTAGATGAAGGGGTTTTTTTATACTCACAATCACCCACTTCCATAAATTTTAGTATAATTAAGAATTAATATGATATATTATGTACTCTTACATTGACTCATTAGAAAATATTTACCTCCTAGATTCCTTTTCATATAGGTCTAACATTACAGACCATCATGCACTTAAAATCCCTTGGATGTTATAACATATTATAGAGTTTCAAATATATATTAAAAATTTGACCATGTTCTCTTTTATATTATACTCATTCAAAATATACTCATTCTATATTGAAGTCTCATGATTTATTATAAAAAACATAATATAACAAATCCATTGGTATAATAATACCCATATATATTATTTTCATCTATGATATCAATAAAAATTAACTACATTAAATATAATTATATATGTTACATCTCTTTTAAGGTAAATAATTTATATGATAGGTGGAATGTTAAATTTTTTCTCATATTTATTGATAATAATTCATAAATTTATCTTATTTCTAATGCCTTCTCAGAATAGTGAAATATCAACTAACCTTCTTGAAGCCTGTTTTCACCAAATCGTTATAATAAACAAGATGAAATAGAAAATACATCGACGTTCCCTTAATAAATAATGTTATTTATATAGAAATAAACTGCTCAAATATTTTCATTTATTACTCATCCTTTTTCATAATATTTTGTTTATTTATTCCCCTAAACCAAATACCCCCATAGATATTCAGCATAAACTCCTTCTATTTGAAATAATTTATCTCCCATTTGGATACTGCTTGAAATTTATTCCAATATTTAATACAAGATAAAAAATTTAAATCGCCTATTATGATGTATGTAATTTATCCCCCTTTGGCTAACAGTATATAGAACCTATAATCTAGTTGATAATGTTTTTTTGAAAAAAACCGATATGTATGATCTAATCAAATGGTCGGGAGTTCTTCTTCAAACTCACCTATAAATAGTTAAACCCTATTGTCCTCAACATTAATCGTATCCATAAAAATATTAAAATTAATGGATCACATCATTACATTAATCACATAAATTATGAGTTTGAAAATTATTAATTCAATACAATCGGGTTCTCCCTCATGTAATCCCAACACCCACTACTATCAAAACTTCCAATATTTGTTCTAGTAGAGGGATTTTTCAGTGTTAAAAACACCAATATATTAAGGAATAATACACGAAATATGACTTTATCACTACTTTATTTTATATCTAATAAAGGTGGCCTTTATTATAAATTTTCCTAGGGATGATAAAGGTCAACAGAATTGCATCCCTACAAAATCCCTATTAAAGAAATCTAGATTAGAAAACCATATTAGAATATAAATAACCAGATTGGAATGAATAATTGTAGAAATATAAATTGGAATATAAATATTAAATTGTAACATAATTTCAATTAAAATAATACATACAAAATATTTACATTGATGGTAAATTTAAAATTAATCAAAAAAAATCTACACAATATACAAACTCATAACTCTTACAACCGTATTTTTCCAACAATCAACCTTCATAAAAAATAATGTCCCCATAATAAAAACAATTTTTATTTTAATAACAGTACATAAAAAATAAACATGTTATAATTTAAATGTTATAAAATCCATATATGATAAAATATATTATTAATTATTTAATTTATTAATGATATTAATAGTTATACTAATAATTTTACTATTGATGATTAATTTTTTTAATTATATATTAATTTTAAATTAAATTGTTAATTAATAACCTGTATAAATTATATTGTTAATTACTATTTATTTTACTTATATTATCAATTATTATTTATCTTTATCTTTTTTATAGCTGTTAATAATTATATAATTAAACTAAAATGGCACATTCAATATAAAAGACACACTTTGAGTCATACCCGCCACATCGCATATTACATTGATGTGTGGTCAATACCTACACATAAAAAATAAATTTTTGATTTTTTTCATAAATTATCAAGATAATCCATGATTTTTTTTCTTATTTCTTTCTAGGTTGCAGGTTATTTAAACTAAAATTACACTTTTATAGTGAAAACATTCACTTAGATTCATACGAGCCACATCATGTGTCAAATTTATGTGTGTTCAATTAATATAAATCACAAATTAACTATGGATCATTTTACTAATTTTTAATGAAATTTTATGCTCATTTTATCATTTTTCACAATGTGACACCCGTTTCAGACTAAAATAGAAATTTTATATTGAAAACACACACATTGAGCCATGCCAAGCACATCTAGTGTTGGACTCATGTGAAATAAATTAACACATGTCAAAAATGAATTATGTATAATTTTACTAATGCTTCAAGATATTATAAGATTACTTTCCATATTTTTCAAATGTGATGTGTGTTTTTGAGTAAAATGATACTTTAATGTGAAAACACAGAATTTGATTCATACTATACACATAGTGTGTAAGATTGATGTGAGACAGATTATTATACATAAAGAATCAAATATGGATATTTTTTTATAAATTATTATTCCAATTGAAGCTCATTTAATTTATTTTGGCTATGTGTAATGTCTTATTGACTAAAATGACATCTTTAAAGTGAAAACTGGCACTTTGAGCCATACCTGCCACATCGAATATCGGATTGACATTGTTTTGATTCCAACATATCATAAATAAATTGTGCATTATTTTCTTAAAGTATAAATACTGTCTAAGATCAATTTCTTGGTTTTGGAAATGTAATTTTGTTTTAAACTAAAATGAGACTTTTATATTCAAAACATGCATTTTGAGTCATACATGCAAAATAACGTGTCAGATTGATGTGTGGTAAATTATTACACATCATACATGAATTTTGGATCATTTATATATATATTTTTAATGAAATAAAACATCATTTTATCCTTTTTGGATATGTGGTGGTCATTTTATACTAAAATGTGACTCTTAAAGTGAAAACCCACCATTTGAGTGATACCGGCCACATCATGTATTAGATTGATGTGAGATTGATTCCTACATGTCACAAATGAATTATAATTTTTTTTCCAATATTATAAAGACAATAAAAGTTCATTTTATCAGTTTTGTCTATGTGAAATGTGTTTTAATCTAAAATGACACTTTGATATTGAAAATGATCACTTTGAGTCACATCAAACACATCATGTGTCATATTGATGTACGGTAAATTCGTACACATAACACATGAATTATAGATCATTTTTATAAATTTTAAAGATAATTTATTCTCATTATCTTGTTTTTGACTCTGTGGAATGCATTTTAGACTAAAATAGCACATTAAATGTGACAACATACACATTGAGTCATACCGGCCACATCATGTGTCAGATTGATGTGAGGTAAATTTATACAAATAAAAATCTAATTATAGATCATTTTCATAAGTTATGAAGACAATAAAAACCAAATTTTCTTGGTTTTTTATATGTGGCATGTAATTTAAAATAAAATGACACTTTTATATTGAATACGTGCATTTTCAGTCACACTGACCATATCATTTGTCATATTGATGTATGGTTAATTCCTGCACATAACACATGAATTATCAATGCCTATTATAAATTTTAAAGAGAAGCAGATTTTGTTTGCTCATTTTTTTCTTTGTGAAAAGTGTTTTAGACAAATATGGCACTTTTATATTGAAAACATGCACTTTGAGTCATACCAGCCCCATATTGTGTTAGATTATTGTTCCGTAAATTCATACACATCACCAACAAATTATGGATCATTTTTACAAATTCACAACAAAATATAATCTAATATTATTAGTTTTCGGCTATCTAGAATGCATTTTATACTAAAATGAAACTTTAAATGTTAAAATAATAGCTTTGACTCAAATCCTCGACACCATAAGTCATATTGATGTGCAGTAAATTTATACATATTAAAAATTATTTTGGGGTCATTTTCTATAATTATTGAGACAAAACAAGCTTTTTTTATTGGTATTTGATATGTGATGTTCATTTTAAACTAAAAATACACTTTTATATTGAAAATACTCTAATTTTGTCATATCGGCCACATTGTGTGTCACGTTGATGTGTGTTCAATTACTACACATAAAAAATGAATCATGGATCATTTTTATAATATTTAAAGATAATACTATCTCATTTATTATGTTTTTTTATGTGATACGTGTTTTACACTAAATTGACACTTTTGATTTGAAAATAAGAATTTTTAGTCATATTGGGCTCATCATGTGACAGATTGATGTGTGGTAAATTCCTACACATCAGACATGAATTATGTATCATTGTTACAAATTTTAAATACAATATAGGTTTTTTTCTTGGTTTTTGTTATATGAAACATGTTTTAGACTAAGATGAAACACTTAATGTGGAATTATACACTTTGAGTCATATCCACCACATCATTTTTTAGGTTGATGTGTGGTAAATTAATTCATATCAAAAAATAAATGATGGATCGATTTCATAAATTATCAAGACAATTTAAGATTGTTTTATTAGTTATAGCTATTTGATATACGTGTTAAACTAAAAGAGCATTATATATTGAAAAAAATCAATGTGAGTCATATCTACCACATAGTGTGTTGGATCAAAAAGAGGTCAATACCTACACATCACACATGTATAATGTATTTTTTATCTAAATTTAAAATTCAATATGAGATCTTTTCTTGGTTTAATCTATGTGATGTATGTTTTAGACTGAAATGTAACTTTTAATGAGAAAATATGCACCTTAATTCATACTAGCCATATCATGTGTCAGGGTGATGTGTGGAAAATTTATACACATAACAAATAAATTATTGAACCCTTATCTATTGTATCAATACAATCCAATATCATTTTGTTAGTTTTTTCTATGTGACATGTGTTTTATACTAAAATGACACTTTAGTATTGAAAACCCACACTATGAGTCATACCGGCCACATTATGTGTCAGATTGATGTTTAGTAAATTCATACACAACACAAATGAATTTTGGATTGTTTTTCTAATATTTGAAGACAATATGAGATCACTTTACCAGTTTTGGGAATGTGACACATGTTTTTTACTAAATTGATACTTGTATATTGAGAACATGCAATTTGAGTCATACTGGGAACAACATGTGTTGGATCTATATGAATTAAATTCCTATAAATAAAAAATTATTTATGTGTCATTATCCTAATGTTTTAAAATAATCTAAGAAATTTTTATTGGTTTTGAAAATATGATGAGTTTTTTAAACTAAAATTACACATTTATATTGAAAACGTCCACTTAGAGACATACCAGACATATCATGTGTTAGATTTATGTGTGGTCAATTCCTAAACATAAAAAATGAATTGTTGATCACTTTCTAATGTTTGAAAATTATCAGAAATTGTTTTCAAGTTTTTTACAATTTGACACATGTTTTAAACTAAAAATGAATTTTTATATTGAAAACTTGAACTCAGATTCATAATGGCCACATCGCATGTTAAATTGATTTGAATTTGATTCATAAATTTCACATATGGATTATGGATCATTTTCCTATAGTTTCAAGACAATATCAGATACTTTTCATAGTTTTGGATACGTGACACATGTTTTAGACTAAAATGACATATAGAGATCCACCGACCTCACATATTTTTCAACTTCCAACCCTAGTTAAACTTCTTTCATAGTTAATTCTATGATTATACATTGATCAATGGGTTGGGATATGGGTTATTAATATCTATTATTATTTATAATACCTTTCATTTACATGTCATTGGAAGAATTAAATTTGAAAGTACATGAATCCATATTTCTTCTCTATTATAGAGGTGTAAGTGATTGTAATAGGTCCCATACCATTGTTAAAAACTCATCAAAATATATCAAGAAACAATATAAAAATTATTAGTCTAGGAGAATAGAAGTACTTCCCCCATGTAAGGTTCTGTAATATCAAAGAACAACTATAAAATAAGTGAATAATTCCATAGAACCCTCTCCGGTTTGGGGTATGGTTTATTTATTATTAATTATATTTATTTTTCAGCCTATAGTACTTGGAGAAAAGGGAACACAAACTTGAATACATTAATAAAAAAATCAACAAAAAAGAATAGTATATACATAAACTGAAGAAGAACAACCTTAAGTCACATATTGTTGCACTATAAGGGGTTAATTGTATCCCAATATTTGGTAATATATATTCAAATTTGTTAAAAAGGGATCCTTGAGCCATTTACCTCATTATATTATCTCAAATGCTACCTCAAATTAAAATATCTCATGAACAAGAGTGTCTTTGGACATGTTACTAGCTATTATAGAATCTGTGGAGTGTAACCCTCCATGATACTTCTCTTTGATAAATAGTTGAAATAATTTTTTCTTTTCATGTTCATCAACAAAATGTTTTTCAATTTCTAGAAACTAAACCTAAGCACAAGAGGATGGAAATTAGGGAACATTTGAAATGAAATTTATGGTAAATTATGGAATGGTCATATAACCTTTAGAATAATTGAAAAATATAGTAAGAAAATGAAGATTTAATAACCCACATGGGATGGATGTTTAGAAAATGTATATAAAAGGATGGAATACATCCATATATAACACTTGTCTATTTTAATGTATCTGAAATGATTTCCAATCATGTAGTGTCTTATTATCAAAATTCATTTGTTACTTCTCTTAGGCAAAACACCTCAATCAAAGCATTCATATTATTTTCATCAAGTGTAGGAACCATAGTTTTGGGAGGATTATCAAATCTTTAGTATTTCTTAAGAGGGGAAGAAAATCTATGGTGGGGTTTATAATTCCATTGGAATGATAGTAAAATAAAATCTAGAAAAATGTTTTGATGGAAATTTCCAATGTGGGATTAGAATAAAAATATAACTATTAAATTTATATTCCTTCATGAATTTTATTTTAGGAAAAATAATACTTATCCATTATGATACAAGTGGTTTATATACCAAATGTATCTATAAGGTCATAGTCTATACATGATCACAAACACAATAGGTGACACTATAAATTTTTTTATCAACTATCAAAGGTTTTTCATTTGAAAAAAAAATTAAGGACATACCTCATGTATCTTAATATGATTAAATTTCCATGTTATGAATTTACCAGTAGAACTATTTACCATGGAAACATCTAGATCATCAAGTGGAATAGGAAACTCAATGCTCGACTCATTAACTACTTCAATCCACAATATCAAGTGATATTTTGGGGGTTTTTTATTATATAGCATGCAACCTTGGATATTTTACACCATACCCCTTTCGATAAAGCGATGAATGAGTGTTGGTAGATATAAATCACATACAATTTCACGCCATAAATTTTAATAATATAATGTTATCATAAGTTGTCTAATTCAAATTTAGGATAATGATTTGCAATAAAAATTATTACAGCGAGTAAGACAGATGGTTTGGAATAATGAATTGCCACAAATCATTTGAGTTCATGTGGCTCTTTGTATAATGTTGGTTTTTCTTCTACTCATTCACTTTGTTCCTATCATGTATTCCGGTTCACCACACTAGAATGGAAAATAATAAATTTTAAAGAATCTATTTGTTCATGCATGGAATTCATCATCTCATATGTATCTCATTGTGACTATGTCTTTTTGAAATATGTTTTAGGTGACACTCCAAAACATGCAACTCTAACACGGTGATATTTTTCTGGACACTTTAAAGATACTAAAATTAGTTGATCTTATGGTATAGTCGATGGAGATTATTCTATTTAAACCATATAAAAACATGCCAAATTAAATAGAAATTATTATTTAATACTATTATAAATCATAACAAATTACTATTATGTCATACTTACTATTGACTCACATAATTCTTGTCGGCTTCATCTACTATTTTAGCCACATTATTTTCATGATCCTCCTTCCATAACACATGATGTAAAATAGAAGTGGTTTTGGATTATGATTCATGAATAGTTATTAAAACAAAAGAAAATAATTTGTTTTATATTGAATAGTTTTTTTTCTATAGACTTCAAATACATACCATTTTTTCCTCAGGTGAAGCATACTTGATCATTTCTTTACAGTAGGGGTACATTGGTTTTGATGCACGTTTCATATTTTCATGACTCCTTTGTTGTTTCATAAATTTATAATTATGAATCATAGTGGATGAAATAAATATTTTCAAATATAATATTATTTATTATAGTTCACTTGAAATGTTTTCTCATCATGGTGACTAATGAAATCTTTCAATATTTTCTCATTTATAATGTTTACATACATAGCCAGTGGGTGTAGTTTTGTATTCCCCTAATTGTACTTGAGATGATGTTCAAAAGAAGTTTCTTGAAGCCTCTATGAGATGTTCTAGATATAATTAAGGCATATTTATCATGGAAATAATATAGAATAAAAAACTAAGAAGGTATAATGAAATTTAAATCATAGTTTTATTATGTAATACATTTGTAAAATAATGAAATTGTATCATAACTTTACCCTAATATCTTCTCACATGGATTCCCTTAATTCATGAATGGCATTGTTCCATGTATATATATTAATTGGAACATGATTTCTTGTTGTGAACCTAATGTACCAAATGAACATTCACTTGATGGGATCAATAGGATGACCACATTGACTCCATCCAACATAAAATGTTATACTTTCATTTTTCACATTTTTTAACTTTAGTTAACTTGGTGATGTTACACCATTCTTTTTTTTCCTTCACATGTCATTTATCCCCTAATAATTCCACATTTCCAACATCGATATTGTGTTCTTCCTAAGGATTGGTAATATCAATGTATAGGGAACTAATTATCCACCTGAGTAGTCAAAAACATAATTTAGATTACTTAAATACAAAAAAGAACACATAATGTTATGAAGAAAATTATATTATATTACAAAAAATGTTATCCTATTTATTGAAATATTTTTATCCATTAATGGATAAATGGATTTGGATCCTATATCAAGTATAAAAATCCTTTTCTTTTAGTCCCCTCTAATGTACAAGAAATTTTCTCAATTAGGATCTTCAAGAAATGATTGTGATCTCACAATTAAAGGGTATTCCTTAGTTGAATTTTCATCAAACCCTATATTTTTTTTAGTCACCAATAGAAATTTTTCCAAATTATTTTTTCTCATTCTAGGTTATAAAATACATCCATTTCATGTAATTACATTATGAATGACTCAAGCTTATATCCTTCCTCATTGAAATTAACATTCATGAATCTAAATACATCTACTTTAAATGCACTCACATTATCAAGATATTTTCAATGAAAAATCACCACTTGAAATATTGTATAATCCAACTCATATATCTATTCAATGATGATGAAATTTGATATATTCTCATAAATTAAATTTCTATCCTTGGAACTGAATACATGCATCACATCCACTATAAGAGTAACTCCATTATTTTTCATCATACAACATTCATCTTTTTATTTCTTATAGAATAAATAAACATTAATTACAATACTAATATAATATAATGAATTTATATTTGGTCCCATGGATAGATTTATAAGTCATTCGACAATTGAATTCATATTTGTAGATAAATACATATAAATATGATCTAGAAACCATCCTATTAACTATTAATTATGGGTTTTTGAAACCCATATTTTAGACCTTGATGGATTCAAATATTTAAGAATTACATTGATGGATTCAGTGTATGGGGGAAACCTCTACACTATTATGTGAAATTTAATGGTGTGTTTTCACTTTCTCTATAATAGAAATCATAACAAAATATTTTACAAAAACTCCTTCTCCAATAAGCTTTCTATAACGCCCCATACTTTACATACATTGTTCTTACATCAGAGTTGAAGTATACTTATTACAACATATAAAAAAACCATGAAAGGACCATATAGGAATAATGTCTTTAGAAACTGGGAAACATAAACAACTGGTTCATAAAATCAACTACATTGTCTCCCGTTTATTTCATCATATCTAGAGTCCATTTTTGGCATATACTACTTAATATACTTATTCCTGACATGTGGAAAATAAAAAATACAAAAGGGTGAGCTCAAATGCTCAGTAAGGGTAAACAAAAGAAATATCAGTCATATCATATTCATAAGAACATAACATTTTGAAAATCTTAACCTGCAAAAGAGTTCGTAATATCATGTCATGGGATAAATTATAGTAATGAAAAGTAATCCCAAATAATCATAATATAAAACATGAATCATTGTGGAATACACAAATAATCATAAAAAATCATTTCATATTAGTCAAGGCTCATTTCCAAGACCATCATAGAGGACAGTGTCCATTACTGAACCGAGATCACTCCTCGTTCTAGTCATGTATCACTGAACCGGTTTACCTTGTCATTCCAGCAATGTCTATCTCATGAGATATAAATCTTTACCCAATGCATTGGAGGGAGATATAGGTCCCACCCATGTCATAATGAAACCATTCTTATGTGTGCCACAAAATCATAAATCATACATCATAGCATAACCCATGTAATAAAAATGGGATTCTTAAACATCATGCCATCATAACATAACCCATATAAGATAAAAGGACATCATAAAATTAATTCCATCATAAAACAATAAAATCAATGTAAAAATTGGGATAGAAACATAACCCTATTTTATCTTATATGCAAAATGATTTTGATAAAATACTTGAACTCTATTCTTGAAGAAAGTATCCTTTATACTTCAAAAACATTTTTCCTTTCTTAACATGTCATACTATTTTAAACTAAAAGAAGTTGATTAAAAATAATCTTGAAAACTTGTAAAGGAAGCTTCTTGGAAATAATTTTCTAAAAATCCATTCATTCAGTATAAGTTAAAAAAACATTCTTCTCATACTTTGGCTGGAAAAGTCAAAAAGTATCTTGTACGAAAAACGACAAAATATTCCTTTCATATCTTTTACTAAAAACTCACCGAAGGGTAAAATTGGATTAAAAAAATTGTTGGAGGATGGAAATAATATTACATATTGAGGAAACATGGATGTGGATGATAAAATACACCCTAGTAAATACCAAAGTACAGACAATCTCAGATAAAAATGAGATTGTGAGATTTTCCCTTACCTTAGGTCTGATATACTTCGTATGAATCCGAACCTCCTCTTCTTCGAAGTGCCTCCTTTAAACATTCTCTTAGGGCACTAGAGTTGGTATTTTGAGAAGAACAGTACCTCTAGTAGGTTTCTAAGGAAGTGGGTAAGTGAAATGGGTAGTGGTTGGCCGAGCATGAAGGCTCAAAGTGGTGTGAGTAGGAGAGGGAGGAGGTGCCCTTTTATAAGGGATGAGAGGGGAACCTTTGGAAAGTGTGAAAATATTATTTTATTATAAACTTATCTTCGGTTTCAAAAGGTCCAAAAATCATTAAGGATGAAGATAAGATGACTCATGGTCGAAATAAAATCATCCAATCAGAATTGGACATGTTTTGCAAAATATTTTTATCATTATAATGTTATTTATTTAAATCATTTATTAATGAGGTAAATACTTCATCATTATTGTGTCATAAATAATTTATTTTATTGGATTCCTAAAAGTTATTAAAAAAATAAAAACATGTAGGAAATCGTTTTAGCATTCCAATGAATATTTATATTCGAAAAGATAATTTATATATCCACATATAAAAATTAATTACTAAAGGATTTTTTGTTAATGCCAATTTTGTCTTTACATTAAATTAATTAATCTAATGTGTCATTGTCTTTCATAAGTGGCTTGATGGGGTCCTTAAATCGACCCAAGGATGCTCATGGTCAGCCATTACTCATCCAATAAGGTTTGGACAAGTGTTAACGTAATTTTGATTTATTATAATTTTCTTTTAACCTTGAATTACCCTATTTACTTTTAACCGTGGTAAATAAAAGTAAAAAAGTTACTATTCATCAAAAATTATTTTTATCTAATTGAACCACATTTTACTCCTTGATATTAACCGTGTCTCTCGGATTTTCGAAATTCAACACACAGAAGAGGTAAAATTAAGTTTTATGAACAATTGCAAAAGCTCCTGGGAGATGGGTAAAAGACGGTGAAAAGTTCAATACAATTTTTTATAAATCTAAAATTTTTATAAAATGATTCCAATGAATTTCATTGAACTTATATAAGTATTATGTATATATTTTGACCTAAAATAAATTTAAAAAAATAAATTATTATTTAAATAAAAAGGCAGTTTTAACCAAAAACTCTGTGTTTTCACTATTCATTAAAAATTGATGTTTTTCGGAAAAATACCAAAAATTCAGCCTAAGCTATATTTGTTATTCCGAATTCAAAAATGATGTCTATTTTTCCAAATTCAAAACACAGAAGTGGAATTAATTAATTTTAAATCTAATTCCCGTTATCAAAACAAATATCGTGTTTTTAAGAAACAATAAAATCAAAAGATCATTACTTGTTTATGTCCAATTTCAAAGTGAAATAAATTCCAATGACCAAAATTGTATTAAATGGTAAAAATATATTATAATTACACTTTAAAAACAATTAAAAAGATAATATATCCATATAAATTATTGCGATGAAAAAAGTTGTTTTTAATTAAAATATAGCGTGTTTTTACTAGTCATCAAAATATGAAAGTTACCAGAATAAAATGAAAAATTTATCGAAAGTAAATTTTTATATCGTGATTCCAAATAATAATTTTATTTTGTCAAATTGAACTTATAAACATGTCAAAAACTAGATTTAAAATGTGTGTACCATCAAAAGGCGGTAAAACTGCATTTTTTTAAAAATACTTCTTTTATTCGAAAAATTGATTTTGTTTTCATACCTCATTCTAGAAAATGTGTAAGATGATTTATAATGTTATAAAATTTAAAATTTCATTAATACCATTTATAACGAATAGTTCATAATATTATAATAATATATCGTTGTTTAGTGAAAATCAGTATTGCATACTACACACACTATCGAGGAAGGTCGCGATTGCGTGTAACGCAAGCCAAGCTAGTGTTGTGTATAGTGAAAGATTAATTTATGTATAACATAACACATAAAAAAATATACTTCTCATAAAATATGAGGGTGTTACATTCTACCCCCCTTAAAATGAATTTCGCCCTCGAAATTCGTCACTTCGTAACAAACAGACGAGGATACCTCTCCCTCATCATATCCTCAAGCTCCCATGTAGCTTCTTTTAATTGGTGGTTCCTCCATAAAAATTTCACCAAGCGAGTGGTATTGTTCCGTAGAACTTTTTCACTACGATCCATAATCTCTATCGGCTGTTCTTCATAAGAAAGATCTTGCTCCAGCGGTACAACTTATGAGATTAGTACATGTGAAGGATCGGGTGTGTACTTTCTCAGGAGAGATACGTGGAACACATCATGAACTTGAGAGAGATTCGGTGGAAGTTCCAAATGATAATCTACCTTCCCAACACGATCCAATAATTCAAAAGGACCGATATACCTAGGGCTCAACTTTCCCTTCTTCCCAAATCGCATTACTCTCTTCCAAGGAGATATTCGTAAGAACACTTTATCACCCACTTCAAACTCTAGGTCTTTTCATCGGTTGTCGGCATAACTTTTTTGTTGACTCTGAGCTGCTCTTATGTGTTGTTGAATAGATCAGACTTTTTCTGCCATCTCATCAACAGGATCAGGTCATAATAGATTTTTTTCCCCAACTTCATCCCAACAAGATGGAGTTCTGCATTTCTTTCCATAGAGAGCTTCATAAGGAGCCATCTGAATACTGGAGTGAAAGATATTATTATAAGAATATTCCACCAAAGGTAGGTGTTGATCCCAACCCCATTTTAAATCCATAGAGCAAGCTCTTAACATGTCTTCTAGAGTTTGAATTTTCCTCTCAGACTGACCGTCTGATTGAGGATGATAAGCAGTGCTGAAACTCAACTCTGAATCTAGAGTATACTGAAGACTTCGCCAGAACATTGAGGTAAACCTCAGATCCCGATCAGATATAATGGAAAGTGGTACTCCATGCAATCTTATCACTTCCTTTACATATATCCTGGCAAGCTGATCCAGAGATAAATCTTCCCCAATAGAAATGAAGTGTGTTGACTTCGTAAGATGATCTACTATAACCCAGATAGCATTATCGCTTTTGGATGTTTTAGGAAGTCCAGTGACATAGTCCATAGTGATGTTTTCCCATTTCTATTTTGGTATGGGTAATGGTTGTAACGTCCCTTTAGACTTCTGTCTCTCAGCTTTAACTTGCTGACAAACCAAGCATCGAGACACATATTCAGCCACATCTCTTTTCAGGCCATCCCACTAGAAGTACTCTATCAAGTCCCTAAACATATTCATGATTACAGGATGAATAGAGAATTAAGATCTATGAGCTTCGTCCAGAAACTCCTTCATTAATTCGGGGATTAGAGGAACACAAACCCGATTCCTGAACCTTATTATCTCATCACAATCAAGGTTGAATTCAAGAACATTTCTCACCTTATTTTGTAACTCTACATATTTTCTGTGCCTCTTTAATATTCACATGTATAGATGGTTTATATTCATTTGAGAAAGATAAAATTTTTCCCCTTCTATTGTAATTCCAAGATCCATCCTTTGTAAATCCATAAATATTGGATCTTTTGTGATCCTCATCATGGACAAGCTAGCACGGTCTTGTTGACTTAATGCGTCCGCCACCTTGTTTGCTTTCCCAGGGTGGTAATGAATTGATCAGTCGTAATCCTTAATCAACTCCAACCATCTTCTTTGGCGTATATTCATTTCCTTTTGTGTGAAAATATACTTTAAACTTTTGTGATCAGTATAAATATCACACATTTCACCATAAAGATAATGCCTCCAAATCTTTAATGCAATGATTACCGCAGCTAACTCCAAATCATGAGTTGGGTAATTTTTCTCATTGATTTTCAACTGTCGTGAGGCATAATCTATCACCATATCGTTTTCCATGAGAACACTCCCCAATCCCTTCTTGGATGCGTCATTATAGATCACAAACCTTTCTCCACTACAAGGCAGTGTGAGCACAGGTTCACTGGATAACCTTCTTTTCAACTCCTTGAAATTCTCTTCACATTCCCCTGTCCACATGAACTTAACTCTTTTTCGAGTTAACCCGGTGAGTGGATTAGATAATCGTGAAAAATATTTCACAAAACGTCGAAAATATCCAGCCAAACCAAGAAAACATCGGATATAAGTTATTGTTGTCGGTCTCGACCATCTTTCAATAACCTCTGTTTTTTCTAGATCCATAGATATCCCCTCTTTTGAGATTATGTGACCCAAAAATGAAACTTTTTGAAACCGAAATTCACACTTGTTAAATTTGGCATAAAGTTTCTCCTTTCTTGGGGTCTTCAATACAATTCTCAAGTGATCTTCATGTTCTTCCTTGCTCTGTAAATAGAAAATAATATCATCTATAAAGACTACCATAAACTTATCAAGATAGTCTCTAAAGACTCTATTCATTAGATCCATGAAGATTGCAGGGGAATTAGTAATACCAAATGGCGTCACTATAAATTCATAGTGTCCATACCTTGTAAGGAAAGACATCTTTGGTATATCCTCCCTTTTGACCCTTAAATGATGATACCCTGAATGAAGACCAATCTTGGAAAAGTATTGAGCTCCACGTAATTGGTCAAATAAGTCATCAATGCACGAGAGGGGATATTTGTTCTTAATAGTGATCTTGTTAAGTTCTCGATAATCAATGCAGAGTCCCATTGATCCATCTTTCTTCTTAACAAACAGAATAGGTTCTCCCCAAGGTGATGCACTAGGGAGTATGAATCCTTTATCAAGATTCTCTTGCAGTTTCTTCTTTAATTCCTGCAACTCAATTGGGGACATTTTATAAGGTTTCTTTGAAATAGTCAAAGCACCCGGTACGAGTTCTATTGAAAACTCAACTTCATGATTTGGTGGAAGACCTTGAAATTCCTCTAGAAAGACATCATCAAACTCCCGTAAAACAGGCATATTCTTAATCGTGAGTTTCTCGCCAACCATTTGAGATAAATAACCTTCATTTATGGGAATAAAAACCCATAAGATGGAAAAAATTTCCTCTGTAAGGTTATATTCATCCTTGCATCGATATACAATCATAGATTGATCTAGAATTTTAAATGAGATTTCCCTTCTTTGGAAATTGGTATGAGATCCATATAAAGAAAGACAATCTATGCCAAGAATCACATCAAATTCCACTATATGAAGGATCACAAGATTTTCCGGAAGCACGTTCCCACAAACTTCAATCAGAGAAGAGTTATAAACTTTTGATGTGACCGTTGTGCCATTATGAGTTGTCACAGCTAACTCAACATCTAATTTTTGAAGTAATATGGAAATATCCTTAGAAAATTCTTCATAAATAAAAGAGTGGGTGGATCCAGAATCAAATAAAACATTTTCTACTTCAGAGTGGATGGTAAGTGTACCTTTCACCACTTTGTTATCGTACTCCACATCGCCGATAGTAATTCCATGTGACATTCCTTTGTCTTTGTCCTTAAGATTCCATTGATGTCGATCATCATAAATAACCCTTGGATTTGGTCATTGATTAGCATAATGCCCCATCTCTTTGCACTTGAAACATTGAAGTGTAGAAGGTTCATTCTGTGTATCCCTTTATTTGTTCGCATCATTAGACATCTTCTTCCCATTATTTTGATATTCAACTGCCCGATGACCTTCTTTTCCACACTTAAAAAATTTTCTTGTCCCTTTAAGACAATTCCCTCCATGTTTCATTCCACAATTTGAGCATAAAGGAAAACTCATCTTCTTTTCAGTGTGGTCTTTAGATTTTCCTTTGAATTCCATTTTCCTCTTCATATCAAACCCATATGACTGATGGGTTACTACAATCTCCATCTCAACCTTGAGAGAAAATCTAACAATTTCCCCATAGTTATTGAAGTCCCTTATGGATAACGCCCTTCGAAGAATTGGTTTTAAGTAACTAAAGAATCGATCAATTTTACTCTTAGGTTGGATAATAATTCAGGAAGCGTACCTTGAAAGTCTGGTAAAATTAGCTTCATAGGTACCAACCGATTCATCATCCTTTTTCTTTAGTTCAAGAAACTCCTTCTCCATCTTTGTTCAGAGAATACAAGGGAAGTATTTATTGAAAAATAAGTTCTTGAACTCGTCCCATTCCATGGACTCAATTTCATCTCTTTGCCTGGTATTCTTGATAAGATTCCACCATTGATCAACATCACCTTCTAAACGATACACTGCTAAGATGAATTTTTCATGTTCAGAACATTGTAGAACTAAAAATATATTTTCAGAGGTTCTAATCCATTGTTCAGCTACTAATGGATCAGAAGACCCGCTGAATGATGGTGGACACTACCTCATGAAGGATTCAACAAAATTTTGTTCTTTTATTTGCTCGTTTGGAAGTCCTGCATGGTTCATAGCTTGAGAAAGATGTGTGAGCATGGCTACTAGATTTTTCATTCCAGCTCCCATAACATTTGGTTGCTCAGGGGGACAATCATTTCATTGCCCATCGCATTCACCATTAACCCGGTTCCTTTGGGTTCCAGCCATTGACTAAAACCAAGAAGCATAGTGTGAGAAACACCAATCATAATAGGAAAACCACATAATCAAGAATAAAATTTCACACTTAAGGTATTATCATAGATTGTTCATGGCCATTTTTAAAACACTAATATTGTGTTTTATGCTTAAACTTATCCTTAGGGTTCTTACTAAGGCTTTCACATCCTAGTTTCCAAAGGTTGACTATAACTTTCCTCTAATACCAACTATAACGACCCATACTTTACATACATTGTTATTAATTCAGAGTTGAAGCATACTTATTACCACATATAAAAAAACCATGAAAGGACCATATGGGTATTGTGTCATTAGAAACTGGGAAACATAAACAACTGGTTTATAAAATCAACTACATTATCTCTCGTTTATTTCATCATATCTAGAGTCCCTTTTGGCATATCCTACTTAATATCCTTCTTCTTGACCTGGGGAAAAGAAAACATACAAAAGGGTGAGCTCAAATTCTCAGTAAGGGTAAACAAAAGAAATATCAGTCATATAATATTCATAAGAACATAACATTTTGAAAATCATAACCAACAAAAGTGGTCATAATGTCATGTCATGGGATAAATCATTGTAATGAAAATTAATACCAAATAATAATAAAATAAAACATGAAAATTTGTGTCATACACACATAATAATAGAAAATCATTTAATATTAGTCAAATCCCATTTCGAAGACCATCATAGAGGACAAAGTCCATTACTGAACCGAGTTCACTCCTCATTCCAATCCTGTATCACTGAACCGGTTTAACTTGCCGTTCTAGCCATGTCTATCTCATGAGATATAAATATTTACCCAATGCATTGGAGGGAGATATAGGTCCCAACCATTTCATAATGAAACCATTCTTATGGGTGCCACAAAATCATAAATCATACATCATAGCATAACCCATGTAATAAAAATGGGATTCTTAAACATCATGCCATCATAACATAACCCATAGAAGATGAAAGGACATCATAAAATTAATTCCATCATAAAACAATCAAATCAATGTAAAAAGAGGGATAGAAATAGAACCCTATTTTATCTTAGATGGAAAATGATTTTCATAAAATACTTGAACTCCATTCTTGAGGAAAATATCCTTTCAACTTCAATTTTTTTTCCTTTCTTAACATGTCATACAATTTTAAACTAAAAGAAGTTGATTAAAAATAAACATGAAATCATGTAAAGGAAGCTTCTTAGAAATAATATTCTAAAAATCCACTCATCCCGTATAAGTTAAAAAAACATTATGCTCATACTTTGGCCAAAAAAGTCAAAAAGTACCTCGTACAAAAAACGAAAAATGATTCCTTTCATATCTCTTACCAAAAACTCACTGAAGGGTAAAATTGGATTTAAACAATTGTAGGAGGATGGAAATAATATTACATATTGAGGAAACATGAATGTGGATGATAAAATATACCCCATTAAATACCAAAGTACAAACAATCTTGGATAAAAATGAGATTGTGAGATTTTCACTTACCTTAGGTCCGATATGCTTCGTATGAATCCGAACCTCCTCTTCTTCGAAGTGCCTCCTTTAAACTTTCTATTAGGGCACTAGAGTTGGCTTTTTGAGAAGACCAGTACCTCTAGTAGGTTTCTAATGAAGTGGGGAAGTGAAATGGGCAGGGTTTGGCCGAGCTTGAAGGCTCAAAGTGGTGTGAGGAGGAGAGGGAGGAGGTGCCCATTTATAAGGGAGTAGAGGGGAACCTTTGGAAAGTGTAAAAATATTATTTTATTATAAACATATATTAGGTTTCAAAAGGTCCAAAAATCATTAAATATTAAGATAAGATGACTAATGGTCGAAATAAAATCATCCAATCAGAATTGGACATGTTTTGGAAAATATTTTAATCATTATAATCTTATTTATTTAAATCATTTATTAATGAGGTAAATACTGCATCATTGTTGTGTCATAAATAATTTAATTTATTTGATGTCTAAAACTTATGAAAAAAATACCAAGATATAGGAAATATTTTTAGCATTACAATAAATATTTATAGTCAAAAAGATAATTTATATATCCCCTTATAAAAATTAATTACTAAAGGATTTTTTGTTAATGCCAATTTTGACTTCACATTAAATTAATTAATCTAATGTGTCATTGTCTATCATAAGTGGCTACATGGGGTTCCAAAATCGACCCAAGGATTCCCATGGTCGGCCATTACTCATCTAGTAAGTCTTGGACAAGTGTTAAGGTAATTTTGAATTATTATAATTTTCTTTTGACCTTGAATTACCCAATTTAATTTTAACCGTGGTAAATAAAAGTAAAAAGTTACTATTCACCCAAAATTATTTTTATCTGATTGAACCACATTTTAATCCTTGATATTAAACATGTCTCTCAGATTTTCAAAATTCAACTCACAGAAGTGGTAAAATTAAGTTTTATGAACAATTGCAAAAGCTCCTAGGAGGTGGGTAAAAGACTGTGAAAAGTTCAATACAATTTTTATAAACCTAAAATTATTATAAAATGATTATAATGAATTTAATTGAACTTATATAAGTATTATGTATCTATTTTTACCTAAAATAAATTTAAATCAAATAAATTATTATTTAAATAAAAAGTTGGTTTTAACCAAAAACTCGAGGTTTTCACTATTCATAAAAAGTTGATGTTTTTCAGAAAAATACCAAAAATTCAGCCTAAGCTATATTTGATATTCCGAATTCAAAAATGGTGTATTTTTTTCCAAATTCAAAACATAGAAGTGGAATTAATTAATTTTAAATGTAATTCTCGTTATCAAAACAAATTGGATGTTTTTAAGAAACAATAACTATCAAAAGATCATCACTTGTTTATGTCTGATTTCAAAGTAAAATTAATTCCAATGACCAACATTGGATTAAATAGTAAAAATATATTATAATTACACTTTAAACCCAATTAAATGGATAAAATAGACATATAAATTATTTTGAGGAAAATAGTTGTTTTTAATTAAAATATAGCGTATTTTTATTATTCATCAAAATATGAAAGTTAACAGAATAGTATGAAAAATTTATCAAAAGTAAATTTGTATATCCGGATTCCAAAGAAGAATTTTATTTTGTCAAATTGAACTTATGAACATGTCAAAAACTATATTTAAAATGTGTGCGCCATCAAAAGGCGGTAAAGCTACATTTTTTGAAAAATACTTCTTTTATCCGAAAAAATGATTTTGTTTTCATACCTCATTCTAGAAAATGTGTAAGATGATTTATAATGTTATAAAATTTAAAATTCATTTAATACTATTCATAACAGCTAGTTCATAATATTATAATAATATATCATTGTTTAGTGAAACTCGGTATTGCGTACTACACACGCTATTGAGGAAGGTCGCGATTGCGTGTAACGCAAGCCAAGATAGTGTTGTGTGCAGTGAAAGATTCCTTTGAGTATAACATATTACAAAAAATATATATATACTTCTCATAAAATATCAGGGTGTTACACTTTCCATTAGGATGAGATTTTGAGAGACCAATGTTATCAACATTAGATATGCAATCGTTATAGAATTAAACGACTTATTCAACAATACATCACTCTATAATAAAACCTTTTAGCTGAATTTAATTCTTCATGAACCCTCATTCAATGGGTTATCTCCATCAATAATTTATTGGACCACATAGTTTAATATCTCTATCCAAGAGAACCATCATGTGGTCCCTTATATCAAAGAATGATGGTGAGAAAAATATCTCTAATTCACAAAATATGAAAGCAATTTACTTATTCATGATTGCAAACTTCACAGGGTCAATAAATTTATTTCATACGGAATTTAAAAAGAATAAAATATTATCAATTTAATGTCATACATTTTTATGAAAAGTTTAATGTAAATCTATGAAATTAAATCATAAGAAAAAACATGATAGTCATGAGTTTTTAGAACATATAACTTCAAATTAGTCATTCAAAATACATTCTTGAATTTTGATGGATACACCTCTTGATCTTTTACTCCATTAATAATGTTGAAAATTCAAATTTCTTTCTTATTTAGATAGAATGTAACCTCTTGTAGGAGGAAAAGTCCATCTTTCACCCTTCATTAGTGTCAACACTTCCCTTATCTTCATGTCAATCGTGTCCAAAATAGCATTCATGCATTATTTTGTTTTTATAATAAATTTATTAATGATCTAATAACACTATAATTTAATTTTTTTTCTACAATAATGACATAAAGAAAATGCATAACATAAAAAAAAATTCCACTATGGTAATTTTAAAAAATTGATATACTTTTCCAACAAAATTTCATAAGGTTTTTCTAAAAAAATCCCAAAATCAGTGACAATATCTTTTACTTTATCAAGATTTTGATCACCCATTAGTGGAGATGGTATAATAAATTTTTTTGAACATCCATCAAATGATATTTTTCAGGATTGGAATTTATGTCATTAGGGTAAAAATTTGACATTTCATAAAAAACACAGTATTTAAGGAATGTTTCATCCTAACTGAGTGTGTACCTACTTCACAAATGGGACACCCCAAAATTCATTTAATGTTATATCTAAAAAAATTTATATAAGAAGGAATGCCATTTATAATCCCATACAACATGGATCTCAATGTAAACTCTTAACTTCTATGAGAATCATACAACGTAACACATGTATCCAACATAAATTTCATATCATCGATCAATTGATCAAAATGGATATCAATATCATTAATGGGTTGTTTTTTTCTATATATAATATGAGACAACATAATGTATTTTCCATTCATGCATAACTATGGTGGTAGGATATAATTTACCAACATAAATGACCATGTAGTGTGTGTACTAATTTATACACCAAAAGGATTTATTCCATGTGTAGATATTGTAGTATGGAGGTTTCTCAACTTGTATTCAAATTCAGGATACTCATAATCAATTTTCTTCCTCTGAAGAGTCTACTAGGTGAAATATATTCCTATATTAAATTCTTATATCTGCACTTCATCTCATTTTTTAACGATTTTTGGAAATCTATTTTTTCATATAGACCTTGGAATTATAAGAAAGTACCATAAAACTTTTGAAGGCTTTGATTAAACTTTCTTGTATCAATTCACACCAAAGTTAAGGCATTTTAAATTTTTTTTTGTTCTTGTGAATCAAAATAAAATCATTTGCACATGCGAGATTTTTTTTTCAGAGATCATACCCGTTGAACATATCATTTACTTATCATTATATATTTGATAAGGAATCTCATTTTCTTCTAGTAGTATATCATTTTGGAGACCAAGTAGTTCTAAAAAACTAGTGTCAATCCATATGTTTTCATATTTAAAATTATATATCATCAACATTGTTTTCAATGTTTTTTATTTATTACAACTAGTATACAATGGTCTCTTTGCACAACGAGTTAAGTTTACAAAAAATCAAGGACAATCATGAAGGTCATATAAAATTGTCACTATCATATCTTCCATATGATCTCCATTATCATTTACACTAGTATTCATATCAAATGACCCATAAATCATAGTATCATCCCATTCAATATGTACATTTAGTTTTTTAACGTGTTTAGTCAAACAATAATAGCTTCAATATATTCCATGAAAAATAAAATGTTCATCCAACTCTTATGGATGAATTTTTCATCAATTACAACAACGTGAAAACATGTAAAGAGTTTCATAAGGGTTGTATGCATGATCTATGGAAAACTTGATGAACTCCTTGTCTCCGTACTCTTACTCCTTTTTCAAATGAATATCATCCATCCATTTTTAATTCATATCCATCAAATTAGGTTCAAAAATATTCATTTTGTAAAAAAATACAGATAAGTTATTCATATAATATATATATATATGGATATGTAAACAATTTATCATAATTTTATTTTATTCATGCACTATTTTTAGAATTTCTACATAACTTGATCATGTTTAAGGTTACTACTCTAAATATAGTTCTTATATTCCTCAAAAGATGAATTTTTCCCTTATCAAACCTATGCCACTCTTCCTTTTTTTTAAATCTTCAAAACCCATTTTCTACACACTCATTTTCTAATAAAAATCATCATTTTTAAATACATCAAAAATATTTTTTGAATAAATATAATTCTATTCATTTTGAATCAATTTATATCTCAAGTGATAGAGAACTAATTAACAACCACCTTGAGAGACATATTAGAAAAACTATATTGCATTCCTAATTTAAAAATAATTTGAGGATCCCAATCCTTTGGAAATCATATTAATAAGATAAATAAATCATGTGAAGAAATCACATGTTAAAAATATGTCTATAGATATATGTGTGTTTGTGTGTGTTCTCTAGGTAACATATTAACAATATAATATTTTCACACTCTAATACCATGTGAAGTGATAAAAATTAATGGAAATTGAAATATACATATGAGAGAAAATCCAATGGAGAGTTGGAAAATTAATTTCAATGAACACTAATTTATTAGAATACAACTAACCTATATCGATCCATATCGAAACTACATAAACCCACAATCAAAACCTACTAGAACATGACCAAAATACATATTTATTCCAAACCCCTAGTCACATATGCTTCAAATGTTTATATATGTAAATTGATATGTGTGTGTGTGTAGATATAAATATAGATATAGCCATATATAACAAATTTGATATTAATATATCCATGTGTGTGTCCATATATATTTATACATGTGTACAACATAAAAAAAATTTAATCAAAATTGAAATGTAGTACTTTTTTTGATCTCATTATTTGAATTTTTCCCTAATAATATTAAATAAAAAATGTTATTTCATAATTTCATTTTCATATTAAATTTTACATGGGTAACTTTTGACAATAAAAGGAAATTCAACCAATAATATGTTAGATCTAGGGCCAAAATTGAAAAATTAAAAACATCTCAACCTGAGTATCCAAACCCTTTATAAAGGAAAATGGTTGTCGTATGGTTCACGGGAATGCTACAATATACCTATAGGCCAAGGTGAATGGGGGTTGTATGGTAAATGGGAAAAGAAGAACAAAAAATGGTGAAATAATGTAAGATCGACTAAAAAATAGTAGAAAGAATCTCATACCTTTGGTTTTAAGAAGGACGATTCATCTGAGAAGTTTAAGGGGGAGTAGCAGCAGAGGTTGAGTTCTATGAGATCTTGAACATTGTGAGCGAGTGGTGTTCCCTGTTAGAGTTGTTTAAAAAAAACTAAGATTGGATTTATTAGTGAATTCCAAAAAGAACTGATAATGAGTGGTTTTATCCACACTAAAATAAAAAAAGCCACTAAAACCTATCTTTATCAGTGCTAAAACATTAACGTTGGTAAATATATGTTTTACCAACTCCTTTTATTTTAAAACTGTTATGACATATATTTACGTGTTTTTTTGTAAAAGCGACAATAAAAACTATTTAAATTAATTATAAAAATATTAACTAAATATATATTAAAAATGAATAAATTAAAAAAATTAAAAATTAATTAACATTATTAATGAATGAATAATATTAAATTCATTAATGTTATGATTTAGTGAAAATTAACAATGAAAAATTATTAGACTTCAAAGATATTAAATAAATAAATTGGTTTTATTAGTTATATAAATTATTCAAAAAATAAAAATAAATATATATTAAAATGAAGATGAATACATGTTATATATGTACATTGCAACCATATTAAAAATATTAAATATTATTTAATTAATAAGTATAAATAAATATTAAAAATTATTAAATTGAAAAAATATTAATTGAAAAAATATTAATAATGAATACATTATAAATAAAGTGACAAATAATTAACATTATTAGTGAATAAATAATACAAAATAATATTATATGAATATATATGAAAAAAGAGTGAAATTTAAGAATTAATTAATTAGTATATTGAATGACTAATAAAAAATAAATAAGTGTTATCATGTAAATAGATTATTTTAAAAAAATTAAAATGGAAATTAATACATATTAATTATCTAAATTAAAACCATATTAAAAACATTAAATGTTAATGAAAAAATATGTATAAATAAAAATTAAAAATGGATAAAATTATAAAAAATATTAAATGAAGAAAACTAAAAAATGAATAAATGAATAAAATATTAAATAATGTTACAAATTATTAATGAATAAATAATACGAAAAATTGATAAGTTATATAAAAATATTATAATGTAATAAATTGTATATATTGAATAAAAATATAATTAATGAATAAAATTTACTATCTAAAAACATAATATATTAAACATATTATGTTACTGAATACAAATATAAAATGAATATTAAAAATTAAATACATTAGAGAAATATTTTGTGTGTGTGTGTTTCTATATAAAATTGAATTAATTATATTTTTATGTGTATCTTAAATTAATGTAACACAAGTTTGATATATGTTAAATTGAAAAACCAAATGTAATTTATATAATATTTTATTAAACATCAATTATTTGATACTATTTCGAAAATATTTTTAATTAATATCAATATTTATTTATAAAGTATTTTTCATGTAATAAATGATTTGTTAAATGTAAATACATATATTGTATTATAGAAATAATATTTATACCAAAATGGTCCAACCGTGGATTTAGAGAACCAAATCCATGACTCAAGATTTATTTAGAAAGTGTCAATATACAAGGGGAATCATATGAAAATAGCGTCAAAAAAAGCATGAAATTCCCCCAAAAAAAGATCAAATCCTTCCACTCCCCCTATAACCCCAGTTTTTTGGATATTGACCTCTACCCTTTGAATACCCATATAGTACTACCGATATATACTTGGTAAGAAGGCATAGCCTTCTTACCCTAGAATTTTGAAAATCGATTTTTAGGAACTTCCCGAGGAAAATTCTCATCACTAGAGTGGACCAGAACAGATCCCTCTTCTATAACATTAGCCCATGATCTTCTCTTCTCCTGCACATCCAGGATCACTTAAAATGGTCCTACATTAATATATGTCATCAATCCCGCCCCGTACTCTTCAAAGGATAAATCAATAATACTAGTTACAGCCTCCCCTTCAGATCCAACAACAATAGAAGAATAGGTAGATGATACATCCATGCCCGCTACACTACTAGACTTTATTGAAATCATCCTTCTACAACCAGTTGCATCATTTCCATTAAATTTACATAAATAAAAGTTTATCTCATTGAAACATTTCTCCTTGAAATTACCAATAGATTGAAAACTAATTTAGAACAAAGGAAATTTCTCTTACTTTATAGTTAAATAAAACCAAAAATTGTGTGTGGACCAGACCACATTGTTGATGGGAATTGAGATATGATGCACCCCCACCAAGAAACATGAAAAATCGCAGGAGTGTTTTACTCCTATTTTGTGGTCTAGTTTAATTAGAGTCCCAATTTTTGAGGAAATTTCATAAAAAATTTATGGATTCTATAAAATCCATTTTAAAACGTAAATACGAACACAAATTTGAGTCCTCATATTTTCGATTGCAAAGGGGTTTAAACTAGGAACCCAAACCTGGATACAATGTGCACCTGGATTAAGAGAGATTGGACCAAGACGACACACTTTATGCTTCAATTCATCCAAGGGATAAAGGATTTGGAAATGTCCATTCCTTAGGTGAATACATTTCCAGTCTCGGAATCAGCAGATGAAGAAAATTCATCTCTCTAGATCCTCCATTATTCAATGTTTTTGTCTCCAAGGTAAAATCATTCTTGTAATAATTGAGAATTCAAAAATCGTGAACCATTCAAGAATCAAATCTTGATTGGTACGAATGTGAGCCAAATTTCCTCGTCTAAAAATTCTTTCAGAAACACCATCTTTTTCTGAGATAAAGTTTTGATTTTCATCACCCGATACAATGCTGTGTGAAAAAGAGGTGACTCCGCCCCCACCGATGTCTTAATGAGATCACCTAAAGCCAAAAGATTAAATTTTATATCACCTAGAAAGGCCATCAGACCCTAGTACATGATACCACCATTGAAATCATCAGTGAGGGCACTCTCATCACCCATCATCGAAATCCTATTGATGTAAATATTATATGTTGATATATATATATATATATCATTATGAATATATTTCATATTAAATAAATTAAATATATTAATGAATAATTAAGTATAAAAAACATTAAATATGAATATATTACAAAAATATATATTTAATGAATAAATATTTGAAATTAATAAATTGTAATAAAAACAAAAAAGCACTAAACATTGTCAATGAATAAATAACATTAAATGAATGAATGTAAAAAATGATAGAAATAATTTAAAATATCAACATAATAAAAAAATACTAACAAAATGAATGATGGGTTTTAATTATAAAAATTTAATAAATGAATATATGTTAAAACTAAAATGAATTCATATATTAGTTATTTATAACACAATTGTATTAAAAAATTTAATTTTAATCATTAAAAATAACAAAATATTAAAAATGAATAACATTTAAAAAAAATAAACAAATAAAATAAAAAAGGAATAAATTATAATAAAATTAGTAAAATATTAATGAAATGGTTAATAATAAAAATGAATAAATTAAAAATATAAATATTAAAAAGTAATAAATATTGTATATTAAATAAAAATATTAAATATGAATATAATTTAATAATTTAAAACCTAATATATTAAAATATATAACATTGTAACAATTTGCATGTTATAATCCTTTCAAATAATGGGTTATTATAAATGATCACATTATTAAAAGTCTATTAATACTAATTAATAAATATTTTTAATTAAATTGTAAACCATTTTCACTAAATATATGATATATTAATATAAATACATTTATATATTAAATATGATTCTAATGGATGATTCACGGCCTCTGAGCGGCGTCTTCCCATGCTCCCACGGCGGCTAGGGTTCCACCTCCTCTCCTTTTCCCCTTCCCCCTCCGACCCCGATCGGCTGGCTCCTTCGGGCGTCAGCTCAGCATGGTGTCTTCATGCGTGACATGTTTGGGATCTGAGGTTCGCTTCTCCGGCTTCTGCTCTCGGCGGACTTAGATCGGTCGTGTTCCAGCCTACGACTTGGCGTGCTCATGCCTTCCGACGATGACATCTTTTCGACGAAGTATGGTCTTCTCTGTCGGCCATGTCTCTTCAGATCTATCAGATAAATTCTTCCGTTGTTTATTGCGTTCCATCTCAGTTCTTACGCCATATCCTGGTGTCTGCCCAAGTGGTTCTGGAGGGTTTCCATGGGGCACTGGGCCATTCTTCAATTCCGAGGGGGGGGGGGGGGTTTAATCCTGCTGATGTGTGTTTTCTACAGGGTTTATGCTTGATTGCTTCTAGATGTGCTGTTGTTTTTTTTGTTTGGATTTGGATCTAGATTTTTGGTTTGCATTTGTACTGTTTTGGCGTTGCGGTGGTGGCGTGTTCCAACAATGGTGGAGTGTGAAGGATGGTTGTATGGTTTTGAAGGAGGATTGGCTCCGAAGTGTATTATTGAACAGCCAAGAGGAGAAATGGTGGAGTATAAGAGGAGTCTGTACTGGGATTTTCTGATCCAGTGGTTGAAGATGAATTTTTCTATTGAGTTGAGTTGCTGAAGGCACAGTTGAAGAGGCACAGTTGAAGAAGGAACTGCTTGGTCTCTGGCTGATGTTGGTTTGATTCCTATGATATGTAATTGTTTGATTTTGGTTGGGACTACCTATTAGGTTTGGGAAATATGTTCTCCCTCATCCCTTTCCTTATTTACTGCATTTTTTATTTCTCTTTAATAAATGGTCAGAGGTTTTTCCTCTAACTGACTTTCTTGGTTAAATATGATTCTTATTAATATATAATTTTTCTTATAACAATAATACAATCCATTTTCACTAAATATATTATATACGAAGTGTAGATGTATATTTAGACATATATAATTAATATTTTATAAAATGTTTTATATTTATGTCCATATAAAGATATTTATATATTAATATGATTTTTAATGAATTTTTTTTCTGAAATATACCTTCTTTCAATTCTTTTATTGACACTGATAAAGGTCACAATTTATCAGAACTAAAAAATCACTGACAAAGGTTACATTTATCAACGTTAATTTTTTTTAATAATGGGGGCTCCTTTATCAATATTTTTAATTAGAACTGATAAAGGGAAACACTGAATATCACGTGGTCACTCGTTTCATAGCCAACAACATCTTATGAAATCATTGTTGAAACAACTTCAAAGGGAAACCAAACTGATCACCCACATCACTCCCCATCATACCAGTAGAACTGCTATCGATGTATGATCCCCAAATCCCCCTGTCACCCCTAAAACCCTATATCCATGTCTCAAATTAAACCCCACCATCACCTATGACTCTTTAGAACCACTACTACTGCTCACCTCTATGTCTCATCACTAGCACGACTCTATGTTAAATTTCCTCAACGAACATCACACCCTAAAACACATTGACCATATTTCTATAAGCACCTCGTTGATGGGGAATGTCTTTGACACTATATAAGGATGTCCACATGGTTATCAAGTGGGGCAGATGTGAGGAAGGTTGTGGTAATTTCACTAATGGATGCCATGTCATCGGTTTGTTGTATATATAATGGTTTCCATAGTCACTACAACCAAAAAATTCAAAAAAAAATTAACAAAAATTAATATAAATTTTCCATTAATAGTGAATTGTTTCATAAACTCTTTAATGAGGAATTCTTTTAAAACTATTCAAAACTTTCAGCATTAACTATACTCAAAATATTCTATATGTTATAATAATATCACAATGATTAAAATGTAAAAATGTCATTTACAAGTGTTTAGAGATCATCCCTTAAAATATCACATTCTTATCCCTCCCACCACCCCTGAATTCTTAGAACATCTATCCTCATTGCACATGTGAAAATGTTAATTACTGGATGAATTAACTATTTATAGAAAAATTGTGTCTGCAACTAACCCAAATCCTGTTATGATTTTATATTGTTGATATCTGACGCACCGCATCTAATGTAATAGTATATTGATGGAATTACAATCAGAGCTCCCTTTTCAAATATATTATAATTTTTCTATGAAAATTTAAAAACAATGCTTTAAAAATTTAATTAATTAAATAACTAATTTCATAAAAAAATCTACAGATCCATATCTAATATCCACGCAAAAAGGTCATATTTATATATCAATAGAATAATTAGAAAATTTTTAATGTTGTTTGTTAGGTTTAAATTATTCCCCCTCTAATTGAAAATATCTGTATTTATATTGAAATTTGAGGAATGGCATGCATTTTTTTACGTTTAGACGTTACAATGTCTATTTAATTTAATTATGAAAATTCAATGACAAGTGTATCTGACTATGTAAGATGATCAACGAATTTATAATGGGATATTTGATTATCCATATTATTGGACTTGAAATTGTTTCAACATGGTTGGGGTTATGAGGATAATTTTATACGGATCAACCCGTTTCATTCTTTATGCATCCAAATAGAGAGAGTTAGGGTATTGAAAAAATGTGTAGATAAAAAAATAACCAAAATTTATTTGTGTTGTTGTTAAGGAGTGATATACCCTATAACATTACATTAGGGATTGTTTTTACTATTATTTTAATAGAGTTTTCCCATTCCTTGATGTGAATTTTTTATTATATAATATATTTGTTAGAAAAATGATATTATTATTATTCAATTATGGTAATCGTGGAATTTATTCATAAGAAAATAATTTTTTTGGGTAAAGATTATTTTCATAAAATGATTTGTTAATTGAATATAATAAGGAGAATTATTTTCATTCAAAATTGGAGCCATTTCTAGAAATGTTTGGTTATATTATTTAGGTTTCTAATTTGATCATTTATAATAACCCATTATTTGATAGTATTATGAAAACCAAAATTTACCAATTTTTTATATTTTAAAATTGAAATGATGACCTAGTTGATCTATATTGTACTGCAAAAGTCATGATAAATAGCATTTCCTATTATTAGTGCTGGCTAAAAAGCACTGATAAATGTTCCATTTATCAGTGCTAAAAAAATGTTGAGAAATATTATATTTTCAAAAATAAAATTTAAAAAACAAATAATAATATATAAATATATTTATATTGATAAAAATATAATATATTTTATTAAATATTATTTATATATTACAAAATATACATTTATAGATGATATATATGATATTTAATTAGAAATGGAATATAAAATAAAAACGATACAATATTATATATCTTATTTCATATAGAAATATATATTGATATATATATATATATGTTGTTATATATATATATATATATATTTCTTAAATATTATTTATATTAAAAAATTGAATTATTTATGCCATATATTTAGTGACAAAATATTGTCTAAGTAAAATTAATAGACATTTAATAACATTTTTTATCAATTTCATTTGTTTTTTCAATTTGACATGCACATAAAATAATAAATATTTAGTTATTAATAAAAAAATTGACTAAATATGTTACACTTAATATGTCATTCAATAATTTCACATGTACACATATGAAATTAATTCATTTTTTAGAGACAAAAATAAAAAAATTGTTAATATTATAATTTTAGATTTTTATTTATGAATATTAAAAATTTAATATATTTTTATCTTAATTATTATATTTTATTCATTCCCATATTTAATATTAACATATATTATTTCTTAATTTTTAATTTATATATATATATATCTGTGTGTGTGTGTGTCTAGTAAATTAATTCATTCTAAAATTATAATTTGTTCAATATTTTTTTTTAATTTTATTCATTTTTAATAATATATGTTTATATTTATTTATCAACATTTAACTTTTTTAAATAAATATGTGATTTACATATATCAAACTTGTGTAAGATTAATTTCACACAAATATATATGAAATTAATAAAGATTTTTTATATTTTTATTTAACATAAATTATTTATTATATTTAATATTGTTTTTCAAATTTATTCATTTTTAATATCATTTATTCATAAATAATATTAATTATTTTTTAATATTTTTGTAATTCATTCATTTTAAATTTTTATTTGTTTAATATTTTTGAAATCTTATGAAATTTTACTAATTTTTTTATACATGTTTATTCATTAACATAAAATGTTTTTAATATGTTTGAAATTCATATAATTAATATGTATCAACTATCTTTTTAACATATATTCATTTTTAATTTTTTTAAGAATCAGAAATGTAAATAACACTTATTTATTTTATAAAGTTAATTTTTTATATTTATTTATTTCATTAATATATTTTTAAATATTTTTTTAATTTATTCATTTTTAATTTTTATTGGTTTAATATTTTTATAATTTTATTTTTTAACATTTATTGGGTAACATTTAATGTTTTCAATAAAACATTAATTTTCATAATTAATATATGTATTCATTTTCATTTTAGGTATTCATTTTAATTTTTTTTAATTTTTTTCTAATTTATAACTCTTATTAATTTATTTAATATTTTTCAAACAATTCAATTTTTAATTAAATTAAATTTATTTATAATTTATTAATTTAATATTAATTATTCATTCATAATGTTATGTTTTTCACTTTTTTTAGAATTTATTAGTATTAAATATTTACCCGCATAACATATTTATAATTTATTCATTTTTATATTTTTTATTCATAAGTATTCATCAGTGTTTTTAATATAAAATTATATTCGTACTTATATATATATATATCAATATATAATTTTTCCTTAAATATGTATATATTAGGTGCTTGAGGGTACAATTGCATTAAAGACACACACACACACACACCACACACACAGACAAGAAAGGCATGCCATAACCCCTCCATGGGATAGACCGCCCATCAGGCCTTATTTATTCAGTACATGGCCTGAAGGCCTAGTGGCTATGAACCCCATTACATGACCCAAAGCCCCACAAAGAGGCATGACGACCTAATGCAGTGTCCTGTTTGCATCATATTGCATGCGTCATGCCAGCGTCACCACCGACCTGTGTCATGCACCATGTCGGTGTCACTGCCTGTCTGCGGAAATTTGGTCCCACCAAGTTTTGAACCTGAGTATGATGCAGGATTATGGGGAGCCTGTACCACTCAGGTAAATCCCCAACTACATTCTATAAAAATGATTTATATACAACATATGCATTTATATTTAATGAGCCATATATCTAGTGAAAAATGGTTTATAACTAAAAACTAATATTAATTAAAAAAATTCACTAATTAGTGACTATTAATAGGCGTTACATATTATATAATTTCATTATTTTTTGTTCAATTTAACATATATCAAACGTATGTAATATCTATATACACAAACACATTAATTTCACACACAAATTTACGTAATTAGTGTAATTTTATATAAAAACACATACAAACATAATATTTATGTAATTAATTAAATTTTTAATAATCAATTTAGAATTTAATTTTGTAACATAATATATTTAATATATTAAGTTGTTAATCGATAAATTTAATTCATTTTTAATTTTTTATTTAATATAAACTATTTATTAATATATAATATTTATTAATATTTATTCATTTTTAATAATATATTTTTATTAATAATAGTAATTATTTTTCAATATTTTTATAATTGTTTTATATTTATAATTTATACGAATTTATTCATTACCAATTAATATTTTCAATGAGGTATATGTAATTTATGTAATTAATATGTATTCATTTTCATTTTTACTTTTATTCTTTTTCAATTTTATTAATAATATATATATTAAATAACACTTGTTCATCTTCATAATATTATTGAAATCTATTGATTTTTATATTATTAAATTTTACACCTTTTTAATATTTATTAATTTAAAATTATTTATTCACTATCTGTGTAAACATTTTTTAATTTTTTGTAATTATTTCATTTTAAATATTTATTTATACATGTTTATTTATTAACATTTAATGTTTTAAATTTTTATTCATCATTATATTAATATATATTATTTTTTACTTTTTGAAATAATATACATAATTAGTAAAACATATGTAGTTTTTTTAATATTTTTAATGTCTATTCATTTGTAATAAATCAATTTCACTCATTTATAACATTTATTCATTTAATATTATATGTTCATTAATAATGTAAAATATTTTTTATTTTTTCAAAATAAATTTATTTTTAATAAATGGTTTTTAATATTTTTTTGTTTTATTTTGAACAGTTTTATGAGCACATTCAAAAAAATGCTGATAATGATGGGTATTAACAACGCTAAAATAAGAAGAGGAAAGCATGCGGGCATATATTGATGCTTTGAAATAAATTTTAATGATTATATTTGGGATTCCATGCATTTCATCATATAATATGTATCTTCTTGTGACTTTATCTTCTCAAATTATGTTTGAGGTGACGCCCTAAAACATATCCTTCTGATGTGTTAATATTGTTATGGATGCTTAAAGGCTACTAAATGTATTTTTTCTATAGGTATTTTTTATGTGAATTCTTCTTTATAAACCATATAAAAACATGTGAACATAAATATATATTATTATGTAATATGGTTATAATATATAATAAATTACTACTATGTCATTGCTATACAAGAATCTCATGATTCTTGAATGTTTTAATCTACTAGTTTACCCTCTATATTTATAGGATCATCCTTGCATAGCACATGATGTGAGATTGAATTAGTTTTTGAAATTTGATTCTTCAATCAGCATATAAACAAGGGAAAATATATTGTTTCATATCACATGAAAATATTTCTATAGATTTAAAATAAAAACCATTTTCGTCTCAAGAGAATAATACATAATCCTTGTTTAAATTAAGGGTACATTTGTTTTGATTCCCATTTATTTTTTCATCACACCATTATTTTTTCAAAAAAATGAAAATTTTAAATCACATTAAATAAAATAAATATTTTGAAATAATATATTATCGATTACAGTGCACCTAAAATTATTTATCATCATACCAACTAAAAAAATCTTTTCATGTTTCCTAGATTATAGTGTGTGCATACATAGACAGTGGGTGTGGATTTACTTTTCCCTCAGCATCTTTGAGATGATTCTTTGTAATAAGTTTCTAGAAAACTCTATGAGATTTTCTAGCGACCATTAAGACATATTTTTCAAGAAAATCAAAAAAAAATAAATAAAATCTACAGGGAATAATTAAAAGTAAATCATTGTTTCATTATATAATATTTTAATAAAATAGAGAAATTATATCACAACATTACCCCGATATCTTCCCAAAAGGTTATCTTCAATTTAGGCATGACATTGTGCCACATATCTATATGAATTACCATATGCATTCTGTTGTATTTGGTTCCCTAGAACAAACTTCTATGTACTTTATGATAACAAGTATTATTTTTTTGAATATTAATAATATCCTTATAATATAATGATTTTTCTTCTATATAATATAGTATGTGATAATTTCATAAGAGTAGCTATCTGATAGAAAGATCATAGAAGTTCCCTACTATGATTAGAACATAGACATTCCATGAGAATGTTCATAAATATATGTTCTAAAGCTGGATAAAATCATTTGAGGGACACAATTGATATAGGGTATCAATGGTGTATACTCATAGATCTTTGAGAAGCCTTCTCATGGTATACACCCATAGTAATATCACGTGTAGGATATTATGATATCAAGACCCACCAGAATAAAATCCACATTTATAGGTGTTATTGGATATTCCAATCTACGAATGTTTATATTGATCCTTAGAATTTAATAATATTATTAATGATTTTTATTAGTAATGTAATTTGATGTATTGATGAGGACCGTGGTGACATAAGTTTGAAGAGAGGTTCGATATGTTGTGTGTGTCACGATTAATATTTCATTAATGAATAATGTGAGAGAAAGGATTTTACCATTTTGTTCTTTAACAGAAGTTGACATCGTAGGCCCTTTTATGAAAATTACATCACCTAAATATATCCATGACCACGGTGTTTTATAAGAAAGCTCAATTTCTGGAAAATCAAAGAAATAGACATTGAGAACATAGGTTGGTGGAACGAGCATGAAACCTTCTTAATTATGGATATAGTGATAATGATTTTATATTACACATTAAGCATCTATATGAGGTATTAGGGCATTATGACATTATCTTCTTTCTCTTCTTGTGCCTTGGCATATTGCTAGATGCTAACGAATGACTTTAAGCTGCTTCACCAAATTCAACTTAGAAAGAGGCCTATAGGGTCACATAATAAGTGTATCTAAAATCTCAATAAAATAATATATTGTTATTTACTTTTTAATAAGTTGAATAACTATTATTATTGAATATGGATTAATAATTATTAATGTTTTATTGGTTGTATATATTCCATCTCCAATTATTCGTGAGAATATTATGTGAGCATAATATTTAATAAATAGTTTTTATAATACAGTGAATATAATATTAATCAATTTATTGGAGAATGATGAAGTGATATTTATTTATTAAATAAGTACTCATTACTCAAGACCCGATAAATATTATGGAAGAACAACAATCAGATTTTAATAGTTTGGTGAGAAATAATATATATATATATATTGAATATTTTTTGATTAAATTTTATTTAATTATAATTAACAAGTTTAATGCATTACAAATAATAATAATAATAATAATACTATTATTATTCTAAAAACGGGGTTCCGCAATGATAAAAAAAATAATAGAGTAGTTGTGTAGTAATTTATTCTATGATTAATGGTATATAAACCCAATTATATTATTTTTTATATATCCAATTCATTTCTTGTGAGCAATGATGTTTGGAGAGAATCATCTCAAGACATAGAGAACACCCTCTCCATGAACTCACCCAAGAATGGGGAGTGATCTTCCTCCACCTTGCACTCATAAGTATAGAGATATCAAGGAGAATTCAATAGAAGCGATTCTTAGTGAGATCAAAGGAGAATGACCAAAGTGATTGGATCTACCATGCTAGCACTAGAATATTCATAAAACAATATTTGAAGATTTATGGAACATGTATGGATCACATATATAGGGAATCTAATTTGATTCCTACAATGCAATGATGACACGATATTGATCCATTGTCAGATCTATCAATGAAGAAATACTTTCACGTAAGGTAATTCTTTAATTCATTAAATCAATTATAAATAATATGTGATGTTTCTAATATTCAATTGTAGTGTTTATATATTTTATATATCCTTTGGCTAAATTTCATTATTCACGACATTTATCATCTATAAACCTTGGATTAATCCTTGATCATAACGAAAAGTAAATTGGGGAATGACCCATTTGATACTTCCACTACTCCCAGAACTAGCATGTTATATCAAATTAGTCACATAATTATTTATAATTATTTATAATTATTTAAATATCATTGAATCATTTATGAATTTATTATTCATTCTCAATTCTAGTTTAATCATTCTTTAATCTAAATTGAATGATCTATTTTCTCCCACTGTTTTTCTTGTAAATATTTTCAAAACGATTAATTTTATGAAAAAAATAAATTCTAAGATCTCATCTAGAGGATCTGAGGAATCTTACTAGGTAACACCTGAGTAAATTCCATGTAACTCAGAGGTACATGTCATGTAATAGTTTTTAATGCACCAAGAATTAATTTAGAATTAATTCAATTCACGTGAATTTGTCACACACAGTGAATTTATTTATACACTACATATTGACCAATCCAACCTAGCGCATGGTCAGCAAGAGTACACACCATGTAACTTCAGTACACGTTGTGTAGTCCCTTAGTCACAAATGGGTCATATATTATCTTACATGACCAACATTATTGGTGGTCGTGTAACTTAGAGACCACATACCATGTAGCCCATGTATACACCATGTAGTCCAATATTTTTAGTAGCACAGTCTCATGTTGAGTCCCTAGGCATGTATCATGGATATATTGTGAGAAACATACAGGGTGTGTAGCTCCAATCTATACACTATTTACTTTTAAAAAATTATTTAGAATTGAAAAATTAGATTATTATACGGTGAACACCTTATCAACATGTTCTTACATGTGGTCATTAAATTGATAGGACATTCCATGTACCATGTTATATATATAAATATCTAATTAATTTCTCTATAATTTCAAGATCTATATATATTATATAATTCATATTATAGTTATCACCCTACATGAATTGACTCATAACATGAAACATAAATAGCATGTAAACCGTGTGAGCATTAAATTGATAGTAAACATCATTAAATTATGTGATTAAGTCATGTATGTAAAATTTCACAAGAGTAAACTATATACAAGTATACTAAACTTAGGTTAGTTCAGATATGTACTCATCGTGCTACCTCTAAGGGAGATTCTTTTATTTTATATGGTTAATTTTAAATAAATTTATGTAATTTGTTTAAATTATAATGGATGAACCCTCAAGGAAATTTGTATGAAAATTATGATAAAAAAATTTACTAATTAAAGATGATATTTAATTGATTTGAGCATGATTTATCATAAATAAGAATTATTAAAATTGAATGATAATTTTATTAAATTTCTAAATCATTTCATGCATTTATATGATCATGATACTAGACTAGACCTTTTTATTTGATTGGTTTCATTTATTTAATTATTAAATTAATTTTTTTTGCCTATGTTTCATATGTCCTCTCATTATGTAAGGTATTTCATGACCATGGTTTCCTTTATGTAAACCCCTCAACAAATACTTTGGTTCCCCTTTCATGTGTGTGTGAAAAATAATATGTAATGGATAAAGCTCCCAAGATAATGATGTGGTTCAATTTTTTGGTTGAGGAAAAACCAATCTCTAAGATATTTATAGGTGGATAGGTGGAAATATGAATCACAAACAATAAATGGTTCAAGGTGTTTTCCAATAGTTTGACGGATATTTTATCATCCTCTAGATAAAATGATCGTTAATAAAAGATTTAAATCATACCACTTTTTTATTTTATTTATATCATGTTTCATAATTATTTCATTATGTATGTTTTTTTCATGATCACATGAAATAATGAATTAACACGTATAAAATATAGAACTAAAATAAATTTCATTATGTTTAAATATTATCTAATACATGGTTAGTCTCAAAAGTAAATCCACCTAATATTAACATGAATGTAATAATGATAATAATTGGAAATTAACACATAAATAATAAAATCCATAAATTATATATGTCAAGTCATTATATCCTAGAACTAATTAAGTTAAAATTGAACCATAGTTCAATGTTCATGACCATCCATAGTTGGGATGCATTCAATTATCAGGGAATTTTAACTTTAAATTTTGGGTTTACTTAACTAAGTTCACATAAACCATTGAATGCTAATGTAAGATTCGGTTTAAATAAGAGGAAATGGTTGATGAAATAAAATATAGGGAATTAAATATTGGGGAGTCCACTCAAAATATGATGGAACATAGTGTTAAGGTAGTTGGACTTTTGAATGACTTCCTAAAACACATTAAATTTCTTGACCAGCCAATGTTGGGGTGATGAGAAGGGAAATATGGAATGTTTCCACTAGAATGTCCAAGGAACAGGATATTCAAAATCCAATGGTGAGGCCTATTTGGTTTCGATAAAATATTGACATATTAATAAATGTGATATTTATTTTTTATCTAAATTTTGTCAGATAGAGTACTAAAACTCTACTAGCCTTATTTTTAAGAACATCACAAAAATTGACTTCGAACATATCACTATAATCCATACTTTAGAAGGATAACCTTCTCACCAGGAAAATTTTCCATGATTGGGAAAGGTGCTTACACCTTATCCTTTTCCTAGAAAAGTATTACATATGGTCAAAGATGTTATTCCAAATGTTCCTAGTAATAAGGATAGTGAGGAAGAGTTATCTCTCTATAAGAAAAATTTTAATGATTCTACAGATGTTCAATGATTCTTGATATAATCCATTACCAATTATCTTATGATGAGACCCAAGGACATGGATGCGCATTGCAAAATGTTTCAACTTTGGGATCTGTGTCAAGAGAAGGTGAGGCAAGAGATATATGAGATCTCTAATTCTATTTTAAAAAATATGCTTGGAGAGTGAGTGGTATTTGAGCCTCATGTAGTTAATCTTATTAGATACATTGTATGGTTATAAATCTTAGGGAGTAAATTCCTTGCCGAGTTACATAGAGATATGATACTTTCCTCATTACAGAAGACCTTCTCCAGTTTTATTTTTAATTACAACAAGTGATATAATTGGAAGATCCTTTCATACCTTCTTAATCTGATTCTCCAAGTAGATAAGGACATGTGGAATGAGAAAACCACATTCCTTATGGAGAATAAGAAAAAAATAATGAGGAAAAGTGGACCAAGTCTCATAAAAAGTCTAAATCACTCAAGCATAATCCTTCCATGATGAGGATGATCCATATGTAGTGTAAGGAAAAGGAGGCAGTGTGATTTTCATGTGGAAATCAAAAACATTAGAAGAATAAATTCACCAAGAAGCATAGGGAATCTAATTGTGAATATTTTATTTAATGTAATGATTAAATATCTACAAATTGTGTATTATAGACATCTTGTGGTGCCCATATCTATATCCAAATATAGGAACCATGTGGATTCCAAAAAAACTCTTAAGGATAGGTGGATATGAATGCTTTGAATGGTATGAGGCTGGATGGTCTAGCCATTATTGACTAACACCATTCATTTCCAATGGGAATGATATTGGTTTTAAAGTATTCTTATTATGTATCAACTGTTACCACAAAAATAATTCTTCTATCATTCCTATATGAAAACGGTTTTATTTTCATTCATGGAAATAAAATATGTTTCTTTTATAAATAAAACATATGTTATAGTATGGATCATTTAAATAATGGTATTTATGTATTATATTTAATGAAGGAGCATTGTAAATAGATAATTAATCATGTTCAAATGACTCATATGACACCCATCTATGGCATCACCATCTTGGTTGTGTAAATGTGAAGCATTTGACAAAGATATATTAATATGGTTATTTAGACTCTCTGAGATAAAACCAATTGAAATAGGGTATTCTTGTTTACAATTATAGATGACCAAAATCTCATTCGGTGGACAGGGTTAATGGGAAATGGATCTTCTAGGATTGGTACACACAAACGTGTGTGGACCATTTCCAGTAAAAGATAGAGGTGGATATTTTTACATAATATTATTTGATGATTACTTGATTAGATATGGATATGTATACATAATGAGTTATAAATATGATTCCTTTGAGAAATTCAAATAATTCAATAATTCTGTAGATAATAAATATGAAAAGAAGATAAGGAATCATTGAACAAATCAAGGTGGTGAATATCTTATCTAATGGTTTATTAAAGTTATATGGGAGCTTGGGATTCTATCTCAAATCATTATACCTTACACACCATAGTGGAATGGTGTTAGTGAATAGAGGGATCTTACCTTGTTATACATGGTAATGTTGTTGATGAGTCATGTCACGAACCAGGCTGGGATTCCATCTGACCCGACACATAACTCAGACCATAGCATGGCCCAAAGGGCGTTCCTGAACCCCAAGGGATGGAAAATAGTGATGGGCATCAAAGAAAGAACAGAGGGGGATGATTTCATCCCAAAATACTAGAATATAATAAAAAATAACATAATAAGCATTCAACAATGACCACCAACTAAATCTCAAATAGATAAACAAACAGATTCAGTTAAAGGTACAACTAAAAAAATGAAAACTAAAACAAAACCCAAAACACTACCCATGAAATCTCCATGTGACCTCGAGGTCACCACCACCCTCCAACCATCCTATTCCAACAACTAGCAAGCAACCAAGAACCAAATCAAGAACGAGGACTTGCAAAACAGACTGGTTCTACCAACACCGAGTAGTACAAGTATGGTGTGAGCTAGACAACTTTGTAGGAAAACACCAAATATTCAATGCGTTTTTGTTCCAAAAAATAGTCCATTAACACTAGTTTGAAATAAATTTGTGAATATCGGTTTTTATAACTTTAAATAAACAACACATCTTCATATTTTCCAAAACAACACACACTATAATTTCATTAGTTTGGAAGAGTTTAAAATTTTTGAAACCCAATCCCAAACCATGTTTAAAGAAAAAAAAATACCTGGAAATGTGAAAAATAAATAGACAGTGAAAGAAAAAGAATAATGAAATATAAATTAATCAAGTAGATATAAATAGTAACCATAGGTGATCCTAAACATCACTAGAGAAATCCATGGATGTACATAGTTCAGAACCACCTACCAACATATGGTGAGACTCCAAGGTAAATAATCAACTAGCTACCCTAAACTAGCCACATCAGTGGCACAACCCACCTGGACATTAGAACATCCAGAGTGTACCAACCCTCTAATTGAGATTGATTGAGAACCATCACTCGACCCTCTAAAAGACACCTAAGAACCCAGGGTAAAAGTACACTGTGTAAGTAAGAGTCCCTCATACATGTGACTCACCTTACCTTCCATCACCAAACATGCTGATCCCAATCACAGAAACCAGTATATGATACCCCATAATGTTAAATCCCTCTTATAGAGGTTCCCATTGTGCATATACTTGTATATCACATTAACAAAAATGCTTAAGTGGCCATCACACCACTAAGTATTCATCCCCATTATATAAAAACATTCAAATTTCCAATCAAGCCATTTTTTAGATATCCAAATTCATTTAATAAATACATTACACAATATCATTCCAAAACAACACGAAACAAAACTTTTATGCTTGATGTTCCAAATGGTTACTTTTGACAAACCTTTAATAAAACATAATCTACGTTCCAAACGATATTATCTTTGAGGATTCTATTTAAAACCAAAATTTGAAATTATGCAAGGGAACCAAAACCATTTCAGAAACTAAGGGTCAAGGAAAACATTACTTTAAGGTTCCATGTTTATTTGAGTACACATCCATGTGTGTACTGGGTGAACCCATGGACGTGACATCATCCAATGACACCCGATAAATTTCCATGAAAGCACCCCAAAATAATTTTCAAAACCATCTCATTCTTTTTAAACCAAACCCATTAATTCCACATAAGTATAAGAGAATAAACAACATTCTTTTGATGTTGTGTAGACACTTTCAAAACATTCCACTATGGCCATCAAACCGAAAAGTCCTCCAAATGGAACATTAACCCAAATTAATAAATTAAAAATAAGTTACCAAAATATTTAAAGGATCAAATATCACAACAAGGCTTAATTTCATCTTAATAAAAAAAGACATTTAATCGAACACTTTAAGTGCACCAACAAAAAGGAATAAATGAAGATTCAGTCCAAAAACTATTTTTAATAACTTATACCAACGCCAAAACATCAAAATAATAGAAAGTGGCACCATAGGGGTGTTAATTGTGTTTATAAAATTATTAAAAATTCTCAAGTATCAAAGGAATGTGTCGAAAATAAAAAATAGGGTGACACCTACCTCAATGGTGTGGAGATTCAACATAGCTTAAATGGGAAGATGAAAAAGGACTCACTAGCCTAATTCGCACCCTAAAATCAAAGGAAACACAAACCACACACAAAAACTATACATAAGAGTTCATATAAGAGAGAAATCCCACATGGAAAACCCTATAAATTGAAGGATATGGGGGAGGGAAGGGTAAATCGACTAAAAATCAAAGGAACTCTCATTAAGAAACTTCAAGGACCTTAAATGGAGAGAGGAGAGAAAAATAGAGGGGTTTGGGAGTACCCTATAGTGAAACTAGGTTTGAGGATAGAGTAGAAACCCATATTTGGGTTTAAGCACAAATTCTTTCTTTTAATTTTGAAATTTTGAAAAACTGGGTAGCTCACATGGTTTTGCCGCACGATTTTTCAAACCATGTGCCAACAGTGTAATAGATTCTCCCCATGAGGAGATAGATCGAATGACCAACCAGCATGGGTTGAATTACCATGATCAAACCATACAATAGCTTTTTTCCTTCTCTAAGACCATCCACATGGTTACCTGGTCTGGGCCACAAAGTTTTTACTAACTGTGCACTGCCCATGAACATGCCAAAACACACCCAAACATCTTAAATTTTGAATATAGGGATCACCCCAAAACTCAACCAATATACCTGAAATCAATAAAGGAATAAAATAAAAGTGTTTCCTAGGTCGGGGTGTTAAAATTATCCCCACCACAAATACATTCTTCCTCAAAAAATTCACCAAGATGAAAGATAACCAAAACTCGAGTCCATACCCGATCAAAACTAAAAGAAACCATGAGAATCAGGGTGATCATCCTCTCCACAAGTCACACCCAATTGATCAAGAATAAACCATAATATAATAATTGGGGGGGGATGGGGGAGGGGGTTCTCCCCAACACATGAACTCAACTAAAATGAAAACTTCAAAACCAAACCAAAACCACTAAGAAATAAACCAAAATCCTACTAGTGGTGACCTAGAAGGTCAGGGCCCTGGTAACAAACTCAAACTCTCCATATTAACCAAGAAACAGCCTCACCATAATGGGGAACTGGGGAAATCCCAACCCAAACTCATCCAATTTCCCCACACAACCAATCCACACTGCCAATACTTAAACAGGAATCCCACTACAAGAAAAAAAAACCTTTCACATTAGGGAGAAGATCAATACCATCAAAACTATGATTTCCCATGATAATCTAATACCCCCAACACAACATGAGAGTGAACCCACAAAATAAACTCTATATAAAACTAGGAACACCATCCATCCCTTCCTCAAAACACAAGCATCTTCAAACGATTACTAACAAAACCAAGACCTACCCTCATAGTGGTTGATCACACTCTTAAGAAAATGAATGATTCTAGAGTCCACATTTAAAAAAGAACAACTTCTTCGATTATGAGTGAATAATTCCATCACACCATTATTAAAAAATGATTAACATACAATAACAATACATATAAAAAATCAAAACATCAAAAATTTCTATCCCTACATGGAGATGAAGTTGGGCCAAGGGGTTCCCCACACACCCCTGATAATTCATTATTGTGAACGAGCTTCAATACGAGGCTTGTGGATTTAGCTATGATGACTGAAGAATCTACAACCTCATAGTCCTACACTAGCATCCTCTGATCGAAACATCTTCTTCAGGAAATGCTTCCTACAAAACTTCTACAGATGACCCAAACAGCCGCAATGATGACACATCTTCAGAGGGATGTGACTAGATGAATTCGAATACTCAGAATGGCCACACTGGTGGAACAAGAAAAAATGGTCTAAAAACCTGGAAGCCAGAAAGAAATAAGATGTCCCCTTGGAGGTAGCTTCTTATAGAATGTACTCATCATCATATGGTGAACCTTCACAAATAATGAGAGATGTCATATTACCAACCGCTTGAGCTCCAAAAACCAACTCAACTAGAAACGTTTCATCCACCAACTTCTCAGAATGAAGGTCCATATAATAGAGGACCCCATATTTGATCTCTGAAAAAAGAATTGCAGGGAAAATATATGTATTAAATATATCTTATGTCACCACCTCTAAAGAAAATTTTACATTCTCTATGAAATGATCAATATAGGCTTTCACTTCCTGCTCTCCTTTATTAAAATTCATTATATATTCTTTCTTCTTTTACTTCACCTCATTAAGGATAAACCATATGATGAAGGAAGATTCTAGAACATTCCATGTCATTCCATATTGCATCAATGGAGGGGTGAAAAATCCCACTCATCCAAAGTTGGACCCTCAAACAACCCTAGAACAACATGAACCCTAACAACCTCATTATCTCCCAACAACTTGAAGAAAAACTGTACTTATTCAAGCCACTCCATTACATCTAACAAAGCTTGATCACGATGAAGGATGGTCAATATTTGAGAATAATAATAAACTGGACATTAATCCTTAGAAAATTTGGAAACCTTTCTATTATCATCTTCTAAACAACATGGAAAACAAAAACCAATACCAATATAAAACCAAAGAACAATCAATATAAACATCTTGATCCAAAAGAAAACAACACAATATCCCAAAAAATAAAAATGCAACAAAAAGCATTCCTTTCAATAGTCACCATTTTTATTTAAATACTAAAAAAACTTTCTTACAATTACACATTTCACAAAAAACCCACATTATTTTAAAGAAACCAATTTCTGAAACCATTTTTTCTTTCAAATTCACTTTATAAAAACATGTCTGATCCGCTAATTTCAATTACCCACCCATGGAATCCCATAAACCATTGCACATGTGTTCACATATTTCCATCAATACATTTCGACATTCAATTTCTGCACATATACATTCACATGTGAAAGATTTTATAAGGAATAATAAGGGGGCACACAAATGATTTCCTTTTCAAACCCAAACATCCACAAAACATTCAAAGAAAAAAATTTCCATTAAATTCAATTTTACCAATTTAAATCCATTTGATAGAACACCCTTTTTTTATTTCAAAATCACTTTTAATATTCAAAATTCATTTACACCAACTAGAAACCAGACAGAACTCAACTTAGACCAAACTAATAGATGGAAGAACTAATGTCCATTACTAACCCAATGACATGGTAGTGGGTCTTACCCCAAGTAAGAACCAATAAATAAGAGGAGCTTAAACTGTGTAATCTGACTCCACATGGGTCACTACTCTATGCGGGGTCACTACATGACACAGACTCACTTCAATTGTCATCCCTCAGTCCAAAATAATTACAAAATAATCAAACCACAGACTATATCAAAAAAAAAATTAGGTTTAGTACGATCAACAATTCATGATTTCCTTCTCGTACCAACCATCCAAGTCCCGAGAACCCTAATATCTAACTACCTGACACACCAAATAACAAAAAACTCTTATGATACCAATTTTTCATGAACCAATCCAGGATGCCTTCTGATCGACACCCGAACCGGTCCGTAGCATGTCCTGAAGGGCGTTCCCAATCCCCACGGGCTAGAAACTAGTGTCGAGCATAAAAGACAATATAAATAGGAATGATTTCATCCCAAAATACCATGATCCAATTAAAAAATAACAGATTGTTCATGAAACAATGACCAACAACTAAATCTAAAATAAATAAACATACTGATTTAGTTACAAGATATTTCTAAACAAACTGAAAACTAAAACAAAACCCAAACTGTTGCCCAAGAAATCTCTATGTGACCTCATGGTCACCACCATCCTCCAACTATCCCTCTCCAACAACAAACATGCAACCAAAAAACTATGTATGAATGAGCACCTCCAAAACAAATAGGTTCTACTAACACCGAGTGGTACAAGTAGGGTACGAGCTAGATAGCTTAGTAGCAAACCACCAAAGAGTCCATGTATTTTCTTTCTTGAAAATAGTCCATTAAAACTAGTTTCAATTATATTTATGAAAATAGGTTTTTCTAATTTTAAATAAACAAAAAAAATTTCATTTCCAAAATAACACATGCCAGAATTTCATTAGTTCAAAACAGTTTAACATTTGGGAAACTCAAACCCAAACCATGTTATTAGAAAAACAAATACCAGGCTATTCTGAAAATAAATAGGTAGTTAAATTTTAAGACTAATTCAGTATAAATTATACAAGAATATATAAAAATAAATAATGGGTGATCCTATACATCAATTGAGAAATCCATGGATGTGATCAGTTCAGAACCACCTGTCGGCATATGGTGGAACTCCGTTGTCAATAACTAACTGGCTACCCTAAACTAGCCTCACTAGGGGCATAACCCCCCATCCTTTAAAACAACATGGGGTACCAACCCGTATAATTGAGACTGATTAGCCACTATATCTCAACCCTATAAAAGATTCCAAGGAACCAATTGTAAAAGTACACCATGTAAGTAGGAGGCCCTCACATGTGTGACTCATCATACCTGTCACCGCTGCACTTTCCTATCCCAAACACAGACACTACTATATGATATACCATAATGGGAAATACCACCAATAGAGGAGACAATTATATATATACATGTATATCACATCATTGAAGGTTCCAATCGGGCCGTCACATCACTTTGCAGTCAACCACATTATTCAAAAACATGAAAATTTCCAAACAATCCTTTAGTTTTATATATCCAAATTCATTTACCAATAAAATTACACAAACTCTTTAAAAAAACCAAACACCAATTTTATTATTTAAGTGTGAAATGGGTCCTTAAGAGAAACATTTACTAAAAAATAATGCAAGTTCCAAATGGGATTAGCTTTGAATATTCCATTTGAAATTTTTTATGAAATTACATAAGGGAACCAAAACCATTTTAGAAACCAAGGTTCATGGAAAACATTACTTTAAGGATTTTTCTACATTTGAGTGCACTTTCATGTGTGTAATTGGTGAACCCATGGATGTTCCAACATCCAATGAAACCATCAAAATTTCCATGAAATCAACCCAAAATCATTTTCAAAACCATCACTTTCTTTTAAACCAAACCCAATCATTCAAAAAAAGTACAATAGCATACAAAAAATTCTTTTGAAACCATTTGACCCCTTCCAAAACATCCTACTATGGCCATCAAACCAAAAAGGAATCCAAATTGAACATTAACCCAAATTCATAAATTAAAATTAAGTTACCAAAATATTTAAAGGTCAAAGTATCACAAACATGTTTGATATAATCTTAATAAAACAATAGACATTTAATGAAACACTTTAAGTACACCAAAACATATGAATAATTGAAGAATCAGTCTAAAAAATATTTTTAAAAATTTGTGCCATTTACAAAACACCACAATAAGAAAAAAAGGCACCATAGGGGTGTGAATCATGTTTATAATGTTTTTAAAAAATTCTAAAGCCTAAAAGGAATGTGCTAGAAAGAAAAAATATTGAGACACCAAACTCAAGGTGTGGATGTAACATAGCTTCAATGGGTGGGAGAAAAAGGCCACATGGACAAACCACACACCCTAAAATCTAGGGAAACACAACCCACACACAAACCCTATCCATTTGGGTTTGTACAATAGGTATACCCCACATGTAAACCCCTATAAATTGATGGATAAGAGAGAGGGAATTGGAAAGTTGACTAAAAAAGAAAAGCAATTCAGATTATGAACCTTCAAGGACCAACAATGGAGGGAGGAGAGAAAGGGATAGTTGTTTGGGAGTACCCCCTAGTGTTCCCAAGTCATAAGAGTGAGAAGAAATCCAAATTTGGGTTAAAACAATGAGGAGAAATTTTTTAATATTGAAATTTTCAGAAAATAGGAAGCTTGCATGGTTTGGCTATATGGTTTACCAAACTGTTTTCCGACTGTGTGGTAGCTTATGCCTAAGAGGAGATCGACCACATGACCAAACCACATGGTTTGACTTACCACAATCAAACCGTGCAATATCTTCTATCCAACTCAATGTTTTTTAGCACAGTTACCTGGGATGGGCCGTATTGATTCTACTAATCATATGTCACCCGTTTATAGGCCAAAATTCATCCAAACTTCCAAAATTTAGAAAATTTCAATGAGGGATCACCCCAAAACTCAACCAAAAAGAAACAAGATCAAGAAAGAAAGAAAATAAAAGTGTTTCCATTGTCGGGGTGTGAAAAGTCATGTAGACCATTCAGTATCTTATTGGGGATAATCCTTACAAAAAAGAGAACACATACTAAACCGAGTACTAATTAATGTGGAAAATGGAATTACCATTTAGTTATAGACTTTAAAGAAACCTTTTTTTCAAATACACATGTATGGGGTTACGATAGATTTGTTAAGTCCATTTAAGGAAAAAAAACTAGAACTCCATGGAATAAAGTGTTTCTTTATAGGGTATCATAAGGAAACAAAGTAATATATCTATACAAACCATATGATAAAAAATTTTCTATCAGTAGAAAAGTTGTATTTATTGAAACAACCCACATCATTAAAAAGGATTGTGGGAGAAATATTGACTTTGATGAAGTTGATTTTCAAGATACACAACATTGGTATACTATTAGTGAAATTATCTAGTATCTAAGAAGAACTAAGGATATGTTTCTGGTTTATGGATGGGATAAAGGGTTGGTCATTAGGGGTTGTACTGATTCTAGTTTTCAAATAGATAATAATCAAATGATGTTGTAGTCGGGATATGTATTCTATCTCAATGGAGGAGTTCTGAGCTGGAGGAGTTAAAAGAATACAGTTATCGCTAATTCTTCATTATATTATGAATATATAGAGGATTTTGATGTTGAAAAATAATAAATTTGGATATAAAACTTTGTATAGGTTCTTGATATGATACATAGTAGTAAAAATCCAATCACAATGTATTGTGATAATATTGTAGTGGTGGATATTGCAAAAGATTCAAGGTCACACCAATTGATAAAGAACATACTCTGAAAGAATCACCTCTTGAGTGATTTTTATCAAGGGGGTGAAGTTTTTTTAAGAAGAGTTCCTAAAAATGAAAATGTGGTGGACCCCATGGATAAAGACCTATCTTAGTTGAAGCATGTGTATCATGTGAGAGCTACCAGACTGAAGTTTGTTAGAAGTTGTTTTTTGTGAAAGTGGGAGTCTGTTGGAGTTGGTTAACTAGAACCAACTATTTTGTACCTTATGATAACATGTATTCATTGTTTCAAATATTAATATACTCTTTATCACATCATTATTATTCGTATGCATAACATAATTTGTGATAATGTTATAAGAGTAGGTGTCTCACTGAAAGATCATAGTAGTTATCTTCTATGATGAGAACCCATAAGTTCCATGATAATATTCTTAAATATATGTTATATATTTGGATGATATAATTTGATGGAAAAAATGATACATGATATCAGGGGTGGAGACTCATATGATTTGGAGGCACTTTATCATGGTGTACACCCTTGGTAATAAGTAGTGCTGGATATTATGAGAATGAGACCAACCTGAATGAAATCCTAATTTATATGTTTTATTTGATGTTTCAATATTGTGATGTGTGAATTTATCCTTATATTATAAGATTATTATTAATGAGTGTTATAAGTTTTTTACGTTGACGTATTGATGAAAATTGTGATGAAATCTGTTCACAGTGAGGTAACATACATTGGGTGTATCACGAGTAATATTTCATTAATGAATAACAAGAGAGAGGATTTTTTTATAGTGAACCAGGCTTAATATACAAGGATATTACACCATTTTGGATGAATATTCTATACATTAAAATAATACATTCTTAAGGAAAGTAATAGTTTAATGTCTTTGGAAACATGGAAATAAAATATTCTGTCCTGGTGAAAGAGCTTCAGCATATCCCATATAGTTCTTCACCTTTAATAATTCTACCTAAAACATTCTTCATAACATAATTAAAGGAAATATAAGAAGGGGTGAGCTCAAATTCATAGTATGGGTAAATAAGAGAGACATTTAAGCCTAATTTTGAGCATAAGGATATGCGAACATGTTCATGAAAACAGAATATCATACCATACAAATCAAATATCATATACATGAATCAGGGAATAAATCATAGCAGTTCATAATAAATGAATCAAAAGAAAATAGAGTAAATAATCCACAAAATCATATCATAGGAACAAAACATTGAATTTTGGTCGACACATAAGAATATATAATTATTTCCATAGTATTCAATGCATTATTACTAAGAATATATTAGTGGAAAAATAAATTTACTGATCTAGGTTCACACCCCATTCTAGCCATGTATTACTGAACCGAGTTCACCCCTCATTCTAGCCTTGTATTACTAAATTGGGTTCACCCCATGTCCCAACCCTATATTATTGAATCGAGTTCATATCCCATTCCATCCCAGTAATACTAAACATAGTTAATTTATCATTATATCCATGTTTATCTCATGTGAAATAAATATTTACCGAATGCATTTGGGGGAGATATAGGTCTCAGCCATCTCATAGTGAACTCATACACATATGTTCTATAAAATTGTAAAAAATCATATCAGAACCCATGCAATGAAATGGGTATGAAAAACACATAATCCTATCATAACATGTGGCAAAAGATATAGGTTTTATAACCATTTCATATAAATCATAAACTATAGAAGATAAATATATTTGATAAAAATATAACCCATGAAAGGGAAAAAATTTCATAAACATATAACCCATGAAAAAGAAATATATTTCACAAACATATAACCCATGGAAGAGAAAAGAATTTCATAAACATATAAAGTGTAAAAGAGAAATAGATTTTGTAAACATATAACCCATGAAAGTGAAACAGGTTTGGTAAATACCATGAAGTTAATAATATCCCATTCTTAGAAAGAATATGAGTGGAACCTTTAGATCATTTTTTAGAAGGGAATGAATAATTTTTGTGGATGCCATATTAGATGGATTTTTTTTTGAAATAACTTCAAAAAAACGTTTCTTGAGGAAAATATCATATCTTTTTTGGAAAATGATTTTTAATGAATAAAAACAATTGAAAAAAAATTTCTTATAAAAACATGATAACATATAAAGAAGACATGAAGTCATCTTGAAATCCTTTTTCAATGAAAATTTATAAAATAATATTTAAAACATTTTAAAAACCATTTTCTTTGAAACCACTTTTAAAACTTATAAATAATGATTGAAAATGTTTTGAAAATATTTTTACATAAAAAAATATGAAATAAGCATGAAAATGTTTTGAAAACCATTTCTTTTAAAATACTATTAAAACATATAAATGAGGACTGAAATCATTTTGAAAAGTTTTTCCCTTGAAAAATAATAAAATAAGCTTCATAACATTTTGAAAACAATTTTCTTTGGAAAATTATAAAATAAGTTTGAAAATATTTTTAAAACCATTTCAATGAAAATAACACTAAAAAAAATCTATAAAATTGACCTTTAAACATGAAAATAAATATTTTAAGGATAGAAAATGGATAAATTTGTACATGTAGTATGAGGTAAAAAGTACATTCATTTTACACAATAAAAAGGATAGAAAAATGCCTCGTCCCGAAAGTGACCATAGGATTCCTTTGAAAAAATATAAAAAATGAAAAAGGGGTAAAAATTCCTTTTAATTATCATAGGAGAGTAGTAGAATATTCTTGGAACCACTTTTTGGGAAATTTTATTTGAAAGTAATGTAGATTTATATGTGAAGAGAAGGTAAATTTGGGATTTCTTAAAAACACATTCTTGAGTATATTATGTACAAAAGAGTGAAATAACTGGTACCAATATATTAATAAATCATTAATAACCATATGAGAAGAAAATTAATCAATTTTATTGAGATATGGATCATAAGATTTCATCAAAGGAAGTATAAATTTAAATAATCATGAAAAGTGATAAAATTATTTCAATAAACTCTTATAACACGGTAACTTGGGATCATACACTCCATGTAACAAAATAAAAATGAAATAATATTAAAATATCATGAAAAGAATTAAATTTATGATATAACATGTAAAATGTATGTATATTCACCATAATGTGAATTTAGGTTCATAATAAAGAGTGAGTCTCAAAAAAGGAAAATTAAGGCAAAACTATTTCAATAATTTGGTAACTTTCTAAACATATACCCTATGAATGAAATATAAGAAAAAGGATATGTGATTACCCATAAATTTACGTATAATATACATGTAATACAATCATGGGATGTATATGAACCACACAAAAGTAAAAGTGGAAAACACAATAGGTACCTCACAAAAATAAAAAGTGAGATAAAATCCCCATATATTGTGTCTTGACTCCTATCATACTTGTTAAAACCACCTATATAAAAAAAATAAATTTACTAAAAATATTTTAAGGAACCATATTATTATATATAATACCACATATGGTTTTATTATGACATTATATTACCCTCTTGTTTACCATCCTATGTTAAGGTTTCACTTTGGGTAATATTCAATTTATTCTTTACACGTGTCTTAATTTGATATATCTTGGCTAATTTTACTTATATCATGATTTAAAGAATGTAAAAAATGATATAAATAACATTTTTATACATTTTTATTATTATTATAATAATTTATATAATATATAAGTATGAAAAGGAATACACCATTCATGGGGACGGTAGACCGTACGTATGCATGAACACTATTTCTGTTTAATTGTCATGCTGAAAGGAAAAAAGTAAAATACATATATTATATATATATATATAATTATTAAATTAGATTTATGATATTATATATATCATATATATTCATTAAAAACATCCTCAATACAATCCATGTAGTGTATGAAAGAATCATATCACTTTGAGGGGGAGGTAGTCCACACACCCTCAAACTAAATTATCGAATTAACAAAAAATGGAAAGTAAAATGATATGTGTTGTAAAAGGGAATAAAGAATATTAAATACATAACAAATATAATATTTTTCATATATAAATAGTGTTTCCATCATAATTTACACCATGAGAGGTGGAAAAGTAAAATTGAACAATCATTATTTTGTGAGGCACTAGTTCGCCGTACAGATAAAAAAATATGTTCATTACCCATTAGAGGGAGGTGTATGTATGTTTAGGTTGAATAAATATAATAAAAACAAATTATTATATTTATGATACTTTTTTATAAAATATTGGAATAAGTGGAGTGGAGGGGTGTTGAAGGAAAATGAAAGAAAGGATTTTGAGGGAAGGCGTTACCTCTTAATCTGGTAACTCCTTTTGGTTTGTGCCAAAAGGATACCTTGGAATCCTTTCATCCAAAATTGAGGAATAAAGGTGGAAGTGAGGTATTCTAGGAAGTATATTGGGTCGATATTGGAAGAAACTAAGAGGTTTGAGAGTTGTGAAAAAATGGAGAGTTGGCGACTGTTTGTAGGGAAGGAAAAGGACTCACTTGGAATTTTTGAAAACAAGTTAGGTGTACACATGTTATTACCTAAAAAAAGTAATAAAAAACAAAAATAAATCAATAATTTAATGTTTTTTGCCTAAATATGTTCATAAAATTTGTTTTATAAAATTTTCTAGGTCATTTGGATCCCTAAGATTATGATTTAGTCCCTAATTAAGCTTAATTTGACCATAATCGCTATGATTAATTTCAATCACTTTTACTAATATTTTAGGTCAAAAATTAAGCTTATATTATTATAATATAAATATTATACATATTTAAATTCTGTATTTAGGTTTTTTTAAATTCATTTTCATAAGTGGAAAAATTAAGATCAATGCTAATCCCACATACGGGATGAAATTACGGGTTTTTAATGTTGAAATAAGTTCAACAGTTTAATATGTTTTTATATTCAATTTAAAATCTAAATAAATTCTAATTAAATAAATTTTGTTAAAATATTTATAAATTATATAATTTTACCTGAAAATACATATAAAATATAATTTAACATTAATAATTATTTAAGCAAAAGGCAATTTTTACCTAAAAAACAGTATTTTTCAGTATTAATACAAAATGAAGTTTCTAAGAATGTTTCCAAAAATTCACCCTAATATAATTTAGAAATTATAAATTAAAAAATTAAGTTTATTTTATAAAATTAAATTTATAAATGTGACTAAAATTAATATTATTTATAATAGTTGTTCATTTGAGAAAATAATATTTTTAAACATTAAAAGGACTTTACCAAAAAAATATATATTTTGTTATCAATATGTTTTATTTCTATAAAACTATTATAAATATTATTTTAAAAATAGTTAATAATATTTATATAACTATTTTTAATTTATAGGTTATATTTATATCATTTTAAAAAATACTAATAAAATGTTTCTTCGTAGAAACTCGGTGTTTCATTTAACGTATGCCTCGTCTGTGTTGTGTGCAGTGCAAGAAAGGTTGGCATTACATGTAGCACAATCCAAGTCTGTATTTCATGAACCACAATACAATTTTTTATTACATGAAGCGCAAGCCTAGTTTTTTCCTTGCATGGAGCATAGTCCAATTCGGTGTCACGTGAAATAAAAAATATCAAGAATATAAATTAATTTGAAAAAATAATAATTAAAAAAGTCTCAGGGTGTTACATTCTTCTCCCTTAAAATAAATTTCTCACTAAAAACTCATATGGCTTATCAAATGTTTAAAACCTGAAAGTTTTATTCATAGAAACCCACATCATATAAATGAATACTAAAACATTCCAAAAAATGGAAAATTGGAACCATAAAGGTTACCCAATGTAACATGTAACAGGGATTCCACAAAGAAAAACATGGGTTGGGATGGGAAAAAGGACATTGTAGAAAAATATAACATTCTAATTATGACGGTGAGTGATATAGAATATGGTAGAAGAAATTTAAGAAAAAAATAAATCCATAAATCTATGATGAACTAAGGGACCATCTGATTCATCAGAAACAGAAGTCCTAGGATAATTTTTTTGGTTTCAAGATCTAGTTTTACTAAAGAAATTTCATGATAATATATTCTTGTATGATTTCAGGACAAACTCACCCTTTTTTGTTCCCTGATCCACTTCACCCATTTCTCCAAAAAGGAATGTGAATTTATTTATTCCGGATGATGTAACAAATCATGATATCCATGATATGCCATCCCATATGTCATTAGTAATAATCAAAACCATGTTCTCATAACAAGTTATCCAATAGGCTTAAATCCTCATGTGGTAAGATAATAATTCTTTATCACAAAACTCATCCAAAGTTTAACTTAAGCATTCCTTAAAATTCTAACCTCATAACCCTTTTGAAGGAAGAAAATAAAAAACATTAGAAATAGAGTCAGAAAATAAGCTTATCATTGATCCCTCATATATCATAAAGTAGATCTTGGTTGTCACATTGCAAACATGTGGATACCCTCATGGTAAATTCTGTTTGAACATGTCACGAACCGTCCCCCGGGGCCCGTTCTGTAACAACCCAAGATTTTATAAGATATATTCATTTTAATTTCTTTCATATCTTCTATTGTACGCTACACCAAGATTATCTTGCGCTATACGCAACACCATATTAGCTTGCAGTATACGCAACACTAATCTTGGATCATGTTACACACAATTTCATGTTTTTTATAGTAGTTATTCTACGAAACATTGAGTATATATATATATTCAATGTATTTTGTTATACGCAACAACAAAGGATTCATGCACTACACGAAACCCTGACTTGGATTGCATTACACGCAATCACGACCTTCCTCGATAGCGTGTGTTGTACGCAATACCAGGTTTTTCTAAACAACGATAAATTATTATAATATTATTATGAACTGGCCGTTATGAATAGTATTAACTAAATTTTGAATTTTATAACATTATTATTCATCTTACACATTTTCTAGAACATGGTATAAGAACAAAATAAATTTTTCGGGTAAAATAAGTATTTTTCAAAAAATGCAGTTTTGCAGCCTTTTGATGGCACAACAAATTTAAATCTAGTTTTTGACATGTTTATAAGTTCAATTTTACAAAATAAAATTATTCTTTGCAATCAGGATATAAAATTTTACCTTGGATAAATTTTTCATATTATTCTGATAACATTCATATTTTAATGAATAGTAAAAACACGCTATATTTTAATTAAAAACAACCTTTTTCATCGCAATAATTTATATTGGGTTTAAAGTGTAATTAGAATATATTTTTACCATTTAATACAATGTTGTTCATTGGATGTAATTTCACATTTAAACCAGACATAAACAAGTGTCAATCTTTTGATAGTTATTATCTCTTAAAAACACGCTATTTGTTTTGACGACGGGAATTAATTTTTAAATTATTTAATGTAACCGATATGTTTTGAATTTGGTAAAATAGAAATCATTTTTTAATTCATAATATCAAATATATCTTAGGCCTAATTTTTGGTATTTTTCTGGAAACATTCATTTTTTGATGAACTGTGAAACCACTAAATGGTAGTTAAAAAACTAAATTTTTCATAAAACTTAATTTTACCATTTCTCTGAGTTGAATTTAGAAAATCCGAGAGACATAGTTAATATCAAGGACTAAAATGTTGTTCAATGAAATGAAAATAATTTTTGGTGAATAGTAACTTTTTACTTTTTTTTTCACGGTTAAAAGTAAATAGGGCAATTAAGGGTACAAGTGTTATTATTATTACCCTAAAACATGTTCTAATTGTATTGGATAAGTTTAATTCGACCAAAAACAACCTTAGGAATAAAATATGACCATTTAGTCCCACTTGGATTAGATTAGTACATTTATTATTAATTTATTTAAAGAAGGGTTAAAATAGTTAAAATCAAAGTTTAATAACTAAATCATTTTTAATATAGAGTTATACATAAAATAAATTAGACTATAAATATTAATTAGAAAGATAAAAATATTTCCTACATAATGGTATTTTATTTTTAATTTTTATACATTAAATAATTTAATTTATTTATGACACAAATATTATGCAGTAATTATCTTATTAATGAAATATTGACATAATTGATGATATAAATACCCAAATTAATGTAATTTGAGACTTTTCATGAAATAAAACAATTTTATATGTTAATATGACATGTTATTATTGATTTAATTATCATTTTTAGAACTAATCATTCTGTTATGAGTTTTAAAAAAATCAATTAACAAATAGTGTCAAAATTGACATAAAATAGTTTTTAAAACAAATATTATATAATTAATTGTTATTATATTCCTAAAAATCTAAGGTTCGACCAGGATAATTATATCCCTATAGGTGTATCATTAATGGACCACTTGGGGTTATCTTGGATGTATATGGTATGTTTATTTACTATATAACATAAAAGTACAAAGTGACATGGTAAATGTCAATCTAATTAACTAAGAGTTAAAACTAAAAGATAAGGTTAATATAATGACCTAAGCTTGTCTAAATTCTATTGGATGAGAGTATTTCTACCCATCCCCACCCTAGCTTCAAAATATATCAATTTGGAGCTATTAAAAACCGAATATGACTTTATAATAATATAATTGTTTTAGTTATTCCAAAGGTGCCCCTCTCCTCCCTTATAAAAGGGAACCTCATCCCTCTCTTCCTCACACCACTTTGAGCCTTAAAACTCGGAAACACCCTGCCAAATTATCTTATCCACTTCCCTAGAAACATCCTAGAGGTCCTGGTGTTCTTCAACGACCAATTTTAGTGCCCTAAGAGGAGGTCTCAAAGAGGCGCTTCAAAGAAGAGGTAATGTCCGTTACCGATTCGTTCAACTTTATTTCTTCTTCCACTTCTTATTCTTAGGTTGTTTCATTGTGAAGTAATAAAATAAGTATCACGCATATACTGATATGTTATTATAAGTATGAAACAAACCTATTTCACCGTCTATCCATCCTACGGAAAATGAAATCACCGCGCGTGCGTACGTACGGAATACCGTCTCCACGCAGTGGTGTAATCTACTTTCCACCACCACCTTACTTGGATGGGTATAATGGTGTAAATAATAACTATATATGATTATTGTAAAGTGATATTGATTCTATAATATTATACATACACTCCAATAAAATTCCACGATCATGGGAACGATATCATCGCTCGTGCGTACGGACAGAATACAGTCTCCACAACGTTATGAGATTCATTCTCAATTATTAACCATTCACGAATGATTATAAAGTATATATAATAAGTAATCATGAAATATATGACATAATAATGATACTGGATCTATGTATATATATATATTTATTTCATCCAATTAATTCCATTCAATTCATTAAGGAAACGAAAACAACATTCATGCATACGTACGGACTACCGTCTCTATGAATGGTGTATTTATTTCCATTTATCGATATATTATATATATGTATATTTTGAATATATATTATATATAAATCATGTTTTACATTCTGAATATATGTAATCATGATCTATGTAATCATATGAATAATTACAAGTTAAAACACGAACGATAAATGAAACGATTTTACCAAAAACGCTACTTCAACATTAATTTACAAAAGAACGGGTAATATAATGTCATAAGTGAACCATATATGATATAATAACAATGAATATGATTCTTTAATAACTCAATGACATTATATAAATCATTATACAGGAGTTTCGGATACGTACGAAGCATGTCGTACATAAGGTAAGGGATAATTATTCCAATCTCATTCTTATCCGAGATTGTTTACTCGTAAGTATTTACTGGGGGTTATGTTTATTATCCATGTCCATATGATCTCAATTTTTTTTCATAAAATGTTTACTTTCCTTCCATGTATGTTTAAGACTTCTTTACCCTTTTATTACTTTTACCACATTGTATGGAAGGAATCTTTCGTTTGTTTACCATACAAGGTACTTTTTGACTTTTCCGGAAAAAGTATGAGAAGAATGTTTTTTTAACTTATACGGCGTGAAAGGATTTTTACGGTTTCATAAAGCCTAATTTCATGAATCTTCCTCCAAAATATTTCATGAATATTTTCAACAAAATCCCTTTCTTTTAAAATTGCATGACATTTTGTGAGAAGAAAATGATTTTGAAGAAGAAATGATATTTTCCTCAAGAATTCATTTCAAGTGTTTTATCAAAACCATTTTCCATCTAAGATGAAATTGTTTCATATGTGTATGTTTCAAGTATAATGTCTCTATGATTTACATGGTTTCACTTTTCTTATTATGAAATGATATCCATTTCTTTTTTATGGATTATGTGATGATGGGATTATGTTTATGAAACCCATTTTATTCATTGGGTTTTTATGAATGATGTATGTTTAATTTTTGGCACAAGTAAGAATGATTTCATTATGAGATGGGTGGGACCTATATCTCCATCCAATGCATTGGGTAAATATTTATATCTCATGAGATAGACATGTATGGAATAGTAAGTTAATCTGGTTCAGTGTTACAGGACTGAAACGAGGAGTGAACTCGATTCAGAAAGGGACTTTGTCCACTAAGATGGTTTTGGCAGCAATGCCATGGCTACTATGGAAATCATAACATGTGCTGAATGGTTTCCACAATTAAATTTTTTATTCCCATTATATTTTATCATGATTGATGTTCCATTATGATATATTCCTTACGTACTTCCACGATTTATGTCTTTTCTCAAGATTTTGATGTTTAAATTTCATGTTCAATTTTTTGTTTTCAAATGTTTATGGATTGTTTTATGTTCACAATGTTTTCCCTTACATAGCATTTGAGCTCACGCTTTTTATGTTTTCTTTTCCCCAGGATATAAGGAAAGGTTTTAGGTAAGAAAAAAAGGGAAGATATTTATGGGAGATGTTGAGTATATTTCACCATGAATAGAAAATTATGTTCTATGTTTCCAAAGGAACTAAACTATTACGGTCCTTTGGTGTCTGTTTGTTGTTATGTATTAAGTATTCCACAAAAGTAATGTAATTTCCATGTACGTCAAGCTTTGGGTCTCTACAGTTGGTATCATAGGAAAGGTTTAGTCATCCTTTGGAAACTAGGATGTGAAAAATATAGTGAGATCCCTTGATATATTTCTACGGTATGTCTAGGGATGTCCCTAAGGTTAAGTATAGGTATAGGTTATAGTCTTAGAATTACAGTAACGATATTAGAATTAAACCTAAGATGTTAGATATTGAAGGTACTCCACCGTGAGTATGTTATTTTCTTTGTACGATTTTTTTCCGCTCATAGAATTCTTTTTGTGTTTTAGTCAATGGAGGGAACTAGAAGGAATTCGGTTAACATTGAATCCAATGGAAAAATTGGTGACTATAAGAAACAAAATTACATAATGACTAGTGACAAAGATACTATGATTATTCAGAATCAGTCATCATGATATATGATTAACAAGGTGAAATTTAGTGGTATGCCTAATTCATCAAATTAGAGGAAGATAGATTTTTATGCATGTTCGCATGTTGAGGAGAATAAAGAAAGGAAGATTGAGATTTCTAAAGAAGGGAAGAAGAACCTTGAGGAATACCTAAAATGGAGGGATAGATGTTATCTGTGTGGAGAAAAGGGTCATAGAGTGACAGACTGTTATGGAGTTCAATGTCTTATTTGTGGAGAACATGGGAATTACCCAACTCAATGCCCTGACCTAAGAAGTTACTTCTAAATCATGGATGGACTTATTCCATGAAAATAATTGAAGAGGATGGATTGAAGTTTTTATGTATTGGTATTCAAGAATAATGTTGTTGAGGTACTTTTATGGTGTATTAGAATATTTTTTTATTAGTGTATTGTGGTTTTCAATAATTTTATGGCATCGGTAACCATGAAAAGTGATTCAAATATTTTGGAAAGCAGAAGATATGCGCATAATGAAGGGATAAGGAGAAAATGAAATTTTTTACAGTATTCATGAGCTCATGATTGATATAAGCACTAAGAGATATCATGGATTGAGTATATAAAATTTTTGGGATTATGGTATGTGGAAAGAGGTAACTTTTGACAGCATTCACGTTTTCACTAAGGTTAAATGGGTTTTTATATTTTCAAGAGAATACATGATTAAGGTATTCACATGTTTGTAATTTGACCAACAAGATATATCTTATGATATATGGGGGATAAATGAAGGAATTTAAGTGATTGTTAAGTGACATTTCATGTAATCATTTTCTTTATACTATGAGCTTGGACCGAAATATTTTAGATAAGCCTAAATATTGGAATGGATTATGTTGGACATAAGTTAGTATTATTTAAGGATAGATCTTTTTTTGATATTATTGATGGGATGTTATAGTAATGTAGTTTTAGAAAAAGTAAAACCTACAGGACGGGCGACAACCCATCGCGTCGGACAAGGCTATGGGAATCGAACCCACAACCAAAGTGTGACTGACCTTTATCGCCTACCACTAGCCTACAAGAAGTACCTATTTAGTAGAAACTAGTTTTATTATATTAAGCAGTATGATATATGAAGTATAAGTCCATTTTAGGAACCATATATGGTTAATCTCACTATAGATGGACTTAGGTATTTTTGATAACTTTTCTAACCTTTTGTTTGAGACAGATGGAATGACCCATAATTCAATCACATTATCTGCAAACACTTCACAAATGACAAATTCAACTTCATTTCTTTATGATATGAAGTGGAAATTGTCCAAAGAACAACCAATGGTGAAAATGTACCAAAATAATGAAAGTATTTATTCTAATTTAAATTTCATCAAATTTAGGGAAATGATCTTGAAAACCAAAAATGTTGTCCTAGTGCCCTTATATCCGATTAATTAGATGGTACCTTAGATCATCACAAATCTATGGCTTTGTGATTAATGGATTTCTCATAACCATGTTCTCTACCACTCTCCATCATAACTTGATGGTTATATTATTCTTCCACATCCATATTTTCACCTTTGTTCTCCTATATGGAAACCCAGTGATGAGTTACTTTGGATGATTGTTACGTTTCATACTTTAGTTTTTAAAATTATGTTTTAGTATTCATTTTTACGATGTGGGTTTCTATGAATAGTAAACGATTTATAACCCCGACGAATTTCGAGGGAGAAATTCCTTTTAAGGGGGGTAGAATGTAACAACCCGAGATTTTATAAGATATATTCGTTTTAATTTCTTTCATATCTTCTATTGTATGCTACACCAAGATTATATTGCGCTATACGCAAGACCGTATTAGCTTGTAGTATACGCAACACTAATCTTGGATCATGTTACACACAATTTCATGTTTTTTTTATAGTAGTTATTCTAAGAAACATTGAGTATATATATATATATATTCAATGTATTTTGTTATACGCAACAACAAAGGAGTCATGAACTACACTCAACCCTGACTTGGCTTTCATTACACGCAATCACGACCTTCCTCGATAGCGTGTGTTGTACGCAATACCGGGTTTTACTAAACAACGATATATTATTATAATGTTATTATGAACTAGCCGTTATAAATAGTATTAACTAAATTTTGAATTTTATAACATTTTTATTCATCTTACACATTTTTTAGAACATGGTATAAGAACAAAATAAATTTTTCGGGTAAAATAAGTATTTTTAAAAAAATGCAGTTTTTCCGCCTTTTGATGGCACACCCACTTTAAATCTAGTTTTTGACATGTTTATAAGTTCAATTTTACAAAATAAAATTATTCTTTGCAATCAGGATATAAAATTTTACCTTGGATAAATTTTTCATATTATGCTGATAACTTTCATATTTTAATGAATAGTAAAAACACGCTATATTTTAATTAAAAACAACTTTTTTCATCACAATAATTTAGATTGGGTTAAAAGTGTAATTAGAATATATTTTTACCATTTAATACAATGTTGGTCATTGGATGTAATTTCACATTTAAACCAGACATAAACAAGTGTCAAATCTTTTGAGAGTTATTATCTCTTAAAAACATGCTATTTATTTTGACAACGAGAATTAATTTTTAAATTAGTTAATGTAACTAATATGTTTTTAATTTGGTAAAATAGACATAATTTTTGAATTAATAATATCAAATAAATCTTTGGCCTAATTTTTGGTATTTTTCTGGAAACTATCATTTTTGATTAATAGTGAAACCACTAAGTGGTAGTTAAAAAACTGAATTTTTCATAAAACTTAATTTTACCGTTTCTCTGAGTGTAATTCTGAAAATCCGAGAGACATGGTTAATATCAAGGACTAAAATGTGGTTCAATGAGATGAACATAATTTTTGGTGAATAGTAACTTTTTACCTTTTTTTACCACGGTTAAAAGTAAATAGGGTAATTAAGGGTAAAAGTGTTATTATTATTACCCTAACACATGTCCTAATTCTATTGGATACCTGTAATTAGACCAAAAAAAACCTTAGGAATAAATTATGACCATTTAGGCCCACTTGGATTAGATTAGGACATTTATTATTAATTTATTTAAAGAAGGGTTAAAATAGTTAAAATCAAAGTTTAATAACTAAATAATTTTTAATATAGGGTTATACATAAGATAAATTAGACCATAAATATTAAATATAAAGATAAAAATATTTCCTACATAATTGTATTTTATTTATAATTTGTATACATTAAATAATTTAATTTATTTATGAGACAATGACGATGCAGTAATTATCTTATTAATGAAATACTGATATAATTGATGTTATAAATACCCAAATAAATATAATTTTAGACTTTTCATGAATTCCACCAATTTTATAGGTTAATATGACATGTTATTATTGATTCAATTTACTTTTTTCGAACTAATCATTCTGTTATGAGTTTTACAAAAATCAATTACCAAATAGTGTCAAAATTGACATAAAATAGTTTTTTTAAAAAATATTATATTATTAATTGTAATTATATTTCAAAAAATCTAAGGTTTGACCAAGATACTTATATCAGGATAGGTGTATCATTAATGGACCACTTGGGGGTCTCTTGGATTTATATGGTAAGTTTATTAACTATATAACATAAAAATACAAAGTGACATGGTAAATGTCAATCTAATTAACTAAGAGTTAAAACTAAAAGATAAGGTTAATATAATGACCTAAGATTATCTAAATTCTATTGTATGAGAGTATTTCTACCCACCCCCACCTTAGATTCTAAATATATCAATTTGGAGCTATTAAAAATCGAATATGACTTTATAATAAAATAATATTTTTAGTTATTCCAAAGGTGCCCCTCTCCTCCCTTATAAAAGGGAACCTCCTCCCTCTCTTCATCACAACACTTTGAGCCTTCAAGCTCGGCCAAAACCTGAACAATTATCTTATCCACTTCCATAGAAACATCATAGAGGTCATGGTGTTCTTTAAAGACCAATTTTAGTGCCCTAAGAGGAGGTATCAAAGAGGCGCTTCAAAGAAGAGGTAATGTCCGTTACCGATTCTTTCAACTTTATTTCTCCATCCACTTCTCTTCTTAGATTGTTTCATTATTAAGTAATAACATCAGTATCACTCATATACTGTTATGTTATTATATGTATGAAAAAACCCTATTTCACCATCTATCCATCCTACAGAAAATGAAATCACCGCGTGTGCGTACGTACGGAATACCGTCTCCACGCCGTGGTGTAATCTTTTTTCCACCACCACCTTACTTGGATGGGTATAATGGTGTAAATAATAACTATATATGATTATTTTAAAGTGATATTGATTATGTAATATTATACATACACTCCAATAAAATTCCACGATCATGGGAACGATATCATCGCTCGTGTGTACGTACGGAATACTGTCTCCACGACGCGATGAGATTCATTCTCAATGATTAACCATTCAAGAATGATTATAAAGTATATATAATAATTAATCATGAAATATATGAAATAATAATGATACTGGATTTATGTATATATATATATGTTTTTTATCCAATTAATTCCATTCAATTCATTAAGTAAACGAAAACAACGTTCATGCGTATATACGGACTACCATCTCCATGAACGGTGTATTTCTTTCCATTTATCGATATATTATATATATGTATATTCTGAATATATATTATATATAAATCATGTTTTACATTCTGGATATAAGTAATCATGATCTATGTAATCATATAAATAATTACAACTTAAAACACGAATGACAAATGAAACGATTTTATCCAAAACACTACTTTAACATGAATTTACAAAAGAACGGGTAATATAAAGTCATAAGTGAACCATATATGATATAATAACAATGAATATGATTCTGTAATAAGTCAATGACCTTATTTAAATCATTATACATGAGGTTCGGATACGTACGAAGCATATCAGACAAAAGGTAAGGGATAATTCATCCAATCTCATTCTTATCCGAGATTGTTTACTCGTAAGTATTTACTGGGGGTTATGTTTATTATCCATGTCCATATGCTCTCAAAATGTTTTCATAAAATTTTTACATTCCTTCCATGTATGTTTAAGTCTTATTTACCCTTTTATTACTTTTACCACATCGTATGGAAGGAATCTTTCTTTTGTTTACCATATGAGTTACTTTTTGACTTTTCCGGCAAAAGTATGAGAAGAATGTTTTTTTTAACTTATACTGCATGAAAGGATTATAACGGTTTTTTAAGGCCTTATTTTCATGAATCTTCCTCCAAAATATTTCATGACTATTTTCAACAAAATCCCTTTCTTTTAAAATTGCATGACATTTTGTGAAAAGAAAATGATTTTGAAGAAGAAAGGATATTTTCCTCAAGAATTCATTTCATATGTTTTATCAAATCCATTTTCCATCTAAGATAAAATTATTTCATATGTGTATGTTTCAAGTATAATGACTATATGATTTACATGGTTTCACTTTTCTTATTATGAAATTATATCCATTTCTTTTATATGGATTATGTGATGATGGGATTATGTTTATGAAACCCATTTTATTCATTGGGTTTTTATGAATGATGTATGTTTATTTTGTGGAACAAGTAAGAATGATTTCATTATGAGATGGGTGGGACCTATATCTCCCTCCAATGCATTCGGTAAAGATTTATATCTCATGAGATAGACATGGCTGGAACGGTAAGTTAATCCGGTTCAATGTTACAGGACTGAAACGAGGAGTGAACTCGATTCAGAAAGGGACTTTGTCCACTAAGATGGTCTTGGCAGCAATGCCTTGGCTACTATATATGGAAATCATGACATGTGATGAATGGTTTCCACAATTAAATTTTTTATTCCCATTATAGTTTATCATGATTGATGTTCCATTATGATATATTCCTTACGTACTTCCACAATTTATGTCTTTGCTCAAGATTTTGATGTTAAAATTTCATGTTTAAGTTTTTGTTTTCAAATGTTTATGGATTGTTCTATGTTCACAATGTTTTCCTTTACTGAGCATTTGAGCTCACCCTTTTTATGTTTTCTTTTTCCCAGGATATAAGGAAAGGTTTTAGGTAAGAAAAAAATGGAAAGATCTTTATGGGAGATGTTGAGGATATTTCACCAAGATTAGAAAATTATGTTTCAAGTTTCCAATGGCACTAATCTATTACGGTCCTTTGGTGTCTATTTTTTGTTATGTATTAAGTATTCCGCAAAAGTAATGTAATGTCCATGTACATAAATATTTGGGTCTCTACAGGTTCCATGACTACCCGAAGCCCGTCTTCCATAGGCTACGGGTTGACGACTAGCACCGAAGGCGTATTCCCTAAAACTAGGAAGGTGTTACATTTATAACCTGTAAGTGCTCGCAACCAAGAACACAAAAAGATATGAACTCAAGTAAATTGAATAGTAAACAGAGTGTAGTCACTAAGAAGGGGCCATAATAGAAGCCCAACTGGAATATACATGAAACTAAAAGTGGAAGAAAACTAGAACAGCTCTAGTGAAAACCTGCAAAGGATCCTACCTGAAGGGTATGTACATCTCTTGATCAGTTGTCTCTATGGTACGACATTTCTAAGGTCCACCTCTGAGCTACCTCCAGTCCTGATACTCTCGCCCTCAGTTAGCACTGCCCATCATCTGCACCAAACACAACGATGTGCGGGCATAGTCCGTGCAGGGGTGAGTATAACGATACTCAATAGGGACCCCGAGACCCTCAAGTTCTCACAAAATCCAAAAAGGATAATCCAAAAAGCATTAAATTAACAGACCACCCTACTTAGGAATATGTACATACATATACCTAAGTTATCAAGTATACCCATCTCAATCATAAGGAAACACATAGTCCAACACAAAATCCCAATGCCCAACCGTTCCACAAAGGAAGGAACACCCTAAAGGTAAGTAATACACATGTATGAAACATAGAAGAATACCACAAAGGTACTAACTCAAATCACACCAAGTATAACTTAGTTATATAATTACAAATGATTAGATGTAACTATTGAATCATATTACTCTGCTAAGAGGCTCTGCTGCTGACCCACACAGGATCGCTCGGTGCTGACCCGCATAGGATATCTAGATGCTGACCCACATAGGATCTCTAGGTGCTGACCCACATAAGATCGCTTGGTGCTGACCCACACAAGATCTCTCAGTGCTGACCCACACAGGATCACTCCGTTCTGACCCACACAGGATCGTTCGGTGCGGACCCACATAGGATTTCTATTCATTTTTCACGTTACAGCCAGCTACTAGGTTCCCGCACAAAGATTTCTTGTCTCTGGGAGGGTCTGATCCTCAAGACACTGGTTGATACAAAAACTACCACGAAGTCCCACGAAAAAGTATCCCAATGGTCTTCCACGTCATAGGGGTCTCAACGCAACAGCCGGTGCGTCAATCGGACGCCCAATATATAAGTTATTATCCTTTTTTTCTCGAGGTCCTGGTTGGATTCGTGATCGATCAAACCTGAATATATCTTAACTTTATCCAAATCTCAAGTGGGTTATACCAAAGGGACCTTTTTGCTCCAAGGTTTACAGTGCCACTAACGGATTGTCAAAAAAACACCTGGTGCCAAAGTTATGGCCGATAGAGAGAAATGATCATAGCTGGCCTTGGACCGGTCCAACCTAGCATGGACCGAACTGACCCGGTTTGGGTCGACCCGACCTACGCTGGGCAGCACGGGGACAACAGAGTGGCACGAGGCCATGAGGATGGCATGGAGGCCGCGCGGGCGGCGAGGCTGTTGGGGCCGCGAAGGGCCGCTGGGCAGGTAGGCCATGGTGTCCGCGTGGCGGAGAAGGCCGTGGGGGCCACGGAGGGCCATAGGGTGGAGAGGCCGCGTGGTCTACTAAGGGATTCTGGGTGGCGAGGCCGCGAGGGCTGTGAGACCTCAGGATGGTGAGGTTGCGGGGGCTGCGGGGTAGTGAAGCTGTGGGGGCTGCGGAGGGCAGCAGGGCGACGAAGTCCACCGAACGGCAGAGGCTGTGGGGCGTCAAAGGCCGCGGGGGCTGCAAAGTACCATAGGACGGTGATTCCACGGGGTTCGCGAGGCCACCAGACAATGGAGGCTATGGGGGGTGAGTGGCCATGGGAGGGAGGAGGTCGCTATCCGGCGGGGCGGCCGTAGAGTGGAGGGGCGGCGGTCTGCCGTAGCTGGTCGGATGACCAACTGTCCTCTCCGCGCGGCACAGTGGGCGGTACGCCTTCACTGGTGGCTAGTTCAGCTAACCGCTCTTTGTCCATCCCCGTGGCACAAAGGTTCCTTCTTCCATCATGAATAACACACCTGTTGACCTCACCTATTTTGATAATCTCAATTATGCTTTTACATACCTCTGATAATCCCAATTTATGTTTATCTATATTCTAATTCGCTTAATCTATGATATTCTATTATAAAGATGATAATAATATTAAAATAATCCTTGAGATATGTTAATCAATTTTTATCTTTGTTTATATGAGTTACGAAGTAATTATAACCAATCAGATACGTTGTGCATAAAATAGATAAGTGTTAAGTCACTGATCTGCGAATAGCTACTGATAAAGCGCTACCGGTACTTAGTATACTGATAGACTTAGTCTACTGATAGATAGAGTCACCGATACACTAAGGTCACTGATATTAAAAGAGCTACCAGTAAGTATATACCATGTCTACTGATAGAACAGAATGGAGCTGCCGATGTTCACAAGCTACTGATACAAACAGCTACCGACAGACTAGAGCTACAGATAGAATCTGTCTACCGATAGTTACCAAGAGAGTAAGTCCACCGATACAATTGAAAACAGCGACTAATGAAAGGATATACTGATAGAAAGATCCACCGATACAAGTAAAAAGTTAATGATATATATATCTACCGATATAGTAAGTCTACCCATAGAAGGAGTTACCGATACTAAGAGCTACCGACCCAATGAGCTACTGATGCAAGTTCAAAGAGCTACTGATGGAAGGAATGCTACACAAAATCCACTATACACGTCTACCAATAGAAGGCTACTAATGATTGACCAACCAGTCAAACTCTATACTCTCAATACTCATTATTTATTAAGATAATGGTTACATTTGATGGTTTTAATGCAGTTAATGTTATTTAATGATCTATGTTGCCATGTCAGGGAACCGTACATAGTACCCATGCAAAAGGTAATCATTCCCATTTTCCAGAGCTGAAAGCTATAAAAGGGAAGATAAATACCTATCCAAGATAACATAGAGATAGAAAGTGAACTGGTTGCATACAGAGAGCACAATAAACTAAGAGGTCTCAACAACAATCAAACGTGGTGCATTCACACAAGTCTTCATCCATACTCCAAGTATCCTAGATCAACATGAAGCCACTCTTCTGAAGGAAACCACAAGATGCATCTTGAGTGAAGAAATACAAAAAACACTTTATGAACTCAAGCTAATAAGTTGTACCTGGAACAAAGAAGAAAACGACACTATGTTTTTCATAGAAAAACCAGAGAAGGACTCAGAAGCTTTTATGACCAATTAAACGAGTCCAGAGATACACTGTCGATCACTAAAGCTTTCCTAAACTAATTCACATTCTCTTTAGTGATTCTTTCTTTACATTTTGAGCAGTTTGTGTACCCTATTTATTTTATAAAGACATTATCTCTTGAGCTAAACTGGAGGATTCTTAAATCCTCACTCAATCTCCATAAATCTTCGTTTCCCACAGTAGATAATGGTTGAGGTCAAGTAAGACCTGGACATCTATGAGCTATTGTGTGTTTTCCCATGTAGAACTGTGGTAGAGGTGTTTGTACCTGGACAGCGTGTTCACTGTTGTTTACCCCGATCCAGGGTGTGGATCAATTTATATAAATTGTATGAGAGGACTATGTCTCGGCTTGAGACTAAACCTCTTGGATACCTCTTCTATGCTTTTCAGTTTAAGTCATTAAGTATACTATGTATATAAATTTTATATTCCCCTACTATTACCTTGAAATACAAAACTATTTTAAAGCATATTTGATAGTTAAATTAGAAAGTGTTTATACTTATTGTAAACCAGTAAGTTAGTTTCAAAAGATAATTTAATCATCAGATTCAGTTAACTGATACCTAATCAATCTTTGAGAAACTGATTTAACATTTACACTCAGTATAGATTCACTACAGTTTAACTATGTTTTTAAATAGGGATATTTTAAGAGAAATATTTTCAACATAAATTTTAATTGGAACTCAATCCACCCCCCCTCTTGACTATCCACTCCGACCAACATTTGGTATCAGAGGTTGTTGTTTTTCAAAGATTTCAAAACACTCTATTTTCAACTGTGATTTTAATTTCATCTTTAAACATCTTAAATTTCTGTTGGTTCTAAATTTTAACTCTTTAAATATCTTTTCTAATATCTGGCTATGGAAAATAGACTAGAGGGTGCTGCTACTAACCGGCTACCTTTCTTTAATGGTACCTACTTTGCCCAGTGGAAACATAAAATGAAAATTCATTTAGAAACTATGGGTTTTGATATCTGGGCTGCTATAGAGTCACCATATAAAATTCCAGAAACTGATAGAAAAACTTGGGATGAACCTACAAAGACTGCTTACAATAATAATTGTTAAGCTATGAATGCCTTGTACTATGCTCTAGGAGCTGAAGAGTTTAATAGAATTTAGGCCTGCAAAACTGATTATGAAATTTGGGAAACTTTGGCTATTTCACATGAAGGAACAACCAATGTAAAAGAAATTTTATTGAATACTTATACTATTAAATATGATAATTTTTAAATGAAGACTGATGAACCTATTTCTGACATGTATCTCAAGATCAATGAGATTTTCAATACTATGAGCTCACTTGGAAAAGTTGTTCCTACAAAGGAACAAATCATGAGAATCTTAATATGTCTACCAGAATGATGGAGGGGCACTTCTATTTCCATTAGAGAAGCATGTGACATCAGCACACTCCCTGTTAAGGAATTAATAGGTAAAATTATGATGTATGAGGAAGAACTTAAGGTAGAAAAAGAGGATAATGATGAACCCAAGAGAAAATATGTGGCTTTCAAGTCTAGTGCTTCTAAGAGAAAAGACAAGGAGAAAATACATGTACCTACTGAAAGATCAACAAGTGAAGATTCAGATTCTGACAGTGATGCTGAGATGGCTTAAATAGCCAGGAGATTGAAGAAATTTTATAGGAAAAATAAATTATTTCGAAAATCAAATTACAAAGGAAAGTATGACAACAAGGGTCATTGGAAAAAGGATTGGAAGAAATCTGATAAGGAGGATGATATAGTCTGCTATGAATTCAAGAGGAAAGGACACATCAAGGATGACTTCCCAAAATTAAAATTCAAAAAGAAACATGATTATAAGGACAAGACGTACAAGAAAGATATGAAAGCTACTTGGAGTTCTTCAGAAGACATAAAAAGTGAATCTGAAGTTTTTGATTCTGAGAAGAATTGTGCCAACATGTGTTTCATGACCAACACATCTGAGGTAACCTTAGATACTCCTATTTTAAATTCCCATTATTCTAGTGATGATGCAGAATGTGATTTTGAATCTGAAAATATGTCTAAGTCTTAAATGTTTGAATATTTTAATATGCTGGAAGAAACATGTAATGAACTTAGGGACAAATATAAGTCACTAAAGAAACATCATGCTCTCACTGCCGATGTTAAATCTGCTCTTGATATAGAAAAGGAAAAGAATGATCAACTGTTAATGGAAAATACTGATCTGAAAATGTCTAATGAGAAACATAGAAAGGAATTATAAAAGTTCAAAAATGGAAAAGATATACTTACTCACATGTTAGGAAAGAAAGTTGCACCAAAATACACTACTGGTTTGGGATACCAATATGGAAAAAGACAGTTTACAAAAACTAACTTTATTCCTAAGTATGGACAAAATTATGCTTATTCCAGTTCTGGAAATTCATATGTTTCAACTATTTATTCATATAGTTATAGATCAAATAAAGTTTATCTATCAAAATATATTGATTATGTAAATTATATGAGACCCATAAGACAAATATGGGTACCTAAATCTTTGATTTCTAACCTACCTGGACCCAACAAGATCTGGGTACCAAATACATTTTCCATCTAAATCTGTTTTGTAGGAAATCTGTTTGAAGAGTTCTCACAAGAAGGTATGGTACTTGGATAGTGGATGTTCAAGGCACATGTCTGGAGATTATTCATTCTTTAAAAGCTTAATAAAGGTTTATGGATTCCATTTTACCTTTGGTGATAATTCTAAAGGGAAAATCATCGTCCTAGGCCAGATTGGTAACACTAATTCAGTTTTAATTTCTAATGTTTTATTTTTTGATGGACTTATGTATAACCTATTAAGTATTTCTCAATTATGTGATGATGGTTATAATGTTATGTTTGAAAATTATTCTTGCAATGTTTTTAACTCAAAAAATGTTTTAGTATTCTCTGCCTTGAGAAATGAAAATGTTTATGTTGTTGATTTAAATTCTTTAGCTATGCATAATGTTACTTGCTTAAATGCCTTTCATAAAGAGTCTTGGATTTGAAACAGAATATTAGGAAACTGCAACATCTATTCACTTAGAAAATTGACTAGGAAGAACTTAGTTAGAGACCTACCTAAAAATGAATTACCAAATGACAAAGTTTATAATCTCTATCAAAAGAGAAAGCAACATAAAGTTTCTTTTAAATCAAAGAAATAAGTTTCTACATCTCAACCTCTCGAGCTGGTTCACATGGACTTGTTTGGACCTTCTAGAGTTTCTAGTCTAAATGGGATGAACTATGTATATATTCTAGTAGATGACTTTTCTATATATACTTGGGTATACTTATTAGCTCACAAAATTGAAGCTTATTCTTACTTTGTTAAATACTCCAAGTCTGTAGATAAACTTATTGGACTTATGATTAAAAACCTGAGAAGTGATCATGGAAATGAGTTTGAAAATCATGAGTTTGAATCTTATTTCTCAAACAATGGCTATATTCACAACTTTTATGCTCCTAGGACACCTCAACAAAATGGTGTTGTAGAAATAAGGAATAGAACCCTTCAAGAAATTGCAAGAACCATGCTTAATGGATATGACATGCCTATTTATTTTTGGGCTGAAGCTGTGAATACAACTTGTTATATAATTAATAGAGTCCTGATTATACCTGTTGTTAAGAAGACCCCATATGAACTATTGAATAATAGAAAACCCAAAATTAGTTAATTTAGTGTCTTTGGTTGCAAAGTTTTTATTCTTAATACAAAGGATAATCTTGAAAAGTTTTCTTCTAAGTGTGATGAAGGAATTTTTCTTGGTTATTCTTTAAATAGAAAATCCAATAGAGTATTTAATAAAAGAACCAAATGCGTGGAAGAATCTATTCACATCAAATTTGATGAAACTGATCCACATGAGCCTAAAAACTCACTTGAAAAACTTGAAGAATATTTGAATGTTCTGGACCTTAATGATAAATCTAAAGAACCTACTGTAAAAATATCCAGTTCTGGACATATTCCAGAATATTCTTCTTTTGAACCCATGCTTAGAGATGAACCTGAAATTACTAGTCCTACCTTTACTAGATCAACTAGGAATCTAAAGAATCATCCTTTAGATGATGTTGTTGGTAATCTTGATAGAGGGACACAGACTAGAGCTTCTCTAAGAAACCAGGATGAACATCAAGACTTTATTTCACAGCTAGAACCTACAAATGTCAATGATGATATCAATGATGAATTTTGGGTAATGGCCAAGCAAGAAGAGTTAAATCAATTTGAAAGAAACAAAGTTTGCGAATTAGTTGATAGACCCAAGGAAACTTTGACAATAGGCACTAAATGGGTTTTTATAAATAAATTTGATGAATCTGGAAACATAGTTAGAAAAAAGCTAGACTAGTTGCACAAGGATATAGTCAATAGGAAGGTATAGACTATGAGGAAACCTTTTCACATGTAGCCATATTAGAATCCATTAGGATCTTACTTGCCTATGTTGCTCATCTAAATTTCAAGTTATATCAAATAGATATCAATAGTGCTTTTCTAAATGGTTTTACTATTGAAGATGTTTTTGTTGAATAACCACCTGGAATTACTAATCCTCATTTTCCAAATCATGTTTTTAAACATTCTAAAGCTTTATATGGTTTAAAACAAGCTCCAAGACCTTGGTATGATAGACTTAGCAATTTTCTTATTTCAAAAAGTTTTACTAAAGGAATTGATGATCCAAATATTTTTTTAAAAGAATTTATAAAGATTTTTTAATAGTTCAAATCTATGTTTATGATTTTATTTTTGGATCTTCTATACATTCTTTATGTACTGATTTTTCAAAGAGTATGCAAAATGAATTTGAAATGAGTTTAATGGGAGAACTCAAATATTTTCATGGATTTCATGTTTTCCAAAATGAGAATGGAATTATTTTGAATCAAAGTAAATATAAAAAGCATATTTTAAAACTTTTTGGTTTGGATTGTATTAAAGAAAATGATACTCCTATGAGTACAATTTGTAAATTGGATGCAGATGAAACTGGGAAACCAGTGGATCAAACCAATTACAGAGGTATGATTGGAAGCTTACTTTACCTTACTACTAGTCAACTGGATATTATGTTTAGTGTGTGTATGTGTGCCATATTTCAAGCTAATCAAAAATAATCTCATTTAATGTATGTAAAACGAATTTTCAAATATCTTAAACATACTGTAAACTTAGGTTTGTTTTACCCAAAAGGAAAATACATTGAGTTGATGAGTTATTCAGATGCTGACTTTTCTGGTTGCAAGTTAGATAGAAAAAGAACATCAGGAACATCTCATTTATGGGTAAAATCCTTAGTATCTTGGTGTAGTAAAAATAGTAATTCTGTTGCATTGTCCACTACCGAAGAAGAGTATATAGCTGCTGGTAGCTACTGTGCACAAATTTTGTGGATGAAACACACTCTTTTGGACTATGGATATGATTTTAAGCATGTATCTATCAACTGTGACAACACTAGAGTAATAAACGTTTCGAAGAACCCTTTATATCACTCTATGGCAAAACACATTGATGTAAGGCACCACTTCTTGAGAGGTTATTATCAAAAGGGTGATATTACTCTTGATTTTATTGGTACTGAACATCAATTAGCAGATATTTTCACCAAACCATTGAGTTCGGATAGGTTAAGTTACATTAGACATGTGTTAAGAATGATTAACCATGATTGTTAGCTACCTCACCGATGTGACCTCACCGATGTAAATTCTCACCGATGTAAATTCTCACCAATAGACCCAACCGATGAGTGCGCTGTTTTAAACTTCTGTCTGCCACCAGAATCTGAATCGTTTCTACGTTATTTCATTCTATTTATTTATTTCATGATTACTAAATGAGAAAAATAAAATCCGAGCTACTTCTAAATCCACCGAGTCTCAAACCCTTGCCCTCAAACCTTAGCTTCTGAATCCTTCAAGAACCCTAAATCCCTCAAACCAGCAATGGAAAAAACCAAACTTCCTACCATCAGAGATGACTACGATGAGCCAAAAGCAAATAAAAAAAAGTATGAGCCAGAAGAAAGTGGCAGTGATAGCAGAACAAGATCAGGAAGATGACCAGTAAATCCTCATTTGCAGAATATAGTTTTTGTGATCGAAAAAGAGCTCTGCGTGGAATTGCTGCTACCTAGAAAACCGTTAGTGCTCGAAGTGATGAAAGATCAAAAGTGGGTATATTGTTTTTCGAAAAACAATGTTCCCTACTATCTGAAGATAGTGAAACAGTTTTGGGACTATGTACATTTTGAGATATCTAATGATGAGAACCGAGTAACTTCGTTTGTGGATGGAAAGGAGTTGTCCTTTCCATCGACTGAGTGGGATGAATGTCTGAAAGTTCCACACGAAGGTGTTTCTGGATATGTCTCGAGAGATATACCACCTACTAGTGATATATTTGATTATGAGACTGCCTTGGAGGAACTCACTAGTGATGGAAATCAAAGACAAGTAGTAGTTGCTGAAATGGATGGAGAGAACATATTGTTGTTCAAGTTTGTTCAGCATGTCTTAATACCGAGGAGAGGAGACATTGCTAATTTAAGATATCAGGATATGTATCTCCCGCATATTTTGAGACATAGAGTCAAGGTGAATCTATGCAGATTGCTGATGACTCAAATGGAGGATATTATTAGACCCAAGTCAAAAACTAATGCCCTGTTCTTTTCCAAGTTGATCTCAGTAATGATCAAAGTGAAAGGAATAGTTGAGTCTCAAGATGAGATAGTGGTAGTAAGGAACAATTTCTGTGTCACCAGTATAGTTTTCATAGATATGAAAATAAATTGGAACCCATGGAAAGAATAATGGGTCACTGATTACAATAAGGTGTATGATAAGTTCAATTGTGTGGATCATCCTTCAAGACCAAAGGATGTGAGGGATCCAGGTCTGGGACCTGATGAAGAGGATCCATAATACAATGATGATCCAAAAGAGGAATATTCCTCTGATGATGGAGGAGGGGACCCTAACTTACCTCCTAGACCAACTCCTGAAAATATAGATCAACATAAATTAGATTAGGAAGAAGCTGCTTTAGAGGATGTTGAAGTTGCTTCTGTAGAGAATGATGAAGATACTCATGAAAGTGAAGCATCTTTGTCAGCGGATTTGAGCCTTAGTCCAGTGATTGGACAATCATTAGTGCCTTCTAAGGATGAAAATTAAGTTGACATACCCTTTCCTAATTGGGAAGACCCTCCAGCTATTGTAGAGAAAGAATTGATAGTACAAGATTCTCCTGAAAAAGGAATACCTTCTAAGAATGCTGCTGAGAATGTTGTTGTTTTACTTGAGGATGAACCAGTTGAGGGGGAGCATCAAACCAAGTTTGGAAGTGTTATAGTGGCTATTGATATTAAGGACTGGGCTGAAGACCTAGGTTTTGTTGTTTTTGGATTAGACTATCCTGATTCAAAGAATGAGGCATCTCTAAATAGACCAAAGAATATTTATGATGTTGAGACTGAGTTTCTACCTTAAGATGTGGTCATAATGCATGACCTGGATATTTTAAAGAAAAATATTAAGGAGAGTTTTGTGGAAGAGACAAATAAGATGGATGTTTCTTTGGTATCTTCAGTTAAATCGATCATGACTGACTCAGTGGTTAGTTTAGCATCTGAAAGAGTATCTGTGGCAGTTTCTCCTGCTGATTTGATCACCAGAGATTATCCGAAATCCTTAAAGGATGAGATGAAAGAGTCTTTTAGTGCCTCGGTTGCTAAGATGAAGCACTGTTTTGCTGAAGAGATGAGTATGTTGGAAAGATCTTTTGAACTTTCTCTAGGTTGTAATTTGTCAAACTTTATGGGAGAAATAGTGGAAGAATTTAAAGACTGCTAGACTCAAGTGTCTAGACTAGAAGCAGATCTTGAAGCTCTAAAGAAATTGGTTATCTATTTGGAATCTTACATGAGTTCAAAATCTCAAGCAGACAAGGACTTAGCCTATGTCAAGAGTGTGGTAAGTTAGATGGTTTCAGTGTTCGAAGGTTTTAAAACTTCCATGAAAGATCATGTTAAAACCCAGGGTTCCCAAGTTCAAAATCTTATTAGTGGGTTGACCCGAACATCAAGGAAACAGTAACCTTCTTTGTTGGTTCTGTTGCATCTAAACCCTCTTTGGATTTGAATCAAATTCGAGCTGTGATGATGGAGGAGCTTGGTCAGGCTTCAACCAATGGCTATGTGGACTCATCCGAACTAAGAAAAGTTGTGCTTTCTACTCGAGATTCAGGTAGAGAAATAATGAAGATAGACCAAGACTATATGAGAGAAGCTTATGCTTCTTAGAAAGAAGTGAAAGATAAGGTGGACTCCTATCTCTCTAAGATATTCACCAAGCATCAACTCAACAATCATTTCAATTTTTTTTGGAAAATCTGAAGTTACCTCCTTTCAATCAAGCCTTCAGAGAGCAAGTCAGCAAACTAAGTGAATTGACTCCAGCTCTAGACAAATTTATAGAGAAAAAGGATGACTTCATATCTGTTATGGAGAGAGGAGGAGGCATAATTATGGATTTCAAAAATCTTTTGCTGCCTTTCATGCATGTTGATGCTAGGAAAGATATTATACCTCTAGACTTACCTACCTCTGCCTCTATTGCTTCTCCTGTTCAGATGACTCCTACCCAATAAATCCGAAGCCTCACACCTATGATCACTCAGAGGACTCCACAGTACAGACTAGGAACAATTTCTGTGGATCATCCTCCTATGATCATTTTCAGAATTCCTAATCCTTCACTTGAATCCACACCACTTGAATCATCTTCTTCTTCAAAGGGGAAATCTCACATTGAGGATGTGGATTGAAAACATGGCCAGGATGTTTGATAGGAATCCCTTTTATTTTGTGTTTTTTCCATGTACCTTTTTGAAACATCTAATACAATTGTCTTTCCTTTATTTCTCATTTTACTGCGTTTTCTATTTGTTTTTTCCCACTTTTTGTTTATCGAAAAGGGAAATACATATTTTACCAAGATTCTATAAAGGGAGAATAAATAATGGGGAGAAATTATCAAAGGGGGAGACATTTTCTCTATAGAAGAGCTATCATGATTTTCCCCTCTAATAACATTACATTTAGTTCTCTGATACCATTTTCTCTAACTCTCTGATACTACTAAATTTTACCTCTCATATCATTGCATTTAATTTTATCTATGATTTTATCACATTTTCTTCTACCTCTGATCCATAATATTCTATAACATACTACTTCTTTGAGATACTTTTATTTAATGATATATCCTCTGATACAACTACTCCTTGTTTTAAAAACTATAATATCATAAGTTGTGATTATCAAAAAAGGGGAGATTGTTGACCTCACCTATTTTGATAATCTCAGTTATGCTTTTACATACCTCTGATAATCCCAATTTATTTTTATCTATATTCTAATTCTCTTAATCTATGATATTATATTATCAAGATGACAATAATATTAAAATAATCCTTGAGATATGTTAATCAATGTTTATCTATGTTTATATGAGTTCTGAGTTAATTATAACCGATCAGATATGTTGTGCATAAGACAGATAAGTGTTAAGTCACTGATCTGCGAATAGATACTGATAAAGAGCTACCAGTACTCAGTCTACCAATAGACTTAGTCTACCGATAGACAGATTCACCGATACACTAAGGTCACTGATATGAACAGAGCTACTGGTAAGAATATACCAAGTCTACTGATAGAACAGAATGGAGCTACCAATGTGCACAAGCTACTGATACAAACATCTACCGACAGACTAGAGATACCGTTAGAATCAGTATACCTATAGTTACTGATAGAGTAAGTCAACCGATACAAGTGCAAACAGCTACCGTTTCAAGGAGATATTGATAACAAGATCTAATGATACATGTTCCAAGTTACTGATATATAGAGATACTGATAGAGTAAGTCTACCAATAGAAGGAGTTACCAATACCATAATCTACCGACCCAAGGAGCTAGTGATGCAAGTTCAATGAGCTACCGATGGAAGGACTGCTGCACAAAATCCACCGTACACATCTACCAACAGAAGGATACTAATGATTGACCAACCAGCCAAACTCTATAAACTCAATACAAATTATTTATTAAGCTAATGGGTACATTTGATGGTTTTAATGCAGTTAATGTTATTTAATGATCTCTGTTTCCATGTCCAGGAAATGTACCTAGTTCCCATGAAAAAGGTAATCATTCCCATTTGTAGGAGCTGAAAGCTATAAAAGGGAAGATAAAGACCTAGATAAGATAACATAGAGATAGAAAGTGAAGTGGTTTCATATAGAGAGAACAATAAACTAAGAGGGATCAACAATATTCAAATGTGGTGCATTCACACAAGGCTTCATCCATACTCCATGTATCCTAGATAAACGTGAAGCTACTCTTCTGAAGGAAACCACTAGCTTCATCTTGAGTGAAGAACTACAACAAAAACTTCATGAATTCAAGCTGTTAAGATGTACCTTGAACAAGGAAAAAATTACACTCTATTTTTCAGAGAAAAACCAGAGAAGGACTCCGAATCTTTTATGACCAATTAAACGAGTCCAGAGATGCACTGACGATCACTAAAGCTTTTCTAAATTCATTGACATTCTCTTTAGTGATTCTTTATTTACATTTAGAGCAGTGTGTGTACCCTATTTATTTCATACACACACTGTCTCCTGAGCTAAACTGGAGGATTCTTAAATCCTCACTCAAACTCTATAACTCTTTGTTTCCCACTATGGATAGTGGTAGAGGTCAAGTAAGACCTATATAGATATGAGCTGTTGTTTGTTTTCCCACGTAGAACTGCGGTAGAGGTCTTTGTACCTGGACAGTGTGTTCACTGTTTTTTACCCCGATCCATGGTGTGGATCAATTTATATAAATTGTTTGAGAGGACTAAGTCTTGGATTGAGACTGAAGCTCTTGGTTACCTCTGTTGTGCTTTTTAGTTTATGTCTTTAAGTATACTATATATATAAATTTCATATTCCACTGATATTACTTTGAAGTAGAAGACTATTTTAAAGATACTTTTATAGTTAAATTAGAAAGTGTTTATACTTATTGTAAACCAGTAAGTTAGTTTCAAAAGTTAATTTAATCTTCAGATTAAGTTAACTGAGACCTAATCAATCTTTGAGAAACTGATTGAACATTTACACTTTGTATAGATTCACTACAGTTTAACTTTGTTTTTAAATTGGTAGATTTTGAGAGAAATATTTTTAATAGAAATTTTAATTGGAACTCAATTCACCCCCATCTTGAGTATCCACTCCAACCAACAACACCATTCATGAAGAACGACGGAGGGGTTGAGCCATGTTTGTTTGGCCTGCACCCTCTACGTTATAGCGGTAGCAAGCAGCTCAAAGGGAATGATTCGATGTGAAGGGACAAAAATTATCATTGATCAAATTTTAAACACACCCCTACATCATTTGTTTGTTAACAATGATGAGGTGGGAAGGACATTCATCGATTGAAGATGTCCCACATTGTAGGATTTCCCGAGGAAGAAGTCGAAGTCGTGTGTCAGCGTTCGTCATTGGAGGAGTGTTCTTCATTGGAGAAGAATAATTCCTCCAAGGTTGTCCCCCATTTTCCTTTTTCCAACACTTCCCCCCAATTCAAAAAAAAAGAAAAGGTATCCAATATGATATGTTCCATCAATTTAATTGTTGGCAAAAAAATTAAATTGGAACCTTTAATTATGACGAGGTTGGCATAATAAATTTTGGAAAAAACTAAAGGTCACCTCCCTCATTAAAGAAGGATATTGAAGAGGTTTCTCACATTAGGAGGGTTTGGGTGTTCCCCACCATTAAATTCATATTGGATGTTTTTTGTTCGGTAGTCCCCACCCCCAAAACCTCACATGGGAGGTTTTGTTCTAGTGGTCCTCACCTTTATAAAATTCACGTGGGAGTTTCAAATAAAAATAAAATTTTACACAATTTTATTTAATTTTATTCTTTCACAAATAAGTGAAAAAACTAACATCGACCCTTGTACTACTACGGTCGGGGTGAAGGTATCCTTAAGTGACTACGGGTACTGCGAGTTTAACAGTGCCCTCATATTTCAATTCCGTGCACCGGTTCAAAAGTTACAAAAACCAACACGCACTTTTACTGAAGGTACCCAACAAAAAGTTCAGAAATACATTTCGGGCACATCGGGCCTCAGAATCACACGCCATCAATTTACACAGACTCTTAAAATTCCCATATAATTAATAAAAAAATTTACATGGAATTTACGTTTTTTTTATTCTCCCCACCTTACGGCTTTGTGTCCCCATAATCCACAAGAGAAACTAAGGAACCAAGTGGGGGTACTGAGCACGAATCTGAGCCTTCTGCTCCAATGTGTTCTCCTGGTGGTTCTCATGCTGCTAACGAACGCGTACCAGAGGTATCGCCCACCCATAAGGACATGGTCTTGTCGATCCACAATCTCTACTAGAACCTTCATAAAATTCACCCCATCTTCGACGTCCAGCTCACCGTGGTCGATGACATGGGATGGATCGTGCACACATCTCCTCATCTAGGATACATGGAAGACGTCGTGAACCTGGTGCAACTAGGGGGGAAGAGCTAAGTGGTAAGCCACCTCACCAACTCTGCTGAGGACCTGAAAAGGTCTGATGAACCTCGGAGGTAACTTTATGCCTCAACCAAATATCTACAAACCTCATTTGGGTGAGACCTATAGAAAGATTTTTTCACCATCCGAGAACTCTAGAGGTCTCTGTATCCTGTCAGCCTAAGACTTCTACCTACAATGTGTAGTATTCATCCACTCCTAGATGATCTGCACTTTCTCTGTGGTAGCATGTACCATCTCTAGTCTGACTAGTGTTGTCTCCCTTGGGATAGTCCTGCACAAAGGTGATCTTCAAGGTCTCTCATACAACGCCTCAAAAGGTAGAATACAAGTGGTGGAGTGATAGATGTTTTTGTATGCAAACTCCACCAAAGGAAATTGATCCTCCCAGCTATGAATGAAGTTGAGAACGTAAGCACGTAGCATGTATTCGAGGGTCTGAATCGTACGCTCAGTCTGGCCATCCATTTGCGGATGAAAGGCGGTGCTCAAAAGAAGTTTCATCCCGAAATCCTCCTAAAATCCATTCCATAGACGAGAAGTAAAAAATGCATCACGATCCGAGAAAATCATCAGGGGTACTTCATGTAGCTGCACAATATCCTGCACATAGAGGCGTCTTGAGCTCTCTACTGAACCTTGGTCTCTGAACGGTAGGAAGTGGGCCGACTTGGTGAGTCGGTCGGCGATCACCCAAATAGAATCATGATTTATGGACGAATGTGGATGTACTATCAAGAAGTCCATGGATATCCCATCCCACGTCCACTCTGGGACCTCTAAAGGCTGAAAAAAGCCTACTGGTACCTGATGCTCCGCCTTCACTTGCTGACAAGTGAGGCACCAAGAGACAAAATGTGAAACTTCGTTCTTCATTCCCAAACACCATTTCTATCTTCAGAGATCCTGGTACATCTTCACCACTCCTAGATGTACCGCTAGAGGGGATGTGTGGAACTCACTCATCACTTCCTATCAAAGCGAAACGGGTACCGTTGTATGTACTCTGAAAAGGATGATGTGCTCCCCACCTTCAGAAAATCAATCAGGTGCCAGTCCTATTGATATTTGAGCACATCATGTATCACAGTCAGTGTCCCCATGCTGCGTCTCCCCAACTCACAGAAGAAGTGGGGGAGTGACTATATGAGACTGATGAAAAACTACTCCATTCTGATCTACAAAGGTTATCTACAAAGCGGCCACTTGCTCTGTCGCCTCACCTAGCAGCTGTATACCAGACCTCCTGTGGAGTTTATCTTCTACAACAATCCCCTTCCCATGAGTATAGACTATCTTGAAGTCATGGTACTGGAGGAACTCAAGCCAACGTCACTGTCTCAGGATTAGGTCCTTCTAAGAAAGATATACCAAAGACTCTTATGATCCGAGTAGACTGTAAAACGCTCACCCATCAAGTAATGTCGCCACATATTCAAGGGGAAGACCACTGGTACTTCCAGGTCATGGGTAGTGTAGTTATTCTCTTTCTATCTCAGCTGTCAAGAACCATTTGCGATCACTGCTAGCTCCTGCATCAGGACACATCCGAGCATTGTCCCTGATGTGTTGCAGTACACTACGTACCCTACGCCCTCCTCTAGTAGCCTCAATATGGGGGCACTAGTCAACCTCTACCGCATCTTCTAAAAACTCTACTGGAATTTCTACGACCACATGAAGGTTTTCCCCTTCTTCATCAACGCTGATAAAGGTACTGAAACTCTGGAGAAATCTGGCACAAACCTCTGGTAGTATCCTACCAAGCCCAGAAAACTCCATACCTATGTCACACTCTTGGGTGGCTCCCAATCATGAACCATCTCAATATTCACTGGTTCCACCGCAACTCCAACCTCCAAGAAGACTTGTCCCAAAAAGTGAACCTCTCGTATCCTGAACTGGCACTTCGAGATCTTACCATAAAGCCGGTTCTCTCGGAGTGTGTTCAGTACTACCTATAAATGATAGGCATGCTCCTCCTCAGTAGTCAAGTAGAAAATAATTTCATCAATGAATACTACTACTAAGCGATCAAGGTATGGCTGAAAGATAGTGTTCATGAGTCCAATGAACACTTCTGGAGTGTTGGTTACACCGAATGGCATAACCAAGAACTCGTAATGGACGTACCGATATCTAAAAGTTGTCTTATGCACATCCTCGTCTCACACTCTGAGTTGGTGATAGCTTGATCTGAGGTCTATCTTCGACAACCCCCATGCTCCATTTAGCTGATAAAAGAGGTCGTAAATCCTCTGGAGTGGCTACTTGTTCTTCACGGTCACCTAGTTTATGCACCGACAGTCAACACAAACTGTCAAGATCCCATCTTCCTTCTTGGAGAAAAAAATTGGGGCTGCCCAAGGTGAAAAATTGGGCCAAATGAATCCCATCACCTTCAAGTCCTCTAGCAGTACCCACAGCTCACGAAGCTCTACAGGAGCCATCCGATATGCTGGTGTGGACATCGGTGTTGTCTTGGGGTACAAGTCAATGTAATAGTCCACATATCTGTGAGGAGGTAGACCCAGAACATCATTAGGGAAGACATACCTGTACATTTACACCACTAAAGGAAAAATTAGACCTCCACATTAACTACTCTGAGGGTAAGGCTATAAAACTGATGAGTGATTGGCTGCACTCTCATCCGAGTAAGTCCATCATGTGCTGTAAAGGCTCCCTCCTTGTCGGTGAAGGTAAACCTGGTCCCATCCATGCAGACACACCACATATTTTTCCTAATACTGTCTATCTGAGCATGGACTGTTGATAACTATTCCATACCCATGATGACAATGTAAGGACTCTAAACCACTACTAGGATATCCTAGCCGAATCTCTCACCTCCTAGAGTAAGATCACACTTCCAACACCAGTGCGTAATCGTAGAATCCACTCCCATAGGATTCTATGGCCGTATGGATCGAGCCAAAGGCTCCGTCAGAATCTCTGAGCTCTGAATGAAGGAAGTGGAAATAAAATAATGGCTGGAACTTGTGTCTATATGTACTACATATAAGGTGGAGAAGACATTGATCGTACCTCATATGATCTCAGGAGTGCCGTGATCATAGGCCTCAGCTTCTTGGAGCTGAGATCGCCCCTGTTATCCAGATCCATGTGGTCAGGGTGGACCAACTGATGGTGGTGGCAGTAACATCTTAAATCGTTTTCCAACGCCAGATGTGCAGCCATCTCCTTTTCTATGTCCGCCTGCTTCCTGCAGACCTCCTCAGTCGAACCTCTGTTTCTTCCTGGGCGGTCCCTCGACAGTATAAAGATCATCCGTACGTCGGGTTGGACAGTCATGAGACATTTGACCCTGCCAGTCGCATGCGTAACACTGCCCACTCCTGGCATGACTGGCTCGGCCTCGGGTGCCCCGCAGAACCGACCCTGAATCATGCGGTCATCCCCCTGTAGGTATAGTCCACTTGGAACTCTGCGACATCTGTTTAATTCCAACTATGGGAGACTCTGCTATGTGATGTCTGGTGGCTGTTCTCACTGCTGGTGACTACTCAACAAGGAAACTCTCCACTAATATGGATCACCCTAACACCACTTCCTATGTTGGGATGCTGAGTGAGATCATTGAAGCCCAGATCTCCCACCTAAGTTCCTGCTTGAAGGCCTGACCCCTGAAAAATGGGTCCCACACCATATATGTGGAGTAGTGCGAGAGGTTATTGAACCTCACTGAGTATTGTGCTGCAATCATGTTTCCCTGCTGCGAATGAAGAAGCTCATATATGCACACTGCGTGAAGCATCGCTGGGACAAACTCTACCAGAAACAGGCTCTCGAAGTCTTCCCAGAGAAGCGTCACCTTGTCGTGAAAATGAAGCATCACGCTCCACCATCTTCCTACTGCTACCTGTAGAAGGATGTCAGCAAGGATCAACATTAGATTGGAAAGTGTCCTTAATTGTCGGAAGACTCTCACCACAGCCTCCAGCTAATCCTCAGCCACCTATGTGTCTGTCTCTCCCATGAACTTGGTTGGATTTTGGCACTGGAACTCATGCAATGCGCTCTAGTGGCATGAACCCTCTGCTGCTGGGGCTGGTGGCATCGATGGCCCAACGAGTAATGGTGTCATTGGTGCCTCCGATGGTTCCCCTACTAGAAGAGGGACCTACACCAAGGCCTCATCACTCGGTGTGTTGTTAGTGCATACTATATCCAGAATCGTAGTTGGCTATCTACGTGGAGGAATCTTGAAAAGAAACAGGTGTGCCACCGTAAAAAAGTTAAACCTGGTGAGTTTACTCAAAGAGATCACAAATAAAACTCTTCAAAACACACATGCAATCAGTATTTTCATGCACTGAGTCAGAAATCAGAAGTCAGGGTCCTGGTGTATGGATATGTCGGCTGCCGCACCAACACTGAATTCCCTAAAATTATAACCACAATCACTACACTTAACACTCTTGCCATTAAAAAAAGGTCATAGTCCTTTTTTCTACAGTAGAACCATCTCCTCTGATACCAATCTTTCATGACCCATCCCCATGGCTCGTTCTGTGACTACCCCAAGCTCGCCTTCCATATGCTAGGGGTAGGAGACTAGCACTGAAGGCATATTCTCTAAAAGTGTGAAGGAATTGCCTTTATAACCTATAATCACATGCAACAAATCACACATCACGATATGAACTTAGGTAAAATGAATAGTAAATCGAGTTAGTGAAGTAAGTAAAAAGGGGCTAGAATACAAGCCCAACTGGAAAGTACAAGAAAATTAAAGTGCAAGTAAACTAGAACAACTCTTGTGAACACCGACCAAGGATACTACTTGAAGGGTAGGTACAACTATCGATCTTCCGTCACTGTGGTAGGCCACATCTAAGGTCCACCTATAGTCTACCTCTAGTCCTGATACTCTCATCCTCAGTCAGCGTTTTCCGTCGTATGTACCAAACACAATGATGTGAAGGCATAAAACATGTAGGGGTGAGTATAAGGATACTCAGTAGGGACCCCTAGACCCTCAAGGTCTAACAAAATCAATAAAGGATAAACCACAAATCATGAAATCAACTGACAAACCTACTTACGTATATTCCCATAAATACACCTAAGTTATCATGTATACCCATCTCAATCATGAGGAATAACATAGTCCAAATCAAAATCCCAAAGTTCAACTATTCCACAAAGGAAGGAACACCATGAAGGTTAGTACCACACATGTATGCCACATAGAAGAATACCACAAAGGTACTAACTCAGCTCACACCAAGTATAACATAGGTACATAATTAAAAATGATTAGATGAAATTACTAAATCATATTACTCAGTTAAGAGTATATTCTGCTGACCCAAAATTGATCTCTCAGTGTTGACCCACATAGGATCTCAAGATGGTGACCCACATAGGATCTCTAGGTGCTGACCCACACAGGATCACTCGGTGCTGACCCAAAGAGGATCGCTGGGTGCTGACCCACTGATGATTGCTTGGTGCTGACCCACATAGGATTGCTGGGTGCTAACCCACATATGATCACTTGGTTCTGACCCACACAGGATCATTATTCATTCTTCACGTCACTGCCAGCTACTGGGTTCGTGCACTAAGATTGATCATTTCTGGGAGGGTCTTCTCCTCAAGCCGCTAGTTGATACTACAACTACCATTATGTACCATGAAAAATTAACCCAAAGGACCGCCACATAATAGGGGTCTCAATGCAATAGACGGTGCATCAATCAGACACCTGGTCTGTACGTTATTAGCCTTTTAGTCTTAAGGGGCCGACTGGATTCGTGCTCGATCTAACCAGACTCTATCTGATATTTATCTATATCTCAAGTGGGGTGTACCAAACATACCATCACACTCTAATGTTTACAACGCCATTTATGTTTTTTCAAACGGACGCCTGGTGAAAACGTTATGGCCGATAGAGAGAAAAGCTCAAATCTGGTTCGGGTCCGGTCCGACTCGGTCGGACCGACCCAGTTCGACCCGGCCTAGGCTGACCCGACCTTGTTTTGGTCGGCCCGGCCCACTGGGTTAAGCCCGGCCCACCGGGTCTGGCCCAGCCCACGCTGGACGGCACGGGGGTTGAGGACCGACACGAGGCCGCGAGGCCGGTGCAGAGGTCGGCCGTGAGGTAGTGGGGGCCACAGAGGGCCGTTGGGTGGTGAGGCCGCAGGGGCCATGAGGCCGCGGTAAGGCGAGGGCACGAGGGCCGTGGAGGGCCACGAGGCAGGAAAGGCCGCGAGGCGGCGTGGCCACAGGGGCCATGGAGGGCCGCTGGGCGGTGAGGCCATGGGGGCCATGAGGCCGTCGAATGGTGAGTCTTTGGGGGCCGTAGAGGGCCACAGGGCATTGACACCGCAGGGGCCACGGAGGGTCGCGGGGTGGAGAAGGCCATGGGGGCCACCGAGGGCCGATGGGCGGTGAGGCCACGGGGGCCACGAGGCCACTGGATGACGTAGGTCGTGGGGAAGCGAATGCCGTGGGGGCCGTGGAAGACGGCATGACAGTGTGGCCGCGGCGGGCCATGAGGCCGTAGGACGGAATAGGCCACGTGGCCCACGTGGCCGAGGGGCGGCGAGGCTGTGAGGCCACCAAACTATGGAGGCCAATGGGGGGCCGCGAGGCTGCGGGACGGTGGAGGCCGCGGTGCGGTGGGGCAACAACGGTGCGGCGGTCCGCCATGGCTGGCTGGATGGCTAGCCATTCTCTCAGCACAGTGCGGTCTCGCGCCATGTCATCCCCTGCAGCCAGTTCGGCTGACCGCTCTTCGTTCGTCACCACGGCACAAATCCACATTCTTCCATCACGAAGAACACCCCATTTATGAAGAATGATTGAGGTTTTGGGCAATATTTGTTTTCCCCGCTCCCTCTGTGTTAGAGTGGTAGCAAGCGGCTCAAGGGGAATGATTAAAAGTGAAGGGAAAAAAATTAACATTGATCATATTTAAAACAAACCCCTACCTCATTCGTTTTTTGACATCGATGAGGAGTGAAGGATGGTCATTGATTGAGGAAGTCCCACGTTGGAGGATGTCATGAGGAAGAATTCAAAGTTGTGCATCAGTGTTCTTCATTGGAGGATCATTATTCATTGCAGAAGAAGAATTCCTCCGAGGTCCTCTCCCAATTTCCCTTGGCCAACACATCCCCCCAATTACAAAAAAAAAGGTAGCCAATATGATATGTTCAATCAATTTAATTGTTGGCACAAAATTAAATTTTCATCTTTAATTACGACGAGGTTGGAATAATAAAATTTGGGGAAACCTAAAGGTCACCTCCCTCATTAAAGAGGGAGTTCAAGAGGTTTCTCACATTAGGAGGGTTCGGGTAGTCCCCATCCATAAATTCAAATTGGGGGTTTTAGGTTTGGTGGTCGCCACCTCCATAACCTCACATGGGAGGTTTAGTTTTTGTGGTCCCCACCTCCTAACAATAAAATGGAAAGTTTAGTTATGGTGGTCCCCACCTTTATAACATTCACGCAGGAGTTTCAAATAAAAATAAAATTTTAAACAATTTTATTTTATTCTATTGTTTGACGAATAAGTGAAAAACCAACTTCCACCCTCGACCAACTACATTCAGGGTGAAGGTCCCATTAAGTGACTACCGGCATTGCGAGTTCAACGGTGCCCTCAGATTTAAATTCCGAGCAATGGTTCAAAAGTAATCAAAACATTCTCGCACGTTTACTGAACGTACCCAAAAAATGTTCAGAAATTTATTTCAGGCACACTGGGACTCAGAATCATGCACCGTCAATTTTCATAGGCTAGTAAAATTCCCATATAATTAAAAAAATTACATGGAATATCCAGGTCTTTACAGAACATTGTGACAAAATGAATTTCCATAAATACTTATAGAAAACAAGTATGGTTCCTTATTCCATAGATTACTAGATATAATCCATAAATCCATTAGGTTTTAAACTTTGTCCCTAATAGAAAGAACTACTTTTCAAATGTCCTTAATTAGTTTCTAGGTAAATAATACCTTCCAATGTACTTATTCATACTCCACATATCTTTATCCAAACAACATTATCATAACATAAGGAATATATTAAGCGTTATCTTTCCCTTAATCTTTTATTTTCCATGGACATCACCTACCATTATATCACTTTTCTATTCAATTAGATCCATTCAATGGGTTCTTTTATATCTATAGAAAAAATTATAAAATGAACAATACTTATATATTTTACCTTTGATGTAACATACATATTGAATCCAAATACATAAAGAAATTATTATCCCACTTTATCCTTTTTTAATTAGCAAGGATACCTAATCCTATTACACAATACCTCTCTCAATTCACATTTCATCTACATTATCTTCATCATGAGAAATGTAACCATTACTCATACCACCTTGTTGGTCCTCTTTTGAAGCTTTCCCCTTGGGAAATTGATTTTCAAAATGACCATTTATTCCAACCATAAAACACATAAACTTTGATGATTCCTTAGGGAGGTCAATATTATAATCCATTTCATTAATCAATCTCTTCACATTTTTTCTTGTAGTCACTTGCTTTTTGTCCTTATTTACCATATTCAAGCCATATTCCCATTCTTATAGGCATTCAATTAGGTTATTCATTCCATATTCTTGACACAAAGGACCATGAATCTTCTTTCCTTTATGGTATCTATTACCCAAACATTCAATGAACACTTTATTTCTCTTCCTTGGTGAGTATGGGAGTTGGTTATGGTACACATTGTCAATCATTTTCTGTGAAAATTGATTAGGAAATGTAACATTATCTTTTACTCTAGAGATCAATCCAATTAACTACTCACCAAAAAATAATTCATCACATTCTCTATTAATTTCGTTCCTGTCATTTGTATCCATTAACTAAAACCAGAATCATAGTGTGATAATTACATATCATGGAAGGAACCCACATAGTTATGAATATAATAACTTATATAATGTATAAATCATGACACCTTCCTTAATATTTTGCACCCCAGGTTCATCCAAGTTTATTAATAGCCAAATTATATTTAAAAATTTCATAATGGTTCATGAAGATTTTGTAAATTTACAAATAATATCCCCTGGGAGTGTCAAACAAGGTGAGAAGCAAGGCCCGTTGTCATATACCATATTACCTCAAGTCAAGCCCTGAACATCTTGTCGGAGTTGTTACCCCTAGGTACATATGTGCCAGATCCACATCCACTTGTAGTATCCAGACGTGGATGTATTTATAGGAAACCACTCACTCAATCCTTTACCAAAATTCTAGGACATTTTCATTAACATCAACTCATCCTTATACTAATCCTTAGAAAAATCCCGAGACATATCCTTAGAAATATACATAGGGATATCAATAACATTTTCTCATCCTAGTTTCCAACGGTTGTCTAAAATTTTCCTTTGATACCAAATATTGATACCCAAGATTAACACACATGTATATTTCACCATTTTAAATGAATATTCTGTATATTACAATAATACATTCCTGAGGATAGTAATAGTTTTTTATTTTTTGAAACTTGAAAACAAAATATTCTATCCTAGTGAAATATTTTCAACATCTTCCATAAATATCTCGACCTTTATTACTTATACCTAAAACCTTTATTCATATCATGTAAAAAGGAAACATAAGAAAGGGGTTAGCTCAAATTCTCAATAATGGTAAATAAGGGAGATATGTAAGAATAATTATTAGCATAAGGGTATGAGAACATGATCATGAAAATTAAAGATCATGCCCTACATAACAAAGATCACATACATGAATCATGGAATAAATAATGGCAGTTTATAAGAAATGAATCATAATAAAATAAAGTAAATAAGCCATGAAATAATATAAAAGGAATAAAACATGTAATTTTGGAAGACAAAAAATCATATATAATGATTTCCATAGTAGTAAAGGAATTTCTACTAAGACCATATTAGTGGAAAAATCAATTTTCTGAACCAGGTTAACACCCCGTTCTAGCCCTATATTACTGTACTGAGTTCATTTCTCATTCTAGCCAGGTCTATATCATGAGATTTTAATCTTTACCGAATGAATTTGAGGTAAATATAGGTCCCACCGATCTCATAGTGAAATCACACATACATGTTCCAAAAAATCATAAACAATCATATCATAACCCAAGCAATGAAATGGGTATCATAAACACGTAAACATATCATAAACTTTAGAAAATGATATATGTTTCATAACCATATCATCTAGAACATAACCTATTAAATAGAAATGGATTTCATAAACATATAACACATCAATGGGAAATATATTTCAAGAACATATAACTTGTGAAAGAGAAACATATTTCCTAAAAATATGACCCATGAAAGAGAAATATATTTCATAAACAAATAACTCATGAAAGAGAAATAGATTTCATAAATATATAACATGTGAGAATGAAATGGGTTTGATAAATACCATGATATTAAGCATATCCCATTCATAGAAAGACTATGAATTGAACATTTAGATCATTTTTTTGAATGAAATTAGTAACATCAATAGATGTCATCTTAAATAGAAAATAATTTTGAAATTTCATTCAAAAATATTTCCTGAGGAAAATATCATTTCTTAATTGAAAAGGTATTTTTAATGAATAAAACTATTTGAAAATAAATTTCTTATAAAATACCTTAAAAACATATATAGAAGACATTAAATCATTTTGAAAACCTTTTTTTGTGATAACTTATAAAATAAGATTCAAAACATATAAAAAATTTCATTGAAAACACATTAAAATCATATAAATAACTATTGATATTTTTTATAAAAACATTAATTAATTTTTTTGAAAACATTTAATTGATGCATGTGATCATTTTGAAAACCTATTACCTAGAAAACTTATAAAAGAATCTTGATAACATATTGAAAATAATTTCATTTGAAAACATAAAAAAGAAGCATTAATATTTTTTGAAAACAATTTATTTGAAAATATATTTTAAAAAAAATTATTAAAAATTAACCTCTAAACATGAGAATAATGCTTCAAAGTATTTCCAACAGATATATATGTACATGTCATATTAGGTAAAGAGAAAGTTTCTTTTGCACGATAAAAAGGATAGAAAAGTTCATTATTTGGAAAGTTATAAAAACATTCCTTTAAAAACATTGGAAAATGAATAAAGTGTATAAATTTATTTTAATTATCATAGTAAATTAGTATAATATTCTTGGAAACACTTTTTGGGAAGCATTATTTTAAAGGAACATGTATTTACAACCAAAGAGAAGGAAACATCAAGATTTCTTAAAAACATTTTCTTAACTATATTATTTACAAAATAGTTGAATAAATGGTACCAATATATGAATAAATACTTAATAACCATAGGATAATAAATTAATTATTGTTATTTATACATGGGTCAAAATATTTAATCAATGGAAGCATACACATAAACAATTTTGAAAAGCGATAAGCGTGTATAAATAAACTTTTATAACATGGTAACTTGTTATCATACTCTCCATTTAAGAAAATAATATTTTATTAGTGTTAATATAACTTTAAAAAAGAAATTAATGGTATAACGTATAAAATGGAAGTATATAGGCCTCAAAGACAATTCAACTATATAGCAAAGCATGAGACTCAAAGATACAAAAACTGAGACAAAACTATTTCAATGATTTGGTAAATTTTTAAAAGTATACCCCTTGAATGAAAGATAATAAAATGGATTTTTTAATACCCATAAATTTATGTATAATATAAATGGAAAAAAATCATGGGTATTACATACGCCACACAAAAGGAAATTGTGGTGACATAACATGTATCTCATGGAAATAAAAAGTGAGATAAAATCCCCTTACCCTATGTCATGACTCTGGTCGTACTCATTCAAAAAACAAGTATACTATATATAAATTTATTATAAATATTTTAAATAACCATATTATTATATATAAAAATATATATGGTTTTATTAAAACCTTATATTACCTTCTTGTTAACCATCCTATGTTAATGTTTCACTTTGGGTAACATTCACATTATTCTTCACATGTGTCTTAATTTTTTATATTTCTGGTCCTTATACATATATCAAAATTTATAGAATATAATAAAAGATACAAATATCATTTATATATAGTATATATTTATTTTATAAATCTATAGAATATATTAGTATGAAACCGAATACACCGTTCATGGAAACGGTATGCTGTACGTCTGTATGAACTCTATTTCTGTTTGATTGTCGGGTTGAAATAAAAAATTAAAATACATATATGTATATATATATATATATTATGGTAGTTTTATTATATCATATAAATCATATATATTCACTAAAACCATCCTTTATATAATCCATGTAGTGTATGAGTGAATGATATCGCTTTTTAGGGGCGGTAGTCCACACTTCCTTAAATGAAATTATTGTATTAACACAAAATGGAAAGTAAAACGATATGTATTGATAAAAGTAGTATAAAAGATTAAATAAATAATAAATATAATATATTAAATATATAAATAGATTTTCTATCAGAATTTACACCCTGAGAGGTTGTAAGTAAAAAATTTAACAATCATTGTTTTGTGAGGCAGTAGTTCGCCGTATGCATAAATAGTATGATTGTTACCCATTAGATGGAGGTGTGTATAAGTTTATGTATAATAATTAGTATAAAATAATACTAGTATATTTAGGATACTATTTATGTTATACAATAGTGTAATAAAGAGTGTGGAGGGGGAGGAGAATGAAAATAAAATAAAGGATTTTGTGAGAAGGTGTTACCTCTTAATCAGGTTACTACTTTTGGTTTGTGCCAAAAGACTTCCTTGGAATACATTATTCCCATATGGAGGATTAAAGGAGGAAGGGAGGGATGTTGTTATGTATACTGGGTAGAGATTGGATGAACCAATTTGGTGTTATATTTGTGAAGAAGAGGGAGATGTGGTGGAGTTTTATAGGGAAGGAAAATGACTCACTTGGACTAGTTTGGTGTACACATATTCTTACCTAAAAAAAGACATAAAACACCAAAATAAATAAATACTGGAAGGTTTATGGATGAATTCTGTCCAGATAATGGGTTTTAGAAAATTTTATAGATCATTTGGGCCCAAAAGATTAAGGTTTAGTCCTTAATTAAGCTTAATTTGACGATAATCACTTTGAATAATTTTAATCACTTTTACTAATCATTTTGGTCAAAATTTTGGTTGAACTTATTAGACTCTAAATATTATACTGATTACAATGGTTTATTTAGGTTTTTTAAAATTAAATTCATATAATGGGGAAATTAAGATTAATGTTAATCCTATAGAGGGGATGAAATTATAGGGTTTTAAAGTTAAAGAAGACTAAATGTTTATTATATTTTTTATATTCAATTTTGAAGTGAAATTGATTATAATGACATACATTTTATTAATTTATTTATAATTTATATAATGTGGCATTAAAAAAAATTAAAATTTAGTTTAAAATTAATAAATATTTAAATGAGTAGGTAGTTTTTAACTAAAAAACAGTATTTTTCACTATTCATCAAAAAATGATGCTTCTTATAAGAATCCCAAAAATTCCCCGTCAAATAATTTAGACATTATAATTTCAAAATTGAAGTTTATTTTAACAAATTTAATTTCTAAATGTGCCTAAAATTAATTTTATAATTAAAATAGGTTCATTCAAGAAAACGGTATTTTTAAACATAATAGGGTCTTTACCAAAAATTTATCTTTCATTATAAATAATGAAAGGACCCGATTTGAGTAATGAACCACTGAGAGGGGGGGTGAATCAGTGGTACCCTTTTTTCTTCTTTTAAGTTCCCTTACAAATGAGAAAAACCTTTGACTCCTGTTAAAGATATAATTCCCTGCTGAGAAACAAACAAGAATACATCCAAAAAGGAACAGAGTGATTTACAAGGTTCACTATTCAATAAGAATAGCTACATCCTTAGTATGGTTGGAAACAATCCAGCACTATACAATCCACTAAGAAAACAATCCTTGGATTACAACGAGTAGGATATACCCTTACACTCGTGAAGCACTGTGAAACAATTACTCTAGTGCGTGTGCACCCTCTTAGCATAATAGGGAAAAGTTTCTTTTCTTGTAACAACTTATGTTACCAGCCCTTCCATTCAAATACATGTGTAAACAGGTTCAACACAAATCCTCACTTCCTTACCCAGAAGAGAGATAAGGATTCCTTGGACTTGAGATAGATCAATTGCAGTCCAAACTTCCCATTCCGATTCTCCACTCCGAAATCTCCACTCCGAAGTATCCACTCCGAATTCTTCAATTCGAGTCTTCCACATTCTGAGAAACTCAATATGGTGATAGCCAGTACAAGTTCCTCATTCCGAATCTCCACTCTGAAATCTCCACTCCAAATTCTCCAGTCTGAATTCTCCACTCTGAATTCTCGTTATGATTGGAACTACAATGAAAGATCAGTCGGCCAAACACTCCCTCCTCTCTCTAGATTACTAGAGCTTATCTATCTAAAATTTCATAGTTTTTCATCCCGTACTCTAATATCCTTTTATAGGAGCTCCAAATTGTGCTTAGGAGGGAAACCAAAATATTTTCCTTCTCACTTAGATTCACCCAAATCATAATTCCTCATGAAATCTCAGAGCAATTAAGACTCAGTCAATGATTCCAGAATCTTCTCAAAATTTTTTCTACTTCTCTTGTTTTAGAACTTTGGCCTTTTCTGGATCTGACCTTGTTACTCAAATTTCATGGTATCACCTTCTCAGATCCATCCATCTGGAGTCTTCAGCATCACTTCATGTCCTGGAATGACTCATCAACACCTTTTCAGCATGACCCCACTTCTATTCACAGTGTGACCCTTCATCACTTCTTGGTGCGACTTCTGGTTTTTGGCTCAGCAATTCTCAGAGTAGACTCTGCACTTTTGGCTACGAACTTTAAACTCAGGAATTCGACTCCGAAATTCTCGCTATGAACTTATGATTCAGGAAATCAACTAAAAAAGTTCTATTCAGGAGGTAGACTCCGAACTCCTGACTCCGAACATCGACTCTGGACATCTGGTTCTCGTTGCGACTTCACCAATTCTTGAAACACCTTCTCCACCCATATTTTTCATGAATCAAGAGTACCTAAATATACTCACAAATTTGAGTTACAAAATAGTAAAGCATCGTCACAATAATTTTCTCCGCATCTCCTATCAGCCTTCTTAGGTTCCAAACTTTTCAAATCCCAGACACCGAATTCTTTCGAACACCAGATTCTGAGTGTTCAAAATTCTTGGTTTCAAACTTCTCAAACTCCAGACTCCGAAAGTTCAATATACTTGGTTCCGAACTTCTCAAACTCCAGACTCCGAAAGTTCAATATACTTGGTTCTGAACTTCTCAAACTCTAGACTCTTAAAGTTCAATATACATGGTTCCAAACTTCTAACTTCCAGCTTTCTAATTCAATGGTTCTGAACTTCTAACTTCCAGCTTCCGAATTCTTTGGTTCCGAACGTCTAACTTCCAGCTTCTGAATTCAATGGTTCCGAACATCTAACTTCCTGATTCCAAATCCAAGGTAACATTCCTTTATGAAAACTTTCTCAAGATAAAAAAAAAATCATACAAACCATATCTCCCTTCAGGTTGGTCCTAACAATCTCCCCCTTTGGATTTTGTTGTCAACCAAGTTTTCATAAATCACCAATCGTTGTAACCACAAGAAATGAAATACTTATCAATAATTCTATTCCTACGTGAGCTAACTCATTGTAGGAAAAAAGAATCATTGACAGAAAAACCATTCTGTCCATAAGAAGTGAAAATGACATCGTCAACTTTATACAACTTCAGTTTAATGCACCCTATAAACGACTTCATGTTCTTTCCTACAACCACTCCAACAAACAGTTAGAATAGTTCACATACATAAACAATGCTGAGTTCACAGCTTACCCACTTCATGTTCTTTCCTACAACCACTCTAATAAATAGTTAGAATAGTTTACATACATAATCAATGATGAGTTCACAGCTTACCCACAACTCTCTCTTTAAACAGTATATTTATGATACAAGCAACTTCTCCCCCTTGACAAAACAATCCAAAGGTAAGAGAAGAGAGGGGAAAAAACAACATACCTTAGCCTTGAAGTGAAAGAGGTTGGACACCCATGTTCAACCTCAATCTTGAGAATGATTCCTTTGGCAAGGGTTTCGTTAAAATATTAGCAGCTTGTTCTGCAGATGACACATATTCAAGTTTCAATTCATTCTTATCCACATGATCTTTGATGAAATGATATTTGATATCAATATGCTTCGAGCATGAATGTTGGACTGGAATATTGGAAAGGTTAATTGTACTTTGATTATCATAGCCCAAGAGTAAGGGAAACTTCACTTCAACTAACAAATCTTCCAACTGTGTTTTCATCCAGATAAGTTGTGCAGCATCCATGGTTGCAACAATATATTCAGCTTCATCTGTGCTAAGTGTCACTGAATTTTGCTTCTTCGAGTTCCAGCCAACACAACTTTTTCCCATAAAGAACACTCTACCAGATGTGGATCTTATATCATCAACATTTCCTGCCCAATCTGCATTTGAATAGCCAAACAGATCAATGTTATTTGAGCCACTATATTTGATTCCGAATTCTGTTGTGCCTTTTATATATCTGAGAATTCTTTTTCCAGCAATAAGATGTGATTCTTTATGAGCACTCTGGAATCTTGCACATAAGGTAACATCAAAAACAATATCTGGTCTTGATGTAGTCAGGTATAACAAACATCCAATCAGCTTTCGATATTCTTTCTGATCAACTTCTTTTCCTTCATCATCTTTTCTTATCTTCGTTCCCACTGAGATAGGAGTTAATACAGGTTTTGAGTTTTCCATGCCAAACTTCTTGAGATGTTCCTTGGAATACTTTTCTTGGGAGAGGAAAATGAATTATTTCTGTTGCAAGATTTGTAACCCAAGGAAGTATCTCATCTCACCCAACATGGACATATCAAATACATTTTTCATTTCTTTAGAAAACCATTCACAGCTTCCTTCATCATTCCCAGCAAAAATAATGTCATCAACATAGACAATAACAATGAGTGGAAGATCTTGACTTTCCATGATGTATAGATTACTATCAACTCTTCCTTTCTAGAAGTTCATCTTCTTTAAGCAAGCATCCAATTGGGAGTACCGTGCTCTTAGAGCTTGCTTTAGCCCATACAAGGATTTCTTCAACCTGCACACATAACTTTCATTTTTCCCAACAATAAAGCCACATGGTTTCTCAACATAAACTTCTTCTTTGAGATCACCATTATGAAATGCGGATTTAACATCCATTTGAAAGATTTTGTAGCCTTATTGTGCAGAAATAGCAAGAAATATTTGAATAGTTTCTAATCTGGCCACTGGAGCAAACGTTTCTTCAAAGTCAATTCCTTCAATCGGAGAGTAGACTTAACAAACCAATATTTCTTTATTTTTAATCACTTCACCTTCTTCATTCAACTTGTTTCGGAATACCCATTTGGTTCCAATAATATTCTTACTTTTAGGCCTTGGTACAAGTTCCCATATATCATTCTTTTCAATCTGATCCAATTCTTCATTCATGGCTTGAACCCATTCTGAATGCTCAAAGGCTTCATTAATTTCATTTGGTTCCACTTTGGAATACAAGTAAGTATGTGATAATGAATTACTCGTTCTTCTTGTTTGAACCGTGGGACGTTGATCACCAATGATATTCTGAGCTTGCACTTGTTTCATCAGCCTTGAATAAGTTTTGTGTGTGTCTTCCTAATCAATTGATATGGATGAATCCAATTCTTCATCTTCATTAGGGTTGCAATTAACTATATCCTTATCAGAATCATCAACTTCATCTTCCTTATCTTCCTTGACTGTCTGGACATGCTTATTTTTCCCCGGATTTTCAATGACTTTTACATCAAATGTATCCACAATTCTTCCTGTTTCTTTGTTAAAACATCTATAACCTCTTCCTTCTGGGGCATAACCCAGAAAAATTCCATCTTCTCCTTTCCGCTCTAACTTTCCACTACTTCGTCCTTTCTTCTTTATAATGCATGGGCTCCCAAAAACATTAGCATGCTTCATACTTGGTGTAATTCCATAGAAAAGTTCATATGGAGTCTTGTTTGATTGAGGCCTGTAGGAACATCGATTTTGAATATAAACAGCTGTACTTGTAGCTTGCCTCCAAAAATAATGAGTAAGGCCATGTTCAAGAAACATAGTTCTTCCCATTTCCCCCAAGCTTTTGTTCTTCCTTTCAGAAACCCCATTTTGTTGAGGTGTATATGGAGCACTATATTCATGCTGAATCCCATGATTCTCAATATAGTCTTCAAATTCTTCACTTCTATACTCACCACCATTATCTGTTCTCAACTTCTTCACAGAGTATTCACATTCTTTCTCAGCTTTACTTCTAAAACTCTTAATCATTTTCAGGGAATCTAACTTGTTTTTCATAAACATAACACATGTAATGTGAGTAAAGTCATCAATGAAGGTGATGAAGTACTTGTCTCCATTTGTTGATTGTTTACTCATCGGCCCATATATATCAGAATGTATCAGCTCAAGGGGTTGTTTTGAACAAATGTAAACCTTCTTATGCACAACACTTGTAATATTTCCTTTCTGACAGGTAGTGTAACACCAATCTCTTCTTCTTGGAAAATTTGGAATATCTCGAACACTATACCTTTGAGATATCTTGCTCATATTTCTCTGACACATGTGTCCAAGTATTCTGTGCCACAACTAATTTTCTTCCACTACACTCATTTAACAAGAGTTTTGTGACTTACCAACCTGAAATAGATTTCCTTTGGTTCGTTGGCCTCTTGTAATAATCTTCCCATCTTCTTCAGTTTTCACAATAAATCCATATTTCATGAAGATAAATTTGTTACCCTCATCACATAATTGTGATACACTCAGTAAGTTGTGCTTCAGCCCATCAACATACAAAGTTTTCATAGAACTCAATTTTTCTTTCCCAATGATGGCTGATCCAACTCCTTTGATTTTTAAAGATTCATCATTTCCAAATGTCACAGTGCCTTATTTAAACATCTTAATTATTTTTAGCAACTCCAAGTCTCCTATCATATGTGAAGAACAACCACTGTCAAGTAACCAAGGTCGTTCTTCCTTTGTAACTTTTAAAGCGGTTTCAACAACAAGAGCTTTTTCTTCTTTCACTTCTATCTTCACATTCGGGTTCTGAGAATTAAGAACTTTTTGTTGAGCCAGTAACAGCACAAGACATCCTTTTTCAAAATGTCTAGGATGTTCACACCTTTCACAAATGGTTTCCAAAGGATGGAACCTATTTCCTATATTGACTTCATTCTTCTCAGCTTTCTTCAAGAAAACCTTCTTACTCTTCTTCCTTTTAGGAGATTGACTCCCCCTCAATTTTTTCCTTTCATAACTTGTGGGGTGGTGATAATATTTTTGATTAAACCAACACATATTCAATGTATGCCCGAATCCACAACAATACTGACAGTACCCATAGAAGGAGTACCTTCCTCTAAAGCTTTTGTTCTGATACTTCTTTTTTTCTCTTTCTTCATCCCCACCAACCATTCTTTTGTTAGCAAGATTGTTTTTCTGGAATTATTCCTTCTCTGACTTTTCTTGTTTTTCACCAGTGTTAGGCTTAGGATTCCTTGAAACTTTAGAGTTCCCAGCAACGTTGGTCTTGACCACATAAGTAGCTTTCTCATCTTTCTTTTTTCACAGCAATCACTTTATTCTTTTGTTTCATTTTCTCAGAATGTGCTTGGTGAGAACTTTCATCAACATCAGTAGTTGAATTTTGAAAACAAATGTTTCTTGACTCAACATTCGAGAATTTCTTTTGAAAGAGCTCTAATTCTTCCTCGTTTGCCTTCACCTTAACTTTCATGTGCTCATTTTCATTTTTCTCATCTTCAAGAGAAATTTTCAAGTCTTCAAGCTCTTTCTCAACTTCTACTTTAACATTAACTTGATTTCATGCTGAGGAACATTCATCTTCCAATTATTTGTTATGCTTCTCCAGCCTTCTGACCTTCCTTAAACATTCCTTCAATTCTTCTTTCAGATGCATCTCCAGTTGAGTTTCTTCTTCTTTTGAGCTACTGCTTCTGAAATCTTCATCTTTCACTGTTTCATTGAAGGTATTTTCAACACCATTCTCAGCTGATTTTTTGGATTCACCATCACTTTCTTAATCTACTTAATTTACGGATAGAAGGCTTTTTCTCTTTGATTTGAAGAACTTCTTTTCTTTCCCCGACTTTCCTTTACCACCATACTTCTTCCATAACCTTCTTGGCTTTCTTTCTTCTTCATCACTGTCTTCTTTAGTCTCCCTTCGAGGGAAGTTAGCCGCAAAGTGGACAATGCCTCCACATTAAAAACCCTTCAAGGGAAGTTTTCCCTTGTATTTACATGTGCCTCTTCTAACATATTTTGAAAACAAAGATAAAATATAGTTATGATTTTTACATACCTCGCTTTCTGAGTCAGAGTCACCACCATATTCTTCAATGAAGATCTTCTTAGATTTTTCCTTCTTCATGGATTTGAATGATAATTCTCTGTCAACCATTGTCTTGGTCTTCATAGCCTTCTCCCTGATCATCTCATAAGTAATGAGTGTACTATGCAAATAATCAATAGATAGAATCTCTGAGTCCTTGTTTTCTAATGAAGATACCATCACATAAAATTTATTAGGAATAATCCTTAAGATCTTGTCCACCACAGTAGAGTCTTTATGTTCTTCACCAAGACATCTGATGGTACTGACAATATAGTTCACCCTGATGAAAAAATCCCCAACAGATTCTTGCTCTCCCATCTTCAAGTCTTCATACATCAATCTCCAAATTTGAAGTTTTTCATTCTTGACTTTTGTATTTCCTTCATATATGTTTTTCAGTTTGTCCCATATACCATTGGCTGTGACCACTCCTTTTACTCTCAAGAATTCACTTTCATAAAGTGAAGACAATATAGCATTCTTGGCTCTTCCATCATTCTCAAGAAACTTCTTGTCAACAGGTGTAAGTGGAAAATTGTCTTCAATGGGGGGAAACACAACTATTGCAGCTTCAAGAACTTCATAACTAATAAACATGAGATATGGTAGCATTCTATCCTTCCAGATGTGATAGTTTTTCCCATCAAATACCGGAATGCCTTTACTATTCACACAATTCAGATTCTCCATCAGCAAGGAAAACAAAGGCAATCTGCCTCTGATACCAATTGAATGGACCTGATTTGAGTAATGAACCACTGAGAGGGGGGGGGGTGAATCAGTGGTACCCCTTTTTCTTCTTTTAAGTTCCCTTAAGAATGAGAACAACCTTTGTCTCCTGTTAAAGATATAATTCCCTGCTGAGAAACAATCAAGCACACATCCAAAAAGGAACACAATGATTTACCGGCTTCACTATTCAATAAGAATAGATACATCCTTGGTATGGTTGGAAACAATCCAGCACCATACAATCCACTATGAAAACAATCCCTGGATTACAACAAGTAGGATATACCCTTACACTCGTGAAGCACTATGAAACAATTACTCTAGTGCGTGTGCACCCTCTTAGCACAATAGGGAAAAGTTTCTTTTCTTGTAACAACTTATGTTACCAGCACTTCCTTTCAAATACAAGTGTAAGCAGGTTCAGCACAAATCCTCACTTCCTTACCCAGAAGAGAGATAAGGATTCCTTGGATTGAGATAGATCAATTGCAGTCCGAACTTCCCATTCCGATTCTCCACTCCGAAATCTCCACTCCGAAGTATCCACTCCGATATTTCTTCTTCACTCCGAATTCTTCAATTCGAGTCTTCCTCAGTCCGAGAAACTCAATAAGGTGATAGACAGTACAAGTTCTTCATTTCGAATCTCCACTCTGAAATCTCCACACCGAAATCTCCAGTCTGAATTCTCTACTCCGAATTCTCGTTATGATTGGAACTACAATGAAAGCTCAGTCGGCCAAAAACTCCCTCCTCTCTCTAGATTACCAGAGCTTATCTCTCTAAAATTTCATAGTTTTTCATCACGTACTCTGATCTCCTTTTATAGGAGCTCCAAAGTGTTCTTAGGCAGGAAACCAAAATATTTTCCCGCTCACATAGATTCACCCAAATCATAATTCCTCCTGAAATATCGTAGAAATTAAGACTTGGTCAATGATTCCAGAATCTTCTTGAATCTTCTTCTACTTCTCTTGTTTTGGAACATTGGCCTTTTATGGATCTGAATTTGTTACTCAAATTTCTTGGTATCACCTTCTCGGATCCATCCATCTTGAGTCTTCAGAATCTATTCAAGTCTTGGCCTGACTCATCAACACCTTTTAGGCATGACACCACTTCTATTCACAGTGTGACCCTTCATCACCTCTTGGTCCGACTTCTGGTTTTCGGCTTTAGCAATTCTCAGAGTAGACTCCGCATATTTGGATACGAACTTTAAACTCTGGAAGTAGACTCCGAATTTCTTGCTACGAACTTCTGATTCAGGAAGTCGACTCCGTAAGTTCTGTTCAGGAGGTAGACTTTGAACTCCTGACTCTGAACATCGACTCCTCACATCTGGTTCTTGTTGCGACTTCACCGATTCATGAAACACCTTCTCTACCCATATTTTTCTTGAATCACGAGTACCTGCATATACTCACAATTTTGAGTTACAAAACAGTAAAGCATCTTCACAATAATTGTCTCCTCATCTCCTATCAGCATGCATAGGTTCCAATCGTTTCAAATCCCAGACACTGAATTCTTTCAAACACTAGATTCCGAGTGTTCAAAATTCTTGGTTCCAAACTTCTCAAACTCCAGACTACGAAAGTTCAATATACTTGGTTCCGAACTTCTCAAACTCCAGACTCCAAAAGTTCAATATACTTGGTTCTGAACTTCTCAAACTCCAGACTCCAAAAGTTCAATATACTTGGTTCCAAACATCTCAAACTCCAGACTCTGACCGTTCAATATACTTGGTTCTGAACTTCTAACTTCCAGCTTCCGAATTCAATGGTTCCAAAATTCTAACTTCCAGCTTTCGAATTCATTGGTTCCGAACATCTATCTTCCAGCTTCTGAATTCAATGGTTCTGAACTTCTAACTTCCAGCTTCCGAATCCAAGGTATCATTCCTTTATAAAAACATTCTCAAGATCAACAAAAAACAATTCATACAAACCATCTCTCCATTCAGGTTGGTCCTAACAAATAATTTTTATTTCTATAAAACCATTATAAAAAAATATTTTAGAAGTAGTTATTAATACTCATTTAACTAATTTTAATGGCTCGGTTATACTTATATCATTTTTAAATAATAAAAAAATGATTCTTCATAGAAACTCGATGTGGAATGTAACATATGAAAAGTTAGTGTTGCATGTAGTGCAAGCCAGGTTGGTATTCCGTGTAGCGCAAGCCAAGTCTTTATTGCATGTAGATCAATCAATATTGTTACTACGTGTAGTTTAAGCCAAGTCACTTCCTTGTGTAAGTAATATTTGACTTAATTTTTTAATATATATATACATAGACATTACTATTTTCAGTGTCACATGAAATGAAAAATATCAAGAAGTTAAATTTGTTCGAAAAAAAATAATTCACAAAATCACAGTGTGTTACATTTTTTCATTATTTTATTTAATATAAGTTGATATCTCATGAATTTAATGTAAATTATATTTCATAAATAAATCCATGACCATGTTTTTCTATAGGAACGTTTTATTTCTAGAATGTAAAAAAAGATACATCAAGAACATAAGTTGATGGAACTATAATTCAAACTATTTGATTTGAGATACCACGATAAAAGTATTATATTGCACATTAAGAGTCCGTATAAGGTATTTTGTCTCTTGGATGTTAAATTATTTCTCTATGGGTAACTTGGTGTGTTTCTAGATGTTAACATTGGATGTTAGGATACTTCAGCTAATGTCATTAAGAAATATTCCTATAGGGTCACATACTAAGTGTATCTAGAATCTCACATAAATACTATATTATTATTTATTATTTATCATGTTGAATAAATATTATTCCCACACATGGTTTAATGATTATTCATGTTTTCATGACCACATATATTCCATAAGAAATTATTTGACAGAATATTATGTGACAAGAATTTTTAGTAAATATTTATTTTCTTTTAAGTGAATATAATATTTATTTATTGGTAAATAATGATGTGATATTAATTTATTATATAAATAATCATTATTCAAGACCTGATTAATATTATTGTGTAATGGAAGAAAAATTTTAATGCTCTAGTGAGAAATTATATTAATATATTGAATATTATTTTTTAAAATAATATTTAATTTTAATTCTATAGTTTAATACATTTAATGAAATAATAATAATGTTATTATTATAGACATGGGGTTCCGCAGGGAATAATTAAAAAAAAATAGAACTTGGGAAATTATTTATTCTAACTATAGTGGTATATAAACCCTATTATATTATTTTATTTAGATAACCATTTTATTTTTTGTGCACAACAACATCGAGAGAGAATCCTCTCAAGCACTAGAGAGCTCCCTCATTAAGAACGCTCCCAAGTACAGAGTGAGATATTCCACCACATTTCACTCTTGAATATATATAGATCAAGAATAATCCTTTGGATGATATTGTAGGTCATATCATTGGTGAATGATGTAAGTGATAGGATCTACCAAGGTAGCACTCAGATATTCCTACAACATCGTTAAGAGATTCATTGACCATGTGTGGATCACCGCTAGAAGGAATCTAATATGGATTCCTATAAAAAATGATTTTATGATGTATATCCATTATTAGAACCATCAATAAATAAATAATTTGATATATGGTAATTATTTAACTTCTTAAATTAATTATAAATAATACATGATGATTCTATGCTACAGTTATAGAGTTTATCTACTGTCTATATTATTTGATTTAGTTTTGTATATTATGTCATTTATCAACTTGTAAATCTATGATTTATCATTGATAATGGAAAAAAATAATGGTTTGGAACAACCCGTCTTATGTTTTAGTTGTTCTTCGAACCTGCACATTCTCATTATACCCCTAATGTTAATAATTACCATTGACTTGTTGGGGTGGAATGTTGGAGTTGGTTTCCTAGGACAAAGTTTTTTACTTTTATTACATTTATATTCAATGTACTGAATATTAATAAAACTTATAATTATATATTGTTCATTTTTGTTAATGACTATAATGTAATAATGTCTATGATTATATGTTGCATTGATATTTTAAGAGAAGTTCCCCACAATGATGATAACCTTGAAGTGCTATGATGATATTGCTGCATAATTTTTATGGTTGGATAACACACTATGATGTGAAATATAGTACATATATTTTTAGGTGTGAGTACTCGTAAGCAGATGAGGTCACTTATCATGAAGTTCACACTTGGTAATCTCCATGATGAGATATTATGAGAACATGCCCCTAGTAAAAATTCCCCTTGATTTTTGTGTCATTAGATATTAAGATATGAGAGCATGTGTAATGGTTCTTAGACATTAAAATTATTATTAATGTTTGTTGTGACTCACGTACTTTGTTGTATTACATAAACCATGATGATAAAAGGTCATTGACAAGGTGGGTACGTCGGGTGTTTCATGATTGACTTGGTATTCATGTCTATGTGAAGGAAGGATTTGTCCCTTCCATCTTTATAGAATCTTATATATTCACCCTTTTATTGGAATAGAAACATCACATTAAATTCATTATCCATTGTGTAACAATGTGTTTACTTCAAATAGTCAAAGAAAGACATTTTGAGAAAATGGGTTAGTTATAGAGATCCGAAACCATATTGATGAGATATTGTGACACAAGGATTATATTATAAAATGTCCATTCATATGTGGTTATCACCATTGTGACATTAAGGTATTTCTATTAGGTTTCATGACCTATTTCTAGATAGTAATCATGCTAATTATGTAATCCTACCTAATTCAAATGAGAACGAATCCAATAAGGTCACACATTATATGTTTTCAATGATCACGATTAAATTTTATTTGAAATTAATTAATTGAATAAATATTATTCTCAATATTGAGGGATAATTTTTTACATGTTTTATTTATCAAAAATATTTATTTATGAATAAAATATTTAAATTAAATATTTATTCAGTTATTCAAAAAATAATAGAGCAGTTCAAACGGACTAAGACAGTGTTCGATGAAAATATTGATTAATAATTTGGATAAATAATATTTTTTAATATGAATGTTGGAACACACCCCAAAATAACATTATTATTATTATCACCATGGGGTATGGGGTTTATCAATTATTATTATATTATTAAGTGTTCGTAAAAAAATTAAATAATTATTTTAACCTAAACCCTATATCTATAAATAGACGACTATGTTTATCGTGTAAAACAACCAAAAGATTGATCATTGAAATAGAAATAGAGAATTTTTTTGCACTCAAATCCTTCTATATCCATCTTAAGAAGAAAAGAAAGAAAGATCCCATTAATTTCGAAGGAAGAGAAATCAACAGAAATAATTCATGATAATGAATTAAACATGCTAGCACATAGAGATCAATCAGTGTTTCATGAAGATCAAAGGAGAACATGCAGATCACTCCTTGAGGGATTCTCTCCATGGATCCTAACATTGAAACAATGTAAATCCAAAAGTTTCCTTTCAGATCATCAATATTCATCAAGAAATAATGTTTCCCAATCCATATTAATCATTTCATCCAATATTAAAAAAGTTATTATTTTTTGTGAACAATCCTTGATCTTAGTTTCACACATTGAAACATTAAATGAATTTTAATATTTCACCCACCATCACATGCTTCCACTATTCCTGGAACCAACAAGTGGTATCAGAGAAGTAAAATTTAAATTTATAATTATTTATTTAATTTTTGATCCAGACACAATTGTGGTTCAATTTTGATGTCACATTATTCATTCTTTAATTAAATTTGAATTAACATGTTATCAACATATTGACTAAGATCGGGGAGTGTTTCATATTATTAATAGTCCATGAATAGATGAAGAATGAACAAGGTTCCCATCAGGAATTTCTAGTTTTTGGCCAATAAGACAAGGTTACACATCATGTACTTGAAAGTACATGATGTGTACCCTATTATACTTCACATGGACATGTTGTGGGATAAAAAACATATCACATGGTTATTACATATAGTGTATGCAACATGTTTACTAGAAAAACTAGCACACTATTTACAAATTACATGGCTTTATCAACATACATGTCATGTAGTATACACTTGTTTGTAGCATAAATCACACAATCCTTTGGGTCATAATACACAGTAAAACTATGTGTGTCTAACAATGTAGATAATATATATTGTACACAATATGTATACATTGTACAGAGTGTATAGATCATCAATTACTAAATATGAGATACATTAATGGTTATTAAAAAATGGTATTGTAGATATATAGAATTTAGTTGTAATGAAACCATTTTGTAGTTAATTTCTCGAGAACATGCTATGTATTTTTGTTGGATTAATGGAAATGTGGAATATGGATCACAAGATGTGTTGTTGGACTATACACACCATGTAATCATTTGTGATACACATCAAAGACCCATGTGATATCTCAGACACACAACAACTGGATACAAGGCCAGTAGATAGCATGTAGATACCATGTAGTATGCCTTCGTTAACACACCAAATCCCCAGTTGTGTGACATAGATACATGGTAATCAAGGTACATGATGTGTAACTATATAGTACACATTGTGTAGCCTCACAATTTTTTGATGAATTAAATTAAAGTAAATTGAAAAATGCAGCATTAAACCCATATTTTTTTTCTTTTCACATCGTGTGTTTGATAATTTATTATGGGTTTAAAATAATTAAATACTCAAATAATTTATTGTAATAAATATGAAACTATTGGTTCTTCTATTTATTTTCCATTAATTTCTTTATGATGGTCTAAGAGGATTTGGATGGTCACTAGGATGAAATGGAATTAATTAATTAATTAATTAATTAATGTGGGTGTGTTTATCTAAATAATAAGTAATTGTTAACTAAATGAATTTTAGCCCTTTACTTTTGAGTATATGTTTCTTGTACAAAAAATTATGATCTAGAAAAATACTATTGTATGTGTTGGAATTTATTTAATTTAATGTATTGCATGGGATTTCAATTATTTATTATTAAATTAAATATGACGTCCCCTAATGAATTACACAATAAATAATTATGTAGGACATTTTTATCAAATGATATTTATGTATTTCCAATTTAACAAATAATTTGGTTCCCTTCACATGAATCTGAGTTATAAATAATTGTAATTAATGAATCATTCTAAGGTGTGTGGAGGAAGTTAAATATGGAACAAAAATGATGCAAACCCAGGTGTTACACAGGAAGATAGGTTGAATTTTGTAACTCATACGAAGACTAGAAACATGATTTATTTACCTTTGGTCAAAGTTTGAATTAATAGATGCTAATTAAATCAATTGTTTTATAAAGCTCAGGAATGGGTCATTTAATTATTTAATTATTTAAGTATATGAAATTATTTATTTTATGGATGCAAGGATGTTGTCAGATAAAAAAATGAATTAATGTGAAAATATAGAAGTTAGATAAATGAATTATACTCGTTTTTTATAAAATGTGGTTAATTAATTATGTAAAATCCACTTAATATTAGAAATACATGTAAAGGGTAAAAAAAGATAAAATTTTATCATAATATATTAAAATACCTCTATTAAATAAAAATTCAATCATAGCATTCCATTACTTGATTAGGGATTAAAATCAATAGAACAAAGTGTTTGACCAACCCCTGTTGGGAGACTTAATTATATAAGGGGAGTTCTTATGATTTTATTGGGTTTACTAACCATTTTACATCAGTAGGTGTAGCCCTTGTTATACCTGGTGTAATTCAGAGATATGTTTTGAGGAAATCCATGTTAGGAATTCAGGGTTGCTTAATCAACTCAATGGATTGAGGATCTATAATCCTACAATTGGAAATGACCTGCCTACCCAAATTCCATTAAACATCTTGACCAACCCTTATTGGGGTTATGTAAAGGGGAATATATATCCCTTCCACTATAATTTCCTAAAAACTAGAAATTTCAAGTTTAATGGTGATAGATATTGGTACATTATAAAATAGTGGGGGATTTATTAAAATTAATTAGTTTATAATTTCTCACAAAATATGAAATTATAAAAATTACAAATAATATTATTTTTTAATTGTATAATAAAATATAATATTAATTGTCTACACTACCCCTATAGTCAATATTATAGAAAAAACTCCCTCCTAACTAGAAGTAACATTCATTAGTGGTTTAGACACCTTCGGGTTGTGTTACACTATGAATGGAAATATTACATGGTAGAATCCTCAATGTCTGGCCCTCATGATATGGAGATGAATGACGATGAGTTCCTTTTATATGAAAAACAATTAAATTATGTGGTCAATGTTTAATGTTTGGCTCTTTCATTTATGTATAGTGAAATCATGAAGTATTTTGGAAACATGGGTGCATATAGCATGCTTGAGAGCCTCTATAGCCTTTACCAGGAGAGAGATAGACAATAAGAGTATGAGATTTCAAACCCACTCTTTCATGGAAAGCTTGGTGAGGGTAACCATATGTGCCTTATTTATTCAAGATCATTAGATTTGTTCTCCTAGATAGTCTAGGGTTTAAAATCCCTAAAAAACTATCAATGGACCTCATTATTGCATCACTCACATAGAGATTATATAGATATGTTGTGAATTTTAATATGAAAAAACATTTATAAGTCTCCTCTAGATATTCTCACTCATCATCACTAAGTAGGTAGGGATACAATGCAAAAAAAACATCCCAACATATGGTGAAAAAATGAAAATGGAAATTGAAGAGAATGAGGTACACATATTCTTCACACCCTTACATGAAGAATAAGATCAATGGAAAAGTAAGGTAATATGATTCTATTTATTTTTCATGTGGTAAACATGGACACTGGAAGAAAAACTAAATCCATCCAAATAAGAAAGTAGATGTTTCTAGTGGAATTTTTATCGAGTAAAATCTATCAATTTCATCAAATTGGGTATTAGATGTAGCTTGTGGTTCTCACATATGTAATTAAATAAAATATCCAAGTAGATTCAAAATTATTGAACAAGGGGAGTTCGATCTATAAACAACCAATAGAGAGAAACCTATTGTTATAGCTATCTGTGATTACCACTTCTGATTGCTGACTATAATGATATTTGTTTTAAAAGATTTTTATAATGTGTCTTTATTTACCAAAAACATTAATTCTATATCCATACTATATACAAATGGATTTATATTAAAATTTGGGAATACATGTTTCTTCTTTTATAAAGATATATTTTTTATGGTAAGATACATTTAAATAATAGTCATTATGTGTTAGATTACATGAACTAAGTAAAATCAATCGATAGCAATGTTACTTCGAATGAATCATACGACACCAAACATTGGAATCACTACCTATTCCATGTACATGAAAATAACTTGATTTATTTACATGAAAATATATATTTAGATTTGTTTGAACTAAAACCACTTGGTGTATGTCATGCGTGTTTAATAGGAAAAATGGCCAAAGCCCTATTTTCTAGAAAAGGTAAAAGGGATAAAGATATTGTTTAATTAGATTATACAAATTTGTTTGGACCGTTTCTCATTGAATCTAGTTGTGGGTAATAATTCATCATAACGTTTAGTGATGATTTTAGTAGATGTGTATATGTCTACTAGATGGGGTATATGTCATATTCTTTTGATAAATTCAAGGAATATAGTAATGAATTTGAGAACCATATTGGTAAGAATATTAAGAAAATACACTTATTTATATGAAGAGAATATCTTAATCAAGAATTCATTGATTACTTATAGGAGTTTGGGATCCTATCCCAACACAATCCTCTTTAATCACCTCATTGTAATGGTTTAATTGAAAGGAATAACTATACCTTATAGGACCTGTTGAGATCAATGATGATTCATCGAAGTCTTCCATTATACTTTTGTGGATATGCATTAGAAATAGTTTCACACATTCTAAACCTAGTACCAACTAAACAAATTTTTTTTATTCCAAATACATTTTAGAGTGGATGAAAAACTGTGTCTTTGAACATAAATGCGTGGTGTAGTGAAGCATTAGTTATGTCATCCTCATGTAACAAAAATTCACCTTGAGTCCCAAAGTGTACCTTTATAGGATACCCCAAGGAAGTAAAGGGAAATAACCTATACTCCCCATCATAAAAAAAGATGACACAATAAAGACACACTATATTCCTTAAGAGGGACAACATATCTAAAAGAAAAAGTGGGTGTAATATTGAATTCGATGTAGTTGAGGCTGAAGGTACACAAGAGTTGGGATAGGAACAAATTACACAAATCCTCATGTAAGATGAAACTAATCCAAAGAAACAAGTATTGTGTAGGATTAAAAGAGAGTTTAGTGAACCAAAATGGTATGGTATTATATTCAATGAGTATGGCACCACATTATTAGTTAATAGTAATTATATTTTAACCTATAAAGAAGTAATAAGCAGAACATAAGCTTCTAAGTTAATAGAAGTAAAGAATTATGAAATGGATTCCAGGTACCATAACCAAGTCCTTATTTTGGTATATCCTCATGTGGATGTAATGTTCATTTTTTGAAATGGTTATTCAAGAAGAATCAAGGAATAGAAGGAAAATTCAGTACATATAATGAATTAATGGTTGAAAAAGATTTTAAACAATCTCAAGGCATGGAATATGATGACACATTTTTCACATATTTCAATACTAAAGTCCTTAATAATTATACATTCCATTATGGCATACCATGATTATGAGATTTGAAAAATTGATGTTAAAATATACTTCCATAATGGGAACATGGAGGTAGATTTCTATATGATATAACTCGATGTTTTTGTGACTCTAATGAATTCTAAAATGATATAAAATTAATAAAAACCCCATTTATAGATTAAAGAAGTCATCTTGGTCATTGAACATTCACTTTGAATAATCTATAACAGAATTTGGTTCCATAAAGAAAGAGTGTGAGCCTTGTGTTTAAAAATGATTTAGTGGAAGTTTTGTCTTTTTCTTAACAACATATATTGGTGAAATATTGATCATTATAAATTGAATACCAGTATTACATTTTGTTATGTTGTGGATGAAGAAATGATTCTCTATGAAGGATTTGTGTGAGGTAGCATATATACCTGGGATCAAGATTCACCCTGATAGATCCAAGAGGTTTCTTGGACTAAGTAAAACTACCTATGTTGACACGATACTGATGTTATTCAGTATGGAGAGATCTAAGAGGGGATTTATTCTATCTTCACATTGAATTCATCTTTCTAGTAAAATGTGTCTCTAGACACACGAGGAAATAAGAATATGCTTCAAAATTATTATATCTTGAGGGATGTATCTTAGAGAGGTGAAGATTCATTGAGATGTATTTATAGGGAATAGAACACCATGGATCCCTTCCCTAAATCCTTAACTTGATATAAGAATGATTATCATATGTGTTCTAGAAGGATAATTTTCATTGTAAGTTGGAACTAGTACAAGTGGGACTTTGTTTATGTTAGCATCCAAGGAACAACTATTTTTTACTTTGATTACATCTATATTCAATGTATTTCATATTAAAAAACGTATTATTACATATTTTAATTTTTTTCCATGAATTTAATTTAATAATGTCCTAGAGTAAACATTGCATTGATAATGTTACAGAAGATCCCTACTATGATGAGAACCTTGAATTGTTATTATGATATTAATGAAAAATTTTATGTGTTTTCATAATGTGCTATGATGGGAAACAAAGTAGATATACTATCTGGTGTGATTACTCATTTGAAGGTGAGGATTATTCTCATTATGTTCTCACTTACTAATCTCCAATATGGGTGATTTTTAGAATAGACATTCGAGTAGGAATTATGCATGTTTTCGTTGAATAAGATATTCTTATATGAGTGTGTGTGTAATGGTCCTTGGACTTTAATATTATTATAAATTATTGTTATGACTCATGTACCTAGATGTATTTCATACACCATGAAGATAAAATCTCATGGGGAATTTGGATATGTTGGGTGCCTCATGAGTGACTTGCCATTTGCGGATAATCTAGGGAAGAATTTTCACATCCATTTTTTTAGAAGGTGATATCGCATCCCTTTGATTAGAAGAGAAAAATCACAATAAATTTCATGTATATGGTGTAATGACAAGTTTATTACATATAGTCAGAAAAAGTGTATCGATTAAATAGGTTGGTGACACAGTTATGAAATCTTCTTGATGATACATTGTATCAAACAAATTATATTACATAGTGATCATTCGTATGCAATTTTTATTGTTGAAACATTACATTATTTCACTTGGATTCCATAAACCATTTCATGATAGAAATATTGTATTTTTGGAAATCCCTCCAAATACCAATGAGAAAGAATCATATATGGTCACATAATTATTGTTTTTTTTACCACAATTAAATTCTATTGGAATTTAAGTAATTTTATAAATATTAATCTCAAGATTTATGGACAATTTTATTCATGCTTTATTGATATTAAATATTTATTGATGAATTAATTATTAAAATTAATTAATTATTTAGGTGTTTAATAAATTCTAGTGACTTCAAACAGACCAAGATTGTGTCTCGAGACAAATATTAATTAATAATCCAATTAATTTATATATTTTTTGTGTAAGTTATAGCATTCAACAAAATAATAATATAATTGTTATTATTAAATGTCATGGGTTTTATTGAAGTTTATTATATTATTTAATGGATTTCATGAAATTAAATAATTAACCTAACCTAAACCCTATCATTATAAATATTTTTTTCTATTATAAAAAGCATCAAAACAATTGATCAGTGTAATAAAAATAATGAATTCTTATGCATACATAATTCTCTCTTGGATCCTAATTTTCTCTAACTATCAAGAATGTGAAACACAAGTGGGATTTATTCAAGATATATGGAAGAGTGATCAATAAAAACAATGTAGGGAAATATATTTATCTAGCTAGCACCTATATGATGATATTTTTACATGGATATCAAAGGATCATGTATGGTTCACCGCTAGAGGGATTCTATCCTTGGATCCTCACATGTCAACAAAAGTAATCCAAAAGGGTCTTTTCAAATTATAAATATTCACCAATGAAGAAAGGTTCCTTGTAAATGTCAATCGTTTCTTCCAATATTAAATATATTAATTCAAAATTTAATATGAAATGTCCCCACTCATGGTTTTTGGAAATGAAATATTTAATGAAATTTTAATATATCACCCAACATGAAAATCTTCCACTGCACCCAGAACCAACATCAATAGGTCAGTAGAGTTGATTCTTTCAAAACTCAAATTCTATACATTTTCATCTTACATTGATAAATTTATTTAAAACAGTGATTCTACATCATTATTGTTTTTGTATATACATGTTATTAATTCTATAATAATTTCATAGAATCAGCATTGATAATGGTTTCTTCCTTGGGATTGGTAATATTAGTGTTTGGAGAATTCATTATCTACATGATTATTCACTTATTTAATTTATAATTCATAAATATAGTAGAAAACACATAATATTATGAGGAAAATTACAATATATTAAAAAAACTTTAAATTGTTCCTTGAACTCTATTTTTTCTTTAAAGGTGAAGGGATTTAGATCATATATCGAGTATCCAAATCCCCTCCTTGTAGTCTCCTCAAACATAAATGATATTGTTTATGTTGAGACTATCATGAAAATATTGTGATATCATAATAAAAAGTTTATCCAATGTTGAATTTTTATATGGCACAAAATCTATTTTAGTTTGCAATAGAAAAATTGACCAATTCTTATTTATTGGATATGTATTATAAAATACTTACACTACATGTGATTTCATTATAAACAATTCATCATTATACCCTTCCACACAGAAATCCACCTTCATGAATCCCAATTAATTGACTTTAACAACACTCTTGTTGTCAACTCATTTGTATTGGGAAATATTAATATGAAATATGGTATAAATCATCTCATATATATATATTCAATGATGATGAAATATTACATATTCTAATAAATTGGATTTATATCCTTGGAAGGGGATATGTGCATCGCTTATTCCATAAGGGCATGTCCAATATTTTACATCACACGTCATTTATCTTTTCCCTCTTTATAAAACATATAAAAATTAATTACAAATACAAAAATAAGATATAACATTTACATTTGGTCCCCTAGCTAGAAATAAAATTCATTGAGCAATTGAGTTCAAATTTTTAGATAACTCCTTATAAATATGATCTTGGAACTATCCTATAAACTATTTATCATGGGTATTTGATATCCATATTTCATCCATTAATGGATTCAAATGTCAGAGAATTACATTGGGGAATTCAATGTATGGATAAATATCTTCACTACTACATAAAACATAAAGGTGATCTTTCTTCTACTCTATGATGGTAATTGTAACAATATATACTACAAAAATACTATTGCCCATAAGGAATCTGTTGTGTTGAGATCATTGGAGACCAATGCTCTCAACATGTGATAGGTAATCAGTACATAATTCAAAAGATTTTAAAAAAAATATCACTCGAGAATACAACCTTAGGTCTCACATTGATTCTTGATGCAACCTTTTAAAATCATCATATACCATTCAATAGGGTAAACCCATATGTAATTTATAGGACACTATGTTTTAATATCTCTAAGCAAGTGAAATATCAGGCAGAACATTGTATCAATGAATGACGGTGGGAAGAACAATATATTTCACACAATATAACTGTGATTTCATTATTAATGATTAGAAACTTCCTCAGTTCTATAACATTCTTATAAGTGGATGTGAAAAAGATTTAAAATTCTAGTTAATATATTTCATACATTTTTAGGATAAATTCAATATAATGCTACAATCCATAAATCTTGCATCAAAACATGAAATTCATGTAATTTTTGACCATAATACTTAAAAATAGTCATTGACACAACATTCTTGATATTTTATGATTACCCCTCTCGACCCTTTACACCATTAAAGAATTTGAAAAAATTGACATTTTTATTATTTGGATAGAATGTATGCTACTATAGGAAGAAAATTCCATCTTTGATATTTACCAGAGCCAACTCTTCCATTATCCCTATGTCAGTCAAGTGCATCCAAACCTTAATGTCATCTTTTGTTTTGTCAAATACATTTACTAATGTAAAAATAACACCTTCACATACATTTTTTCTCCGTGCATGGCATTAAGAAAATTTCTAATGTAAAAAAAATTCCAGTATGCTTATTCAATGAAAATTGATCTCTTTTTCTTAAATGATTTCATATGGTTTTTTGAAAATTGTTTACCAAAATAAGTTTTCCAAACCAGCCTAGATACCCAAGTATCCTGATAATGGTGATCGTCTTGACATAGCCCGTAGGGAATTCCCTATCCCCATGGAATGGAAACTAGAACTTGCTATCAAAAAATATGAATTTGAGAATGAATTTTCCACATAAACAACAGAAGCAATATGAATAAATCAATATTAATATAATAAAAATTATATAGGGAGAAGTTTACTAGAAGTTAAATAGGCACAAATAGACTAAACAGTAACTACAAAGTACTCAAAAACAGGATAACAACCCAAGTCCAAGTAGAAAAAAACTCCAAGCCCAAGGATCAATAGCAACTACCACCTTTATCTGGTGCCTTACCCTTTCTCAAACATTGAAGAATATAATCTACAAACACCTGATGGAACAGGTAGGGTGTGAGATAAAATATCAGTAGGGTCTCACCAAGTATTCCATAAGAAGCTTCCTCATTTAATTATCCAAATAAATCTTCAATTTTAATCAAAATTACATGGGATTTCAAAATCATATTTAAAAAATAATAATTTTTTAAATTTCAAATTATATAAATACTTTAAATAAATGTATTTATAATTATTTATAGTAAATAGTTTATATAAATTCATGAGGCTTATGTAAACTAGTTTACAACAAATTAAATATATTTCAAATACAAAAAACGTCAAACATGGTCATCTAACAAATGATACGATATTTCTAGGCCATGGGACTCCCTCACACTAAAGTATTTATCATGGATATATGTGTACACAAGATCCTTAGACATGATTCAATGATGATCCATCACCATCCCATCGAGGATGTTACCTGCTACATATATATTAATAGTGTTGTAAAGTGATGGAGTAATGTCCCAAAAAACCCACAAACTACCAAGTATTGTATGCACTCCAATAACAATAAATGATGGATAATTTATTTTAATACAATTTAAAATAAAAATAAACCCATATTTTATTTCCAAATATGCCAATTCCAATTTAAAAAAATCACATGTTTTTAATCAAAACATTCCATTTTCAAGATAAAAACACTAGTTTTATTACAATACCATTTTTTTAATCCATTATCTCAATTACCTGAATTCAATTTCATCAAACCAATTTCATGATTCACATTAAATAATTAAATTCCACAATTTTTTTTAAAAATTTTCCATCCAATTTCACAGCTCACCCCAATTCAATGGAATTGGGGTTTTCCCCTGTTTCATACCAAATCCTATTTCAAATCCCCAATTCAATGGAATTGGGTTTTTAATAAACCAATTGAAACTAATTACATGTATGTCGAAAAAATTAATTTAAATCACGGAATTTAGTGTTAATTAAACCAACTATCATATATTGAACCACCTACATCATGATCACTAGATCTAGAATCAAAAAGACATAATTGATAAAATCTAGAAAAGAATGTTGGAAAAGAAGATATGAGAATCAAGTAGTGATCCAAGATCTAAAATAGAAAATATTATATTATATAACAGCATAGATATCTATATAACCCTATAGAGGAAAGGGGAGAGAACAGGAAGAGGAAACATGCCATGAAGGGATTGCATGCCATTCTCTTAGCTTGGATTCATTTTTAAAGGGCTTTATAGGGGTCAAAATCACTTATTGGGAGACTCCAAGGAAAAAACCATATTAGGTTTATATTGGCCCATGGTGCACTTAAAATTATGGTTTTTGTGTTTTACAATTAATTTTCAAATTAAGGAAATCTTGTACACAAGGATAGTTGGGATGGACCGCGTGATTAGAAAAATTGTGCACCATAAATGTGTGTCCATAATAATTCGGTTTAACAGTTTATCCTATATGGGATCACTATTTATCAAACCATGAACCAACCATAAAAACCCTCACTATCTGTGTTTGCACAACTTGTACTAGTAGGGTGTATGATTTGGGAAAACCGTATACTACCTAAAAACATTCAAAATTTCCAAATTTTCCACCTCAAACATCCCTAAACTAAAAACTACCAACGAATTATCAAAAGAGGGGTTTAGTAATACCTAAATATAGTAATAAGTTTTTAGAATTAGTGTCAATATCATTTTCATTATATAACATTTTATAACACATTAGTGGATATGATCATGTACCTTGTTTTGTATTTCCATCAAATGATGTCATCCAGGATCAGTATTTATATCCTTGGGGTGAAAATTAGAGATGTACTAAAAACACAGCCTTTGGGTAATGTTTCAACCTAACTAATTGTGTACCTACTTCACAAATGGGAAACCCCAACATTCCTATAATTTTTTAACATGATATAATTTCATAAGTTGGAAAGTTTTTTGTCATCCCATAAATAATCACTCTCAATGTGAACTCTACACTTCTATGACAATTATATATTGTAACAGATTTATACTACATCAGTTTTAGATATTAAATCAATGGATTTAAAAAGAAATCATTTTCTTTAATGTGTTTTTTGTTCTATATATAAGCAGAGATGACATAATGTATTTCACTTAATTCATAATTGCATTGGAAAGTTATAATTTTATAATATAACTGGCCATGTACTGTGACTAATAATTTATACACTAATAAGATTTATTCCATTGAAAAATAATTTAATATATAGGTTTCTAGGATAATTTCTAAATTAGGTATAATCATAGAAAGGATTCTTCCAGTGAGGAGAGTTCATTGGGTTATGTAGTTTCTCATCTCAAATTCTTGTATATGTATTCCATGTCAATTTTATAACTATTTTCAGACATCCATATAGTCATATAAACCATTTAATAATATGGAAGTACCATTAAACATTGAAATGACTTGATCCATATTTACCTTATCAATTCAAGCTATACTTATGGAATTTTTTTAGTGATTCATGGTTCTTACGAAAGAATATAAAATTATTTGGACTTGCTTTTATTTTTTAGAGATAATACCCATAGACAAAATAATTCTCTAAGAACTGTATTCTCAACAATGAATTTCATTTTATTTTGGTGAAATATCATTTAGGAGGCCAAGTAGTCCTATTAAATTGGTTTCTCTTCATCTGCAGTCGATATTAAAATTATATAACTTCAATATAGTTGATAATGTTAGATATTTGGTATATTTAGAATACAATAATCTATTTTCACAATTAGCAAACTTAAAAAAATGGAAAATATTGAAGGTCATCTTTAATTTCAAATATCATTTCATTAATATTATCTCCATCACCATATATACTAGTATTGATATAACATGACCCATAAATAATAGTATCATAACAATTAGTATATAAATTCAGTTTTAAAGTGTTTAGTCCAACACATATAGCTTTAATCTATTTTTGGAAAAATAAAATGTTCTTATAACTCTTATGGATGAATTCTTCTTCAATAACAACAAGATAAACATGGAAAAAGGATTTTAGAGGGGTCATATGAATGCTCTATTGAAAACTCAATAAACTATTTAACTATATACTTAAACTCATTAGTCATATGATTATCATCCTTCCATTTTCAATTCATATCTATCCTAGTAGGTTCATTAATATTCATTTATTTTGTAGAAATAATTAAATACACATAATGTATGAATAATATATGTATATACACAATGATATGTAAAGAAGTATAATTATTTGAGTATCTAAAATAACTATTTTGAGAATGTTTTCATATCTTGAACAAGTTTAAGGTTAATACTCTAAATCTATTTATTATCTTCCTCAAATGATGAATTATTCCCTTTTCAACCCCCTTTTACTCTTTCAATTGGTTTTTATTCTTCAAAATACACTATTTCCACAATAATTTTCTAATAAAAACACCATTTTGAATTACAAAATAAATCAATTTTTAGTAAATCTAATTCTATTAATTTTGAATAAATTTATATTTTATGTGAAAATGTACACAATTAGAAACCCCCTTGAGATACAGCATAGGAAAAATATATTAAATTCTTAAGTTAAAAATATTTTGAGTATCCAAACCCTTTAGAAATCATATTAATAATATGAAGAAATCATGTGATGCAATAAAATTTCAATATTTTTAATATAGATATGTGTGTGTGTATTCTAGATATTATGTTAATAATATATGATTTTCACACTCTAAAACCATGTGAAGAAATCAAAATTAACAGAATGTGAAATTCAAGATTGAAAGAAAAACAAATGGAGAGTCGAACAATTGATTCCCATACTCACTCAATTATTAGAATACAAATTACATATATCAATCATTATCGACTATAAAAAAACCATAATCAGAACAAACTTGGTTAGACCCAAAATACACAACTATTCCAAACCCCTAGCCAGATATATGCCAAATATATAAATGAACATATGTTTGTGTACAAATATATATATATATATATATATATATATATGTGTGTGTATATAAAAAATTTTATCTTTCAGATGTGTATGTGTGTGGACATATATATTTTAAATATGAATACAATATCAAATAATTAAATCCAAATAGAAATTTAATAAATATATTTGGTTTCATTATGGAAACTGTTTCTTGTTAATTTTCAAAAGAAAAACTAATTTCATAATTTCATATTCATTCAATAATAAACTGTTATTGGGTAACTATAACCATTCATATGAAATTCCACCCATAATATGTTAAGATCCATAGAAAAAAACAAAAAAATAAATTGATCCAAACTTGAATATCCAAACCCTTTGGAAATGGAAAATGGTGGTGGTATGGTACATGGGAAAGCCATAGTGGTACCCATAGGCTAAGGGGAATGATGTTTATATGGTAGAAAGAAAAAAAAACTAAAAACGGTGAAAAATGAAATATTAAATAACAATGAGTAGAAAGAGTCACATACCTTTAGTTTTGAGAATGTTGATTCATATGAAATATTTGAGGGGGGGGGGGGGCGACCGAGATATGGTTCCACAAGAGTTTTAATTGTGTGAGTGGGTGGGGTTCCTTGTTATTTTTTTTTAAAAATATGAATTATTTTATCAGAGCTTCCGAAAATTTACTACTAAATATAGGGTTTATAATCGCTAAAATTTAAAAAGAATATAAAATCTCTCTTTATCAACACTGAAATTTTGCACTGATAAAGATACGTCTTCAAAAATGTTAGAAACATTGAAAAAATATATTTATCAACACCAAACCTTTGGCATTGATAAATATAGTTTTTATCAAGGCATTTTAGTTTATTACTAATAAAACCTATATTTATGAGGGGTTTTTTAGGCGCCAATGAAAACTATTTAAATAAATTAAAAAAATATTAAATGAATATATATTAAAAATGAATAAAATTTTAAAATAATTAAAATGAATAAAATTATTAAAGAAAAAATAATTTTAATGGAATGAATGTTATAAATGAGTGAAATTTAATTACTTAAATAGAATAGAGTTAAAATATATTTAAAAGCATAATAATTTTTATTAATTATATATATTATTTTAAAAATTTAAATATGAATATATATTAAAATAAATACAAATATATATTAAATATGTAAATTGTAACCATATTTAAAAATTTAAATGTTAATGGATAAATATGTAAATATAAATATTAAAAATGAGTAAATTGAAAAATATTAAACAGATAAATACTAAAAATTATTAAATTTTAAAAGATAGAAAATAATTAACATTATTACTTAAAAAATAATACTAAATAATATTAAATAAATTAATATTAAAAAAGTGTGAAATTTAATAACTACGGAATCAATAGATTTCAAAAATATTATAAAATGAATTAGTATTTTTAATTGTAGTAATTTTTTTAAAATAAAAATGAATATAAGTTAAAATAAAAATTAATACTTATTATTTATATAAATTACAACCATATTAAATAGCATTAAATGTTAATGAATAAAAATGGATAAATAAATATAAAAAATGGGTAAATTTACAAAAAAATATTAAATATGGAAATTTAAAAATGAATACTTACAAAAAAATATTGATAAATAATAATAATTATTAATAAATAAATAATATTAAAAATGAATAAATTATAAAAATTATTCAAAAGTAATAAATAGTCTATATAGAATAAAAATTAAAAAAAGTGAATAAAATATATTATCTAAAACATAATATATTAAATATACTATGTCAATAAATATAATTCTAAAGTGAATATTAAAAATTCGATAAAATACATAAATATTATGTGTTGGTGTGTGTTTTTATATAAAAGTGCAGTAATTATGTATATGTGTGCATAAATTTAATGTAACACAAGTTTAATATATATTAAATTGATAAAAAATCAAAAAAAATTAATATATTTTTAAACATCCATTATTTGGTACAATTTTTTCCATATTTTTAATTTAAAAATAATTTTTAATTATAAACCATTTTTCACTTAACATATGAATTATTAAATATATATACACATATTTTCTATTATATACATCATATTTAAGTAAATATTATATATTGATATGTATATATTAGTATATGTATGTATCAACATATATATTTCTGTAGTAAAAATATTAAATATATAAATGTATAATCATGTATAAAAAACATTAAAAATGAAAAAAAAAATTACAGAAAAAATAATGCAAATAAATATTAAAAATGAATAAATTATAAAAAATTAAAAAATAGTAAACATAATATATATTATATATGAGATAGATAGGGTTCAATTACATTTTAAACACACACACACACAAACACATCCCACCCACAAGATGAACGGGTTGGTCATAGCCTTTGGGGATAACGCACTAATTAGGACCTTTTTTATACATATATGGATGTGTGGACAAAATTATAAAAGGCCTGAAGACCCCTTACAAATTTGGCCTATGGCCTAATCGTCATTGACTCGTAGGACTTCAAAGCCTAATTCTTCTCAAGTAGTCCACGACACCATCCCCTCATGTGACCAGCCTCCCTCCTGAGCCCAGCCCCCACCATCACACCAGAGGTGGTTATCCATATCACATGCTTGCACCCTAAACCCCAAAACCATTAATGATAGCTACTGAGGCATCCTCTCAAAGGCCAATGGAGGAGTGCTATCTAGGTCCACCATCGAGTACCACCATTAACATCACTGGACCACAATATCATACGATTGTCGATATTTTTTTATGCACAATTGCCATTATCATCCATCCATCATCGCCTTAGTGTAGTGTCATAGTCATCCCATCACCATGGAACACCGACCCTACCCTATACACCCATCAGCATCATAGAAGCTATAATTCCCTCACCTTCCCTATGTCGAAGACAATCTCATTCCCTATCATCGCAGATGCTATAATCCCAATCTACTGATAGGATGCTCCCGAGGTCATCATGTGCACCAAGGTCAAATTTCATTTCCTGGTTGTCGTATTCCACACCAACCGAGGTCACCCTAAAACCTTCACCATGTGTCATCTGCTGCACCAAAACCTATAGATATAACTCTTCACACTCTTGTATCAGGAGTCACCCCAAGGTTACCACCACAATATTCATCCTGCGAGGCATCGATGTGTTATATTTTTATTCAAAAAAATATTTATTAAAAGGATGGAGTGTTTTGATTGGTAAACACACTATTCACTTGGATTAATTCTATGACTTTTTAAAAGGGGGGAATTCATCATTGGAAAAACCCACCTCATCAATCGAAGTGAAGAGTGTTTTGACTAACCAAAACACTCCATCCTTTTTAAAAAAAATTATGTCAATAAAAATATACCAATCCCCTACTTTTATTCATAAATATTAATTATCCAAACCTTAAGTGTGTCATTATACATAATAAAGGAATCATTCAATTTAAACCAATACATAGTATCAATATCTCATTTTTTTCAGATTTAAAAGTTTTTGAAACATTAAAGTTGTTAATATTTATGATAAACTAGAGATATCAGACATACAAAGAATATTTATTCAAACATCTCATTTTGAATAACTTTTATGGCCATATTCTAATATCCTTTTCACGAACTCTCTAATGAGTAAACACATTAACTTCTGTAAGAAGTGACACTGCATCTATGTTCACATAAGAAAAATAATACAATGTAATTCCTTTATTAGAGAACATAACTCATTTAGTCTTAATACATTATTAAGAGTTTTTAACTCAACCTCTAGTCATAATAGACGATATTGACAATAAAAATTGGGGCTATCTTTTTCAATATCAACAATCATCTTTGTAATATGTTTTTACCCATAAAACACTTTGATTATGATCTACCTGAAGGAAGTGTTGTGTTTCCATTAATGAAATTATTTATTCTATGGGAATTAACCCCATATCTTTATTAATTTCACAAATAATCTCTCTCAACAGAGATTTTTTAAATGGATCCGCATGGTTTTTACATGATCTCACATAAACTATTGTTATGGTGCCATATTGTAACAATTGTCTCACATAATCATGTCTCAAATATATATGTCTAGACATTAAATGATACATGAAACTATATTCTCATGATAATGTTTCTTCACTACCAAAACTGATAGAGATATGAGGCATTAAACTAGGCCAAAATATAATATCCAAAAATTGATTCCTAATCCATTCAACTTCCTTCCCACATTCTACTAGGGTGATAAACTCTGAATCCATGGTTAAATGTGAAATACATGTTTGATTCTTACTCTCCCAATAAAAAACAAAACCTCCAACAGTCAACAACCATCTAGAAGTGGATTGTTTATCTCTAATAATGGTAATCCAACTTCCATCAGTGTATCCTTCTAATACAACCAGATAATCATTGTAGTATAAATTTATATCTTTGGTCTTTCTCATGTATCCCAAAATTTTCTTTATACTTATACAACGATACATACTAGGATTATTTATATATATACTCACTTTAGATATCGAAAAATCAATATCTGGTCCTGTTCAATGCATCACATACATTAAAGAACCAATTACAGTAGTATATTAAAGTTGTGCTACTGTTCTACCCTTATTTATAAAAAGATTTACAGTAGAATCAAAATTATTATTGGAATCAATAAAACCAAGTTGATCAACTTTATTTAACATTTTTTCTATGTTATGATACTGACTTAATAAATAACTCCAACTATGTTTTTTAACATTAGTACCTAGAATAATATCAATTATCCCATGATCCTTCATTTTAAACATAGAACATAAATAATGCTTTTTCTCAATTACTCCAATCATATTAGTTCTAAAAATTAACATATCATCCACAAATACACACAAAATAACTCTATATTATTTTGTAAGATTTTAATAAACAGATTTATCCACATTTTTATGAAAAAATCCCTTAGATAAAATAATAGATTCGAATTTATCATTCCATTACTTCAAATCATGTTTAAGACCATAAAGAGATTTAACTAATTTGAATACTTTGTTTTCATTACCCAGTAAAAAAACACTTCTGGTTGTTGCATGTAAATATTATCATATAATTCTCCATTCAAAAATTATTTTTTAAATCCATTTCATGAACATATAAATGATTAAATTAATTTAAATCAAATAATATCCTTATTAAAGTAATTTGAGCTACATGGGCATAAGGATCAAAATAATCAATACCATATTTTTTTTGAAACCATTGGAAAATAATCTAGATTTAAAGCTTTAATGTTACCATTGGTATCATATTTCTTTCTAAAAACCCATTTACTACCAGTAATTTTAGAACCTCTTGGGAAATCCTTAATGACCCATGTATTAATCCCCATAATTTAATTCGTTTCACCATTAATTGCTTCTTTCTAGAAAGAAACATCTCTTGAAGTCATATCCTCTTTATAAGTCATTGGTTTGTCTTCTATAGTTAATACCATAGTATAATTTTTTAGAAGTTGATTATTTTTATCTCTTTTAATAAGGAAAATTATGAAATCATGAGAAATAAAATCTGGATGTAGATTTTTCTCCTTCCTAATTCTTGGACATCAATTAGGTTTAAATCGAGAATCATCATTACTCCATATTATTTTATATTAACTAGATGGAATTCATGAGTTAGTGGTATAAGGAATAACTTCCTCCACATTATCTTTGTAAAAATTATTTTCAAAAAACTCAACCTACCTTGATTCAAAAATTTATTAGATCTCAAATCCATAATTCTATGCAATTTTCTATTTTCAACATATCCATCAAAAACACCATTAATTTATCTAAGAATTATTTTAGATCTTTTGGGATCATGAAGTCTATATTGATCTAAACACCCCCAAACTTTTAAATAAGAATGATTTAGTCTTCTACCACTCCAAATTTTATAAGGGGGTAACATAGTTTTCCAATTGGAAATCCTATTATGAATATGACATGTATTCAATGAAGCTTCACCCCATAAATTTAATAGCAACATAGATTTATTATCTTTAAATTTAATATTTCGACTAGGGTGTGTTTTTTCCTTTCCACTAAGCCATTTTTATATGGTGTGTAAGGAGAATTTCTTTGATGAATTATACTATTCACTACACAAAACTCAGTAAACTCAATCATAAAGTGTTCACCACATCTATTTGAGAGTAATAATTTAATGTTTTTTTATAATTTGTTTTAATATTTTTCTTTATACTTATTAAACATAGTAAAGTATTCATCCTTTGTTTTATGAAGGTAAACAGGTTAATATCTATTGTATTCATCAACAAAAGTATTAAAATATCATTTTCCTCCATGAGGTAATAATCCATTTAACTCAAAAAAATTAGAATGCACTAAATCTAATATATTAGTATTTCTTTTAACACTATAAAAAGTCTTATTACCTATTTTATATTCTACACAGGTTTCACATTTATCAAAATCATTTCCAAAGTAAATAAAGTATAACATCTTCATTACTTTTAATGGATTATAATTAACATGTGTTAAACGATCATGCCACAAATTACAATATCTGATCATGTAAGTAGAAAATGTAATCATATTATTATTAGAAAAATGCTATATTCCATAAGTAGAGTACCATTTCCAAACAAACATACCTCCCTTCAAAAAGATGACATTATCAGATTCGAATGAAAACCAAAATCCCTTCTTATAACGAAGATTGAAATAAACTATGTTCTTTCAAATTTCGGGTACATTCAACACATTTATTAGTTTCAAATTATTCCTAGAAGTAATGTATATCTCCACTCTTCCTTGTCCAGTAAAATTGTTTTATGAATTTTTTTTCACAATGTACTTCCTTTGCGAAAGTACATTCATCAAATGTTTTGAACATCGAATGATCCTTGAGTACACTCACCATTAAACTAGAATCTAGACAACATCCCATCATCATCAATGTCAAATTTCCATTGAATATCATTGTGAAAAGATTTTATTCAATCAAAATATTTGTAGTGGGGTTTTCAACATTCATTTGATAGTGACATTCCCGTTCAAAATGCCCGGTTTTTACACATACAAAGAGTTATCCATTCTTCTTGGAAGGATTTCATTTCTTCTTTAATTGTTGACTTTTATTCTTGACATTTAAGGAGGGGTTTGGTTGTGTCTTTCCCTAAATGAAATTAACCTTGGTTTGAAAATGTGAAGCCATACCCATATCTCTCAACATGTATTATTCTTTAATTCAAAGAAGCTTTTGAAATTTCCCTAAGGAAATTTCATCACTCTTTTTGATGAGTGATTTACCAAAATATTTCCACATAGGTGGAAATTGAGAAATAATTTTGCCTACTTGAAAAATTTATAGTATATTAAATTTAACAAAAATGTTTATTTTCTAAAACTTGATGCCCAGGAAATTGTTCCAAAACTAGCTTGTTATCAACCATCTTATTGTTTAGATATTTAAAATATGAAACTTATTGGTACCTTTTTCTTCCACATTGTATTCGAATTTGAGTGCATCCCAAATCTATTGAGTGATCTTAATTTTACGTAAATAGTAATAAAAATGATTTGATAATGTGTTCTGAATATATCCTCGACACAATACTTCACCATCTTCACGTTTCTTTTTCATTGTCCAAATATACTCGAATTGAATCATGTAAATGGGTGTCCCAATGGAATTTGAAGTGGGATCCTCGAGAATGGGAGGAATACTCAGTTCCAGAATGTACGAAATCATCAATACGGTGAGAAAAAAATAATCTTGTCTTGCCACTAGGAGAATTTGTTTCCATTGAAACAGTCAAGTTTGACCACATCATGGTTCATCACTTTGAGAGATTTTGAATCCATATTCTAGGTTCTACCTTTTTTTTCAAACCGTTTTGATTATTATAAAACAGTAGGTAGGAGGAGAAAACTTATCGAACCCTGATTCATGAATTGGATTCACTCTCCAAAAGTATTTGATACACCCAAACGTTGATTGTGTAGTGTTCTCAGTGGAATTATCCCTCAAGGATTTCAACAAGTTTTGGGGAATATAGGAGGACAATTTATGATACCCCAATTTCACTGATGTTGGGAGAAGACTGGATAATTTCTTGGATTGGAAAAAAATGTTCACACATAAGTGATCTCGGCACCTCTTATTTATAAACCTGAGGTGGTTGAAGTTACACCAGTTCAATCTAACAGTTTCAAAATAAGGGAACCCATTCGTATTTCGAATAAACGAATTCCCACGGTTACGACCAATCGATTCATTAGTCATTATTTAAATAAAATATTTTATTTTATTTTAATTTGTTTTGTTTTGTTTTGTTATATATATATATATAACAAAACATTTTACTAAATATATATATTTTTTAAAACACTTTAATATCATTTTGAAAAATATATATTTTATTCATAAACCAAGTCCAAGGCTCATTTTATTTGATATGAGCTATGGGATTCTAGCCGCATTTTCAAATGTGGGATTTCCACCTTTTAAAAATCCACCTCATTAAACCAATTGAAGAGTGATTTCACCAATCAAAACACTATGACCTTTTTATAAATATTTTTTTGAATAAAAAAATAACTAGATGTCCATTGTTCTCCCACCATCGTTTCTCACTTTTCCCATGAAAGCCCCAAATAACACATCCTATAGGCCTTGCAGGTTAGACACGCTAGCTTTACAAACCACTAGTATACCCACTACATGGGTCAAGATAATGTGGATTTGAACCCCATACCTCCCAAATGTGGTAACATAGTTAAGAATCACTAAATATATGACATATTAATATTAATATATTTCTATATTAAATAATATTTATAAATACGTATTTAGTATCATATAAATCATATTTAATAATATTATATATATATATATATATTCCATTATAAATATAATTCTATATTAAAGATGTTTTTTTTAATATTATATTATTTTTTATAATTATTAGATAATCCATTTATCAGTAAATATATTATATATTAAGTGTAATTGTACATTTAGTCTTATATAAACCTAATTTAATAAACTTGATTTTATTTATATCAATATAAATATATTTATATATTAATATATGATGTTTAAATATGTTGTTTTTTATGAAATGTCCCTTTAGTTAGTGCTTTTATTAGAGTTGATAAAGGTAACCCTTTATCATTGCTAAAAAACATAGAAAAATGTGATATTTATCAATGTTAAAAAAGTATTATAAAGTGGGTTCCTTTATCTGTTTTTTAACTAGTACTGATAAAAGGCATCATTAAATATCACACGATGACATGTTCCATGCATGATGACACTCCACAATATAATTATTGTAAAATATTTATGATAATGTAAATTGATCACCTACACCACTCCCAATCATAGAAGAAGAACCATTATTGTTGTATGATCACAAAATTTGTCTGTTGCCCATAGGACCCTGGATTAATATCTCACATGAGACCCCACCATCAACAGAGACTCATTGAAACTTCTACCACTAATCACCTCAATGTCCATAAACTACCATGAGACTTTTCTAGATGTCCTCATCGATACCCTACTCCCCTTTGATCATAGATCTCTCAACTTCTCATCAAAGGGGGAATGTGTTGGCCCCCAAATAAGAAGGGCCTCATAGTGGTCGGGTGGGGTTAAAGCCATGAAGGTTTTGTTACTATCACCAATGATGCCCAAGTCAGGGTTTTGTTATAAAAATAATGGTGGGAAGATAAACTACAACCACAAAATTTACAAATATCATCTAAAATTTATGTTATTTCCAAAATTATTGTGAATTTTTACATAAAATCATTTATTATAAATTGGTATAAAACTATTACTAAATTATGGAACTCACTATAATAAAATTTTTATATATATTAAAATAGTATCAAAACAAGTGTGGAACATTACTCTGGAAGATACCCCATAATTTGGTGTTTAAAACTGGGAAGTCTAGGAAATTTATCTACCACACTGAGTTATCCTTTCAACTAGTTGGAGTCCTCGCAAAGTCTTCATTACATGAAATAAACAAAAGTGAAAAACATGAAATAATGAATAAAATAAAAAGGGATAAAACAATGCACAATCGGATTATGTGTTTTGGACTCTCATCTTAAATCCATGGGAGAACAAAACCATCACTCTAATTGGTAATAATATAAATGGGTGGGGTGAGATTTTTTGAGTATGAATAAAGAGAATAGATAATCCTAGACAATGGAGGAGGTGGCTCCCCTTTTAGGGAACCCAAACTAGTAGAAAAAAAGAGCCGAAGGAACTGTAGAAAAGGGTAGAGGTTGAGACCTGTAAGGATAGAGACCAGAAGGAGGGAGACAAAAGATGTGCCCCCAACACTGTTTGGTCATCACATCTTTTTGCTTCTTTCATCTAGTATCCCCCCTTGAAGGACTAGACCAATGGCTTTGGCACTAGTATCTTTGTCTCTTTTTTAGTACATAGGTTGGCTTCTGTAGAAGGGGATCCACCTCCCATTTCTCAGGCCTTTCTAGTGCTTGACAACCATACTCAATTGGGGCCCGAAGAAATAGATGTTTTATTTAATTTATATTTAGTGAAGATATATATGGATTGATAAACTATAGGGAGGAGTGAAAAATATTTTTAAACATTTAATAAGTACATAACATTTAGATAAAATTAGAGTATTTAGGCCAATATTTTTCTATTTATTTGTTCAATATTTTGAAATACATATATTTATGACTACTTATATACATTGTCTATAGGTTGTGTGTATGAAAAAATGACATCTTATAAAAAATAACTAAAAATAAAAAGTTTGAATTTGTATGGTCAATGTTATAATTATTTGGGGATAGGAAAAAAATAGACTTAAATAAATTTAGAAAATGAAAACCCAATAATAATAAAATTTGAAAATTTATTTTTTTTACTAAAAATTAAGTGACTATGTAATTGTTTTCCCTACGTAATTGTTACATTTTTCTGAACATAGATATAATATATATGTTTTTTTTCATTATTTCTATTTTTAATTTCAATCTTTTTATACTTTTGAGATATTTGGATGTCTCTTGATGTATTGCATATTTTATTAAGGAAAAAAAAGATTAAGTGTGGAGAAATTTTATGATGTTATTTTCATAGTGTTTGTGGTTATATTTTATTTTTTATGTTTATATGTTTTTTAAATATTTATTTATTAATATCAGTATTATTTTTCAACTTTTATAATAATTTTAAATTATTATAATAATTCCCCTTTTGAATTTATCTAATTTTTTTATTTCTTCTACCTGTATATTTTTTTAAATTTTTTATATTTTGTAAATAAATATTATTATATAATAACTTTATTAGATAAATATTTTATGTAAATAATATATTTTCCAATAATTTATTATTATAAATATTTTAACAAAATGGGAATTTATTTATATATATATTTAATGGGACGTTATACTATTAAAATAATAGATGGTCCATGGAAAATTAGATGTAGTTGAGCAGTGATAGGAATCCAGAAAACATAATTGGTCTTGTTTAGAGTATATATGGATGGGCACTTTTTAAAAAAATTGTGTCACTTTAAACAATATATTTGTAACCTAGATTTCCTACATGGGATATGGGATAAAAAAGAGTTGTTAAAGACATAAAAAATGTAGTCATGCATGAATGTGAGTTGAATTAGTGTGACACATCGGGTCCTTGAGTGTGAAATAGATGTGCGTGTCGAGGTAAATAATTATAGACGAAACATACAGGATATATGAGATAGGAATGTGCATACATGATATGGGAATCTAACAAGTGCATAAATGTGTTCATCGAAAATTTGAAGAAAATAGTTAGTAATAAGGATCAACTACCTGATGAGAGGGATTCCTACAACAAACCCTACCATTTGGGAATTGTTGTGCTAACAAAAATAGAATAAATTATATATTAAAGGGAAACCGACACTATATGATATATTTTCATCTTCCATAAAAGATATTTTTTTTTTCAATGTCTCAAATAGGATTTATATGACATTAGATTTCATTTTCTATCAACCATTGTTTCAATGCTATTGAGGCTATATAAAAACATGGAATCATTCAATATGATATAATATCTAAATAAGTAATCAAATATTCATATGTGTGAATAACTAAATAATATAGAGGCCAATTTACTAAGTTCTGAATCATGAGTACTGGATACTGGAAGTGTATCACATATTTGTGATAATGGATAAATGTTTTGAAAGAAATGGAATTTGATTAAGGGAGAACTAGGCTTATGATTAGGGAATGGAGAACGAGTTGTTGCATTATACTAGGGGATATTTAATTGAAATCATCCTATTAGATTGTAATTATTTCTATAAATTTTTTATCATGTACCATCAATGATCAAAAATATGATTTCTGTATCTTTCCATGATAATGTAGGCCTTTCATTTATAATATTTTTTTTCCTATTTACAAGAATGAAATATTTTATAATTTAGATAACATGTTTAATGGATTATATATATATATAAATATATAAATATATCAGATCAAAAAAATCCTATCTAAAATGTAAATAATATGAAGATAAAAATAAATTATTTGAATTCTAATTATATTTGGAATTGTTTTTTAGTTCGTATAAATAATAATGATGTTCAAATAATCCATGATGATGGATTTCTGTATTCAAATGATTTTGAATTGTTTGACATATATGAATTTTTTTATTAGTAAAAAAATATCTATATTTCGTTTTAAGGGATATAGGAAACAATCTAATGATATATTAGATCTCAAATAAACTAATGTATGTGGTCCTATAAGTAACGTAGCTCAAGGTGGATGTTAGTAAATCATTACCTTTATTGTAGACTTAAGTAGGGTTGTGTATATGTATTTTATGAAACACAAGTACAAATCCATTGAAATGTTCACAATCTTCAAAATGATATGAAAAATAAAAATTTACAAATAATCAAAACATTTCAATATAATTTAAGTGTAGAATATTTGAGTTAATAATTCCATGACTATCTAGAAGATTATGGTATTGTATTATATCCCAATCCACTAGTTACACCATATTTTTATTGTGTATACGAAATAAATAATCAATCTATTTTGTATATTTTTTAGTAAATTTTGAGTGATGTATATATTCTTATTTCCCTTTATGGTTATTCTCTAGATGCTGCTTCATTTACACTAAACCATGTTCCATCAAAGGGTATTCGAACACCACATGAGTTGTGGACTAAGAATCATCTTAATTTTTTATGTATGGATATTTCTAGTTGTACCGCATATACAAGATGTATTACCTTAACAAAATTAGAAACAAAATCAAAAAACAATATATGTATTAAATATCATAATGAGGTTGTGGGTTATTACTTTTATAATCCCTCGGACAACAAAGTTTTTGAACCTTAACATGTTTTTTCTCAAGAAATTGAATTTATTTACAAAATAATTGTTCAGGGTAAATTTTAAATTGATGAAGTTCCTGAACAACAAGAGGATATTATTCCTAAGATGTAATTTTTTGAAACTTAATGGGTAGTATAAAATGATCTGAATCAGTATACACAATAACTATAAACGTCTCATAGATATTTTCTAGAACCCAGTAGATATAGATTTATTACTTTTGATTAAGGAGATTTAATCATCATATAAGATGATAAAACATATTACCAAGAGATAATCATGATTTATAACTCTAGAAAATGGTTTAAAGAAATTTAATATGAAACGAAATCTATTTATACTAATCCATTTTGAAACCCGGTATATCCACTTAATGGGGTAAAACCCATTATGTGTAGGTTGGTATTTAAAAACAAGACTAACATGGGTGATAGTGTTTACATCTATAATGATGTAATGGTAGATAATGATTTTAAAAAACATCATGGTAATGACTACAAATAAACCTTTTATCTAGAGGATATGATAAAATACATTAGGATTTATTTATCCATAACATCAAATTATAATAATGTGATATATCCAAATGGATTTCAAAATCACTTTCCATTATGATAATTTTCATGATGGTGTATATATTATATAACAAGAAGGTTTTAGGATGTATGAAATACTAATATGAATTTTAAGTTGTAATAGAACATTCATGGATTTATACAATCTTCTTGGTGTTGGAGTATTCAATTTAATGAAGTTTTCATTGATTTTGAAATTATCAAAAATGATGATAAAACTTATATATATTAATGGGTTAGTGGGATCATATAATTAAATCAGGTTCCCTTTGTGGATGTGATACTTAAAATCATAAATGAAATCCCAATTTTACAATATGAGAAAAATTTATTTGGATTTTATTTCCAATAACATATCATAGTGAAGAAATTTATATATAAGGTATAAATATCTATAGATATTGAGCTAAAAACTGATTTTCTTTAGCTAAAACACATATAATGGTATTGTGTAAAAAAGTATTAACATGAATACCCTAGTAGAGAAACATATTTTTACATCAGTCCATAACTTAAGTTTCTATCTCCAACATTGAAAATACCTTTCAATATTGGTTTTATAAAACTGATACTTAAAGGTTCTATAAAAAATTATGTGTAATAACCCTTTCCGCACTGGTAATATAAATAATCAAGGTACATAGTAACTTTTCATGTCAATTATATAGATAACCGATGTGAAAACACATTTTCATATCAGTTATATAGATAACCAATATGAAAATTTAAAAAAAAAAATCAAATGAAATAGGAGTACACATAACATAAAATAACTCAAAAAAATAAAATTACAATATGAACATTACAATAATGAAATAAAAAAACAAGATTTAATATTTTTCCTTAATCCTTAAGCATTCATTAATTTCTTTGGAATTTAGAGATCTTTTCTGGGTTTTCATTTTATTCATGATGCAAAAGTCATGACGTATCTTAGGAAATATATTTAAGATCTTATATGGAATCTTAATGATAGGTAAAATCATCACCTTCAACAAAAAATGAAAACTTTCAAAGTTATGTTTATAATGAAAATAATTTAAAAAATTACTAAAATATAGATTTATTACCACTTCAAATCGATTGACATATCAAATAGGAGTATATTGAGAAATTCAAATGTGAGATTATTAATTAGTTCAATTGAAATTATTAATAGTGATATGCCTAATATAATTAAAAGATAGAAGAAAAAATTTTCAATCATGCAATTAATTTGTATGTGGGAAGACAAAATTATCAAGTGTGAGATTTAGAAAATTTAAAAACTTATGCATGGATTTTAAACAAATAAAATATAATTTTAACAATGGTTTCTCTAAAAAATAATGTTAAAATTAATTAAAAATATACTTATAACATCTGTATGGAGGAAAAATAATGTTCAAAAATAGTAAATAATATTATTTTAATGTCAATTTTAATATAAATAATGATAAAAGTACATTTTAACAATAATTGTTTTATAAAATGATGTTTGAAGTATCATTAATCCTCTATTTTTATAAAAATTGATTTTAACATAATTTATCACATTGGATTCTTTAAAACGACATTATAATCCCAACACAGAAAACTATTTTTAAACTAATAAAACAATAAAAGGGTTATTTAACAATATTTCATGCGAAGTGTCTTTTTATAACCTAATTTCCTTGAACTATTATATAATATTAATTAATGGTTAAAATTACATATTATTATGTAGTTAGATCATTCATATATTCTCTTTTTTGTACTAATAATGACATACCTTATGTATTAAATGTCGAAAGAAGTTACCAATAAAATCCAAGTGAATTAATTGAGGGTTTTAATGGAAAAAATCATTATGTAATAGTGACAACCTAATTATGAACTCTTCTCGTTTGGCAGTAATGAATAAATCATTGTTTAGGGTTACCTAAATGCTAGTTTCCAAACTACAAAAAAAATTATTTTTGCCCTCAATCAGAATATGTTTCCTTAATGGTGGTGTTTTAAACTAGAAAGTTTCCAAGAATATAATAATTACTAATTCCACAACATAAGTTTAACATATGATAGCATGTAATGTTATGGAGTTGGTTCCCTAGAGCTATCTAAATTTTACTTTTTATTAACTAAATATTCATTTTGATTAATATTAATAAATACCTTATCATATAATGAGTGTTCTTCTATGTAACATTAGTGTGATAATTTCATTAGAGTATTCATCCAATTGAAATGTTGTAGTAGTACCCCATTATGTTGAGAACCTCAATGTTCTATGATAGTATTCATAAATATATATTATATGGAAATATGACATCTATATAATGGGTGAAAAATCATATAACTCTTCAGGTGTTAGAGGTTTATAATATATTGATACTTATTTATATGATATTTCCATTTTTAATATCCAAGAGTAGAGTATATGAGAATATACCATTCTGGAATAATTCCATATATTATATGTGTGATTGGATATTATATTTCATGGATGATTGTACTGGTCCTTAGACTTAATATTATAATTAGTTTATATCATGAGTCATGTACCTTGATGTATTAACGAATATTGTGGTTATATAAACTCACATAGAGTTATGATATGTTGGGAGCATCACCAATGATATGCAATTAATGAATAAGTTAGTAAAGGATTTCTCTCATCCGAGTTAATGGAAGTAGATATAAGAAGACTTTTTATTGGAAATCAACTATCTGATTACATCCATGGAGATGATGGGTTTTAAAATGTGTTTATTTTAGGAAAGTCAATTAAATATTTATAAAGAATAAAAGGTGATGACACTAGTAATTAAACATAATTGATGAGATATTCTGATAAAAGTATTATATTTCACATTAATAATTCGTATGAGGATGTTGTTATTGCAGCATTAATGTGTTTCTCTAGGTGTACCTTGGCATGTTTTTCGATGATAATAATGGACTTTAGGCTAGTTAGCCTAATGTCACTATGAAAGAGGCCTAGATGGTCACATAATAAGTTTATCCAAAGCCTCAGTTAATTTTTTTGAATTTAATATTAGAATATATATTATTCCTATCTTCCTTGGGATAATAATTATTCACATTATGTTGATCACAAAAATAATTATTGAATAAATAATATAGTAATATTTATTTGTTAAAATAAAGTGTTATTATTCATGATTTAATAAATTATGAGGATTTTCAGTCCAATATAATGATATTAAGGAAATTTTATTTAAACATATATGAGTTTATAGAATACAAAGGAAATAATAATGATATTATTATTATTATTTTATGTGGGGTTTTATTTGAATTTAATGAATATTTAAGGGCCATTTTTTAATAACTTATTTTAAATCTTATTTTTATAAAACCTCTTACATAATTTCTAAAATAATCATTTGTGATGGAAAACATTTATCTATTGAGAATTATCACAAGCCTAAGATGGAACTTCTACTGGAACTCTATCAAAAATGGATAGTATAAATCCACCACCTCCCACTCATGAATTCACTAAGAGAACTATAAAGTATCATTCCAAACTAGAAGAAATTATAGAAAAAGTCAGTGTAGACAATAAAGGGTGATTGGACCTTGTAACATTCAAAAAAAGATCCAACTATGATGTTTTGCAGTTTGTGGAGAATGTGTGGATACAAATAGAGGAATTATATGATCGAATCCTTCATCAAAATGACATAACAACAAGATTAGTCAATTTATTCATCAATAAATAAATATTTCAAAGTTAATATATCATTTTTAGTTATAAATTAATTATAAATGTTATGTGAGAGATCATTTATTAAGGATTATATTGTTATTATACACCCATTTATAAGGATAAATTTGATGAAACCAATAAAAACCATTTTTGGGCATAATTGTGATTACTTCAGACCCACCGTATAACAATCATGTAGTATAAATGTGGTCACAAATTAATTTAAAATTATTTATTAATAGTTGATCGATTAATGTATTTTTTTGTGTTTCATTACTAATTTATAGATTCTTTACTCTAAAAGTTAAGATATCACGATCATTCACTTTAATATTTTAGAGCCTAGGTATAGGGTATCATTGAGAGTGGTGGGGAATAAGTGTTATATTTTTTATGAATCTTAATTTAATATCTGTCCTCTATAGATGATTAAAATAATGGTCCATTATTTATTTATTAACTCAACCTCACCCAATTACAATGGAATATATATAGTTTAAGAACACAAGAATTCACAAGGGATGACATAAAAAACTACTCATTATCATAATTCATTAGTATCTCCAATCTTGGAATCTGCACCATATTTACATGTGGTTTCACCATGGACCATGAATGTTCAATAAAAATAAAGTCACCCTAGGTTCCAAATCTATAGTAACACATGTGTTTTTGCAGCTTCACACAACCCCAATAAAAATGTATGACAAATAATATGACTGATCTATGTCGAAACATGGTTACATATGCACCACTTTGAAAACATACATTCTTCTATGAAAAAACTGGATTAGTTGGTTCAATTGTGCATACTTATATAAGTATTTATGTCATAGTATTCATAAAAACATGGTCTAATCATGCACATTTATTTATGTCTATATGACCGGGTCTTATTTAGAGCTTCATCATCTAGTTTACTCATCTTTTTAGATCTTCACATGATCTTATTATCCTCATCACTTCAAATACTCAGACCAAGTTGGTCTCATTCTTCTTTAATTTATCCTAACATTGAACATTTATTTATATCATTGATACCTTAATGTATTGTACTCATAGAATTCTTTTACACAATATTCATGGGAACTCTCAATATTATTTCATGTTTCTTTCAGTACCTAATCTCTTTTATATTCAAAGAAATTTTTAATATTTACTTTCCATTTATATTTAGAAACTTTTTCGAGTCTCGGTCAGTAGGTATCCTTATCCCCAAAATCAAAAATATATTTCCAGTTTTAATTTTCCTAAAAAATATTAGTCGATTCTTAAAATTTAAATACCATGAATACCTTGGTTGTTTTTATTATTCATGTGATATTAAAAATATCTCATATTAATTCCCAATGAAATTTTAAATTTTTTTCTTTTGAATTTTATACGTGCATGGAACTATAATGTGGATGTTTCTCTTGTAGTGTGGAACTCATATTAGTACCCAACATCTCCTTAATTGGTCATTATTTTATCTTAGCTGGGAACATGATAATTTTGTAGATCATGATTTTTTATTTCTTAAATAACATACCACTAAAATCATATAATTTATTCCTTTAAATTCAGAATATTTCATTCTAAAAACATGGATTTTTATGCACTATTAAATTTTATTACCTATAGAAAATTTATTACACGGTCAGTAGAAATTTCTTTCATTGAGAGAAATTTCATAAACGACTTCACCCAATATCATATACATAGAGAAATATCTTACGTTTTCATCGATATACTATTTTTGATAGAAAATCGATCCCACCACACTTATTATCATATTATCAGGTATAAAATTATTAAGTTGTTATTAAGTATTTTTTGTGGCCTCAAAGTATTATGAGCCTAGAAAAAGTTATACACTCATTTATAAAGTCATACATGATCTCTTTAAATATATACATGTGGTGAGAAAATCATAAAAAAAATCTCCTTTACCATTTTACTTCACCATCTCCAATTTCATATGAACTAGAAAATTCATATACATGGTATTAATGTTATATATCCCGATAGAAATGTATTACATGGAATCATAAAATATCATACACACAGGATGAAATTCAACATGTCACTCAAATAAAGGATAATCCTCCTTATATGATCTTGGAGCCTTCTCAAATACTAAAAAAACTACCAACTTATTATAGAAAATTCCTCTACATCCATAAATACATGCCTTTGAATCCGATAAAGAACAACATTTCAATCAACATAAATAAATGCTTCTCTTATTAAATTTTATTGAATCAATCCAAGTGATGTCTTCAAGTTATATAATCAAAATGTTTTTCCATTCAACATGTAATCACCTTCTTAATTTATTCAAAATTAAACTAACACATATTTACAAATTATATAACACTAATATACATTATCGAATACAAATACAAATCAATATTATGGGCACAAAAATCCCCCCATGTATTTTTTATCAATACCTCTAAGAACTTCTAATGACAATATGTAAGCTTATCATTCTCAACCATATTGAAAAAATAGAAAATAGTGGTAGCTTACATCTCTGTACACTTTCCTCCAAATAATTAAAAAAATAGATTCATCTTCCCCCTCTTCATGAATAAAAACATTACCCGTATTTGATAAAAGGATGGAACCATATGTTTTTCTTAGAAAAGAGACTTTAGTTAGTCAACTATAAGTCTAATTTTGATATCATACTATATAATAAAAGGGTTATATAACAATTATTTTTAATGTTCCCCATAATTTCACTTACACGTGGCACGAAAATAAATTCTCATTTTAGGGTAGTTTAAAAATAAATTCATTAAAACAAATTGCATCCATTACACACCAAAAAAACACATCAAATTATTACATTTCAAGGAATACAAATACATAGTTTTCTAAAATTTTCATAAAAAATTTCTCCCCCTATATAAATATGTTTCATATGAAAAAATAAGTGTATTATGTGTGATTGGAGAACCTATTTCATTATTTTTTAACACCTATCCAATATATCATAATCACTACATGAAAACATCATATTTGTTTCTCTACCATAAAAAAGAAATTAAATCATACTCTTTTTAATAATTACGGAAATTTATAAAGAAATATTCTTTGTTTTTTATTGTGTACAACACACAATTTTCTCTGTCAATTCCCAATATGTTGAAATAAATAAAAAAAATTAGGGAATAAGGATGTAATTATTTTTCTCCTAATTTTAACACTGAGTCTAATAGTTTTATCTCAACATAGGGTAGTCTTTACTTCCAAAATAAGAATAAGAAATGTTCTTAAAAATCATTTTTCTATTATGAGTCTCAATAGGTTTCATGTATACTTAACTCCCTTTAAAATAAACCCTTTTGTGAAGTGGTTTATTCTACCTCATTTACCAAGGTGAATTCATTATTGGTACTTTCATTTTGAAACCCATAAATTATTATTAGGATGGTAATATTTTTAGAAAATCCTTTATTCCATACCCAATATCTTCAAACATTTCACATAGTTTTCCATTAATATATAGATAACAACTTATGGATATATTCTAATGAATGTCACCCTCTTCTTGTGTAACCACTTTCCTTCAATTATCACTACAATTTATCTCCACATTACCTATTTTCTTATCTATATCCAATGTTTTTTAATATGTGATGCACATTATAGTAATAAATTACACTTTTAATGTGAAAACACAAACTCCTAGTCATACTAACCACATCGTGTGCCAGATTGAAATTTTGTTGATTTATACAGATTAAAAAAGAATTATAGATCCTTTACATAATGTATGAAGATAATATGGAATCATTTTCTATGTTTTTTCTATGTAAAATTCATTTTGGAATAATATAAAACTTAAATGTCGAAAACACGCATGTTGAGTCATACAAGCCACATCTTTTGTCAGATTGACAAGTGGCCAATTAATACACATAAAAAATTAATTATGGAACATTTTTTAATGTTTTAGGAAAATATGAGATTTTATTCATAGTTATAGAAATGTAATGGGTGTTTTATTCTAAAATGACACATTTATATTGAAAAAAAATCACTTTGATTCATAATGGGCACATAGAGTGTCAAATTGATGTAAAGTCAATTGCTAGACATTAAAAATTAATTATGGGTTATTACCTTATAGTCTGAAATCAATATGAGCTATTTTTCTTAATTTTGACATTATGATATGTGTTTTTTTACTAAAATGACACTTTTATGTAGAATATATGAACTTGGAATCATACCGTCCACATTATGTTTTAGATTGAAATGAGGTTGATTCCAACATGTCACTAATGATTCATGGGTGGTTTTAATAATTTTTGAACAAAACAACAAGATTTTTTTCTTGTTTTTGACAAAGTAATGTGTGTTTTATACTAAAATATAACTTTTATATTGAAAACACATAATTTCAGTCATACAATCCACATCATGTGTAATATTTGTGTGAGATAAATTCTTAAAAATCAAAATTGAATTATAGATCATTTTTCTAAAGTTTCAAGACAATAATAATACGTTTTATCTGTTTTATATACGATATGAGTATTTTATACTAAAATATAGATCAACTAGACTCTCAACATTTTTAACTTCTACCTGAGTTTGAGTTATTTCATAGTGAATTACTTATTTCAACATTAATTATTGGGATATGATATGGGTGAGGTGTATCTAATAGTATTTACAATATATTTCAATTCTATGTATTTTGTTGAATCAAATGTGAAACTAATGAAATCTATCTTTAATATCTATCATGGATGTCGAATTGATTGTTACTCTACCCAAAACATTTTTAAAAACTCATCAAAAGATTTTAGAAAACAAAATGAACATGATAAGGCTCATATAATGGATGTACCTTTCTAAAATAAGGGTCAGTAATATCAAAGCTCTTTCATAAAGTAAAATAATAATACCATTAAAAATTTTGACATTCTGGTTAAGGTTTATTTATTTCTGAAACTTTAAACTTTTCATCCTGTAGTGCCCAAACATAAGGGAAAACCTGCTTGAATAAATTAAAAAATAAGAAGATTTAAAAGTCACATTACGTTATTAAAATAATGAAAAACTACCCTAAGTAAATTGATGTTGTACTATAAGGGGTGAATTTCATCCCAAAAAATTGTAATATGTCTTTAGGTTTGTAGGTAAAAAGAACCTTGACCCATTTCCCCAAAAAAATTATATTATTTTTAGCCATGATATCCAATATATAATGATTATGATATTATTTGAACATTTTACAAACTATTCTAGAATCTGCAGAGCATAACCCTCTATAATACATATCCTTGAGAAATGGCTCAAATCTTTCTATATTATCATGGTTAACACCAAAATGTTTTAAATTTTCTAGAAACTCATCCTAACCCACATCGGAAGAAAATTAGTGAACATTTGAGAATAAATTAATGGTCAATTAGGGAGTGATCATATATTCTACAGAAGCATATAAAAATTATATCAACAATATGAAGATTTAATTAATCACATGAGATGTTGTTTTACAAAATGTATCTGAAGGGCTAGACTACATTTTTAGAAGAATCAGGCATATTTGAATGTATCTAAAATGATTTCCCATCATTTTTTGGCTTTCTATTAACATAATCTTTCTACTTTTACTTGATTCAACAATCTTAATAAAATATTTCATGTAATTTCTATCAGGAAGAGAATGAATAGGCGGGGGAGGATCAGTAAATCTATAGCCATACATAATAGGGGAAGAATATATATGGTGGGGTTTAAATTCCATTGTAATGATAGGAGGATGAAATATGAAAAATATTAGATGGAAATTGAAAATTAAACATTTGAATAAAAATATAAAAAACATATTTCCAATACTACACGAATTTATTTTAGGAAAAAAAATATTTACACATTATAGTAACAATAATTTACTTCCCAAATGTATCACGAGGTTTATATTCAATACTAAATAACAAAAAATAGTTAATCACCTCAATATTATGAATACATCCATTATGACACAATGTACTCTGCCCACTCACCTCTAAAAAAATTTACTGCTTTTTAGTAAGTAGATTATTAACAATCTAGTAGTACTAAGAAAATATAGTTAAAGAGACAATTAAAAAATATTTAAAATTAAATTGTAATTATATTTGGGATTATATGTTTGAGGGTTCTATTTTTATGATTGTATGTGATATATTTACAAAATTTTAAAGTATAACATCCTTAATCATTTTCCTTATCTTATTTTAGATTCTCTGGAAACATTGTCCAAAATAAGAAAAATATTTTCAAATATGTTTTTATAGTTAAATGTTACTATATATTACTTAATCTATCACCATTTCAAGAAATCATTAGGCTTCTTATCTTTAATAATTGACCTTATAACATGATTTTGATTATATTTATAGATTTACCAATAATAACAAAAATCTCAATAAAACATGAACTAAAATATATAACTTTATGTTTATCTATAAAATAATGATTACAATGCATTAAAAATTCACAATAGAAATCATGTGTTGTTAGGTTTTTGAAAATCTATTATTTGGATCAAAGAAATAAATATCTACTATATCCAAATTGAGTGTGATGATCATATAGTGATGCCTAAAGAAATAGAATAATAAGTAATCAAAAAAGAAAAAATATAGCTTTAATGATTATATTGTAGAGTTATACCATAACATTGTAGGCATCAAGAGGACTTAGTCATCAATTGTTTTTCAAACACCACACTTATTTCAACTTGATTCCTTTCAATTTCTTCCATTTCTTAATGAGTTTTCTCCATTGAAAAGATAACATGATTAATATGTAGAAATATTTATTCTCATTGTTTTCTCTTTATATAGTAGTAATATATCCCTATCGAATATATTAATATTTATTAACGATAATGAACATTGTAGATCATTTTTTTTGTGAAAACTTATTAATAAAATGATCCTCATGTATTTATTAACAACTGAGACTCCCAACCATTCAAATTTTACAATTTCATTTATATGGTTGAGACCAATATTTTGTGTAGTGGCCTCTCAAAATATTTTTTATTCATATTAAATATATGAAATATTTCCATATTTGAATTTTGACACTACATAAACATGTAATGTTATTATATGAAGAAGTGGAACAAGTGGGGTGAACATACTCTCAGAAGTTCCTTTTTGGTTTCTTGCTCGATCAACATGATTTCCCTTGATCTAACATTCCACTTCTCCTTATTTTTGTCCATATATATTATCATCACTTATTTTGAACCAAATTTTATCCAAAATTAATGTTTTTTAAATTGAAATTTTTCTCAAGAAATTCCTCATGTAACATTATAAGACTAAATAATCATGCTATGGATGTTCCAATAGCATTATTGACCGCGGTGATATCGAGATAATCAAGAATAATGTGAAACTTGGTACTATGATCATGAGAGACTTCAATATCCAATCTCACAATATATTTTTGGATTTATTATTATTTATCATTTTCCCATAGATATTTTACATTATTCCCCTCAAAATAAGAAGATTAGGGGGTGATAATAGATATATTCATATTGATGATAGGAAAGGAGATACATTACAAAGAATATCATGAAACACACAAATCTAGGGAATCAATTGAGGAGGCTTGAACTTGAGACCTCACCAATACCCATTGGGTAATCTTTTACAGAGCAACACCCTCAGGGAAAGGTACCTATAGATATAAATCATATTCAATTTAAACCTATATAATTTAAAGGATATAATGTTATTGGAAGTTGTTTAATAAAAATTTAGGACAAAGCGTTATGAAAAAAATTGATTACCTCTAGCAGGGTATAAGGTTTTGGGGAATGGATATCCTTAAAGATAGTGGGTCATGTGACTCTTCATTTAATTATCATTGTTTTACTACTAGTTTTATTTAATCCTTTCACATATACTAGTCCACCAAAAAAGACTAGAGAATAATATATTTTACTGTATCTATTTGTGCACAAATGAATTTCATTATCTCATATATATCTCCTTGTGACTTTGACTCATCAAAATATGTTCAAGGTGAAACTCAAAAACTTGTACCTCTAACATGGTTGTGTTATTTTGGCTACATCAAATCCACTAAAAATAGATTTTTTTTAGGTATAGTAAATGGTGAATCATGTTTCTAAACCATATTAAAACATGAAAAAATAAATATAAATTATCATATAATACTACTAATAATCACACCAAATTACTATTATGTCATACTCACACAATACTCCCATGATGTTTGTGTGTTTTCAACTACTAGTTTTCCTCCCATATTTACACGACCCTCCATTAATATCACATGGTGTGGGATGGAAGTTTATTTGGGTTCTTATTCATCAATATTCATAAAATCAATGGAATATATGTTGTTTCATATCACATAAAACTTATACTATAGATTAGAAACACATTATATTTAATTTTCAAATGAAGAATACCCCATCCATGATCTATGGTATGGGTACATTGGTTTTGATGCACATTATTTATTTTTTAAATTTTTTTCTATTTCTTAAATTAATTTTTTTTGAATCAAAGTGGATAAATAAATAATGTAATATACAATATTACCGATTATGATATTCCTAAAATGATTCCTCATTATGGATACTAATGAAATATTTCCATGTATCTTGGATTCTAATATTTTAATAAATAGCTAGTGGGTGGGGGTTTATTTTCCCCTTATGATCGGGAATGTACTACTTTGTCATAAGTCTCTAGAAGGATCTATGAAATTTGTTGGTGATCATTAATATAATTTTTGTATAGAAATAATCTAAAATAAAAGAACGCTATGGGAGATAATGAAATGTAAATAAATATTTTATTATATAAATTTTGTGGTAAAATGAAGAAAGTATATCATAATATTACCCTAGTATCTTCCCATATTATTCTCTTTAATTTCGTCACAAAATTATTCCATATATCTATATAAATTAGAACATGAATTCTCATTGTGATCCTAATTTAAATAATGAACATTTACTTTTGGGGGTCAATAGGTTGGTCACATTGATTACAGGAAAAATTAATTTTTATAACTTTTCTTCTTACCTTGATAATTTAAGTTAACATGGTGAAGGTACCCAATTCTTTTTTTCAACCATATTTTGTTGATTCGATAAAAATTATATAGTCTTGACATTGATAGTGTGATCAACCTCGATATTGGTCATATATACTTGTGGAGAACTCATTATCAGTATGAGTTGTTAAAAATTTAATTTATATTACATAAATAACATTGAGAGAGTATAATATTAGGAGGAAAATAATCACTACTAGAATGTTATGCTATAGCCACGGTTTGGAACCATGCCTATAAGCCCAAAAACCTTGGTAATAGGCTATAGCCATAGTTTAATGAACCATGGCAGATATTGGCGTGGCTATAGGAAAAAACCTATAGCCATGATTTTGAACTATGGAAAAAGCCCTATAGCTACGGTTCCAACCATGGATAAAGCATTATAAACAAGGTTTGAAACAATGGAAGAAGCTGAAGCCACACATGGGATATAACGATGGTTTGAAATCGTGGCTATAAATGTTTAGCCATAGTGGAATCCATTGAAATATCCCTTCCTATTTCATAAAAAAACAACCCCCATAAATACCCCCGCCCATCCCTGGATAAACCCCCCCTTTCACCCCTCCCCCTACAGACCCCCATGCCCCCTGTACACCCCCTTTCACCCCCTCCTTCCTGGAAAGCCCCCCACCCTAGATTGATCCCATTGAATAGACCCCCTATGGAGAGACCCCACCCCTCCTTGGATAGACCCCACTGCACAACCCCCTCCCCCTTGCAGACCCCCATTGACACCCCCCTTCTGGACATCCCCCTCCCTCCTAGAAACCTCCCTAGACACCCCCTCCCTACTGTACATCCCCTCCCTCCTAAACCCCCCCTCCTGAACACCCCTCCCTCCTGGAAACCTCCTAAAGGACAACCCTATGAAATATAGGGATTCCCCTAAAATAAATATTACAATGATATAAAAAAATACACTACTCAAATTAAATACATCATTGACTGTTTAAATAGAGTACATGATCTAATTTTCAAAAACATGTACCTAAAGTGATATTCAGAACAAGTAGAAGAAACTAATAACCGAGATAGAATAAAATAATTCACTGCTCCAAAATATTCCACTGATTCTGTGTTCCAGGATGTTTTATTTCTCCAAAATCTAGTTATGGAAAATCCTGTAACCTAGTTTGTTGGATCAAAACCCTACATTTTATCCAAGTGAAAATAAACTTACAAGTCCAGAAATTTTATCTTGAGTTTAACAAAAATACATTAATTATCAAAATTAAATACATTCATAACATAAGTTTTAGTTTGAAAATAAAGGTAGTAGATGTGTAAATGTTATTTAATTACTTGAAAATTAAAATTTCAAAAAAAAAATTAGAATATTGTACCAAATATTCACACTAGAGGGAGACATGTCAAAAAGTTCATTTTGTTGATTGTAAATTCTTGAAAATCCAACCTGGTTCACACCTCATTTTCATAGGCAAGACTTTATTGAAGTTTGACCTTGTTTATGTCATATGTCATAAATGTTACCTTGAATGTAGTTATTTTCACATGGTCCATGTTGGTTGTAGAAATTAAAGTCATGGCTATATCCCTTCCCATTTCATAAAAAACACCTCCCTGAATAGACCCCGTCTCCATGGATAGACCCCCAACCCCTACACACCCCACCCCACTGCACACCCCCTTTTCACCCCACCCCTCCCCCTGTAGACCCCCTTGCACCCTTCCTATAGACCCTCCTTGAACCCCCTACATACCCCCTTGAACCCCCCTTCCTGGACATACCCCCTCCTTCTTTGACATACCCCACTGGACATACCACCCACCCCCTCCCTGGACAGACCCCCTGCCCCACCCTCCTACACACACCCTCATCCCTACAGACCCCCTTGCACACCCCTCCCCCGACATACCCCCTTGCACCCCCTCTACACCCCCTCCTAGACCCCCCCCCCCACTCCTGGACCCCCTCCTGGACAGCTGTTTCTTTTGGAAATGGAGATGACCTCATTTTTTAAGGTTCAAACATTCCAATCAATTTTAACTGGTTTATTCATAAAACCAGAAACATCCAATGATTCTATATCCATTTGGATCTACTTTCTAAATGTAGGTTCTAATTAATTGTGGAGCGATGAGGCTTAAGAATTTTCATTGGTCGAGAGGATGGTAGGTCAGACTCATCACACCTTTTTGGGTGGAATTATTGTCTACTCTGTGACTCTCTTAATAGATTTGAGTTTTATTCGTGAATCCTTATTAAATTACCAAATATGAAAATGATCATTCCATTAGATCTGAAAATCAATGATTGATATGTATGCGATTTAGATAATCTTTTATATGTATTTGAGGTTCTTCATCGATAGAGAATCATATATATTTGTTAGATATTCTTAGTCAATGGTATCCTTCAACACATTATACAAAAATATCATGGTCATTATGATAACCATAATGGTTTTAAAGTCACTTAGTGGGGGAACGTGAAGTTTATTGTCGTTCAGAAGGACATGGATTATTTCAGATTTGGGATCGTACACGGAGATGGGCTACCTACGTATCCTTGTTTAGAAAAGGAATCAGAACCCACGTAGTTTGAGTAAAGAATTATTAGGTTTATACATGATTGATGGCCCAAAAGAAGATTTCATAATTACTTTTATGCTCTAATCTCACGTTAGCCATGTTCTGTAACACCCCAAGATTCTACGGTATGCTTCCCTTTGAATAATGAAATAGCGTTTGTTGTACGCAACAATGAGTTCTAACACACACCACAACCGATCAAACTAGCTGTTATGAAAAGTAATACCTGCTTTTTGAAATTTTAAAAATTTTATATCTCAAAATGGCCTTAATTTATGGATTTGGAGTATCGAATTTAGCCTCATGTGAAATTTTGGTACTTTTCGGATAACTTTAATATTTTGATGAATAGTGAAAATTACTAAATTTTAATTAAAAACAACTTTTTTTAATCAAAATAATTAATAGTGATAAATTATGAATTTGAGTGGTTTTAAAGTATATTTAGAATATATTTTTACCATTTAATACAATTTTGTTCATTGGACATAATTTCACAGTTAATCCGAACAAAAACAAGTATCAATCTTTCGATAGTTATTATATCTTAAAAACACGCTTTTTGTTTTGACAGCAGAAATTAATTTTAAATTTATTTCTGCCACTTCTGTGTTTTGAATTTGGAAAAATGGATTCCATATTTGGAATCAGGATTTTCAAATTGTTTAAATAGGTAACTTTTATTTTTAGACATTTTCAATAATTACTTCGGTAAATATTTTATTTACCATGGTTAAATGGTAAATCTGGTAAATAAGGGTTAAAAAATAATATTATAATAACAAAACAATTACACTAAAACGTGTCCTACCCTTTTGGTTAATACATGTCTGACCATGGTCATCTTCTGGTCGATTTTGGGACCCCATGGTGCCACTTGTAAGTGATAGGGACACTTTATTTTAATTAAGTTAAAGTGAATACCAAAATGACACAAGCATATATCTTTCAGAAAACCAATTTTTACATAGGGTTATATATGTTGTATTTTCGACTATAAATATTCATTAGAAATCTAAAAAGATTTCCTACATAGTTGTATTTTATTTATAATTTTAGACATTAAATAATTTAATTTATTTATGAAACAATGGTGATGAAGTAATTACCATAATAGTGAAAAATTAAAATGATTGATATTGTAGATACCCAAATAAATATAATTTGAGACTTTTTATGAATTAAAATAATTCTCTAGGTCAATATGACATGTTCCGAATGATGTAATTAACTTTTTTAGAAGTAATCATTCGGTTATGATTTTTACAAAAATCAATTATTGAATAGTGTCAAAATTGACATAAAATAGTTTTAAAAAAAATATTATATTATTAATTGATATTAAATTCCTAAAAATCTACGGTTCGGCCAATAGACTTATATCATGATATTGTTATCATTAATTTACCTCTTGGGGGTCTCTTGGATATATATAGTATGTTTATTAACCATATAATATAAAAATACAAAGAGACATTGTAAAAGTGAAACTAATTAACTAAGAGTTAATACTTAAAGATATGGTTAGTATAATTAACCAAACCTATCTAAATTCTATTGTTTGAGTGGTTTTAGACCTATCCCCACCTTAACATTTAAATAATCCTATTTTGAGCCATTATAAATTGAATATGAATTTATTATAAAATAATATTTCTAGCTTTTCCAAAGGTGCCCCTCACCCCTCTTATAAAAGGGCACTCACCCTTCTCATTAACTCACACCTTGAAAGCCTTTTGGTTTGGCCAAAATCTGCCCAAATACTCTCTCAAAATACCTCACTTCATCCTAGAGGCCTTCCTTTAGTCAAAAAGCCAACCTAAGAGCCCTTTTAATCAAATCAAAAGGAAGAACCCGAAGAAGAGGTAATGATTTCACCACCCTTTTCCAAGTTCCTTTCTTCTTCCACTTCTTCTTCCATTGTTATTACCATTCTAAAATAATAACTCTAGTATCTTATATATACTGTGATGTTATTATAAATATGGTACAACCATATTCAGTATTCTATTCATCCATTGAATAACATGTCACCATACGTGCGTATGTACGGCTTACCGTCTCCACGTTATGGTGTAATTGTTATTCAATAAATTATTATTTGGACGGGTATAATAATGATTTATAATTCATTTAAATAATAAATATAACATGATAATAATTATTTATATATGATATACCATCCAATTATATATTATTTTAATATCAAAAGAATGATATTGTCGCTCGTGCGTATGTACGGACTACCGTCTCCACGAACGCGATGAGATTCATTCTCCATCGTATCCATTCAAGTATAATTATCAGTTGATGATTTAAAAATAATTTTTAAGGACTTGATATCATTCTGGATATGAATAAGATGTAACCTATCCATTAAAAACATGGCTTACGTAACAAAACATATAAAATAAAACGAGTAATTTAACACCCGAAACAATGATAATACTAAGATATTATTAACGAATCAATGTTAAAAGATCATATATGATATCATACTAATGTATATGATTCTTGTATAATTTAATAACATTTATTTCACCATTATACAGGAGGTTAACCTACCCCTAACCATGTAAATGTACAAGTTAAGGGTTTATTTCGCAATCTCTTCATTATCTGAGGTTGTTTATACGTGATTATCTACTGGGACCTCTTTATCATCAACATCCATGTTTCTTAAAAATGTATTTCAAATCATTATTTATATTTTAGAGACTATGGTATAAATTCATTTATACCCTTGTTTACTTTTATAAGTGGTTTATAAAGGAATCTTTTCATCGTTTTCCAAACAAGGCCCTTTTTAACCTTTTCGACAGAATGAAGGTAAGAATGTTTTTTTAACTTATACGGCAGGTGCGGCTATTTTCCGCCATTATAAAATCATTGAAGCTTACCTTACAATATTATAAGAATATTTTCAGAGAAAATGTTTTATTTTTTAAATATCTTATTCTTAAATTATTTCAAAATAGAAAGAGATATTTCTCTAAAAAGAGTTTTGATTTCATCTATGTCAACATCCCTTGAAGGATTTTACACTTATTTGAAGTTGATTTATTATGATACAAAACTTCTATATTGTATTGATGTTTTTGTGATATTTTTGACTGTGGATGTGCTATTTGTATACCATTCATGGTTTATGGTGAAAGTATTGACATTTCTTATGCTAGTTTTAATAGTAATGTTAATGTTATATTTAAACCTTTTCATATGGGAATGCATTGGACTTAATATGTGACGGGTGGAGCCCACTATAGCTCCTCGATGCATCAGTAGGTTTCAGGAGACAAACTAGTGTCTTGGCACAAGGCCTTGGCAAAATCTTATTTGTAGTCTTGGCACGATCCCTTGGCTATGTGGTTATGATAGTCTAGCATTATGCATTCCATCATTATGAAAGTGGTTATTGATATTGCATGTGATTATTCGATTAGTAGAATATCCATGTGAATAAGTAAATAGCATTATTTCATTTTATTTTTTCCATACAATGTTGAAGTTCAAGTTTAAAAGGATTTTGTTTTAGGTATACACTACCTTAAATGCTTATTCTTATTTATGAAAGTTTCCGCTATATTATGATCCTTACTAGGCATTTGATCTCACCCCTTTTCTATGTTTTATTTTTCCCAGGATGTGAAGAAGTAAATTATGAATGACCTGTAGGGATATTATGAGGGGATACTAGTGTGGACTATGGAGACAATATGTTGTTGTAGTAGATTTTCACTTTATGATGTAATGTAAAACTTTATGAATATATATAGTGTTTCCAAGGATACTAAACCAATCGGTCTTTCAAGATTTGATCTTTCTTGTGATCATGCCAATGTTATGTAATAATGCACCGACTCTAGGTAACTGGGGTCGGGGAGTTACAATTGGTATCAGAGGAAGTTTAGTACAAACCTTGGAAGCTAGATTTAGATAAACTCTGATTAGAGCACATAGACCTAAGATGGACTTTGATGATTAGTATAGAAGAAATTCCTAGAATTTTGGTATTGTAGAGATTTTGTGAGTTTTCCGAGCAGTACATCCCTTTCTGGATACGAGCAGGTAGAGGCCGCTCCGGCATAGATGTACCTAGGGGTAAAACCCGAAAACACGGCTTTGAGCTAGACTCAAACGGGAACTGGTGCACGACAATGGGCCTTGTTTCACTCTTGGTTACGACACTCCCGGGGGATATGCTTAGGATAATTCTCATTTTCTTTAAAAATTATTATGAAGGGTTTATGAGTATATACTTCCTCAAAGAAAACATTTTTATGATTATGGATTATATCCATAAATAGTTCAATTTATGTTAACTGTTTTATAAGTATGGAATTATGTATTTTGATTCATAAATTGATCTAGTTTATGCCATTGTTTAGAAATTGTGCCTAGTGAAAAAAATGGAAACCGTATCAATGCACGCACTCAATGTAGGGATTTCCATCATGTTCAAGATAATTATAGTGGAGCTGGTGATGCAACTGGTGCCGATCAGCTAGTCACCATACTGGGACAACTCACTTAGGTTATGAATAATAACCTTACTCGTATGGAGCACCCTGATCCGCAACGTGGAGGATCAATGTTAGATTGATTCATGAGGCAACAACCACAAAAATTCAATGGTAGTACAAATCCCTTAGTAGCTGAGCAATGGATAAATTCCCTAGATAAAATATTTCAGGCTTTGGGGAGTAGTGAAAGGGAAAAAGTTATCATGGTAGTTTACCACCACACTGGAGATGCTGATTAATGGTGGTCATTGATTGAAAACACGAAGGAAGATGATGAAGTATCAAATATGGAATGGAGGGAGTTCAAAGATCCGTTTTTAGAGAAATACTTTCCTCGTGACCATCAAGCAGATATGGAAAGGCAATTTCTGAGTCTGAGACAAAAGGAGGATGAGAATGTCCCAAAGTATGAGGGTAACTTTACAAGGTTAGAAAGTTATGCCGGAGGTTATATAAGTAACCCAAGAAGTAAGATTGATCGTTTCTTTGATGGGTTAAAACCATTTCTCCGTCGAGTATTAGTCTCACAATCCTTCTCGTCATACGAAGACATTGTGTCATGTGCTATCAAGACAGAAAAGGAATTCTCTAAGTCTTATGACTTTAAAGAAAAGAAAGAGAAGAAGAGATCTACTGATCAATCTGGGAATAGAAATAAGTGGAAGAAGGGAAAGGTTGAATATCCATCCTGTGGTAAATGTGGGAAGAAACACCCTGGTACTTGTTTGAAGGGAATGGGCGTCTGTTACAAATGTGGTGAAAAAGGCCACCATGCTCGTGATTTCTAAGGGAAGAAGGAAGCTACCAATGTTCAGTGCTAGAATTTCAGGGAGATGGGACATTATGAAAATGAATGTCCTAATCGTCAGGGGAACATAACTCAGAAAAGACCAAGGGATCAAGGCCAAGCTTTTTCTATCACTACTGCTGAGGTAGAAGCTCCAAAAGACATGGTGGTAGGTAATTTAATGGTTTCCTCAAGTTTATCAAATCCATTATTTGATTCTAGATCATCGCATTGTTTCATATCTTCCCAGTTTTCTAAGAAAATTAGATATTTCCAATTTGATTTAACAAGGGAGTTGTCAGTTAAAATTCCTAAGGGTAGTATCATTGCAACAAAGTTTTGTGAATCAGTCCCCATTAGAGCACATAAATGTTCTTTATCCGCTGATCTCATCGTCATACCTATGATTGAATTTGATATAATCCTTGGTATGGATTGTATTTCGGATTATGATGTGATGATTTATTGTATGAAGAAGGAGGTTACGATTTTTGATGATGATGATAAAAAACACCTTATCTTTAGAGCAGAATCACCACCACCTAATTCATATCTAGATCCACCCCCAGTAGATCAACTAAATTCAATTATTGGGGAGGAAGAGAATGAAATAATTGTGGGTGAGGAAAAGAATGTTCAAATAGAGGATTTACCTACTGTGAAAGAATATTTAGATGTATTTCTGAAAGATTTACCTAGACATCCTCCAGAACGAGAAGTTGAGTTTTCCATTGATTTAATTCCTGGATCAAGGCCTATATTAAAGACCCCTTATAGAATGTCCACTGTAGAATTAGTTTAACTAAAAAAAAACTAGAGGAATTGATTAATAAGGTATTTATTCGCCCTAGTGTTTCTCCATGGGGAGCCCCTGTTCTTTTTGTTAAAAAAAGATGGATCTATGAGGTTATGTATCGACTATAGGGAGATCAATGCTATAACAATAAAGAACAGGTATCACATACCTCACATTGATGATTTATTTGACCAACTTCATGGAGCTCAATACTTTTCAAATATTGACCTTCAATATGGACACCATCAGTTGTGTGTAAAGAAGGAAGACATTCTGAAGACAGCATTTCGAACCAGGTATGGGCATTACGAGTTTACTGTAATGCCTTTTGGATTGAATAATGCTCCCTCTGTATTCATGGATCTGATGAATAGATTTTTCAAGGAATATCTCAATGAATTTTTTGTGGTATTTATTGATGATATCGTGGTATACTCCAAAAGTTACGATGATCATGAAAATCACTTGTGCATTATCCTGAAGACTTTGAGAAGACATGAATTATATGGGAAGTTTAGCAAGTGTGAATTCTGGCTTCATGAGATTTATTTTCCTGGCCATATTGTCTCTAAAGATGGAATCTCTATTGACCCTTCTAAGACCAAGGCAATATAAGAATGGCCAACACCTACGAGTATAACTGAGGTACGTAGTTTTATTGGTTTGGAAGGTTATTATCGATGTTTCTTCCACAGTTTTTTCCGATTGGCTAACCCATTAACGAAGCTCACACGTAAAGGGGTTAAATTTGTTTGGACAAAAGAGTGTGAAACATGTTTCGAAGAACTGAAGAGAAGATTAGTCAATGATCTTATATTGACTCTACCATCGGGGAATGATGGGTTCGTTATTTATAGTGATGCATCGAAGAAAGGACTTGGTTGTGTCCTTATGCACAATGATAGGGTTATTTTCTATGCATCACGACAGTTGAAAATTCATGAGAAAAACTATCCTACTCATGATCTCGAGTTAGCAGCTGTTATCTTTTCTTTGAAGATATGGAGGCACTACCTCTATGGTGAAAAATGTGAGATTTATACTGATCACAAGAGTTTGAAGTATATTTTCTCACAAAAAGAACTCAACATGAGGCAAAGGAGATGGCTTGAATTATTCAAGTATTATGATTGCACGATACACTACCACCCGGGGAAGGAAAACAAGGTGGCAGATGCTTTGAGCAGAAAGGACCATGGAGTTTTGAACAATATGAGAATAGAAAGGGATCCAATTTCCATGGATCTAGTGAAGATGGACATGGGAATAACTAGGGAAGGTGAAACATCAATGATTTTTCAAATGTTTGCCAAAACATCTTTACTAGAAAGGATTAAGAGTTCTCAGACTGATGATGAAGAATTTCAAAAGAAGATTAAAGCTGTGAATGATGGGAGATTGAGAAACTTTGTGTATGAAGATGGAAATTTGAAATTCGGGAAGAGACTTTGTGTTCCCGATATACTTGATCTAAAAAGGAAATTGCTGGATGATGCTCATAGTTCCAATTTCTCTATACACCATGGGAGCACCAAAATGTATAGAGATTTTAAGGAACATTTTTGGTGGGCCAACATGAAGAGGGAGATTACTGATTTTTGTGTCAAGATGTATGGTTTGTCAACAAGTGAAATCTTGAAGGAAACAGCCTGGAGGAGTCATGAAACCTCTTCCCATACCAGAGTGGAAATGGGACAATATTACGATGGACTTTGTCATGGGGATACCAAAGACTCCTAGAAGGAATGATGCAATATGGGTCATTGTTGATCGTCTTACCAAGTTAGAACATTTTCTTCCTATAAGAGAAGATCTACCACTGGAATGTCTAGCAGGACTATATATTGATGAAATTGTGAGACTTCATGGAGTACCCCTATAGAATGTTTCTGATCGTGATCCCCATTTTACTTCAAGATTCTGGAAAAGTATTCAGAAAGACTTGGATACTGAACTTCATTTGAGCACTGCCTACCACCCTCAAATAGATGAACAATAAGAATGAACTATTCAAACCTTAGAAGACATGTTGAGATCCTGCTCACTTGACTTTCAAGGTATGTGGGATCAATATTTACCTCTGGTAGAATTTTCCTATAATTACAGCTTCCATTCGAGTATTCAGATGGCACCATATGAAGCATTATACAGAAAGAGATTCCTTACACCAACCTTTTGGGATGACGTTGGTGAAAGAAAACTTGTAGGCCTAGAACTGGTGGAGGAAATGATGGAAAAGGTGAAGGTAATCCAAAATCACATCAAAGCAGCTCAATGTAGGCAGAAGAGCTATGGTAATAATCGAAGGAAGGATTTTGAATTTCAAGTCAGAGATCATGTTTTCCTGAAGGTATCTCCATGGAAGGGAGTCATAAGTTTTGGTAAGAAAGGTAAATTGAGTCCCAGGTACATCAGTCCTTTCTAAATTATAGAATGAATTGGGGATGTAGCTTACCGATTGGCAATGCCGCCATGTCTCTTCAAAGTTTACGATGTGTTCCACATATCTCTGTTGAGGAATTACATGCCTGACCCAACCCATGTACTCACCTATGAGGAATTAGAACTGGAACCTGATTTATCTTATTGCGAAGAACCTGTCAAGATTATCGATACGAGAGAACAAGTACTGAGAAACCGGACGACGCATCTGGTAAAAGTTTTGTGGAGAAACCATAAGATGGAAGAGGCAACGTGGGAACCCGAGAAACTTATGATGAAGAATCACCTGAGTCTTTTCATGCGGTAGTATTCTAGAAATTTCGAGGAAGAAATTATTTGAAGGAGGGGATAATGTAAAACCTCAAGCCTCTACGGTATTCTTCTCTTTGAATAATGCAATAGCGTGTGTTGTATGCAACATCGAGTTCTAACACACACCACAACCGATCAAACTAGCCGTTATGAATAGTAATACCTAATTTTTCAAATTTAATAAATTTTATCTCTCAAAATGGACTTCATTTTTGTATTTGGAGTATCGAATTTAGCCTAAGGTGAAATTTTGGTACTTTTCGGATAACTTTAATATTTTGATGAATAGTGAAAATTACTAAATTTTAATTAAAAAAAAGTTTTTTTAATAAAAATAATTAATAATGATAAATTATGAATTTGAGTTCTTTTAAAGTATATTTAGAATATATTTTTACCATTTAATACAATGTTGGTCATTGGACATAATTTCACAATTAAACCGAACATACACAAGTATCAATCTTTTGATAGTTATTATATCTTAAAAACACGCTTTTTGTTTTGACAGCAGGAATTAATATTAAATTAATTTCTTCCACTTCTGTGATTTGAATTTGGATAAATTAGTTCCATATTTGGAATCAGGATGTTCAAATTGTGTAAGTAGGTATCTTTTATTTTTAGACATTTTGAATAATTACTTCGATAAATATTTTATTTACAATGGTTGAAGTGTAAATCCGGTAAATAAGGGATAAAAAATAATATTATAATAATAAAAATTTACCCTAAAACGTGTCCTAACCTTATTGGTTGATACATGTCCGACCATGGGCATCTTTGGGTCGATTTTGGGACCCCATGGTGCCACTTGTAAGTGATAGGGACACATTATTTTAATTAAGTTAAAATGAATACAAAAATGACAAAAGCATATATCTTTTAGAAAAATAATTTTTACATAGATTTATATATGTTGGATTTTCGACTATAAATATTCATTAGAAATATAAAACGATATCCTACATAATTTTATTTTAATTATAATTTTTAGACATTAAATAATTTAATTTATTTATGACACAATGGTGATGCAGTAATCACCATAATAGTGAACAATTAAAATGATTGATATTGTAGATACCCAAATAAATATAATTTGAGACTTTTTATGAACTAAAATAACTATATAGGTTAATATGAAATGTTAGGAATGATTTAATTAACTGTTTTAGAAGTAATCATTCTGTTATGATTTTTACAAAAATCAATTATTGAATAGTGTCAAAATTGACATAAAAGTGTTTTTAAAAATAATATTATATTATTAATTTATATTAAATTATTAAAAATCTAAGGTTCGGCCAAGAGACTTATATCATGATAGGTGTATCATTAATGGACAAATTGGGGGTCTCTTGGATGTATATAGTATGTTTATTAACCATATAATATAAAAATACAAAGAGACATTGTAAAAGTGAAACTAATTAACTAAGAGTTAATACTTAAAGATATGGTTATTATAATGACCCAAACATTTCTAAATTATATTGGATGAGTGGTCTTAGACCTATCCCCACTTTAACATTTAAATAATCCACTTTTGAGCCATTATAAACCGAATATGAATTTATTATAAAATAATATTTCTAGATTTTCCAAAGGTGCCCCTCACCCCTCTTATAAAAGGGAACTCCCCCTTCTCATTAACTCACACCTTAAAAGCCTTTTGGTTCTGCCAAAATCTATCCCAGTACTCTCTCAACTTCCCCAACTTCATCCTAGAGGCCTTCCTTTAGTCAGAAATCCAACCTAAGATCCCTTTTGATCAAATCAAAAGGAAGAACCAGAAGAAGAGGTAATGATTTCACCACCCTTTTCCAAGTTCCTTTCTTCTTCCACTTCTTCTTCCTTTGATATTACCATTCTAAAATAATAACTCTAGTATATTATATATACTGTGATTTTATTATAAATATGGTACAACCATATTCATTATTCTATCCATCCTTTGAATAACATGTCACCATACGTGCGTACGTACGACTTACCGTCTCCACGTCGTGGTGTAATTGTTATTCAACAAATTATTATTTGGATGGATATAATAATGATTTATAATTCATGTAATTAATAAATATAACATGAAAATAATTCTGTATATATGATATACCATCCAATTATATATTATTTTAATATCAAAAGAATGACATTGTCGCTCGTGCATACGTACGGACTACCGTCTCCACGAACGCGATAAGATTCATTCTCCATCGTATCCATTCAAGTATAATTATCATTGGTGATTTAAAAATAATTTTTAAGGACTTGATATCATTCTGGATATGAATAAGATACCACCTATCCATTACAAACATGGCTTATGTAACAAAACATATAAAACAAAACGAGTAAGTTAACTCCCGAAACAATGATAATACTAAGATATTATTAACAAATCAATGTTAAAAGATCATATATGATATCATATTAATGTATATGATTATTTTATAATTTAATAACAATTATTTCACCATTATATAAAAGGTTAACCTACCCCAACCAAGGAAAAGTATATGGTAAGGGTTTATTTCGCAATCTCTTCATTATCTGAGGTTGTTTATACGTGATTATCTACTGGGACCTCTTTATCATCCACATACATGTTTTTAAAAATGTATTTCAAATCATTCTTTCTATTCTAGAGACTATGGTATAAATTCATTTATACCCTTGTTGACTTTTATATGTGGTTTATAAAGGAATCTTTCCATCGTTTTCCAAACAAGGTCCTTTTTAACCTTTTCAACAAAATTAAGGTAAGAATGTTTTTTTAACTTATACGACGGGTGCAGCTATTTTCCGCCATTATAAAATCATTGAAGCTTCCCTTACAATATTATAAGAATATTTTCAAAGAAAATTTGTTATTTTAAAAATATATGTCTCTTAAATTATTTCAAAATAGAAAGAGATATTTCTCTAAAAAGAGTTTTGATTTCATCTATGTCAACACCCTTTGATGGATATTACGCTTATTTGAAGTTGATTTATTATGATACAAAACTTATATATTGTATTGAAGGTTTTGTGATATGTTTGACTATGGATGTGCTATTTTTATACCATTCATGTTTTATAGTGAAATTATTGACATTTCGTATGCTAGTTTTAATACGAATGTTTATGTTATATTTAAACCTTTTCATATAGGAATGCATTGGACTTAATATGTGACGGGTGGAGCCCGCTATAGCTCCTCGATGCATCGGTAGGTCTCATGAGACAAACTAGTGTCTTGGCACAAGGCCTTGGCAAAATCTTATTTGTAGTCTTGGCACAAGGCCTTGGCTATGTGGTTATGATAGTCTGGAATTATGCATTCTATCATTATGAAAGTGGTTATTGATATTGCATGTGATTATTCAAATAGTATATTATCCATGTGAATAAGTAAATGGTATTATTTCATTTTATTTTTTCCATACTATGTTGAAGTTAAAGTTTAAAAGGATTTTGTTTTAGTTATACACTGCCTTAAATTTTTATTCTTATTTATGAATGTTTCCGCTATATTGTTATCCTTACTGGGCATTTGAGCTCACCCATTTTCTATGTTTTATTTTTCCCAGGATGTGAAGAAGTAAATTATGAATGTCCTATAGGGATATTATGAGGGGATAATAGTGTGGACTATGGAGACAATATGTTGTTGTTGCAGTTTTTCACTTAATTATGTAATGTAAAACTTTATGAATATATCTAGTGTTTCCAAGGCTACTAAACCAATCGGTCTTTCAAGATATGATCTCTCATATGATCATGCCAATGTTATGTAATAATCCACCAACTCTAGGTGACTGGGGTTGGGGCGTTACATGCTCAGTGTGAGAAAAAAGAGGTATTAGTAAAATCTGATGATTGTGCCACAAAAAAGGAAATCTGAAGGAATGATGTGGGGATTATGTATGCATAAATGCCCAGATAGATTAATATTGGGATTTACTTCAGGGAAGAAAACCCATAATTAACACTACTGGAAAATATGTCTATACCCACGGTTTTACAAAAAAAACTGTGGGTATAGGGGTAGTAAGTGAACCTATACACATGGGTTTCCAAAACCGTGGGTATAGTTTTCTTTTAACACCTATACCCATGGTTTTGGAGAAAACCGTGGGTATAGGGTATTTTATGAAGATCTATACCGACAGTTCTTCATAATCGTGGGTATTAGTGGTTTTCTTTTCATGACCTATACCCACGGTTCTCCAGAACCGTGGGTATAGCTTTCCCGCATTATGGCGGGGAAATAAAATTATGCGGGGCATGAAAAAAACTTGGCGGGGGACATTTTTTAACAGTTTATATTATTATATTTACCTTAATATAAACAAATTCTTTTGAAAACTCTGCAGCTCGGTTAGTAATCCTTTATATTCCAGATTTGTAGGTCCCGGGTTCAATATCCGTTGTTAGCATTTTTTGAAACATGGGTAATATTAATATATAATTACAAACATATATACGTATATCAAATTAAATCTATAGCTCGGTTGGTCGTTTGTCGAGGCGCTGCAGTCTCTCCCTTGCAAGACGCGGGTTCGAATCATCCTTCATGCACCTTTTTGTAATTTAATTAATGGATGTGGATAATATTAATATATAGATAATGATACCTGCATATATGACAGGTAAAAAATGTGGCTTGATTGGTCGATGTGTTTGGTGCGCCGTTGAGGATTCTCGCGTGAGGTGGGGTTCGAATCCTCCCCCATGCACTTTATTTTGGTAAAATAAAAACCCCATGGTTTGAAAACTGTGGGGTGTGTTGTGTGCCATGCTGGAATAGCGGTGTGGTACACTTTGAATCCCCTATACCCACGGTTCTCCAAAACCGGGGGTATAGGTTGAGACCCCTATACCGATGCCATTCCAGCCCATGATTTTGAACCACGGGTATAGGTAGTTTTTCCAGTAGTTTAAGGTCCATAAATTTATTTGCGATTTATGCAGATTTGGATACATAACATAGGACATAATCATTAGAAGGATCCGAAATTAGAAGGAAGTTATGATTGAGTTTTATTTCTATGAATGAAACCCAGATTAAATGAAATTAATACTGAGGCTTACTCCTGAAAAGGAGGCCTAGGTTAAGGAAAATTATGATTGGGACTTACTCCTATAGAGGAGGCCCAAATTAAGGGAAATTGAGACTTGGGACTTACTCTTGAAAAGGAGGCCTAAGTTAAAGAAAATTATGATTGGGACATGGGGACTATGGCTTAATCTTGAAAAGGAGGACCAGGTTAGGGTACTTGGGGCATACTCTTAAAGAGGATGCCCAGATTAAGGGAATTTGTGAATGGGGATTACCCCTAAGGAGGATTCCCATATTAAGAGAACATGGACTGGGGCGTACTCCTGAAAAGGATGCCCAGGTTAGAGAACATGGGGATTACATGTCAAGAGGATGTCCATATTAAGAGAACTTAGACTGGGGCTTACTCATGAAAAGGAGGCCCAGTTAGGGAATTTATGGCTTAATCCTAAGGAGGTTTCCCATATTAAGAGTACTTGGACTGGGGATTACTACTGAAAAGGAGGCCCGGGTTAGGGAACATGGGGCTTACTCCTAAAGAGGATGCCCAAATTAAAGATCTTCTCATATTAAAAGATGAGGTTGAATGGAAGAAATCTCTAACCATAATGACATAAAGATAAGTAAATCACTAGGTTTTGAGATATGTTCCACATAATTCTTTTCAGATAAGGAATCCAATAAAGGGACCATGCCAAAAATGGCTCTAAAGAGGGTTTTGAAGGCTAAATCATGAAGAGGATAGGAGGATTTGACAAAAATAGTGTAATAGGCAGGAGGGGTACCCAAAAAGAGGCAGGCATGCATGTCCTGTTTGGTCATGCAAGTACTGGTGGCACAAGTATACTTGAGCAACATATGTGTACTTGCGTGACGGTTAACCCATAAGGTAATACTTGGGCGAGGCTTGGCTAAAGCCCTTAGTATTCTCCATAGAGGCTTCCAAAAGTGTGGCACACATGTTCTATTGAAGAGATAAGGTGGCGTGCAAGTGTCTTCATTTCCCTTAAGGGTTAGACACTTAGGCGGGAAGGTTTTGATGAATTTCAACACTTAAGCCTTATTCCCATTTTTAGATCTTCCATTCATGTAAGAAATTATTTTAGAAGTGTTCGGAAGACTTCATGTAGAGACTATGGCGCCGGGTGCTTAAATCAGACTTTTGGATTTTTCCAGCCTCGAAATTGGGGGCCCACATGGGGTATTTATAGGCCATTGAGTACCTTGGGAGAAATAAGATTAGGGCCCTCAAGTCACATGCGTTCCCAATATGTGTCGTGTAGGTATATGTGTGTGACCATGATGAAACTTGTGCGGCCCTTGTGTAAACAAATCCTTGTTCATTCCTTTGTCAATTTTTGATGTTTCTTCAAAGGATGGATCTCTTTGTACTTAAGGTTTTCCCCTTTTTTAGTCATTAGACTCTATGACGGAAAGGAGAGTAAAAAATAGTCCCCCCTTCGAGTTGATCTGAAAGGAAGGATGATTTGACTCTAACATAAAGGAGAAAACCATGGAACATCAGCGCACAAGTGATGAGCACACAGGTAGCGGCGTGTAATTGTGAGCCGCATAGGATTCGGCGTGTAGGGGTGCAGCTTTGTCTATAAATATGGGTTCCACTCTTGCGCAAAGCACACGGCTTTCAAAGAACATCACCCTTGTCACACATGTGGATCTCTCAGTGAAAGTGTCTTGATTTTCTACGGTTCATTGCTTTTGTTCGTGTCGCGCTTCTGCAGAGGTATTTAGACTTTCGTGGTGACACATGCATGCCTAAACCTGAGCAACAAAATTAGACTTGCGCGACAACATTGGACCTGGACGCCTTAATTCCTTATCCATTTTTTCACATTTCTTCACAAATTTTATCAAAAAACAAATTAATAGAGTTAAATATTTGACCTTTGTGCAGATACAATGGGTCCTAGAAGAATCAGAATGGCTAATGAGGTGGCTAGTAAGCAGATTGATGATATGATGAGCATCGTTGGCCATGATTATTAAAATATCTGTGAATGAACTCTCCCAAATTTGTACAAGTACTTAAAGAATTATCATCTTAATTTCCCACAATGTATTTACATGCCTTTTTATGGGCATGGTCATCTGCAAGAAGTCAATATTCCAGAGCCAAGAAACTATCTCTCGCATTCTTAGTTTCAGACATACATTAATTTTTCTTCAGCAAATGTCTCAACAGGAGGATTATTTTTTAATTCTGTAATAGCAGAGAAGGCCTACATAATGCATCATAGGCCTTGTTCCCTAGATTTGAAACCTCACTAGCCTGAGCTGCAACCACATTGTTATCCTTCAATCATTCGAAATCCTCAAATGGATTTATCCAACGACATAAAGAAGAGTTGGGACTTCTGTCCTAAAGGAAGTGTGAAGCAGACTTGGATGTGGGCATATTGGGTGTGAAAAACCTGCACAGATTTTGTCGAGGATTTTAAAGGGGATGCAATATATGAAGCCATCTGGGCTAGGCATACATATTTCTACAGGAATAATGACTTTGTGTAGGAGCTGATCAGCTGCTGGAGCCCAGAAACCAATTCTTCCCATTTGACTCATGGAGAAGTAGGCATCAGTTTGTGGGATGTCTACAAGATCTCAAGGGATCCAATTTTCAGCGATATGTATGATGAATTCGTCCCTCCCAAGGCGACTTGGAAGGATTCAGAGAATACTTCAGCTTTGGCTCGGTAATTATAGAAAAATTTCTACAAGATCAATAACTCAAAGGCCTCCAAAACTGATTCTAGAAAAGATATTCATCTGGAGTAGTTTATGTACATGTTTCTTACCAAGAATGAAGGGAAGGGTCCCACCTATACTCGTCCTACCACCCGCCACAGAACAGAGAAAAGGGGTACTTCTCGCACATTCTGGATGACTTTATAAGCAGGAGAATTTGAGAAGTGGGGGTACGAAGTGGATCGGAGAATCCCAGAAAAGACCCTTCTAGAGGGCTTCTTAGCCTTGTGGATTAGTGTTTAACTTCTGCTAGTTAGGGGTTTGAAGGGAGGGGTCAAACCAGAGACCTTTTTTGTTGCAGCCAAGTTGGCTGAGAGGAAAATGGTTAGGTTGGCCACCCCCATTTTGTCGAAGATTCACAAGATCTTACTCCATGTCTTTATGGGTATGTCTCCTTTGAGAATAGTGGGAACATTCCAGGTTTTTTGGGGATGGATCACCCCTCATTTCAGGACATATGCTACACAGAACAGAGTACATGTTCCTAGAAGTTCATTCAGGCCATCAGTAAAGGCATTTTTTTGGAATTTCTCCATCATCCCTCTACCCTTATGATATGAAGGTGAGGCTGAGCAAGTTCAAGTAATTCCATTTCTTTTTTATGGGAACCCGCCAACCAGGCTATTTGTTGATGATTGAACAACCGACCTGGAATTGAGGTCATACATGCTGGATTGTAGAGATGGTGTATTGGCCACCAGGATTGATAGAGAAATTATATGTGAGGCCTATGATCTATAAAGATTTTCACGCCAATTCATATGTCTACAGTAGACTGTTGTATCCCTTCTTGTTCATGGTAGGTCAGACCAGCATCTGATGGTTTTCTGACATCTATGGTTACTGACATCTATGGAGAAGACTGGGGAAGTGTATGATCTACCAGTTTCTAAAGCGGCGAGTAACTTGAATACATGGTATGCCAAGAACTGGGTAGCATCATATCCTTAAGGGTTACTTAATCATCTGGTTCATCAAGTGGTGAAGAAGAAGAGAACTGTCGAGAAAGAAACCCTTCATATGGAAGTTGAATCTTCCACACTCGAAGATGATTCACTGGGTTTCTCACCTAGGGCTTACTCTTTGGATTCTCTAGATGCGGATGACAAGGCAGGATATGTGTCAAAGAGGACTCATTGCAGATATAATCCTCCTATTAGAATCAAGAGACCCAATCCATTGACTCCTTGTGAGTTACATCATTGAGGAAATTTAATTCCCTTGTTTTTTTATAGAGCAACAAGTTTTATTTTATTATCCTTTATTTGAAGTTGCAAAAGTTGGGATGAAGTTGAAGTCCATGATTGTAGGACCCTCCTCGCAGTCTTCTGGTACACATGTTGAATATCTACGACCAGAGGCTGTCCAGACATGGAAGAGTTTCTATTGCGATGTTGAAACTGTATGGCTAGACCTATCCGAAGGGCTACACATCCCTGGAGTTGGGAATCATCGGGCTTCTATAGATTACCATTTTGATGATAACCCTGATGAAGTGAGGGCCTACATCAGAGATCTGGAGATGCTCAAATATGCAACCAATGATTCCATTTCTGTTACCAAGCCGGTGAAGGAAATGATATACCGTGGAATCACTGAGGGGACTGGTGTTTATGGAGATTAAGAGTGGCATGATTACATGGCTCCTGAAGATGTAAGTCTCTTTCCTTATTTGCTTTGAAATTTGATTTCAGATAAATATTTGTTACTCAATGAGACTAATTTTTTCATCATGAAGCTTTCAAAGAAAGGAATTGCTGAGGTTTCTTCAACATAGCATAGCCCGGGTGGTACTACCGTTAGAGCTAATGAATCTCCTGGTGAGCTGGGCGAGGTATCTCCAGACCACCAGGCCATGGACGAGGAGTTAGACATGGATTTTCATTCTCCAATTCCTATATTTGGAGATGATTATGTCAACACTCCCAAAAGGCCAACGAAGCAAAGGCATAGAAGGAAGAAGTCCACAACTAAATGATTCACTAGTAGTGGTATGTTCTTCAGATATTCATGATTCTTAACCCATGAAAATATTGCTCGTACTTATTAGGATTTCAGGGGATTCATTAATTTCCCCTTTGAGAGAGAGGACTGACCCTCCTCTGAGGACAAAAGAGGGTGCTAGTGAAAAGTCGAAAATTCATGCTGACTTCACTGCTTCTGAAGAAGAGCCAGCATCTGTTACCAGTACTGCTCTTGCTGCTGCTACAAGGAGAGAAGAACCTGCTTCTGGTAAATTAACAATGCATCATAAAATGTTGAATAGGAGAATCAACTGACTTCCATTCTGTGATACTTTAGGTTCAACACCAGCACCAGAACATTTGGAGGCCACTGCAATTGATGTCTTTATTTTCTATGAAGAAACTGTCCGGGGTCAGAGTGAGTAGGATGATGGTCGCCAAGAAGATACATCGAATGCTCCCACTGGTGAGACTAACTAGGAATCTAAGATATCATTGGATGAAATGATGAAACTTGGTCCGTCTTTTGAAGATATTTTAGATCAAGTTAAATTACCATGTAATTTAGAATATTTTGGACGTGTTTTTTATCCATCGTGCAGTTAAATTTTTTTTATTACATCTCTGACCATGATTGGTTGAAATGTGTAGTTCCATCTGAGCAAGCTGTTGAACTTCCAATGCCTGAAGGGGGTATAGAAAACCCTAATATTGCAGAGATACTAGCTCAAGTGGAGATGAACCTGGTAGAGCATCCTGAAACCCGTCCTGAAAATCCTATTGAAGTTAGGAATGACGTGGAGGAGCCTTCTAATGTTGTTGATCTACAGTTTTGTAATAGGAAATAATATTTGTGTCTTCACTTAATTTTCAAGATAGAATAATCAAATTTTTTATCCTTTGAAACTCACCAAAACATTCAATTGACTATGCAGGGCTGTCAATTTCAGTGGCTAGATCTGGAGGAGAAGTCTCAACCTCCGCTCCAATGGTAATATAAAGAGAAGTAACAAGGGTCAGGGGGAATAGCATGACATGACACTTCTTTAAGTGAATTAATTCTATATTATATTCCCCCCAGTGATAGTGATGCTGAATCAGACCCGAAGGTACAAAAGGAGCTCCAGTTTTCACGACGCAAGGCACACGAGAACATACGGAAGATCATATCTGAAGTGCCTCTAGAAGAGCTATCTTCTAAGATCTAGCGACTCTCATCCCTGTTCATCATTTTTGGACTTGGTGGTTTTGGATATCAATAGATCCATGCCGCGGTGAAACAATTCATTTTATGGACGGAGTAGGAGAAGAGGTACCATCACGACCTGACGAGAGTGAGGCTGTTGGCCAATATCAGCGAATTTGAAGTTGCGGTGTCCCAAACTGAGGCTGATCATGCTGCCAAGTTGAAGGAGATGAAGAATAAGATCAAGGAGAAAGTTTTCCAGTAGATGCACCTTCAGCTACAGTTAGATGTTGTTACTGGGGAACTTGACTAGCTTAACAATTCACTGGAAGGAGTTCAAACAAATGGTGTGAAATCCATTGCAGATGTTAAGAAAGAACTCCATCAAGCTGAAAAGAATGAAGCTGGTCGAGTGCATGAACTCCAAGTGGCTACTGATGAACCTCAGGATGTCATAAATCAAATGATGAATTATGTTGAAAGCCTTTTGTAATTCTTGAAAAAGAGAAGAGACTCTAGTCTGTGGATATCCTCTTAACTCATGTGCATCAATGAAAAATACTTTCATCATCAATCATTTGTACCTGCATTCTTTTACACTCTGCTTTAAATTTTTTACCTAAGACAATGGGCCTAGCAAGCATAGTTTGATTTTTTTGCTAGGATTATAAAAATAACCCTACAAACACTAAATATTTTTATTGCTCAATATTACCTAAATCATATAAAAAATATGTTTAGTGATCTGAGACTTGATTTTTGTTCAGCGTTCCCTTGTATTTTCTTAGCGGCTTAAATTCATGCACGTCGGACATAAAAAGGATAATGTTTAAGGTCGAATATCATTGACCGAATGGATTAAAATTTACTCAATTCCTTGATAATTTATTTGAAAACATATTACCATATTCAAGTATGTGGGAAAATTTTAAACTATGACTTATGAAATTTTGAATATGAGGAATGATATGAAAACAAAGGGATAAAAGGCATTAAAAGAAGTATTTCCTAAGAGTGAAGTTACCATTATTTAACAAAACTGTTAGGGGGTAGAATTATTCTGGGCCACATAAGGGCATTGGCTGCATAGTCAAATAATAGCATCTTTTGGATGACAGATCCGTTATGTAGACTACTTATTCAAGGCTACGTAAGGGCACATGCTGCATAGTCAGACAAAAGAAATCTTAGAAATTTTACTTTTCTTTTGCTAAAAAACCAGTGAATGTTTATGGATATTCAAATTTTCCAAAGCATAGGGTCTGCTAAATGGAGAAATGTACTTTAATATGGAGAGGATATTTCCAATTAAGATTGTTAAAGAATTGGATTAATGTCACTCCTACGATGTTCTGGCCCAAACATAGAGAAGGGAAATATATACCATAGTCTTGAATACTTTTAGATCATGAAAAAAATTGTGGGAAAATATGTTAAGAATGACTTTTTTTATGGATCCCTACATATTTTCATTAAAACAAATAAGGTCCAAAGAGGTTTTCCTTCAAAAGAATGAAGTTACCACTATTTGGTAAACCTGTTAGGGGGTTGAATTATGAAGGGAAACATAAGGGAATTGACTGCAAAGTCAAATAATAATATCTTTTGGCTGAAAGGTCCATTATGTAAACTGTTTTTGCAAGTTCGCCTAAGGGAACATGCCGCATGGTCAGACAAAATAACTCTCGAGTATCAGACATTTTGTGACCAGAAGTCAAGAAAAGGGTTATGGAGATCTGGAAGTATTTATGTTTAGGAGTATGAAACATCAAAATGGGCATTGTCCAATTCATGTAGAGACACACAGACCAAATCTAACCACAATCATGTTGTGGCTAGGTCTTGAATTGAGGTGTTGGACTTCACTACGTATCCCATAAAAATGGTAATCAATCCATACATAGTTCTTGAAATATAGTTTAAGGTCATGTGGGATGAGAGTGTAAGAGATCTTATTTTTAGGGTCATAGAGCTCAGACCATAATGAGGAATACACATTGTGTGTTTGTTAAACCTGATGTGAATTAAGGACAGGGTTTTCATACCACATTCATGTTTTCATAGGGGGACTTCTCAGCAAAGGGACTGAAAGTGGAATTTTGGGTTAGGCCCAAAGACATGGGTTTGGATTCGAGGGATGCACGAATTTTCGTACGTATCCAATAAATATGGGAATCAAACCACACATAGTTCTTGAAATACTCTTTGTAAAAATTTGGTTCGTTCATGTGAATTGTGAAAGGGGACTTTAGTGAAATTATGGTTTGACCAAAGATTAAGGTTCGGTTATTTACATGTATGCACGTCGTCTTTGGAATATAACATGATTTGAGATCAATGTAAACAATGATTCCCTCTCAGGTGAGGGTGTCAACGAATTTTGTAGTTTATTTTCATACAGGACAAAAGTGTGAATTTTTTAAGGTCATATGCATGGACCAATGCTGCACAATTTAGCGTCATGTAGCTAGGACGATGGTGAACCAATGTAAAAATATTGGTTCTGGGGGTGGGTTCACGAATCAACATCATATGACATGGAGGTTAACTGACATGAAGAGGAAAATATTGGTTTTGGGCTTGAACATCGGGTCGTTGCCTACGTACCCTGCCTAGAAGGCGAGGATAAACGTCTAAGTAGTTCAATTAAATAATGAATTGGTGATCAAGTTGTTCTTGAGGACAATGACATAAAAAATGGTGTTGGTACTTATGCATTTTTAGCGGCCCAAAGAGAGTGTTATGGTTAATGTTTACTCTATGCTCACGTGAGTCATACTCGGTGTGAGAAACAAGAGGTAGCAACAACCCTAAGGATTGATAGCTTAATGTCATGCAGGACAAAATACATACTGTGTAGTTTAAAGTCTTGCAGTAAGGACTTAGGGGGACTATGCAGTTTAATGTCATTCAGTAAGGACAACACAATTTAACATCATATTGGATGAAAGGGTGTTGTACAGTTTAGCATTATGTAGCTAGGACGTATTATGGACTTTTTCACAGTTTAATGTCTTGTGGGATGAACAAGTTCACAGTTTAACATCATGTGGGATAAAAGGGACACATTTTGACATCATGTTGGACGAGAAAGGGTGTTGTACAGTTTAGCGTCATGTATCTAGGATGTTGTTTATGCAGTTTAATGTCTTTCTAGACGTAAGAAGGGAATACACAGTTTAATGTCATGCAGCAAGGACAACACATTTTAACATCATGTTGGATGAAAAAGTGCAGTACAGTTTAGCGTCATGTAGCTAGGATGTATTCAAGGATTTTTTCATAGTTGAACATCATGTGGGATGAAGAGGGTGATGTACAGTTTATCGTCATGTAGCTAGGACATTACAGTTTAACATCATGTTGGATGTAAAGTATTTATGTTTTAAAAAATAATTCTTCAAAAATCTTGCATTGGTTGGAGTCGTGTTGTGTTCTCCATACATTGAGATTAATGAATAAGCTCCAATGGAGTATACCTTATGTATTGAGTAAGGTCCTTCCCACATTGACTCATGCTTGGGAGGTTTCTTTCCTGGTATCATTGGAGTTCTGAGAACCAATACCAATTCTCCTTGAATGAATGAATGAAGACAATCTTTTTTGTTGAAATCTCATGCTATTCGATTCTTATAGACTTCCAAGTGGTGCATAGTGCACAATGCTTTTTCATCTAATCGTTCCAATTCATCCAGTAGCTTCTGAGATGGTTCATCTATAGACGACTGATCAAAAATGGCTACTCTTATTGAAGGTAATTGAACTTCAATGGGAAAGAATCCTTATATTCCATATACCATGGAATATGGAGTTGACAGCGTGGCAGTGCATGTAGTGGTCTGATAAGCCCATAAATCATGAAAAAGATTATCAGGCCATGATTTCTTATCTTTATCCACCATCTTTTGTAGTATGTTTGAAAGAGTCTTATTGAAGGCTTCTATTTGTCCATTGGCCGCTACATGATACCGAGATGAATGGTTGTATTTGATGTTGTATTCTTGATACAATTTCCTTACCTCGGATGAACAGAAGTTGGGGCCATTGTCCGTCAATATTGTATGAGGGCCACTAAATCTGGTACTGATGTTAGACTTGATGAAGCTAAAAATTCTTTTAGAACTAACTTGTTTGAGAGGTATTTCCTCTTCCCTTTTTGAAAAAAAGTTAGTAGCAGTAAGAATATACTAAAACTGCTTGGATGTAGTCGAAGGGTAAGGTTCTACTACATCCATTCCCCATGTGGAAAATGGCCATGATTATTTGGTTGTACGAATAAAATCTGGGGGTTGGTGAATGATTATGGAACATAATTGGAATGAATGAAACTTCTCAGTGAAATCAACGCAATCTTGTATCATTGAAGGCCAAAAGTATCCATGCCTTTGAATTTGATCAGACCGTCTATGTCCATATTGGTGGGCACCACAGACTCTTGCATGTACTTATTTCATGAAAACCATTGTATCTTCACCATCAATGCATATGAAGAGAATTCCATTAAAACCACTTTTGTAGAGAATTTTTTCTAGGTGATCAGGGCTATAATAAAGAGTAAAATTGACCACGTGTCACCAGACTTGTTCATTCCTGGCTCTATCAGGAGGGAGTATTCCATTTTGAAGGTATTCCCTGATAGGTGTCATCCATACTGTAGTATGACCATATTATTCAGAAATGGGACTAATTTCATAGATTTCCTCTGTTCTGATTTGAACATAAGGTGAAACTGTACGACGGTGCGCAATATTGATGATTGTTTCGTCCCGATTTGGATCTACCATAGCTATGGCTGTATTAGCCAGTGCATCAGCTTGGGAATTTTGTGATCTCGGTACATAAGAAAATGTCGGTTCAGAATGAAATTCCACCATTAACTCTCTGACGTAATCATACAAAGGGATTAACTCTTCTTTTATGATGTCATAATCCCCATTGACTTGTTTGATTACCAGGTCTGAATCACCTTTCACCTTTAAGTGATTCACTTGTGCTTGAATCACCAACTCTAATCCTGCGATGAGAGCTTGATATTATGCTTCATTATTTGTACCACATTCCCACAATAATATGGAATATGGTAGCACTGCCTTTTTCAAGGAAATAAGAACAATTCCTAACCCAACTTTGTTTAATTTAGGATCTTCCATTTTCTTCCCTGTTGAACTCCTGGAAGCACCATTAAAGTACATTTCCCATGTTTGAAGATTATCTTGATTAGAAAAGACTTCCTCATAAGGAAGTTCAATATCTAAATATGTATATTCTACTAAAATATTTTCACCAAGGAAATCAGCTAGAACATGGCCTTTAATTTCCTTTTGACAAACATAATGGATATCAAATTGCTGCAAAATAACTGCACATCTTGCCAGACGTCCTGTAAGCATTGGACGACTAAGGATGAATTTGAGTAGGTGATTGTGAGATACCAATTAGACCTCATGATGTTATAGGTAGTGTCTCAATTTCTGAACTTCAAATATTAATGGTAGAAAGCACTTTTCAATACTTGAATATCGGGTATCTGCATTCAAGCATAGTCCGTCTGAGAAAAAAAATGATGTTTTCATTCCCAGCATCATTCTTTCGGGCAAGGAAGGCTCCTAATGATTTCTCTAAAGCTGTCACATATAGAATAAGTGGTATTCCTTCAACAGGTGGTATTAATACTGGTGGACTCAAGAGATATTTCATGAAGATATAAAATGATTCTTGGCAATCTTCGGTCCACCGATAATTGACTCCCTTCTTCATCCATGTAGTGAAGGGTAAACTTGTGCCTGCTAGATTGGCGTTGAAATGCCGAATATAGGCCAAGTGTCCTTGAATTCCTCTCAATTTCATCAAATTTCAAGGAGGTGACATACCAAGTATTGAATTTTCCTTCGCAGGATCGACTTCGATACCATGATGGCATACAACAATGCCGAGAAATTTTCCTGAGGTTACTCCAAAAGCACATTTTAAGGGGTTCATCTTCAAATTGTGTTGTCGAAGTTTGTGGAATACGATTTCCAAATCAGCCAAGTGGTAAGAACGTTGTCTGGATTTAACCACAAAATCGTCCACATAACATTCAAAAAACTTCCCTAAAAAGGGTTTGAAGATACGGTGCATGGAACATTGATATGTTGCACATACATTCTTCAGGACAAAGGGCATTAACTGATAGCAAAACACACCCTGAGGGGCATTGAAGGATGTAGATTCTTCATCTTCTGGAACCATTAAAAATTGATTATACCCAAGATATCCATCCATGAAGGAAAGTGAATCCCAGCCAGTTGTTGCATCAATTAAGAGTTCTGTGATTGGAACTGGAAAATCATCCTTGGTACAATGCCAATTAAGATCTCTGAAATCATTGCAAACTCTAATTTGTCCATTCTTCATTTTCACCGGGAAAATATTATCCAACAATTTGGTATATTTTACTTCTCTGATGAAGTTAGCTTCGATAATCTTATCCACTTCATCTTCAATTTTGGATGTATAATTTGGGTGTGTTCTTCTCACAGCTTGCTTAAATCCTCGATGTTCTTCTAGAAAATCCAAATGATGAGTAGAAACATCAGGATCAAGAACTTGAATTTCTATATATTTCCATGAAAATATATCTCGATTTTTCTTTAAAAATGAAATATAAATTTCTGGCTCTTCAAGAGTCAAGGACGCACTAATTAAAGTGGGTCATAGATCTTCTTTTGTACCCAGATTTATTTCTCTGAGTTCATCCTCAGTTGTAGAGATACCCTCTTCAAATGCTGGAGAAGAATCTCTGAGATCATCCTCATCTTCTTCAACACTTGTTATTTCTTCTGTTTTTACTTTTATAATAGAGGATAAAGTATAATTTCCATGATCAAGAGAGATGTTAAAATTTGAACATCTTTAAGAAGAGGCTACCATTTTTGACCCGATTGATGATGAAGGGTCTTCCTTGGGTAATAAAGAGGAGATGATGGATTGACAATTGACATCATCTTTCATCTCTAACATTTCTATAACTTCTTATGGCCTGGTTGATGAAGTATAGAACTGCTGGATTTCAGCGGATGAAGTGAATAAATCTATATTTAAGCTATCATCATTTCTTGGCGAATCACCAATTTCTCCCATGTTGTCTGGTTTGATTGTCGTAATTGACATTATGGAAGTTTCCATAAGAGTATTTGGATTTGGGTCTATCCTGTCAATGTGACTTATAGACAATACATAATCTGTACTCACATGTACGAATGGGTTTACTAGAATATTTTCCAAACCATATGGAGCATTAATTTTGGTAACCTCATTTGCCGTAGATACCTCCTTTCCATCTAAGTGATAGAATTCTACCTAAATGTATTGAGATTCACATGTTTTGAATGAGGATTTATCACCATACAGTGTCCCAATTTGACCATTGAAACAATATTTGAGACATTGATGGTATGATGAAGGTATAGCTTCATGTTGATGTAGCCAAGGTCTTCCAAGAAAAATGTTGAAGGCTGTGTCATGAAGAACAACCATGAAATCTGAATTGGATACAATATCTCCAAATTGAGTTCTGAGTGTAATCTCGCCTAGAGGTTCTTGTTCATTTTTATCATATCCTTGAAACATCAAAGTAAAAGGAGATATATTAGATTCGGTGAGGCCCAATCGACGAAGTGTATCAATAGGGATGAGGTTGACTCCTGAACCATTATCAATGAAAAATCATCGGATGTCTATATCATTGACCTTTCCAGATAAATACAAAGGTCTAATATGTCCATGCACAACATCATCTTCATCTTCATCTATAAAAGATATCACTGCATGGAATTCTGCAGGATCACTCTCGACATGACAGTCTTCAACTGAAACAATTTCAGTTGAAAATTAATGAGTACTTGACAAAGCCTCCATAAGTTCCACCAAAAGATCTTTGATAAATTCAAGACATCCATAATTGATAACTTGGATGGTACTTGGGAGAATTTTTTTAGGAAATCATACTTTTTTTCAAAGGTTTTTTCCAACAAGAACATGTGGTTTTGCAGGTGCCTTAGAAGTAGATGCTTTGGAAGATAATGCATCTTGTATTGGGGTAGGAGTTGGAAATATTCCTATTTTTCGAAGATTATACTGAATAGGTCTATTTAGTTGCTGAGAGGAAGAAGGTGTAACCTCTAACTAATCTTCCAAAATAATTGTGGCTGGACTGAATCTACCATGTGTAGAAGAACTTTCTTGTTCTTATTGATCCCGCTGAAGGGCTCTACCATGAGTTTCTGCTGTATATACAGTTCTTGCATGGGTAGGATTGAAATAGTGGTTTCTGGAATATCCATTTCATACTCTATATCATAGACCTCTGGAACTCCATCTAATTCCTCAATTTGATAGAGGGAACTCAGGCTCATCAGGATTGAAACTGTGACTGGCATAAGGATTTATTAAATGGATCATGTTAACAGAACCAAAGATCAACTCTTCATCTAATGAAGATTTTTCCAGATTAGCCAGTTTAGGCTAAGCTGTTTGGTAGGGCAGTGCCCGTGGCTTTGAGGTAGATGGAATAAAATCTGCCAGAGTCAAAGACAACTTGGGCTTTTACACGATCTCATCATCTTCCGACTTCTCTTCTTTCTTTTAATTATGTCTCTTCTTTGAGGATTTTCCTTCTGATGAAGGGGGGTTTGCTGTGGCATTCAAAGTAGAAGACACATTTGGTTTCTTCAATTATGTTGTTAAAATGGCATGAGTTCGGTTGATTGTTTTCCTAACCATACAATCATTATATTTCTACGCTTTTTTGTTTTTGACTTCTTGCCACTCGCCTTATTCCTCTGGATCTGTAGTAGTAACACATGCTACCTGGGCTAAAGAACCTTTCAGTCTTACTTGTCCCAAATCCTCCATCTTTTCCTCGAGGTCTTTGAAGACCAAACACTCCTTAATGGGATTCCCCCAAATCTAATGAAATGTGAAATAGTTGGGATGGTCTTCATATCCTTCCTTGTTCGGATTTTAGGCCTTGGAAATTGAACCAAATTATTTTCCAGAGCCGAAATGAAGTAACCAGGAACTTGTTCATTTCATAATAAATTAACTTTTCTCCTTAACTCATGAAATTGTTTCCGTATTTGATCTCTTTGATCATATTTACGAAACAACCTCTATTGTTTACACTCAAGAGGTGTATCACTTCGATAAGATGATGGTTTTGAAGTAGAGGTAGGTATAGGTGCCTGTTTAAGTGTAACTGTATCAGTCTCTGCTCTACCCATTCTGCTTCCTGGAACTGATGGAATTACACAAGTTTTATCCTTAGTCTTTGTAAGAGAGTCTTTTATCTATTGTTTGATTGATGTAATGTCTCAAAACCCTATTGTGTATTTCACAGGGATGAACAGTGTGTGTAATTCATCACACAAATTTTCCACACTGATTGGAAGCAATTATTCTTGAGGGAGTGCTATGCTTAATGAATATGTTAATCCATTCCAGCGATCAATGAAATCAGAAAATCTTTCATTCTCCATTTTCTTACAATTTTTAAGATCAAAAACTGTTGTATTTGGCAATGTTGAGATGAATTGAAGAAGGAATCATTGATGGAGATCTTCCCACCAGGTAATTGACCAGGATTGCATGCTTCAATAACAGACAGAAGCAGGCCCTTGTAATGACTGTACAAAACACCTGAGCTTAACTACTTTTTGTTGTTGAGTATATCCCTTCATAGGATCACAACGAGAGAAAAAATGTGTTATGTGTTGCTCTGGGTCTCCCGAACCATTAAAAATCGGGAATGTGGTACTAGAAAATTTTGATGGGGGAGGAATTGCATCAACCCATTCAAAATAAGCTGCCTTTTCTGGTTAAAGACTCTCATAGCATGGTTCCTTTGTTGGCTTCCTTATCTGAAAGTAATTCTATGGAACATCTCTCAAAACCTAGTTATTTACATATGTTTATGTCAGTAAGGTTAGAGATTTACTCCATTCAACCTCATCCTTTAAGATGAGAATATCTTTAATCTAGTCATCCTCCTTAAGAGTAATCCACAAGTTCCCTAACATGTGCCTCCTTTTTAGGAGTAATCCCAAGTCCATGTTCTCTTAATATGGGCATCCTCCTTAGGAGTAAGCCCCATGTTCCCTATCATGGGCCTCCTTTTCAGGAGTAAGCCCCATTCCATGTTCTCTTAATATGGGCATCCCCCTTAGGAGTAAGCCCCAAATTCTCTAACCTGGGCCTCCTTTTCAAGAGTATGCCCCAATCCATGTTATCTTAATATGGGCATCCTCCTTAGGAGTATGCCCCAAATTCCCTAACCTGGGCCTCCTTTTCAGGAGTATTCCCCAGTCCATGTTCTCTTAATATGTGCATCCTCCTTAAGAGTAAGCCCCAATTACAAATTCCCTTAATCTAGTCATCCTCCTTAGGAGTAAGCCCCAAGTACCATAACCTGTGCCTCCTTTTCAAGAGTAATCCCAAGTTCCCAGGTCCCAATAATAATTTTCTTTAACTTAGGCCTCCTTCTTAGGAGTAATTCTCATGTCTCAATTCCCCTTAATCTGGTCCTCCTCCTTAGGAGTAAGTCTCAATCATAATTTTCCTTAACTCGTGCCTCCTTTTAAGGAGTAAACCCCAGTCTTAATTTCATTTAATATGTGCTTCCTTCTCAAGAATAAAACCCAATCATATGTTACTTCTAATTTGGGTATCCTTCTCAGGATTAAGTCCTATGTTAAGTAACCATATCTCCATAAAGCACATATACCTTTATAGACCTTAATCTTGGTTTTTCTTCCCAGAAGTAAATCCCAATCTTAATCTATCTAGGCAGTCATACCTACATAAGCACCTCATCATTCCTTGTGATTGCATCTTTCGTGGAAGAATTGTCAGGTTTTACTGATACCTCTTGTTTCTCACACCGAGCATGAATCGCGTGATCTTAGAGCATAAAAGTAAATATGACATATTCTTTTGGGCCATCAATCAAGTGTAAACCTCATACTTCTTTACTCGAACTACGTGTGTTCTAATTACTTTTTTAAGAAAAGATACGTAGGTATCCCATCTGTGGGTACGATCCCAACTCTGAAATAATTCATATCCTTCTGAACTATAATAAACTTCAAGTGCCCCACTGAGTGGATTTAAAACTAGTATGGTTATCATAATGACCAAGAGATTTTTATATAATGTGTTGAAGGATACTATTGACTAAGAATCTCTAACAAATATAGATGATTATCTATCAATGAAGAACCTCATAAACATATATATTATTCTCTAAATATCATACATATCATTCATTTATTGTCAGATCTAAAGGAAAGATCATTTTCATACTCGGTAATTTAATAAGGATTCACGAACATAACTCAAATCTATAAAGAGAGTATCAGAGTAGACAATAATTCCCCCCAAAAAGGTGTGATGAGTCCGACCTCCCTTCCTCTAGACCAATGTAAATTCTTAAGCCTCATCAGTCCACAATTAATGAGCACGTACCTTTTGAAAGTAAGTCTAAATAGATATATAATCCTTGGATGTTTCCGGCTCTATGAATAAACTCGTTAGAAACCGATTGGAATGTTTGAACCTTAAACAAACGAGGTCATCCCCATTTCCAAAAGAAACAAAAAAATTTGAACCCGACGTGAATCCTTAACCATGTTAAATGATGTTTTACTTATTTTTTAGGCACCTATTTAACTCAATGTGAGGGCCAACAAAACAATCAATAACATATGTGATCTTCCAAAAGATGTAGCAGACGAAATTATCTTGATTATGTATCTTATATCAAACATGCACTCGTTTCATAGATCTCTCTACATTACAGAAATGGATTCTCTAATGTTCAGTGGTGCAACCATCAGTCGCAGTACCAGCCACCATACATGTCCAAGCTCCAGTTATTGTATCCGCTCAGGCCCAAGCTCAACCATATTTTTCTCAAAAGTTAATGACTAAAGATTATCGGCAAATGAATTCACATGTTTTAACATTAGGGAATCCATTTCTGTAATGTAGAGAGATCTAGGAAACGAGTGCATGTTTGATATAACAGGTATAATACACATAATTTTTTCCACTACATCTTTTGGAAGATCACATATGTTATTGATTTCTTTGTTAGCCCCCACATTGAGTTAAATAGGGTCCTAAAAAATAAGTAAATCATCATTTAACTTGGTTAATTATTCACGTCGGGTTCACCATTTTTTGTTTCTTCTGGAAGTAGGGATGACCTCGTTTGTTTAAGGTTCAAACATTCCAATCTGTTTCTAACGAGTTTATTCATAGAACCAGAAACATCCAAGGATTCTATATCCATTTAGACTTACTTTCCAAAGGTAGGTGCTCATTAATTGTGGACTGATGAGGCTTACGAATTTACATTGGTCTAGAGTATGGGAGGTCGGACTCATCACACCTTTTTTGGGGGAATTATTTTCTACTCCGATACTATCTTTATAGATTTGATTTATGTTCGTGAATCCTTATTAAATTACCAATTATGAAAATGAGATTTCCATTAGATCTGACAATCAACGAATGATATGTATGAGATTTAGAGAATCATTTATATATTTATGAGGTTCTTCATTGATAGATAATCATCTGTATTTGTTAGAGATTCTTTGTCAATAGTATCCTTCAAAACATTATATAGAAATCTCTTTGTCATTATGATAACCATACTGGTTTTAAATCCACTTAGTGGGGCACTTAAAGTTTATTGTCGTTCAGAAGGACATGGATTATTTTAGAGTTGGGATCGTACCCATAGATGGGATACCTACATATATTTGTTTAAAAAAGTAATCAGAACCCACGTAGTTCGAGTAAAGAAGTATGAAGTTTACGCATGATTGATGGCCTAAAAAAAGATGTCATATTTACTTTTATGCTCTAAGATCACGCGATTAATGCTCGGTGTCAGAAACAAGTGGTATCAATAAAACCTGACGATTGTGCCGCGAAAGATGAAATCACAAGGAATGATGTGGTACTTATGTAGGTAAGACTGCCTTGATAGATTAAGATTGGGATTTACTTCTGGGAAGAAAAACTAGGATTAAGGTCTGTAAAGGTATATGTGATTTATGGAGATTTGGATACTTAACTTAGTACTTAATCCTGAGAAGGATACCCAAATTAGAAGTAACATATTATTGGGTTTTATTCATGAGAAGGAAGCACATATTAAAAGAAATTAAGACTGGGGTTTACTCCTTAAAAGGAGGCACGAGTTACGGAAAATTATGATTGGGACTTACTCCTAAGGAGGAGGCCCAGATTAAGGGGAATTGAGACATGGGACTTACTCCTAAGAAGGAGACCTAATTTAAAGAAAATTATGATTGGGACATGGGAAATAGGGATTACTCTTGCAAAGGAGGCCCAGGTTATGGTACATGGGGCTTACTCCTAAGGAGGATGCCCAGATTGAGAGAATTTGTGATTGGGGCTTACTCCTAAGGAGGATGCCCATATTAAGAGAACATGGACTGGGGCATACTCCTGAAAAGGAGGCCTAGGTTAGGGAATTTTGGGTTTACTCCTAAGGAGGATGCCCATATTAAGATAAGGTGGACTGGGGCTTACACTTGAAAAGGATACCTAGGTTAGAGAATTTGGGGCTTACTCCTAAGGGGGATTCCCATATTAAGAGAACTTGGAATTGGGATTACTCTTGAAAAGGAGGCCCATGATAGGGAACATGGGGCTTACTCATAAGGAGGATTCCCATATTAAGAGAACATGGACTGGGGCTTACTCCTAAAAAGGAGGCCCAGGTTAGGGAACTTGTGGCTTACTCTTAAGGAGGATGCCTAGATTAAAGATCTTCTCATCTTAAAGGATGAGTTTGAGTAGAGGAAATCTCTAACCTTAGTGAAATAAAGATATGTAAATAACTAGGTTTTGAGAGGTTTTCCGTAGAATTACTTTCAGATAAGGAAGACATCAAAGGAACCATGCTAAAAATGGAGGAAATCTCTAACTTTTGGATTTTTTCGTCCCCAAAATGGGGGGCCCATAGGGGGTATTTATAGGCCATTGAGGACCTTGGGGAAAAAATATTAGGATGCACAAGTCTCCTTCATGCCCAATTTGTGTCGCATAGGTATACTTGCACGACCATGATGAAACATGTACGACCCTTGTGTAATCAAATCCTAGTTCATGACATTTTCAATTTTTGATGTTTCTTCAAAGGATGAATCTCTTTGTGCTTAAGGTATTCCCCTTTTTCAGTCATTAGACTCTGTGATGGAAAGGAACGTCAACAACCCCCCCCCCCTCATGGGCACCCCCCGGACCCCTCCCTCATGGACACCCCGTCCCCCTCCTCCCTCCCGGACACCCCATGGACATAAAATAAAATGGGTTCACCATACGCAACCGTTTGCATGGATGATTTCAGAGGATTCATAGATTCAACGTGTCTTCTAGATTTTGGTTTCTCAGGGATAAAATTTACATGGTTCAACATCATAAAAGTAAGTAAGAGAATATGGAGTAGGTTGGATCAATGTCTTTTAAACATCCAAGGCATTGACACATACACGTAGACATCCATTAATAATATAACAGGGTATATTTTATACCACTAACTAGTCATATTGAAACTGAAGAAGGATGAAATAAGGACTTTTCAATTTGTCTACTAATGGAATTGGATAAGGATAGAGGTATGTATACAACTCATATAAGTTGGGATCTTCTTGGGTGGGTTTAACAAATCACCTACAAAATTTTAATAAAAACATTCTAAGATAGATGGAAGGTAGAACTAGTAGGTAAAATATCCTGGAGGGTATATGAAAAGACATTTAAATTCAGGAGGTGAGGCTTCATGATAGCTAGTATGTTGACATTTGTACAAATCTAGTGTAAAAACTACTCTAGATGAAAGAATCCTATAAATTGAATGATTGTTTAGGGAAAAATCAAGGAACCTCTGGATTAAAGAGGGTGATTGGAACACGTCCTTCTTCCAGGCCTAAGTGATGGAGAGGATGGAGGTCAAGAAAATAAACATAAAATTGGATGACATATCTCATATGACAAAAGTAGGGGTGGATGGGATATTAAAATTTTAACATTTTATGGAGCTACTTGAAGGAGACACTAGGCCCAATAGTGGAGGCTTAAACATGGAGGACAAGGGCAGAGTATTAAAGGGGAGATAGAAATATCCAAATATATGGTGTAAAACATAAATAAGAAATCACTATTTATGAACATCATAATTAAAGTGGACATGGAAAAGGTGTATGATCAGATTGAATGGAGTTTCATTGTCAAATATATGAGGAGGTTTGGTTTTTGGGAATGGTCTTGTCAATTGTGAGTTGTATGCTAATATATGGTGTTATAATATTTTCATTATCGATAAGGTTGCTGCAGAGATAGAGAGTTGATACATTCATATAAGAATGATCCAAATTTTTATCCTTTCCTAGCATAAAAATACTTGGTTGATACGTCGACAACCTTATAGTACAATAGAAAAATAAATTTGGATGTAAATTAAAGTCATTGTATAACAAAAGAAATTAAAAACATTGAATGTTTCAAGGTACCGTAACATGTGACATTCTTTTCTTTATCAAAATTCTCTCTTATAAGTTTTTCCTACATTGAAAACATGACATTGTGTTTTTTTTAGTAAAATAATAATCACAAAAGTGGTTGTTTATTACTCAGAGTTTACCTAAATGTAGAAGAAACAAATATATATTTACAAGGACTCATCAAGGAATCAGAGTCATCATACACTGAAGAACCTCTATGGTAGATAGTGGGATAACATTTTCTAATAGAAATCCACCTTGTTTTTCTATTCGATTAGATGAACCGGTATGGAGTCACGCACCCCCACCCTTTTTCTCAAGTTAAGTGTTATAACAAAGAACATGATATATATTTGAAAACTATTCAATATTAAATATGGAAAATTCATGTAACAAGAGAAATTATAAGAGCATGGATGTTAAAATATGAAATCTACAAGCAACAGATTAAGGTTCATACTAAAACTGAGGAAACATATCTTGATCTTGATGAAATGTGGTGTATTTAGATGTATCTAATGTAATTTAAAATATCATACTAATTCTAGATAGGTAAAGTTAAATTCATTTAATGTGTCAGTGGAATGAACCCACCAAAAGGAGGAGGATATATTGCATGATCCAAATAAATCTTCATAATCTATAATGAAAAAATGTGGTGATAAGGGCCCAGATTTTTAAAATAAAAGGTGTTAAATCCATAACAATAACAACCAGTGGTGTCATAAAAAATCTAATTTGATGTAAGTGATATCAACCCATGATTTAGTGAAAGAAATATGCTGTCAATAGGATGGATTATTTGGAGAAACCTAATTATGAAGAAATGGGGGAGTTAGAGATGGATTTTAATGGTTATTCAACTTTTTCTAAGATTAAAGAAACCTATAGGGATTGATTACACACCCAGCAACACTACCCCACTTCCCCACCCCCTTGCACCCCCTACCCCACCCTCCCCCCCTTGTACACCACCCACACCCTCCCCCACCCCTGCCATGTAGACCCCTACCCCCTCCCCCTACACCTTCCCCCACCCCCTTCCAGTTTTCCCTCCTACTTTCCAACCCCCCCCCCTTCTAGTTTTCTCTCCCCCTTTCCAGTTTTTCCTCCCCCACCCCCACCCTACAACCAAGTGCTCGCATCAAAGCAAGAAGGGTCTCAAACTACCCTTGAAGATTCTTTTCAAGAAACAGAATCTGAATAGAATTTGAAAAAAATAAAATAAAAATATAATAAGAAACAAAAAACAATAAAAATTTAAAAGAAACTCCGTCCCCTAACATGAATAATATACATTGTGACCAGAAAACATAAATGCATACCTCTTTTTCCAGGAAACATCCAACACTAGTACTAGGTATTGTTCTAGGTTTAACAAAATTCATCAATTGAATAGACATGGAACAATTAAAATTCCAAATATAGATGATCTTTTTGTAGAATACATACTAGTTGAAAGTGGGGGTTATTTATTCTAAAAATATATCAATAAACGTAATAAATAGAAAATTAAAAAAAATAAACATCTTATAGTTAGTTTCATAAATTGGATAAACAACGATAATAACCATGTTTATTTATTTATTATAATAAATTCCATGAAAAAATAGAGTGCATAATCTAGAAAAGATTATAAAATAATTAAGCGAGAAAAAGATATTGTATCAATATACATAATAAAAAAATATTAAATAGTTACCTTTATGAATGCATGAGTCCATACTACCACATCAGACCTCCAGTGAACCCTCCCCCTCCCCCTGCCCCTGAAAACACCCTACACCCTCCCTTTTGCACCCCAACTGCACAATGAAGTGGAATTGAACAAGCCCCACTATTAAATATGAAATATGAGATGTGATTTTTTATAACAATGAAATGTGTGGATGTGGTGTGTGGGGATAATGTGATGTTGTGTGGTTGTGTTGTGGGGGTGATGTACTATTGGGGTGTGCAGTGGTTATGTGATGATTTGTGTTTATGGTGTTTAGGACGTGTATGTGGCTTTGAAATGGTGGTGATGTAGGGCTAGTTTTCTTGATGAGGATGATTGGTGGTTAGTTTGTTTATTATTGTGTTGTTATAGTTTCTAGAGTAGTATTGGAATTAATATACAACGTTGAAATTGATTTTGAATGGAATATTTTGTTTTATGGAATAGAAATTACTAATGAATAAATTAAAATTTCTAAGTGATTTTACATGTGTTTGATCATTAATGTGAAATTTATTGGGCTGAATAGTGAAATTAATGGGTTAGATAATGTAAATAGTTTGGAATGTGAAATCACATAAATTACATATGTTGAGAAAAATGATTAAATGTGAAATGTGGCATGTGTACTTTTTCATTGTGTTGGGCATTTAGTAGTGGTAGGGAATATGTCAATGTTGTGAGGTTGGATGGTGATATTTTCATTTTTCTAGTTCTTCATGTTGAACCAATAATTTTGGATGTTTGTGTGGCTATTTATAATACCACCATTTAGATTTAATTATATTATATATATGCTCTCCTACCATGTCTTGAAACTTGTGCCGATACAAATATATTTTGGGGGTGTTTCCCAAACATCCTAAGGATGATGATGGATGGATTGCTAACCACTATTTCCTGATATCTATTATAGATTATGATTGTCTGTATGGGATATTATGAACATATTTAAAAAGTTCACTAAACTGATGCATGATGAGGTAATTTGATTCCAAAATCTCTTAATGAACACTAATACCACAACCAAACCAACCATGTCATTACTAGACTTGTGGCTCGAAATAGTGAAACATTGAACTGTCACATACTACACACTTAGAAATCATCAACAAATATTCTAATAATTGAATATTAGATCTCTATAAATTTCATATTTATAACTAAATACCAAATCTATAAACTCCCACCATTTATTTTATCGACATTAGGAAGAAATCAACCCATTAATTCATCAAACTAAGTAAAAAAAGATGGATATATACACTCAATCACAATAAGAATTTATCATGAAATTAATAAATGTAATGGAATCACTAGGAGGGGCGTGGCTGCATCAGAGGCACACCAGAGAAAGAGGTGGGGAGTACACCAAGGAGAATCATCAGCGAGGGGAGGTGAGGGGTCCCACATTCAGTGGTAGCGTTCAGGGAGGAGGTTTGGAGACGACAGATTGTGGTGGGGTTACGTCGTTCAGTGGCAGTGAGGGGAAGAATCACAAGGGGCATAGTCGGGGGAAGAGAATTGGGGAGAGTATAGGTAGTTAAGGGCGACATCGGGGTAGGAGGATCGGGGAGATGAGAGGTAGATAAGGGCACTGTCGGGGGAGAAGAGTTGTATGGGTATCATGAGAGGGGGTCGTAGTGATTTGAGGAAACCTAATTATTTAAACCTACTGGTACGATTTTAAATTTAAGTGTGGATAAAAAATAACCTATAGAAATGGACCACTATAAATGTGTATATAGTATCGTGGATATAAGTCATTTTTGTAGTAGTGAATAATATATTCTAAAAAATTTCAACCTGTTCATTGAACATTTTTTTATTAATGTTTGAAGTGACTTTTCTCATTTCTCATGTATCCAAATCCCCTCTCCCTGGTCACCGATAACAAACAAGACACTGTCCACATTAGGAGAACTATTAAATGATTGTAAACTCCCAATGACAGGGTCATCCTCAATTGATTTTTAATCTAACCCTCTAGTTGTTTTAGTGGACAACAGAACAATTGACCAATTCTTTTGTTGTTAGATTTGTGACCTAAAATACATGCACTACTTTTGATTCCATTTTGAACAGTTAATCCTTGTAACAACCCAAGATTTTATAAAAAAAATATTCTTTTCATTTAATTGATGTCTTGTGTTGTAAGCTACACCATGATTACCTTTCTCTATACGCAACACCGTATTAGCTTGCAGTATACGCAACACTATTCTTGGATCATGTAACACACATTTTTTTATAGTAGTTATTCTATGCAACAATGAGTGTATATATATATATATATATTCAATGTATAAATGAAATATGGTTGGATTCTGTTATACAAAACAACGAAGGAGTCTTTTACAACACACAACCCCAACTTGGCTTGCATTACACGCAATCACGACCTTCCTCGATACCGTGTGTTGTATGCAATATCAGGTTTCACTAAACAATGATATATTGTTATAATATTATGATGGACTAGCTGTTATGAATAGAATTTACTAAATTTTGAATTTTATAACATTATTATTCATCTTACATATTTTCTAGAACATGGTATGGGAACAAAATAAATTTTTCGTGTAAAATAAGTATTTTTCAAAAAATACAGTTTTACCACCTTTTGATGGCGCACCCACCTTAAATCTAGTTTTTGACATGTTTATAAGTTCAATTTGACAAAATGAAATTCTTTCTTGGAATCAGCATATAAAAATTTAATTTGGATAAAATTTTCATATTATTTTGATAACTTTCTTATTTTGATGAATAGTAAAAACACGCTATATTTTAATTAAAAACAGCTTTTTTCATCGCAATAATTTATATGGATAGATTATATTTTTAATTTGTTTTAAAGTGTAATTAGAATAAATTTTTACCATTTAATCCAATTTTGTTCATTGGAATCAATTTCACATTGAAATTGGACATAAACAAGTATCAAACTTTTGATAGTTATTGTTTCTTAAAAACACGTTATTTGTTTAGATAACGGGAATTGCTTTTAAAATTAATTAATTACACATTTATGTTATTAATATGAAAAAATAGGCATCATTTTTGAATTCGGAATATCAAATATAGCTTAGGCTTAATTTTTTGTATTTTTCTGAAAAACTTCAATTTGTGATGAATAGTGAAAACACTGAGTTTTTGGTTAAAACCATATTTTTATTTAAATAATAATTTATTTGATTTAAATTTATTTTAGGTCAAAATAGGTACATAATACTTATATAATTTCAATTAAATTCATTGGAGTCATTTTATAATAATTTTATATTTATAAAAATTGTATTGAACTTTTCACCGTCTTTTACCCACCTCATAGGAGCTTTTCCAATTGTTCATAAAACATAATTTTACCGCTTCTGTGAGTTGAATTTCGAAAATATGAGAGACACAGTTAATATCAAGTAGTAAAATCTGGTTCAATGAGAATAAAATAATTTTGGTGAATAGTAACTTTTTTACTTTTATTTACCACGGTTAAAGGTAAATAGGGTAATTCAAGGTTAAAAGAATATTATAATAATTCAAAATTACCTTAACACTTGTCCGAACCTTATTGGATGAGTAATGAACGACCATGGGCATCCTTGGGTTGATTTTGGGACCCCATGGATCCACTTATAAAATACAATGACACATTAGATTAATTAATTTAATGTAAAGACAATATTAGCATTAACAAAAATCCTTTAGTAATTAATTTTTATAAGGGGCAATATAAATTATCTTTTCATCTATAAATATGAATTGGAAAGATGAAACTATTTCCTACATGTTGGTATTTTTTAATACTTTTTAGACATAAAATACATTAAATTAGTTATGACACAATAATGTTGCATTATTTACCTCATTAATAAATGATTTAAATAAATAAGATTATAATGATTAAAATATCATCCAAAACCTGTCAAATTCCTGTTGGATGATTTTTTTTCTAATATGAGTCATCTTATATTCTACATTAATTTTTTTGACCTCTGGAAACTGATGATAAGTTATAATAAAATAATGTTATCAAGCTTTCCAAAAGATCCCCTCCACTCCCTTATAAAAGGAGACCACTTCTATGAAATTCCTCACACCTCTAAAGCCATTTGGCCCATCCAAACTCTACCCAACTAAGCTCCCTACATCCCTCTCCTCCCCCTTGAATATTTACATTAGGCAGATAACACTCCAAGAAGTCATTTTGGTTCAATCCAAAGGAAGTTACCCAAATTAAAGGTAATAGTTTCTCTTAAGTTGTTTTCTTTTATTCTACCTATAAAACCCCTAAACTCTTTTTAATCCATTATTTTGTGAAAACACCAGTATCCTCAAAATACTAGTATTTTTTTATGATAAGTATTATAACTACACTTACACACACCTCCATCTAATGGATAAAGAAGATAATGTTTCTGTGATGGAAAACTAATGCCTCACGGAACGATGATTGTTCGATTTTCTCCTACCGCCTCTCATGGTGGTCATTATGATGGCACTGCATTTATATATGATATATATTATATTTATTATTTGATTATTCTTCTGTAATTCCCAATTATATCAAGCCTTTATGGTTTCCATAGTTGGTAAATACGATAATCTCATTTGAGGATGTGCGGACTACCGCCCCCTCAAAGTGGTGTGTTTCGTTAATTCCTTATGTGGGATGTATAAAGGTTGGAGTTAATGATATTATATGTGATATTATACTAGAATTATAATATAACTATGTATCATTATTTTTTAATTCCATTAAAATAATAAATAGAAATGAAAGTAGTGTTCATGCATACGTATGGTTTACCGTCTCCATGAACGGTGCATTTCATTTCTTACCTCCATATGTTATGTACTATTATAAATAAATGTATATGATGGATATATAATGAATATATATGATATATAAATCATCATTTACATTCTAGAAGTAAGTAAATCATGATATAAGTAATAATAACATCAAGAACAACAAGTCTAAACACGTACGATAAATAAGATGATTTTACCCAAAACGTTGCTTTAACATGGTATTTACAAAAGAATGGGTTATATAAAGTCATAAGTGAACCATATATGATATCATAACAATGAATATGATTCTGTAATAAGTCAATGATAATATTTAAATCATTATACATGAGGTTTGGACACGTACGATGCATATCAGACCTAAGGTAAGGGATAACCTTTCCAATCTCGTTCTTATCCGAGACTGTTTATTCGTAAGTATTTGCTGGGGTTATTATTATCATCCAAGTCTTTGTTTTCAAAAAGTGTTTTTATGTATTTTTATTTTACTTTTTACCCATTTTGTCTTTTACTACATGGTATGTGAGGAATATTTTTTGTGTTTACGTTATGAGGTACTTTTTGACTTTTCCGACAAAAGTACGAGGAGAATGTTTTTTAACTTATACGGCATGAAAGGATTTTTACGGTTTTATAAAGCCTTATTTTCATGAATCTTCCTCCAAAAGATTTCATAAATATTTTCAACAAAATATATTTCTTTTAAAATTGCATGACGTTTTGTGAAAAGAAATTGATTTTAAAGAAGAGAGGGTATTCTCCTCAAGAATTCATTTCAAGTGTTTTATCAAAACCATTTTCCATCTAAGATGACATTATTTCATATGTGTATGGTTTAAGTATAAAATATATATTATTTACATGGTTTCACTTTTCTTATTATGAAATTATATCCATTTATTTTATATGGATTATGTGATGATGGGATGATGTTTATGAAACCGATTTTATTCATTGGGTTATTATGAATGATGTATGTTTATTTTTTGGAACATGTACGAATGATTTTAATATGAGATGGGTGGGACATATATCTCCCTCCAATACATTGGGTAAAGATTTATATCTCTGAGATAGAAATGGCTGGAATGGCAAGTAAATGAGGTTCAGTAATACAGGGCTGGAACGACAAGTAAACCCGATTCAGTAAGGGACTTTTTCCACTAAGATTGTCTTGGCAGCAATGCCTTGGATACTATGGAAATAATTACATGTGATTAATGGATTCCACAATTAAATGTTTTATTCCCATTCTAGTTTATCATGATTAATGTTCCTTTATGATTTATGCCTTATTTACTGCCATGTTTTATGTCCTTGCCCAAGATTTTGATGTATAAACATTATATTCATGTTTTTAAGATCAAATGTATATGATTTGTTTTATTTTATCCATTATTACCCTTATTGTGTATTTGAGCTCACCCTTTATATGATTTCATTTCCCCAGGATATAAAGAAAGGTTTTAGGTAAGAAAACAAAGGGGAATATCTTTATGGGAGATGTTGAAGATCTTTCACCATGATTAGAGGATTATTTTTCCGAGTTTACAAAGACACTAAACTATTACGGTCCTTGTGTGTTTGTTTTTGTTATGTATTAATTATTCCGCAAAAGTAATGTAATGTCCATGTATGTCATGCTTTGGGTCTCTACAGTTGGTATCAGAGGAAAGGTTTAGTCAACCTTTGGAAACTAGGATGTGATAACTTTAGTGAGATCCCTAGAGATATTTCTATGGTATGTCTAGGGATGACCCTAAGGTTAAGTATTAGTATAGGTTATACTCCTAGAATTACATTAACGATCTTAGAATTAAACCTAAGATGTTAGATATTGAAGTTAGTCCCCCATTATTATGTTGTTTTACCTATCATGATTTTTGCCTATCACATAATTCTTTTTGTGTTTTAGTCAATGGATGGAACTAGAAGAAATTCGGTTAACAATGAATCGAATGGAAAAATTGGTGACTATGAGCAACGAAATTACGTAATGCCTAGAGAGAATGATATTGGGATTATGCCGAATCAGTCATCGCGATATATGTTTTACAAGGTGAAATTTAGTGGTATTCCTAATTCATCAAATAAGAGGAATATAGACTTTTATACATGTTTTCATGTTGAGGAGCATAAAGAAAGGAAGATTGAGATTTATAAAAAAGGGAAGAAGAACCTTAAGGAATACCTAAAATGGAAGTGAAGATGTTTTCTGTGTGGAGAGAAGGTTCATAGAGTGACCGACTGTTATGGAGTTCAATGTCTTATCTGTGGAGAACATGGGCATTACCCAACTCAATGCCCTGACCTAAGAGGTTACTTCTAAATCAAGGAAGGACTTATTCTACGACAATCATTGAATATTATGGTTTGAAGTGTTTATGTATTGTTATTCAAGAATAATGTTGTTGAGGTACTTTTATGGTATATTGGAATATCTATGTATTGGTCCATTGTGGTTTCCAAAAGAATATGGCATCGGTAACCATGAAAAGTGATTGAATTTTTTTTGGAAAGAAGATGATATGCGCATAATGAAGGGATATATAGAAACTAATATGTTTGATAGTATTCATGAGCTCATGATTGATATACGGACTAAGGGGTATCATGGTTTGATTATATAGAATTTTTGGGATTTTGGAATGTGGAAAGTGTTAACTTTTTGACAGCATTCATGTTTTCAATAAGGTTCAATGGGTATTCATTTTTCAAGAGAATACATGATTAACGTATTCACAAGATTGGAATGTGATCAAAAAGATATATCGGGGGTAAATGATGGTATTCACATGCTCAGTAGATGAAATTTCTAGTAATTGTTTTCTTTATACTATATGTTTGGACAGAAGTATTTTGGATAATCCGGAAGATTTGAAATGGATTATGTTGGACATAAGTTAGTTTAAGGCAAGAACTATTTTCGATATTATCAATGGAATGTCATAATGTTGTAATTTTAGGAAAAAGAAAACCTGCAGGACGGGCGACAACCCGTCACGTCAGACAAGGTTGTGGGAATCGAACCCACAACTGAAGTGTGACAGGGCTTTATCGCCTACCACTGGCCTACAGGAAGTCACTGGTTAGTAGAAACTAGTTTTATTTTATTAAAAGGCATGATAAATGAAGTATAAGTGCATTTTTGGGATCATATAGATGGATTTATGTATATTTTATAAATTTTTCTGAACTTTTTGTGATAGAAACAGATGGAATGACCTATCATTCTATCACATGATCTCCTAACACTTTACGACTAACAAATTGAACTTCATTACTTTAAGAGATGACATGTAAATTGTTCAAGGCACGAACAATAGTAAAATTGTGCCAAAATTGTGTAAGTATTTCTTATAATTCATTAAATTTAGTGAAATGATCTTGAAAACCCAAAATGTTGTCCTAGTGTCCTCATGTCCGATGTATCCGATGGTACCTTAGATCATCACAAATTTATGGCTTTGTGATTGTTGAATTTTTCATAGCCATGTTCTCTACCACTCTCCTTCAGAACATGATGGTTAGATTTTTCTTCCATATCCATATTTTCACTTATGTTTTCCTATGTGGAAACCCAGTGTTGAGTTACTTTGGGTGACAGTTATGATTCTAACTTCCCTTTTTAAAATGAATTTTTAGTATTCTTTTTTACGGTCTGGGTTTCTACGAAAGAAACTTTCAAGTAGTAAATGATTTATAACCCCGAAGAATTTCGAGGGAGAAATTCATTTTAAGGGGGATATAATGTAACACCCTGAGATTTTATGAAAAATATTATTTTAATTTCATTGATTTCTTGTGTTGTACTCTACACCATGATTACCTTGCGCTATACGCAACACCATATTAGCTTGCAGAATATGCAACACTATTCTTGGATTATGTTACACACATTTTTTATAGTAGTTATTCTATGAAAAATTGAGTGTATATATATATATTCCATGTATAAATGAAATATTGTTGGATTCTGTTATACGAAACAATGATGGAGTCTTTAAAAACACGCAACCCTGACTTGGCTTGCATTCCACGCAATCATGACCTTTCTCGACAGCGTGTGTTGTACGCAATATCAGGTTTCAATAAACCACGATATATTGTTATAATATTATTATGCACTAGCCGTTAGGAATAGTATTAACTACATTTTGAATTTTATAACATTATTATTCATCTTACATATTTTCCAGAACATTGTATGAGAAAAAAATAAATTTTGGGGGTAAAATAAGTATTTTTCAAAAAATGCAGTTTTGCCGCCTTTTGATGGCGCACCCACTTTAAATATACTTTTTGAAATGTTTATAATTCCAATTTGACAAAATAAAATTCTTACTTGGAATCAGGATATAAAATTTTAATTTGGATAAAATTTTCATATTATTCTGATAACTTTCATATTTTGATGAATAGTAAAAAACACTATATTTTAATTAAAAACAAATTTTTTCATCGCAATAATTTATATGGATAGATTATTTTTTTAATTGGGTTTGATGTGTAATTAGAATATATTTTTACCATTTAATGCAATGTTGGTCATTGGAATTACTTTCACTTTGAAATTGGACATAAACAAGTATCAATCTTTTAATAGTTATTGTTTCTTAAAAACACGTTATTTGGTTTGATAATGGGAATTACATTTAAAATTAATTAATTCCACTTATATTTTTTTGAATTTTGAAAAATATACGTCATTTTTGAATTCTTAATATCAAATATAGCTTGGGCTGAATTTTTGGTATTTTTTTGAAAAACATCAATTTTTGATGAATAGTGAAAACATTGAGTTTTTTGTTAAAACCAACTTTTTATTTAAATAATAATTCATTTGATTTAAATTTATTTTAGGTAAAAATAGGTACATAATACTTATATAAGTTCAATGAAATTCATTAGAGTCATTTTATAATAACTTTAGATTTATAAAAATTGTATTGAACTTTTCACCGTCATTTACCCACCTCCTAGGAGCTTTTGCAATTGTTCATAAAATGTAATTTTACCGCTTTTGTGAGTTGAATTTCAAAAATATGAGAGACACAGTTAATATCAAGGAGTAAAATTTGGTTCAATTAGATAAAAATAATTTTTGGTTAATAGTAACTTTTTACTTTTATTTACCACGGTTAAAGGTAAATAGGGTAATTCAAGGTTAAAAGAATATTATAATAATTTAAAATTACCTTAACACTTGTCCAAAACTTATTGGATGATAAATTTCCGACCATGGTCATCCTTGGGTCGATTTTGGAACCCCATGGAGCCACTTATGAAATAAAATGACACATTAGATTAATTAATTTAATGTAAAGACAAAATTGGCATGAACAAAAAGCCTCTAGTAATTAATTTTTATAAGGGGCTATATAAATTATCATTTCGACTATAAATATTCATTATAAAGATAAAATTATTTACTACATGTTGGTATTTTTTTTATAATTTTTAGACATCTATTAAATTAAATTATTTATGACACAATAATGATGCAGTATTTACCTCATTAATAAATGATTTAAATAAATCAGATTATAATGATTAAAATATCATCCAAAATCTATCCAATTCCAATTGGAAGATTTTATTTCGAATATGAGTCATCTTATATTCTACATTAATGTGTTTTGGACCTCTTTAAACCGAATATATGTTTATAATAATATAATTTTTCACACTTTCTTAAAGAGCCCCTCCACTCCCTTATAAAAGGAGACCACTTCTATGCAATTCCTCACACCTCTCAAGCCTTTTGGATCGTCCATAATATTCCCAAATAATATCCCTACATCCCTATCCCCCCCTTGAAGCTTTACATTAGGCATAGGACACTCTAAGAAGTCTTTTTGGTTCAATCCAGAGGAAGTTACCCAAATTAAAGGTAATAGTTTCTCTTAAGTTGTTTTCTTTTATTCTACTTCTCCAACCCATAAAATCTTTTTAACACTTTCTTTTTGTTACAACACCAATATCCTAAAAATAATAGTATGTTGTTATGAGAAGGATTATAACTAAACTTACACACATCTCCATCTAATGGATGAAGAACATAATGTTTCTGTGATGGAAAACTAACGCCTCACGAAACGATGATTGTTCAATTTTCTCCTACCGCCTCTCATGGTGGCCATTATGATGACAATATATTTGTATATGATATATATTATGTTTATTATTTCCTTATGATTCTTTAATTTCCAATTATATCAAAACTTTATGGTTTCCATAGTTGGTAAATACGATAATCTCATTTGAGGAAGTGCGAACTACCGCCCCCTCAATGTGATGTGATTCGTTAATGTCTTATGTGGGATGTATAAAGGATGGAGTTAATGATATTATATATGATATTATACTGGAATTATAATATAATTATGTATAATTATGTTTTAATTCCATTAAAATAAGAAATAGAAATGAAAGTAGCGTTCATGCGTATGTACGGTTTACCGTCTCCATGAACGGTGCATTTCATTTCTTACCTCCATATGTTATGTACTATTATAAATACATGTATATTATGGATATATAATGAATTTATATTATATATAAATCATTATTTACATTCTGGAGTTATTTAAATCATGATATAAGAAATAATAACATCATGAACAACAAGTCCAAACACGTACGATAAATAAGATGATTTTACCCAAAATGTTGTTTTAACATGGGATTTACAAAATAACGGGTAATATAAAGTCATAAGTGAACCATATATGATATGATAACAATGAATAGGATTCTGTAATAAGTCAATGACATTATTTAAATCATTATACAGGAGGTTCGGATACATACGAAGCATATCGGACCTAAGGTAAGGGTTAACATTTCCAATCTCGTTCTTATCCGAGATTGTTTATTCGTAAGTATTTGATGTGGTTATTGTTATAATACTAGTCCATGTTTTCTAAAAGTATTTTTATTTATGTTTAATTTCCTTTTACCCATTTTTTTCTACTACATGTTATGTAAGGAATCTTTCTTTTGTTTACGTTACAAGGTACTTTTTGACTTTTCCGACAAAAGTACAAGGAGAATGTTTTTTTAACTTATACGGCATGAAATGATTTTTACGGTTTTATAAAGCCTTATTTTCCTGAAGCTTCCTCCAAAATATTTCATGACTATTTTCAACAAAATCTATTTCTTTTAAAATTGTATGACATTTTGTTAGAAGAAGTTTATTTTGAAGAAGAAAAGATATTTTCCTCAAGAATTCATTTCAAGTGTTTTATCAAAACCATTTTCCATCTAAGATAACATTATTTCATATGTGTATGGTTCAAGTATAAAGTCTCTATGATTTAAATGGTTTCAATTTTATTATTATGAAATGAAATACATTTGTTTTATATGGATTATGTGATGATGGGATGATGTTTATGAAACCCATTTTATTCATTGGGATATTATGAATGATGTATGTTTATTTTGTGGCACACGTAAGAATGATTTCAATATGAGATGGGTGGGACCTATATCTCCTTCTAATACATTGGGTAAAGATTTATTTCTAATGAGATAGGCATGGCTGGACCGACAAGTAAATATGGTTCAGTAATACAGGGATGGAACGACAAGTAAACCCAGTTCAGTAAGGGACTTTGTCCACTAAGATGGTCTTGGCAGCAATTCCTTGTCTACTATGGAAATCATTACATGTGATTAATGGATACCACAATTACATGTTTTATTCCCATTCTAGTTTATCATGATTAATTTTTCTTTTTGATCTATTCCGTATTTACTACCATGTTTTATGTCATTGACCAATATTTTGATGTTTAAACATTATGTTCTTGTTTTCAAGATCAAATGTATATGATTTGTTTTATTTTATCCATGCTTACCCTTACTGAGAATTTGAGCTCACCCTTTATATGTTTTCTTTTCCCCAGGATATAAATAAAGGTTTTAGGTAAGAAAACAAAGGGTAATATCTTTATGGGAGATGTTGAAGATCTTTCACCAGGATTAGAAGATTATTTTTCCGAGTTTCCAAGGAAACTAAACTATTATGGTCCTTGTGTGTTTGTTTTTGTTATGTATTAAGTATTCTGAAAAAGTAATGTAATGTACATGTATTTTAGGCTTTGAGTCTCTAAAATCCTTATACCTTTCCACACTACAATTCGCTTTCACAAGTCCCAATTCATAAAATTCAATAGTACTCATGTTTTCAACCCATTTGAAATGGAAAATAAGAACATGAAATGTTTTATAATCCAACTCATATATCTATTTGATGATATGAAAATATGAATTTTTATCATAAATTGTATTTATATATTTATAATCGGATATGTTCATCACATTGACCACAATTGTAACACCTATTTTTGATCCATGAAACATTCATCATGTACCTTTATATAGAATGTATAACCACTAATTACAAAGCCACTGTATGATATAACAGTTACATTTGGTCCCTTGGATAGACATTAAATCCATTCCATGCTTGAATTCAAATTTATAGATAAATTCTTATAAATATGACCACTGAACCATCCTATAAACTATTCATTATGGGTATTTTACATCCATATTTTATACCATAATAAATTCAAATTTCTAATAATTAAACTTTCAGATTAAATTTATAGAGAAACCTCTACACTATAATGTAAAATGGAATGGTGTGTCTGAACCTACTCTATAATGGTAATTGTAACAATATCTCTTAGAAAATCCCTTGGACTATAAGGAACCCTCTATGATGATATTTTTAGAGACCAATGCTAATAACATCTGAAAGGTAATTACTAAATGATTCATCAACATCTTAAACAATATATCACTCTACAATAACACCTTTCAACCAACATCGAATCTGGGCATAACATTTGAAAACATTCATATAATGTTCAATGGGGTACATCCATCTATTATATAAAATACCACATATTTGAGTCTCTATAACAAAGTGACCGATCATGTGTACCCTTATATCAATGGATAATGGTTGGAAGAACAACTCTAGTTCAGATAATATGACAAAATTTTCCATATTCAGGATTTGAAATTTCACCAGATCTATAACTATACTGCATATGGATTTGAAACAAAAGAAAGGTTTGGTTAATGTATGTCATAAATTTTTAGGGAAAATTTAATGTACATATATAGGCATTAAAAATTACATATAAGAATGAAAATCATGTGATTTTAAATATTTTACTTCAAATTAGTCATTAATTTTCCATTCTTGATATTTGATTAATACCCCTCTATAACTTTTACACTATTAAAGAAGATTAAAATTGCAATATTTCTTTTCTGGATTGATTATAAAATACTGGAGGAATAAAATATTTTCTTTTATCATTCATCGGTTCCAAATATTCCTTTATCCCAATATCAATCATATCGAACATATCCTTAATGTAATCTTTTGTTTTAACTATAATATTTTGTAACATGTTAATAACAATACTTTTTTCTACGTGCATTCCAGAAAAGAAATGTATGACATATTAGAAATTATAAAATCGTAATTTAATGAAAATAGATATAATTTGTAATATAATTTCATATGAATTTTTTAAAAAGGTTTTAAAAAAACAATTTCAATATTTTTTACTTTCATGAACACTTGAACACCTATTAGTAGAGATGTTGTTGTACATTGTTCTATATTTCCATCAAATGATTTCATCCCAGATTGACATGTATATCATCCGGGTGAAAATTTTCGAAGTCCTAAAAACAATATCATCAAGGAATGATTCAAACTAAATGAGTGTTAACCTACTTCGCAAATGGGACACCCTAATATTCCTTCAATTCTATAGCTTGAAAAATATTCGTAACCAGGAAATTCATTTATCATCTTGTACAATATGACACTCAAGGTGAAATCATCACTTCTATGAGAACAATAAAATGTAACTCATATATACCACATAAATTATAGATCATCATTCAATGGAGGAAAATTGATATCAATATCATTATTTGGTTACTTAGGTTAATATATAAGAAGATACAACATAATGTATTTGTGTTTCATACATAACCATGATGGTAGGTTATAATTTACCAACAAAATTGGCCATTTAATTTGAGTACTAATTTTTAGGAATAAAATATTTATTCAATCTAAAGATAATAGAAGATGTATGTTTCTTGGATAGTTTCTAAATTTAGGATACACATAACCAATTTTCTTTCACCGGGGAGAGTTCACAAAGTCATGTTGTTTCCCATCTTCAATTACTGTATCCACATGCCTTGTCAACTATATAATAGTTTCCTAATTTCCATATTTTTTTCTAAAACATGGAATGATAGGAATGTACAATAAAACTTTTTAAGGAATTGATTCATCATTCTTGTATCGATTCACACTTCACATGTGGAATTTTATGAGAGATTCACAATTCATGCAAAAAAATTACAATCATTTTGATGGGAATGTATTTTTTCAAATATCATACCCTTTGAATATAGCATTATCTTATCATTCACTACAAAAAAATGAAATTTTGTGATGTTTTTTAGCAATTCTTTTTATAAATTTCAATAATTTTAAATTTAGAGATGCTTTTTGGGAAGCGTCGCTAAATTTGCGGCGCTTCCTCAAAAGCGTAGGTAAATTAGAGATGTTTCTCCAAAAGCATGCTTAAATTAGAGACACTTCCCCAAAAGAATCTGTATATTAGCGATGCATCCCCAAAAAGTGTCACTAAATTTGCAATTTTTTCAAAGAAAAATGTCACTAAATTATCGACATTTTCTAGAAATGTCATGAAAAATATATATATTTATATATCTCATTTCCATGCATCGATGTAAATATGTAATTAGATATATATATATATACAATATATATATAAGCACACAAACACACACATATATATATTAATATATATATACAAATATATATTTTAAATTTAGTCACATTTTAATGAAAACATGTCTATTTTGGTGGCATTTTTGCTAGTGTTTTAAAACATGGAAAATTATATAAATATTCATATATATAAATATAATTATATACACATACACATATATATTTATACACATAGACACACCCACAATCATATATAAACCTATATATATACAATAATATATATATTAATATAAACACACACACACATATATATAATATAAACATAAAATACCCACACAGATACACATATATAATATAATGACAAAAAATATAAACATATATATATATGTAAATAATATAAAATAAAAACATTTATAATAAACACACACGTATATATAATATATAATATAAACACACACACAGACACAAATAATATAAACATATATATATATAATAAGAACATATATATATATATAAATAACATAATATAATTAAATATTTTAAATGTAGTCACATTTTTAAGGAAACGTACCTCTTTTAGTGATATTTTTACCAGCATTTTAAAATCACTCTAATTATATATATATATATATATATATTATATATGATTATATTTATATATATGTATACATACACAAATATATTTATACACACACACACACACACACATATATATATATAATATGTAATATAAACATATATTTAAAATATGAATATATATATATGTATGTATGTATATATGAACATAAAATATAAAATATAGAAATAATAAAAAAAATATAAAAAATAAAAATAATTATATAAACATAAATAAATAAATATAATATTAATTTCATAGATATTTAAATCAATCTATTTGTATATAAATATATAATAATAAAATTATATAACAAAACATTAAGTGGCTCTATTGGTTGAGTACTTCTTTGGTAAACTGTAGATCTCCCATTCTACTCCCAGGGAGCACGCTTTAATTATTTTATGATGACACATGGCTACCGGGTGCATGGGGACTTGAGAGGAGGGGCAATGCGATGCAATTTCAAGAGAGGAGCGGTGTGAGGGAGAGGTGATATGATGATGCAGTCCATAAGAGAGGAGGGGTGATGCTATCTACAAGAGGCGTGAGGGTGAGGTGAGGGGTGATGCTCTCTATAGGAGAGTACATGATGGGATACAAGAGGCATGAGTGTGGGAATGGGACAAACATGAGAGGTGTGGGTCATATAATTTTTTTTGTATAAAAATATATAATAAATTTCAAAAAAAATGAAAATTTAAAAGGAAAATTTAAAGATGTTATCAATAAACATAGGTAAATGAGGTGTCACTTACAGATGTTTCTCAAAAATGTTGGTAAATGTGGTCTGGCTAATTTAGAGAAATTTATAATTATTTATAAATTAGCGATGTTTATTTACCATCATTTCTAAAAAATATCAGCAAATGAGGTGTCTCTAAATAGTGACATTTAGAAAAATTGCTAAATTAGCGACACCTCATTTAGCGATGTTTTTCCGAAATGTTGGTAAATGAATTAGTGACATTTATTTATGTTTCTAATTAAAAAACGTCGCTAAATAGAATTTTTTTGGTACTGATTATATGTTTAAAAAGGAAGTTCATTTTCTTCTAGTAGCATATCATTCAGAAGACTAAGTGGTTCTATGAAATGGTTGTACCTCAATATTCTACCATCACTCAAATTATATAACATCAATACAACTGATTTTTTAATATTTAGTTCAACAAGTATACAATAGTCTTTTTTTCACAACTATTTATCCTATTAAACAATTGTGTACAATCATGAAGTCCATCTTCAATTGATATTGTCATTTATTTCATACGATATCCGTCATGATTTATGATTTTATTCATATAAAACGATCCAAAAATCATAGTGTTATCCATGTTAGTATGTAAATTCAGTATTTCCCAATGTTTATTCCAACATTTACAACTTCAATCTATCCTGTGAAAAATAAAATGTTCTTCAAACTGTTCTGGATGAATTTTTCATGAATAAAAACAACGTAAACCGGAACAAATGATTCAAAAAGGACTGTATGAATTCCTTATTGAGAAATTGATGAACTCGTGAACTCCATCCACATACTATTTTTGCATACAATTAAAATCGATACATTTTCACTTCATATTCATCATATTAGGTTCAATTGTTTTCATTTAGAATAATAAATAAATAAATACACTGAAGGTATTCATATAATATATATATATACGTTGATATGTATACAAAGTATTATAATTTGAGTGTATGCATGCTCTATTTTAATATTGTGTAAATTGTATGAAAATTTTTAGGTCACTTCTTTAAATCCAACAATTACTTTTCTCAACAGATGAATTCATCCCTTTTCAACCCTATTTCACTCTTTAATTTGTTTTTCATTATTCAAATCCCACTATTTTCACACTCATTTTCCAATAAAAATACCAATTATTAATTACATCATAATCACACTTTCAAAAAATAAAATTCTATTCATTTTGAATCAATTAATCATTTAAGTGAAAAATAACTTAATGAGAAACCTCCTTGAGATACAAAGTAGGACTAATATATTACACTGATAAGTAAAAAATATTTTGAGTATACAAATATTTTGAAATCATATTAATAATTTGAAAAAATAATGTGAATAAATCACTTTTTAGTAATATGTATAGAGATATATGTTTGTGTATATTTTGGGTAACATGTTAATAATATACTCTTTTCACAGTATAATACCATGTGAATAAATCTAAATTAATTGAAATTGTGATATAGTTTTGAATGAAAATTAAATGGAGAGTTATCAAATTGATTTCAAAGAAAACAAAATTATTAGAATACAACTAACCAATATCAATCCTTATGGACTCTACATAAACTGATAATAAAAAGAACTTTCCCAAACCCAAAATATACAATGGTTCCAAACCCCTAGCCACATATATTACAAATATATATTTATGTGTGTTTGAACATATATAAATATATATATATATCAAATTTTGTATTTACGATGTGCATGTGTGTACCTATATATATTTTATAAATGCATATAATATAAAAAAAATCAATATAGAAATATTTTACATGTATATTATTTCATTATGGGGATTTTTCTTGAAAATTTTCAAAAAAAATATCTTCATAATTTCATTTTCATTTTTATATAAAATTTTCCATGGGTAATCATAAAAATTTATATGAAAATCTACCAATGATATGTTAATATCGACCATAAAACATGAAAATTGAAAAAACCCAAAATTGAGTATCAAAAATGTTTGGAAATAAAAATAGTGGGGTCTTAAGATATATTGTGTAACACCCCAAGCTTCCACGAAAAGTTTCCCTTTGAATAATGCAACAACTTGCATTGAACGCTACTTCGAGATTCTAACACACTACGACCAATCAAAGTAGCCGTTATGAATTGTAATACCAAATTTTTGAAATTTTATAAATTTTATCTTTCAAAATTGACTTCATTTTTGGTTTCGTAATATCAAAATTATCTTAGGGTGAAATTTTGGTTCTTTTCGGATAACTTTTAAATTTTGAGGAATAGTGAAAATTACTAAATTTTAATTAAAAACAACTTTTTTAATAGAAATAATTAATAGTGATAAATTATGAATTTGAGTGGTTATAAAGTATATTTTGAATATATTTTTTCCTTTTAATACAATTGTATTCATTGGACATAATTTCACATTTAAGCCAGACATAAACAAGTGTCAATCTTTTGATAGTTATTATTTTTTAAAAACACGCTTTTTGTTTTGACAGCGGGAATTAATTTTAAATTAATTTTTGCCTCTTCTATGTTTGGAATATGGAAAAATGGATTCCATATTTGGAATCATGATGTCCAAATTGTATAAATAGGTAACTTTTATTTTTAGACATTTTCAATAATTAGGTAAATATTTTATTTACCGTGGTTAAAGGGTCAATCTGGTAAATAAGGGTAATCAAATAATATTATAATAATAATAAATTACCCTAAAACATATCCTAACCCTATTGGTTGCTACATTTCCAATAATGGGTATCTTTTGGTCGATTTTGGGATACCATGGATCAACTTGTAAGTGATAATGACACTTTATATTAGCTAAGTTAAAGTAAATACAAAAATGACATAAGCATATATCTTTTAGGAAATATTTTTTTACATAGGGTTATATATGTTATATTTTCGACTATAAATATTAATTATGAATATTGAAAGATTTACTATATAATGGTATTTTATTTATAATTTTCAGACATTGAATACGTAATTTTATTTATGACACAATAATGATGCAATATTTTCCTTATTAATGAACGAATCAAATAATTGGTATTATAAAAGTTAAAATAAATATAATTTGACCGTTTTGAAGACATAAACTAAATTTATGGATTAATATTACATATTATTATTTCTTAAATTAATTTTATTAGAATTAGTAAAGTTTTTCAGACTTTACGGAAAATCAATTATTAAATAATTTCAAAATTGACATAAATGAGTTTTCAAAATAAATATTATATTATTAATTGATATTATATAAAAAAAATATAAAGTTAGGAAAAAATAATTATATAATTATAGGATTATAATTAATGTACCACTTGGGGGTCTCTTGGAAGAATATATAATGTTTATTAACCATATAATATAAAAATAAAAAGTGATGTGGTAAATGTCAAACTATTTAACTAAGAGTTAAATTTAAATGATAAGGTTAATATAGAGACCCAAACCAATATAAAATCTATTTGATGAAAGGATTTAGACCCCTACCAACCTTATACAATTAACAATCCACTTTTAATCTATTAGAAACAGAATATGAATTTATTATAAATTAATACTTTAAGTTTTTCGTAAAGTGCCCCTCCTCCCCCTTAAAAAAGGACACCACTTCTAACAAATTATTCACACCTTCAAAGCTTTTTGGATCGTCCAATATCTACCCAAATACCATCTAAACCATCATCCATTCATCGTAGAGTCCTTCCTTTAGTCAGAAATCCATTCTATGGAGCCCTTTTGATCAAATCAAAAGGAAGGACCCGAAGAAGAGGTAATGTTTTCACCACCCTTTTTCATGTTCCATTCTTCTTAAAAATGTTATTTATTTTTTATTTCCTTTATAAAATAATAAATCCAGTATATTATATATATTGTGATGTTATTATAAATATGTTACAACCATATTTTCTATTCTATCCATCCCTAGAAGGACATGTCACCATACGTGCGTACGTACGACTTACCGTCTCCACGTCGTGGTGTAACTGTTAATCAAAAAATTATTATTTAGATGGGTATGATAATGATATTTAATTAATGTAAATAATACATATAACATGATAATGATTCTTTATATATGATATACCATCCAATTATATATTTTATTCGTATCAAAATAATGATATTATCGCTCGTGCGTACGTACGGACTGCCTCTCCATGAACAAAATGTGATTCATTACCCATCATATCCAGGAAATTATAATTCTCATTTGATGATTAAAAATAATTTTTAAGGACTTTATACCATTCTGTATATTAATAAGATAAAACCTATCCATAAAAAACATATCTTATGTAACAAAACATATAAAATAAAACGAGCAAGTTAACACCCGAAACGAAGATAATACTAACAAGGAAATGTTAAAAGATCATATATGATATAATATTAATATATATGATTCTTGTATAATTTAATAACAATTATTTCACCATTATAAATCAGGTTAACCTACCATCAACCAAGTAAAATTACTAGGTAAGGGTTTATTTCACAATCTCTTCATTATCCGAGGTTGTTTATACGTAATTATCTACTGGGACCGCTTTATTAGTGACATCCGTGTTTCTTAAAAATGTATTTCAAAACATTATTACTATTTTATAGACTATGGATTAAAGTCATTTATACCCTTATTAACTTTTTTTAATATGTTTATAAAGGAATATTTCTGTCATTTTCCAAACAAGGTCCTTTTTAACCTTTTTGACAAAATTAAGGTAAGAATGTTTTTTTAACTTATTTAGTGGGTGCGGCTATTTTTTGCCATTATAAAATTGTTGAAGCTTCCCTTATAATTTTATAAGAGTATTTTCAAAGTAAATGTTTTCCTTTATAATTATGATACTTTTAAATGATTTTAAAAAAAGAGATATTTCTCTCAAATAGTTTTGATTTCATTTATGTCAACATCCTTTGAGGGATTTTAAGTTTATTTGAAGTTGATTTATTATGATACAAAACATCCATATTGTATTTAAAATTTTTTGATGTGTTTGACTATGGATATGCTATTTTTATACCATTCATTATTTATCGTTAGAGTATTTCCATTTCGTATGCTAGTTTTAATAAGAATGATTGTGATATGTTTAAACTTTTCCATATGAGGAATGTATTGGACTTCGTAAGTGATGGGTGGAGCACGCTATAGCTCCTCGATTCATCAGTAGGTCTCATGAGACAAATAGACGTGGAATTGGCCGATGCCCTTTCCCAATTTGATTTATGGTTTTGGCCGAGGCCTTAATCATTTTTAGATGTCCTAGTCGAGGCCTTGAAAAAATCTTTCAGAATGTCCGGAATTATACATTCCCTTATTATAGAAATAATACTGATGGTTCATGTGTTCATTGGACTAGTATAATACCCATGATTATGTTTTATTATGGCATTATTTACTCAGATCATATTCTTTCCATACAATTATTCATGATTATTATTAGTAAAGGCATGTGGTTTCAATTATTTACCATGCTTAATATTTATGTCATTAACTGTTGTATTACTTACCCTTACTGAGTATTTCAGCTTACCCCTTTCTTATATTTTATTTTCCGAGGATATGAAGAAGTTAGTTATGAGTGACCAGCAGGAATAATCTAGGAGGATGGGATGTTTCTAATGAAATATATTTGTGTTGTATTTCCTTTCAAGATGTAAAGTTGAACTTATGTGTGAATCTTTTTTCTAATGATACTAAATTGACCGGTCTATTGAGAAATGATTTCCTTATGATCATGCCAATGTTTTGTAATAATGCACTGACCCTGGGTAACTGGGGTCGGGGAGTTACAGTTGGTATCAGAGTAAGTTTAGTACAAACCTTGGAAACCAGATTTAGATAAACTCTGATTAGAGCGCATAGCCCTAAGATAGACTTTGACGAATAGTATAGAAGAACTTCCTAGAATTTTGGTATTGTAGGTATTTCGTGAGTTTTCCAAGAAGTACATCCCTATTTGGATACAAGCAGGTAGAGGTGGCTCTAGCACAGATGTACCTAGGGGTAAAAAACAAAAACACCGCTTTGAGCTATACTCGAATGAGAACTGGTGCACGACAATGGGCCTTGATGTAATCTTGGTTACGACACTTTGGGGGATATGCTTAGGATAATTCTAATATTCTTTACAAACCACTATGAAGGGTTAATGAGTATATATTTTCTCAATGAAAACATTTTTATGATTATTGATTATATCCATAAACTGTTCAATTTTTGTTAAGTGTTTTAGAAGATTGGAATTATATATTTCGATTCACAAACTAATCTAGTTTATTCCATTGTATAGAAATCAAGCCTAGTGGAAGGAATGGAAACAGTATCAATGCATGCACTCCATGTAGGGATTTCCCTCCTACTCAAGATAATTATAGTGGAGCTAGTGATGCAACTGATTTTGATTAGCTATTCACTATACCGGGAAAACTCACTTAGGTTATGAATAATAACCTTACCCGTTTGGAGCACCCAGATCCACAGCGTGGAGGATCAATGTTAGATCTCTTTATGAGTCAAAAACCACTAAAATTCAATTGGAGTACAAATCCATTAGTGGCTGAGCAATGGATAAATTTTTTAGAGAAAATATTCCATGCCTTGGGGAGTAGTGAATGGGAAAAAGTTATCATTGCAGTTTACTGCCTCACTGGAGATGCTGATCAATGGTGGTCATCGATTCAAAACATGAAGAAGATGATGAATTATAAAAGATGGAATGGATGGAGTTCAATGATATGTTTTTAGAATAATAATTTCCTCGTGACCATTGAGAATATATGGAAAGACAATTTCTGAGTCTGAGACAAAAGGAGGATGAGAATGTCGCAATGTATGAGGATAAGTTTACATGTTTAGCAAGGTATGATGCAGATTATATACATAACCGAAGAAGTAAGATTGATCGTTTATTTGATGGGTGAAAATCATTTCTCTGTCGAGCATTGGTCTCACAATCCTTCCCGTCATACGAAGATATTGTCTTGTGTGCTATCAAGACAGAAAAGGAATTCTCTATGTCTTATGACTTTAAATCAAAGCAAGAGAAGAAGAGATTTGCTGAACACCCTGGGAAAGGAAATAAGGAAACATGGAAGAAGGGAAGAATCTAATTTCCACCCTTTGATAATTGCGGAAGGAAGCACCTTGGTGCCTATCTAAAAGGAAAAGGAGTATTCTACAAGTGTGGATAGAAAGGCCATCTAGTTGGTGATTATAAAGGAAAGAAAGACGCTACCAATGTTCAACGCTACAATTGCAGGGAGACGGAACATTATAAAAATGAATTTCCTAAGTGTCAGGGAAAATTAACTCAAAAAAGGACTAGGGACCAAGGCCAAGCTTATAAAATCACTATGACTGAGGTTGAATCCCCGAAAGATGTGGTGGCAGGTAATTTAATGGTTCCTCAAGTTGATAAAATGCTTCATTTGATTCTGGATCATCACATTGTTTCATGTCTTCCCAGTTTCCAAATAAAATTAGATATTTATAATTTTATTTAACAAGGGAGTTGTCAGTCAAAAATCCTAAGGATAATATCATTGCAACAAAGTTTTGTGAATCATTACCCATTAGAGCACATAAATGGTCTTTATCTGCAGATCTCATCGTCACACCTATGATTGAATTTGATATAATCCTCAGTATGTATGGCTTTCAGAAAATGATGCAAAAATTTATTGTAAGAAGAAGGGGGTTACTATTTTTGAGGATGATGATAAGGAACACCTTATCTTTAGATCGGAATCATCACCACCTAATTCTTACATAGATCCACCCCCAGTAGCTCAACTAAATTCAATTATTGGTGAGGAAGATAATGAAATTATTGTGGGTGTGGAAAGGAATTTTCAAATAGAGGATGTACTTATTGTGAGAGAATATGTTGATATGTTTCCAGAAGATTTACCTAGACATCCTCTAGAATAAGAAATTGAGTTTTCCATTGATTTAATTCCAGGTTCAAGGCCTATATCGAATACCCCTTATAGAATTTCCACCATGGAATTAGTTGAAATAAAGAAACAACTAGAAGAATTTAGTAATAAGATATTTATTCACCCTAGTGTTTCTCCATGGGGAGCTCTTGTACTTTTTGTTAAGAAGAAAGATGGATCTATGAGGTTATGTATCGAATAGAGGGAAATTAATGCTATAACAATAAAAAAAGTATCCCCAACCTCGAATTGATGATTTATTTGACCAAATTCATGGATCTCAATACTTTTCAAAGATTGACCTTCAATCCGGATACCATCAGTTGTTTGTGAAGAAGGAATACATTCCGAAGACATCATTTCGAACCAGGTATGAGCAGTAATGCCTTTTGGATTGACAAATGCACCCTCTGTATTCATGGATGTAATGAATAGTGTTTTCAAGGAATATAATGATGACTTTGTAGTGGTATTTATTGATGACATCTTGGTATACACCAAAAGCTACGAAGATCATGAAAATCACGTGCGCATTATCCTGAAGACTCTGAGAAGACATGAATTATATGGGATGTTTAGTAAGTGTGAATTCTGGCTTCAGGAGATTTCTTATCTTGGCCATATTGTCTCTAAGGATAGAATCTCTATTGATCCTTCTAAGACAATAGAAATCCAAGAATGGCCAGCACCAATGAGTATAACCGAGGTATACAGTTTTATTGGCTTAGTAGGTTATTATCGGCATTTCTTCCAGAACTTTTTCTGATTTTCTAACCCATTAACAAAGCTCACACGTAAAGGGGTTAAATTTTATTGGACAAAAGAGTGTGAAGAATGTTTTGAATAATTTAAGAGAATATTATTCAATGATCCTATATTGAGTCTACCATCAGGGAATGATGGGTTTGTTTTTTATAGTGATGCTTCAAAGAAAGGACATGGTTGTGTCCTTATGCCGAATGGTAGGGTTATTGCCTATGCATCACGACAACTAAAAATTCATGAGAAAAACTATCCTACTCATGATCTTGATTTAGCTGCTATATTGTTTTTCATTGAAGATATGGAGACATTATATCTATGGTGAAAATTGTGAGATTTATATTGATCACAAGAGTTTGAAGTACATTTTCTCACAGAATGAACTCACCATGAGGAAAATAAGATGGCTTGAACTACTCAAGGATTATTATTGTATGATACACTACCACCCGGGGAAGGAAAATAAGGTTGCAGATGCTTTGAACAGAAAAGATCATGGAGTTTTGAACATGATGATAGTTGAAAGGGATCCTATTTTAATGGGTCTAGTGAATATGGATATGTGAATTACCATGGAAGGTGAAACATCGATACTTATTCAAATGGTTTCCAAAAAATCTTTACTATAAAGGATAAAGAGTTCTCAGACTGTTGATGAAGAGTTTGAAAAGAAGATTAAAACTATTAAGGATGGGAGATTGAGAGAATTTGTGTATGAAGAAGGAATTTTGAAATTTGGGAAATGAATTTGTGTTCCTGATATAGCTGATCTAAAATGGTAATTGTTATATGATGATCATAGCTCCAATTTCCCTATACACCCTGGTAGAACCACAATTTATATATATTTAAAGAACATTTTTGGTGGGACAACATGAAGAGGGAGATTGCTGATTTTGTGTCAAGATGTATTGTTTGTCAACAAGTGAAAGCTGGAAGGCAACACCCTAGAGGAGTAATGCAACCTCTTCCCATATCTGAGTGGAAATAGGATAATATTATGATGGAATTTGTCATGGGGCTACCAATGACTCCTAGAAGGAATGATGCAATATGGGTTACTATTGATCGACTTGCCAAGGAAGCACATTTCTTGCTATAAGAGATGATCTACCACTTGAACGTCTAGAAAGAATATATATTAATGAAGTTGTGAGACATCATGGAGTACCCATATCGATTGTTTCTGATCGTGATCTCGTTTCACTTCAAGATTCCGGAAAAGTATTCAAAAAGTCCTGGATACTGAACTTCGTTTGAGCAATGCTTACCACCCCAAAACTGATGGACAATCAAAACTGACTATTGAAACATTAGAAGACATGTTGAGATATTTCTCACTTGACTTTCAGGGTATGTGGGATTAATATATACCTCTGGACGAATTTTCCTATAACAATACCTTCCATTCAAGTATTCAGATGGAACCATATGAAGCGTTATAAAGAAAGAGATGTCTCACACCAACCTGTTGAGATGACGTTGGTGAGATAAAACTTGTAGGCCCAGAACTATTGGAGGAAATGAGGGAAAAGTTGAAGGTAATCCAAAACCACATCAAAGAAGCTCAAAGTAGGTAGAAGAGCTATGCTGACAACTAAAGGAAGGATTTGGAATTTTAGGTAGGAGATCATGTTTTATTGAAGGTATCTCCATGGAAGGGTGTTATACATTTTGGTGAAAAGGGAATATTGAGTCCAAGGTACATCAGACCATTTGAAATTATAGAATTATTTGGGGTTGTAGCTTACCGTTTGGCATTGCCGCCAAGTCTCTCCAAAATTCACGATGTGTTCCACGAATCACTGTTGAGAAAATACATGCCTGGCCCAACGCATGTACTCACCTAGGAGGAATTAGAACTGGAACCCAATCCTTTTTATTATGAAGATCCTATCAGGATTCTTGATATGAGAGAACAAGTGTTGAGAAACCGGACGACTCCTCTAGTAAAAGTTCTATGGAGAACCCATATGATGGAAGAGGCAACGTGGAAACCCGAGGAACTAATGATGAAGAACCACCAAAGTCTTTTCACACGATAGTATTCTAGATATTTCAATGATTAAATTAATTCAAGGAGGAGAGAATGTAACACCCCAAGCATCCACTGTACGTTTCCCTTTGAATAATGCAATAGCCTGCATTGTACGCAACTTTGAGATTCTAACACACCGCGACCAATCAAAGTTGCTAGTATGAATAGTAATACCCACTTTTTGAAATTTTATAAATTTTATCTTTCAAAATTGACTTCAGTTTTGGTTTTGGAATATCGAAATTATCTTAGGGTGAAATTTTGGTACTTTTCAGATAACTTTTATATTTTAATGACTAGTGAAAATTACCAAATTTTAATTAAAAATAACCTTTTTATTCAAAATAATTAATAGTGATAAATTACGAATTTTAGTGGTTTTAAAGTATATTTTGAATATATTTTTACCATTTAATACAATTTTGGTCATTGGAAATAATTTCACATTTAAACCGGACATAAACAAGTGTCAATATTTTGATAGTTATTATTTCTTAAAAACACGCTTTTTGTTTTGACAGTGGGAATTAATTTTAAATTAATTTCTATCACTTATGTGTTTTGAATTTGGAAAAATGGATTCCATATTTGGAATCAGGATGTCCAAATTTTGTAAATAGGTAACTTTTATTTTTAGACATTTTGAATAATTACTTCGGTAAATATTTTATTTACCATGGTTAAAGGGTAAATCCAGTCAATAAGTGTAAACAAATAATATTATAATAATAACAAATTACCCTAAAACGTTTCCTAACCCTATTTTTTGATACTTGTTCAACAATGGGCATCTTTGGTTCAATTTTGGGACCTCATGGATCCACTTTTATGTGATAATGAAACTTTATATTAATTAGGTTAAAGTAAACACAAAACTGACATAAGCATATATCTTTTAGAAAAACAATTATTACATATGGTTATATATGTTATATTTCCGACTATAAATATTAATAAGAAATATAAAAAGATTTACTACATAATGGTATTTAATTTACAATTTTTAGACATTTAATAATTAAATTTATTAATGATACAATAATGATGCAGTAGTTTCTTTATTAATGAATGAATCAAATAATTTCTATTATAAAAGTTAAAATAAATATAATTTGATAGTTTTGATGACATCCACAAAATTTATTGGTTACTATTACGTGTTAGGATTACTTAAATGAATTTTATTTTAATTAATAAAGTTCTTAAGACTTTAGAAAAATTCAATTATTAAATAGTGTCAAAATTGACATAAATGGGTTTTTAAAACAAATATTATATTATTAATTGATATTCTGTTCCTAAAAATATAAGGATTGTGATAAAGAACTATATAATGATAGGTGTATCATTAATAGACCACTTAGGGGCCGTTTGGAAGTATATAGTAAGTTTATTAACCATATAATATAAAAATATAAAGTGACATGGTAAATGTAAAACTATTTAACTAAGAGTTAAATATAAATGATAAGGTTAATATAGTGACCCAAACCTATCGAAAATATATTGTATGAAAGGATTTCAACCCATACCGACATTATAATTTTAATAATCCACATTGGAGCCATTAGAAACAGAATATGAATTTATTATAAATTAATACATTAAGTTTTTCGTAAAGAGCCCATCCTCCCCCTTATAAAAGGAAACCACTTCTAACCAATTATTCACACCTTCAAAGAATTTTGACTTAGTCAACCTATGACCAAATACCCTCTAAAGCATCCTCCCCTCATCCAATAGGCCTTCCTTTAAACTTGGAAATTCGGTAGAAATTTTTTTCTTAAATACACTGGAATTTTATGAGTCTGCAGTTTCTGACGGCGCTTGATTCCGAGGCCCGGTGTGCCCGGAATCAATTTCTAAAGTTTTGTTTGGGTTTGTTCATTAAACGTACAAGTGAGATTTTATTTCTTTTGAACCTGCGCTTGGAATTGAAATTAGAGGGCACTGTTGGACTTGCAGTGTCGATATTCACTTGAGGGGACCATCACCGCATTTGCGTTCTACTGAGAATGGAAGTTAATTTCTAGTGTTTTTAAATAAAATCAAATAAAAACTAGCATAACTTATTTTTATTTGTTTGGTGGTTAAAACCTCCAAGTAGGGGTTATAGGTGGGTCCCACCCACACATAACCTCCCTTGGAAGGATATTATTTTACTGGGTCCCACCCGAAGTTTAACACCTCTTTCATTCAAAGAGGTGGGTCCCACATGGGCTTTAAACCCCCTTAAACCACCCATTAAGTGGAGAGCCTCTTCACCTTACCCACATGAATGTTCCAACTCCTTCACTTAATTGATTAGCACTTTTTGAATTCTTTTGAATTCATGCCAACAATAAAATAATAGACAAAGCTATTATTTCATTTTGGTTGGCAACTTTCTTTTTGGTGGAGCTTTGGAGAACCCTTGGAGAACATTATTCTCCCAACTAAGAATCCCCATTTCCAAAGAAGAACAACAGACATATCTCTCTCCCTCTTCAACCAGAGAATGAAGATAAAACATTGTCGTCCTTGAAGAATGCCGATAACTTCAACTTCTTCATCTACTTCTGAAGCCAGCGGAACAACATCCGCCTTTCCGTGACTTCGTCAGCGATCGTCGTAAATTGAGGTAGGGGGTGTGTTATGGTTTTGAGCAACGTTAATTCATCCTTACATGATTGAATTGTTTCCTCTTGATCCACTTGCTATCAAACTAATGCGGAAGGACCAGGCCAAACTAACTCATCCAGATTCCTTCCACCGTTCTTGTGAATATTGGTGTGTTCATCACATTCTTCATGGGTGACAAAATAAGGATTGTTGCGGGATTGTTTTGCGATGTAATGAACCTGGAATGAAGGCTTAACATCACGAATACCTAGAATAGGTGCGGCGACAATAGTGGGCGAGGGATCAGACAAGAAAGAGTTGGACCATTCTTTGACCGTTCATCGAGCAGGTCAATAAAATCATGTTTTCGGAGCCTATTGGAGGCCCGAAAACACCGGAGACGACTTCAGAACATCAGGGTGACCTTAAGTCTGCGGTCTTGTGGCGATCGGACCATGAGAACAATGAAAAAGTGAAAGGGGAGGCGCACTGGCCAGAGGCGTCGTTTCTGGAAAATTCTAGAATACACGGAGTGTACTCCCAAAGGACACGTTGTTTAGTAAAGACGTATGTAGCTAGGGTTTCAGACGTTAGACAAGTAACACATGGCGTGTGACCCCTATCACACACAGTGTACTCTCTACACAGAATGATAGAAGAGTCATCGCGACGCATGGCATGTATACTGGGAAATACACAGACACTGGAAGGAATACATGACCAAGAGGAACGAAGTGTACACTCTACAAAGAATGGTAGAAGCGGCTTCGCGATACTCGTCATGTATCCTGGGGATACACGGACCGTGGGTGGATTACGCGGGCATGTACTCCACCACACGTTCGGGAATTTCCAACGTACACAGAGTCAAACCCAGTTGCATGGACACAGTGTGTAATCATTCCACATGTCGTGTACTTGTTTTTCTACATGACCATCCTTTCGACACGGTCCGTTGCACACAGGAAGTACATGAGGTCTGACTACAGGGCATGTACCTTATACCAACATGCCTTGTACTTTTTGGTAAAAGGCTTGATCATCTTATACTCAGTATCTTGGATACGATTTGTTTGGATTGGCCCCCTAGGATGTGGAGGACCTTCATAATACATTAACTTGAGACTAAGTGGCAGTTTATGTGTCGACGCTTTTCATGAGGAGCGAACCCTTCTGGAATCAATCATGCTATGTGGAAGCCCTATGGATGGCTGGGCACTATTGACTATTCCTAGATCATGTGTTGGTTCGACAATTCTGATGGTTGTTCCTATATCATGTGTTGGTCTGACAGTTCTGATGATTTTTCCTAGATCATGTGTTGGTCCGACAGTTCTAACTACTATTCCTAGATCATGTGTTGGTCCGATAGAATAGCCGAACCTGGATCATGTGTTATTTCGACAGATCTAACGACTGTTCCTGGATCATGTGTTGGTCCGAAAGTTTTTTACTTCTCTTCCTGGATCATGTGTTGGTCCGACAAAATAGCTGGTCCTAGATCATGTGTTGTTCCGATAGCTTAGATGATTCTATGGCTATATCTGATCATCTAAACCTCTCTACAAAAGTTGTATACATGTGTGAGCTAAGTCACTAACTCTTGTGTTTCCTCATTATTGAGATTGGTCATTTGATAAACTTAGGTATATGTATGGGCATATACCTAAGTTGGGTTTTCCGGTTGATTTCATAATTTTTGGTATATCCTTGTTGGATTTAGTGAGACCTTCAGGGTCATGGGGTCCCTACTGAGTATCATTATACTCACCCCAACACAGGTTATGCCCGCACCTCATTGTGTTGGTTTCAGATGACAGACAATGCTGATCAGTGAAGAGAGTAGCAGAACTGGATGGTACCTAGAGGTGGACCACTCGGTGAGACGTACATGGAGCGGACAGATGAACTTGGGGTGCTGAGGAGGCCAAATGTACGCAACCTTCAGGTGGGAATTCTGGAGGATTACCCAGTATCCTCTTTACTTTTTTTCATCAGTTGTACTAGAATTTCAGTTGTATTGTACTTTATTGTTGGGCTTGTATTTCTAGCCCCTTTACATTCAACACTCTCTTTTTTATGATGTTTTACATAGCGTTTTACTTCTAGTTGCGTACTATGTTGTGTTTGATTACTATTATAATGGAAATTCCTTCCCAATTTAGGGATTTTCGCCTTTGGTGCTTGTCTCCAGCCCCTAGCCTATGGAAGGCGGGCTTGGGATAGTCACGATACGGGCCCGAGGGGAGGGGTTGTGACCAGTTAGTATCAGAAGAGTCGTTTCTACCGTATAACATAGACCTCTAATCCGTCTTACTGTGAAGCAATAGTGTTCAGAGTGATGACTGCAGTTTTTAGTCCACGAAGACCAGTGTTGGTGTGGCGGCCGACGTATCCATACACCAGGACCCTAAACTCAGTTTTCCAACTCAGTACACGAAAACACTGATTGCGTGTGTGTTTTAAGAGTTTTCATTGTGATCTCTTTGAGCCAGCTCACCAGGTTTAACTTATTGACTATAGCGCACCTCATTCTTTTCAGGATGCCTCCACCAAGACCGCCAGCCAGGGTTCTGAGAGTTGTAAGAGATGGCAGCCCACCGAGCGACGAGGCCTCGGTGCAGGGCCCTATCACAGAGTAGGCACTCGTGGTACAACATCCCGTTGTGCCACCGATGCCCCCATCCCCAGCAGCAAAGAGTGCCCGCCACCTGAGCTTGTTGCACGAGTTCTAGTGCCAGAGGATGCCCATGTTAAGGGGGGAGATGGACCCGCAGGCAGTTGAGGATTGGCTGGAGGCTGTGGTGAGAGACATCAGGCTAGTGGGGACACCAGTAGACCTCATGGTGGTCTTTACTGTGAGTCTCCTTCAGGAAGCAGTAGGCATATGGTAGAGCCTGATGCTTCAGGTCCACGACGTGGTGACACTTCTATGGACAGACTTCGAGAGCCAGTTCCAAGAAGAGTTTTTTCCAGCCACCCATTGTGTGGTGCAGATACAGGAGCTACTACATATGCAGCAGGGCAGCATGACAGTGGCACAGTACTCAGAGAGGTTCACCGACCTCTCACACTACTCCACGGATATGTTACGGGACCCATTCTTCAGGGCCTGAACCTTCAAGAAGGGGCTCAGGCGAGAGATCCTAGCCTCAATGATCTCCCTCAACATCACGTAACAGGTATGAGTGTGGGATCATGCCCTATTAGTGGAGAGTTTCCTTGATGAGTAGACACCAGCAGCGAGACCCACCACAAGGCATCACGTAGCAGAGTCTTCTGTAGCTGGCAGCAGGCAGTTTTCATAGAGATCTAAGCGGACCAGACTATCTGGTGGACAAACATAGGATAAGAGTTCACTTCTGCGGGGTATAAGAGATAGAGCCAGTCATTCCAAGAGTGAGAAATTCTACTCTTGTTTCGGGTAGGGTCACATGGCTTGTGACTGTCCGACCCACCATTTTGACAATCAGCACACAGTTGAGGGACCTCCCATGCAAGAGTAGAGGTTCGATCGAGGTGGTATACAGGGAGAAAGAGGACGTGGCAGAGGAGATGGTCGTGCATCTGGTGGTGGACGACGATTCGAGGTGTTACCACCACCACCACCAGGAGGTCCACCCTGACCGTAGGGAGATGGTGGACATTGGAGAGTCCAGCTCTAGGCAGCTGAGGCTTACGACCGTGGCGCTCCTGAGATGATTCGAGGTATGATCTGTGTATACTACAGCTTAGTTGTAGTTCTTATAGACAAAGGTGCCAGTCATTCTTTCATAGCCACAACCCTCGTTCGAAGCTCAGAGATTCCAATGGATCTGTTGGCTCGATACTGACAATTAGAGACTCCTATGGGAGCAGACTCGATGATTATGCACTGGTTCTAGAAGTGTGAGATTACTATAGGAGGAAAGAGCTTCGTCTAGGATCTCCCCATAGCGGCATCGAGACCATACAACATCATCTTGGGTATGGACTTATTGTCTACAATCCATGCTCAAATCGACTGTATTAAGCGCAAAGTGTGTTGTGTCCACACGGATGGGACTAGGTTCACCTTCACTAGAGAGAAGGGAAACTTTGCAGAATAGGACAGACTTACTTGGAGGGGGTGCAGTCGATCACTCATTAGTTGGATTGCTTTACCCGTAGAGCAGTTGATGTGGAGAGTCCGATGTATCCTGTAGTGGTGGACCAGTATGTGGATGTTTTCCCCGATGATGTTCCAGGACTACCTCCTCGCAGAGAGGTGGACTTCTAGATTGATCAGTACCCTAGGACGACACCGATATATACACCATCATATCTGATGGATCCCGCTATGCTTCGTGAGCTACGAGTATATCTAGATTACTTACAGGGGAAGGGATTCATCCGGCCTAGTGTTTCTCCCTGGGCAGCCCCGATTCTGTTCACCAGGAAGGCTGATGGGATCTTGAGGCTCTGTGTTGACTACCGTCGCCTGAACCAGGTGACCATGAAGAACAAGTACCCACTCCTGAGGATTGACAGCCTCTTTTATCACCTAAAGGGAGCTCGATGGTTCTCACAGATAGACCACAGATCAAGCTATCACCAGCTCAGATTTTGATATGAGGATGTGCAGAAGAAGACCTTCAGATGTCCGTATGGCCACTATGAGTTCTTGGTTATTCCCTCCTGCATAACCAATTCTCTGGTAGTGCTAATGAGTCTCATGAACAGGATCTTCTAGCCTTACCTCGATCACTTTGGCGTTGTCTTCATCGATGAAATACTGATCTACTCGACTACTGAGGTGGATTATTCCTACCATTTGTAGGTATTATTGGACACACTCTAGAGTTTCAATGGATCCAGTGAAGATTGAGGCGGTACTTTCTTAGGATCCACCCAGGAGTGTGAATGAGGTACGAAGTTTCCTGGGATTTGATGGATACTACCGGAGGTTCGTTCCATACTTCTCTAGAGTTTCAGCACCACTATCATCCATGAAGAATAAGGGGCAACCCTTCGTGGGGTCGGAGAGATTCTAGAAGAGCTTTCAACAGCTGAGGCAGAGGGTGAATAGTTCCCCCATCTTGAGGCTCATAGAGGAAGGTGTAGGGTATGTAGTTTATTGCGACGCATCAGGGACCAGACTCAGGTCTGTCCTGATGCAGGAGTCAGCAATGGTCGCGTATGGTTATCAGTAGCTAAGACAGCACGAGTAGAACTATGATACCCATGACCTGGAGTTAGAAGAAGTGTTCTTCACCTTGAAGATGTGGCAGAACTATCTTATGGGATAACGTTTTACCATGTACTCTGATCACAAGAGTCTCAGGTATATCTTCTCTCATAAGGACCTGAACCTAAGACAACTGTGTTGGATTTAGTACCTCTAGGATTATGAAATCGAGATAGACTATACTCCTGGGAAGGGGAATGTCATAACAGATGCTCTTAGTATGAGATCAGGCATATAGATACTAAGAGTGATGATAGAGTAGCTGGAAGCCTTGCAGATATCCTTTGATGATAGGAATGGAGCAGAATATCTACAGTCTCTTACCGTCACTCCCCCACTTCTTCATCGAGTCAGGGAGGCGCAGCATGGGGACACTGACAGCGACACATGACGTGCTCATATATCCATAGGGAAGGCACCTGATGGATTTTTAAAGGTAGGGAGCATGTCATCCTCTTTAGAGGACGTACCATGGTACCAGTTTCACTTCAGGAGTTAGTGTTGAGGGAGTTCCACACTTCCCCACTAGCGGTACATCCAGGAGTGGAAAAGACGTACCAGGACCTTCGACAACATCACTAGTGGCCAGGTATGAAAAAGGTGGTAGTAGAATTTTTCTCACAATGCCTCACATGTCAGCAAGTGAAGGAGGAGAACCAGGTACCATCATTCATGGTTCAGCCCTTAGAGGTCCCAGAGTGGAAGTGGGATGGGATATCCATGGACTTCATGATGGGTTTTCCAAATACATCCATAAGGCACAATTCTATATGGGTGATCATTGATCGACTCACCATGTCGTCTCACTTCTTACCGATCAGAGAGCAGGGTTCGGTAGAGATCTTGGGATGCCTTTACGTGAAAGAGATTGTGCGTTTACATTGAGTACCTTATTCTGTTAACTCTGACCATGAAGAATACTTTACTTCCCAGTTATGGAAGGCATTTCCGGAAGCTTTTGGGGCATAGGTTCGTCTGAGCACCACCTTCCATCCTCATACGGATGTCCAGACCGAGCAGACCACCCAGACCCTCGAGGACATGCTCTGTGCTTGTGTCCTCATCTTCGGTTGCATCTGGGAGGACCACTTACCTTTATTGAAGTTTTCCTACAACAACACTATCCCTCCACCCTCGGTATGGCACCTTTTTAGGCCTTATATGGTCGGCCTTGAAGACCGTGGTTGTGCTGGATAGACCCTTGGGAGTTAGCACTAGTGGGACCATAGATGGTACGAGCTTCCATAGAGAAGGCGCAGATCATCTAGTAGTGGAAAAAGACTTAAAAAAGCAGGCATAAGTCATATGATGACAGGAGACGAAGACCTTTGGAGTTCGAGGATGATGACCACGTCTTTCTACGGGTCTTACCTCGACGAGGTTTGTGGAGATTTGGATGAGATGGAAAGTTGTCTCCGCGTCTCATCAGACCTTTATTGGTCCTCAGTAGAGTAGGACAGGTTGATTACCGCTTGTCTCATACACCTCAGTTTCACCAGGTGTATGAAATATTCCATGTATCTCAGCTGAGGAGATATGTGCATGACTATTCCCACATCATCGACTATGGAGAGCTGGACATCGATGATAGGGTGAATTTCAAGGAGGTTTTAGTGGGGATTGAGGATCAACTAAATCAAGTCCTATGTGGACAGTCGATACCTTTGGTGGGTGTTTTCTGGTAGCATGGGAACCTATAGGAGAGCACATGGGAGAGGGAGGCTTAGATGCCAGCTCAGTACCCCCATTTGTTCCCATAGTTCGAGTTGTAGCTTATGGGGACATAAAGCCCTCAGGTGGGGAGAATTTAAAGACCCAAAAATTCCCTATAATTTTTTTTCTTAAATACAAGGGAATTTTACGAGTCCGATGTTTTTGACGGCACTTGATTCTAAAGCCCGGTGTACCCGGAATCAATTTCTGAAGTTTTGTTCAAGTACGTTCAGTAAAGGTACGAGCGAGAGTCTATATCATTTGAACTGGTGCTTGGAATTGAAATCTGAGGGCACCGTTGAAATCGCAGCGCCGATATTCATTTAAGGGGACCATCACCACATTTGTGTTCCATCGAGAATGGAAGTTAATTTTTGGGGGTTTTAAATAAAATTAAATAAAAATAAGTGTAACTTATTTTTATTTATTTGGTGGTTAAAACCTCGAAGTGGATGTTAGAGGTGGGGACCACTCGCACATTACCTCCCTTGGGAGGATATTATTTTATTGGGACCCACCCAAAGTTTAACACCTCTTGCAATCAAAGTGGTGGGGCCCACACGGGATTTATACCCCCTTAAACCCCCAATTAAGTGGAGAGCCTCTTCACCTTCCCCTCATTAATGTTTCAACTCCATCACATAATTAACTGGAACTTTTTGAATTCTTTTGAGGTCGTACCAGCAATAAAATAATAGTCAAAGATATTTTTTCATTTTGGTTCGAAACATTCATTTTGGTGGAGCTTTGGAGAACCCTTGGAGAACATTATTCTCCCAATGAAGAACACACCTCTCCAACGAATCACGACAGACATCTCTCTCTCCCTCTTCAACCAGGACAAGAAGAGGAAACACCGTTATCCTTGAAGAACGTTGATGATGTCATCTTCTTCGTCTTCTTCCGACGTCAACGGAACAGCGTCCGCCTTTCTGAGACATTGTCAATGATCATCGGCAATCGAGGTAGGTTAATTCTTCTTTCTAGGATTGAATTGTTTTCTATTGATCCGCTTTCTATCAAACTAATGTAGAAGGATCAGGCCTAACTTACTCGACCCGATTCCTTCCGTCGTTCTTGTGAATATTGGTGTGTTCTTCACGTTCTTCATGGGTGACGAACAAGGGATCGTTGTAGGATAATTTTGTCATGCAGCAATCGTGGAATGAAGACTCAACATCACAACGACCTAGAAGAGGTGTGACGATGATAGCAGGCGATGGATCAGACCAGACCGGGTAGGACTGTTCTTTGACCGTTCTTCGAGTGGGTCAATCTAATCATGTTTTTGGAGCCGATTGGATGCCTGATAACACTGGATATGACTTGGAAACATCGGGGTGTCCTTTAGTCTGTGATTTCATGGTGATCATACCATCATAATGAAGAACGGGTGATATGGGAGGTGCACTGGCCCGAGGCGTCATTTATGGAAAATTCTAGATTACACGATATGTACTTCCGAAGGACACGCCGTGTAGTACGAGCATTCTGTAGCTAGGGTTTCAGATGTTTGACAAGTAACACACAGTGTGTGACCCCTATCACACGGTTTATACTATTCACATAGAATGATATAAGAGACATCGAAAGACATGGTGCGTATACTGGGAAATACGTGGACACAGGTAGAAATACACGACCAAGAGGCCCAGCGTGTACTCTCTACAAAAAATGGAGAAGAGGGTTTTCAAGACTCGGTGTGTATCCTGGGGATACACGTACACGGGGTGGAAAACATGGGCATGTACTCCACCACACGGCCAGGCATGGCTAGCATACATAGATTCAAACCCAGTTGCATGGACACAGTGTGTAATCATTCCACACATAATGTACTTGTTTTCCTACTTGACCAGCCTTTCGACCCGGGTTGTTGCACATGGGAAGTACCCGAGTTATGACTACACGACATGTACCTTATACCAACAAACCATGTACTTTTTTGGTAAAAGTCTTGATCATCTCGTACTTAGTATCTCGGATATTTTTTGTTTGGATTATCCCCCTATGATGTGGCGGACCTTCGGAATACATCAACTTGAGACTATGAGGCAGTTGATGTGTCGACAATTTTCTTGAGGAGTGAACCCTCCCTGAATCAAGCATGCTAGGTGGAATCCCTATGGTTGGCTATGCACTATTGACTATTCCTGGATCATGTGTTGGTCCGATAGTTCTGATGACTGTTTCTGGATCATGTATTGGTCCAAAATTTCTCACTACTATTCCTAGATCATGTGTTGGTCCAATAGAATAGTTGGACCTAGATCATGTGTTAGTTCTATGGCTCTAATGACTGCTCCTGGATCATGTGTTGGTATGACAGTTTTTGACTTCGGTTCCTAGATCATGTGTTGGTCCGACAGAATAACTCGTCCTGGATCATGTGTTGGTCCGACATCTTAGATGATTCAGTTGCTATATCTTATCATCTGAACCTCTCTATAAAAGTAGTATGCTTGTGTGAGATGAGTCTGTAACTCTTGTGTTTCCTCATGATTGAGACACATCATTTGATAAACATAGGTATATGTATTGGCATATACCTAAGTGGGATTTTCGGTTCATTTAATATATTGTGGTATATCCTTGTTGGATTTAGTGAGACCTTGAGGGTCTCAGGGTCCCTACTAAGTATCATTATACTCAACTTTTCATCGGATATGCCCTCACTTCGTTTTTTTGGTTACAAATGATGGACAACGCTGATCGGGGCAGAGAGTAGTAGAACTGGACAGTACCCGGAGGTGGACCACTCGGCGAGACATACATAGAGCGGACGAACGGACTTGGGGTGCTGAGGAGGCCAACTGTACCCACCCTTTAGGTGGGAATTCTGGCTGATAACCCAGTAGCTGCTTTACTTCTTTTCCTCAGATGTACTAGCATTTCAGTTGTATTGCACTTTACTATTGGTCTTGTATTTCTGGCCCCTTTACTTTCAGCACTCCCTTTTTAATGCAGTTTTACATAGCATTTTACTTCAATTTGCGTACTATATTGTGTTTTTTTACTATTATAAAGGTTATGCCTTCCCAGTTTAGGGATTTTCTCCTTTGGTGTTAGTCGCCAGCCCCTAGCCTATGGAAGGTGGGCTTGGGGTAGTCATGATACGGGCCCCGGTGGACGGGTCATGACAACAACCCTCTAGATGACTAGGATTTTTTAAATACCCTTTCAAAATTGTTATCTACCATTCAATGGGGTACATCCATCTATAATTTTCATGACTTCATAGTAGAATATCCCTAGCTACGTGAACCCTCATGTTCACCCTGATATAAAAGAATTCTGTTGGGATCAACATTTCCAATTCACATAATATGAAAGAAATTTTTGTTTCTGTAGTTATAAATTTATTCTTCTCTATAAAATTAATTCATTTACCTTTGAAAAAGAAGCATATCTTGGCTATTGTGTGATAGAAATTATTGGTAAAAATAAAATTTAAATCTACAAGCATTAGATCATGTTTGAAACCATGATAGTCATGTGATTTCAGAACCTTTAACAATAAATCATTCATTCAAATGATATTGTTGTTATTTAATTAATACCCCTATAGATCCTTTACATCATTAAATAAATTGTAAAATTGATCTCTCTCCTTCCATGAAATAGAGTACGCATCTTGTGGAAACAAAATCTATTTTTCATCATTCATTGGAACCAACTAATCCTATATTCCAATTTTAAATATGTTTAACATAGCCTTAATACCATCCATTTTACTACATTCATTTAGTAACATTCCAATAACATTATAACATACACTTATTTCAACCATAATAACATCAATAAAATGTCTAATGTACAAAAAATTCTGGTACGGTCATTCAAAAAAAACTGATCTCATTTTCCAACATATTTTCATTTGGTTTTTGGAAAATGGTTTTCCAAAAGAAGTGTCCATATATTTTAATTTCTCAAATAGATGATCACCTATTAGTGGAGATGGTGTTGTACATTCTTCTAATCTCCCATAAAATTATTTTTTTCATGATCGGTACTTATGTCGTTGGAGTAGAAATCAGATATGTCCTAGAGACATAGTCTTCAATGAATATTCCAACCTAAGTGATTTCATACCTTATTAAAAAATACAACACCCTTGAGTTCCATTAGTTTTCTATACTAAAAAATTACCATAAGAATAATTTCATTTATTGTCTTGTACAACATGGATCTCAACATAAAATACTCATATCTTTATGAATCATACAACATAACACATGTATCCCACAATAATGTCAAATATTCAATCAAAGGATCCAAATAAACATCAATATCATTATCAAGTGTTTTTATTTATATAAGAATATAAAACACAATATATTTTTGCTTCATGCATAAACATGGTGAAAAGTTATAATTTACCAACATAACAATCCATGTACTATGAGTGGTACTCTGAAAACTAAAAGGATTCAATTCATCTATAGATAGTACAAGATGAAGGTTTCTCAACTAATTTCCAAATTCAGAATACTCATGATCAATTATCTTCTACTAAGGAAACTATGTTGAGTGATGAATTAATCCATCTCTATTTCTTATATATGTATGCAATGTCAATTTCCTTATAGTCTCCTCACTTACATATAGGTGCATAAACCATGGAATGATTCGAAAGTACCGTAAAAGTTTCATAGGACCTGATTTATCTTTCTTGTATCGGGAATAACCATGGTTTTTGGAATCCTATAAGTGATTTGTGTCTATGAGGAATAGTATACATTTATTTGGACAAGTATTTAGTTTTTCAGAGATCATAATGATCGAATGTAGAATTAATTTAGTATCATATGTTCATCCAGGCATCTCATTATCTTTTGGAAGCGTATCATTCAAGGGAGATAATAGTTTAGAAAAAATATTTACATTCCATCTGTTTCTAAATTTTAAATTACAAAACTTCAGTATGGCTGAAAAATGTGGTATATTATGAAAACAATTATAAAATGGTGTATTTTCACAACACTTTAAATTTTCAATCGATTTTGGATAATCATGGAGTTCATCTTAAAATGTCATTTTCATTTACTCATTATAGTATTCATCATCATTCTCAACTATAATTACATCCTTGATACGGTCTTATTCATTTTCTGCATTTGTAATCATATCAGATTATCCATAAAAAAGTGATATCCCAAACAATATACATATTTTCTTTTTCCCCATGTTTATTCCAGAATTTATAACATTATTATGGTCCATGATAGATGAAGTGTTCTTGTGACCCCTCTAGAGTAATGTTTCTTGAATAATAACAATGTAAACATGGAAAAAGGATTTTAGAAGGGTTATATGCATGATATTTTCAAAACCTGGTGAACTCTTTCACCCCATCTTCATATTATTTTGTAATATGATTGGAATACTTCCATTTTTATTCATATACATCATATTTGAGTGGTTATGTAAATATTTAACAAAATAAATAAATACACAAAAGGGTAATTTCAAATTATGGGAACCCAATATTTCATTGTTTCAAATAATTTCAGCATGCTTTGAAGAAAATGGGTAATTGAATTTAAGAAAAGAATTACTCCAACATGGGAAGGTGTTATCATATGAATTCATCCATAATGTTAACTGATACCTAGTATGGGATGAAAATTACTTTGATTAGTTCAAGAAACATTGGTGCATTTCCAAAATAGATGGGGGATGAGTATCAATAATCAAAATGAAATAATAAATGTTTTGGAGATGAAGATTATGAGGATGATATTTATTATTTCATTTTGATTCCTAAGACTCATCCCCTTAGAATCTTACACCAAATCAGTGAGAATATGTAGTTGTGGATGACTCCCCTAATTTAAACCATGTAGGTGAAGTGGGTTGAAAAGTAGGTTTAGGAGTTGCAATGGGGTAAAACATTAATTCATCTTTTATGGGAGTGAGGTCTTGAAGGATATCCTATGGGTTGGATAGAGTAAGTTTCATTCCCATAACATGGTGTAATTATTGATCTATATTATGTAGGAGGTGTGACTCTATGTTTCTAGGAATTCTCTAAAATTTAATACGATCCTATAAATTTAAATAGATCAATTTTTCCTTACACGTGTTTATATTTATAAATATAGATACCACTCACCATGTTGATAGAGAATACTACATTATAAAAACACTGATAAATTTATTCAATCCAATTTAAAATTAAAAAACCAATTTCAAAGTCAATGTGAAATTTAAAAGATCATTTACTTAGACCGTTATTGAAAACAAAAATATCATCCTTATTATAAACCATCATAGAAATCCAATTTATTAACCATAAAACCAATCCTCTTCCATTAAAATTACATTTACACTATAAAAATTTCTGAAAATACTGTTATTGGATGTTATAAATGAAAAAAATAAATATTATTTGAAAACCATTTTCCTTATATAAAACAGGGATATTGAATATAATAATGGTTTCAAAAATTAATATATATATATATATATATATTCTATTTTTTTAAAACATTTTCAACACTAAAATTGAATTTTTTTTCATTTAGTTCATTCTTTGATTATGAACGAAAACAAAACTGATCAAATATCAAATAATTTAGTATCTAAAATTATAGACATTATTGAAGTTTAAAATTATATATTATTTATGAAGTAATATATATTTTAATGAAATATACATAATTTATAAATGCATATAAATTTATAAAATTGTCTTAAAAGAAAATATCTTTTAAAAAGTATGCCTAATTTTTAAAAACATATTGTTTTAAAAAATTAAAAAATTTATAATTTATAATTTATATAATATATATTTTTTAAATTATGAAATTATAATAATTTATAATGAATAAAACGATAATTTTATATTAATTTATAATTCAAGAATACTATAAAAGTATAAATAATTAATAAATTTTTTTATTTAAATAATATATATAAATATGATATACTATAAAATTTATAAATGTATATAAATTTATAAAAGAATAAAATTAGTGAAGTATATAACCACATTAGTATATGTAAGTGTGAATCTAGAGTTTACATAAATAAAAAATTTACTAAGAACCTTCAACTGCTTTAACTATGACAAGAAACATTCATGAAATCGGTAGCCATCATCAATACCAGAACTGATTCCTACCTAAAAAATAGAATATGATATCATAAACAGTGTCTATCCACTATACATTATGACTTATCTAGGATATACTAGAAATAACAAAAAACATAAATCCATTCATTCATGTTTCCAAATTTAAATCAAACTATCCCAACACTAACCACTAGAAAACACTAAATAAAACATACCAAGATAAAGAACCATTGAAAGAATCCTTTTTTATTTTAAAATATCCAACATCAAACTAAATGGTAAAAAATCACATTAAAAAACATGAACCCCAATGAAAAAAATTTAAACTCATTTAAAAAACTAAAATCTTATTTTACACTACAATATGAGTTAAAATTTAAACCTCACTACTATATAGTTAAAATATTTTCAAAAATTAAATTCCATTTTAAAACATTTTCAAAATTCAATTATGAAATTTAAAATTTTACGAAACACCACATGAAAATTGATGTCCATTTTAAAATAACCTATCAAAACATATAATGATAGAAAGTATATTTTGGAAACGTTTAATCTTATTTTGAAAAATAAATCTAATTTATTTCACAATTCATCCATAAATTAAACTCCCTAATCCATACTAGAGGGTTAAAATCATTTATAAAAAGCATACTACTTTTCGAAATAATCACTAAATATAATTATAATACAATACCCTTCTGAAAATAATACTGGAGAATCAAATTATATTTACAATTATACAATAAAATTTGGATTTAAAATAAAAAACATTTCAAGAATCCTACCTTTTCACCAAAAAAATTGAAAACACTTTACCTCACAAAAATTGTACATTCATTTATAAAATTGGAAAACATATGAAAACATTCAAATGTACATTTACTAAATTTTTGTTAGTAAATTTTTTGACATCATCCATGACATACAGAAACCGTATTTTATTTTCAAAAAACTTAAAAATCATATCTTATAAGAACCCATACATCAGAACCTTTACATGAACTCAAAAGTTTTTATAAAACCTCACAAAAAATCGTAATCATGTGATTTTATAACATAGTTACATTATTTCCATGCCCTAATCCTTCACACACACACACTCCAATTATGTTGTCAATGATGGGGCCCTCTCCTGGTCGCTCGAACTCACATGGAGCACCCACCTTCCGTCACGGTATAGTTTTTATGCAAGAAATAGAAAATCTAGGGTGGTGTGATGTGGTGCAGGTATTTGTGTAGTGTAGGGGCAGTGCGATGTGGTGTAGGGATTTGTCTCATGCCTTATATTTGAAGAGGAATTTTTTTTGGGAATTCATTGAAGAACAATAGCGGTAGTGGTAGTATGTTTTGGTGAGATAAGCACCACGATAGATGTAGGGTTTCATAAGAACATGAAGGTTTATGTGAGAGAAGCATCTTTTCAGGGTTTTTTATAATATTGGGTGGGGATTTTATTAGTTCTTTCTTAGAAGCATTGATAAAAACTAGTTTTATCCACACTAAAATAGACAACACTGATAAAACTACTATTTCATAGTGATTTTTTAGATTTGATAAAGATAAGACATTGTCAATGATAAAAAAACACCAATAAAAATGTGTTATTATTTGTGATAAAATCTAATGCTGATAATGAGTCTTTTAATAATCATTTTTTACTGATGTTAAAGGTGTCTTTCTCATCACATAAAAATTGTTGATAAATATCTAATATTTATAATTTATTTATATTAATATTTTTCTGTAAAAAATTATATATATAATAAATATATATCTGTTTATTTATAGTTATAATTCTAAATAAATATTTTTATAAATATTTTTATGTATTTATAAATATTTGAATATATTTATAAATATTTTTATATATTTATAAAATTATAATTAATGTATTTTTTAGTAATTTTAGAAATCGTTAAATAAATAAATAAATAAATAAATATATATAATTATAATCACAATTAAAAATAATTGTATTAAAAAATAATTCTACATAATTATTTATACAGTTAAATAATTATAATGAAACATATTTAAAAAAATCTATGTAACTATGAATATATTTATATAATTATGGTCCACACTGCTTTAGAATATTTATATAATTATATATATTTATCATAATTTTATAATTATTTACATATATATTTATTTATAATTATAATAGTTAATAAATATATTTAAAATGTATTTATATATAATTATAAATATGAAAAATATATTTATTTTTAAAATATAATTATTTTAATTTTATTATTATTTAAATATATTTTTATTTAAATATATTTTTATTTATTTATAATTATAATTATAAATAAATATATTTAGAAAGTGTACAAATGTAATTATAAATATATTTATATATATAAATATATATATATATATATATTAATAAAAAATATAAAAAATATATTTATTATAATTTTATAATTATTTAAATATACAAAAAATATCTAGCCAGAAGCCATTTATTTAAATATATATATAATTTCATAAAATCATTTAAAAAATTACATATAATTATTATTTTGTAATTAGATATTAAAATTAAAAAATTATTAGAAAAATTTAAGAGGATAATTAAATAAATTTGGAACATATTTTACATATTAAAACATAAAAATTTTAAATGAATAAATATTATTCATATAAATCATAATCTTATTGAAAATATTACGTGTGTATATAGTAAAAAATATATGTATAAATAAATATTACAAATTGGCTAAATATATTTTTTACATTATTATTGAATGTATAATAAAAAATGGATAAATGAGGGGGGAGAATGGTTAGGGAGCTTCTCTCTCAACAAATTCATGGCGATTAGGTTTTCTGATGGCCAAATTCCTAGATCCAAACAAGTTCTTTGACCCAAAGGATATCTTCCTTGGTCTACCAATGAATGTTGATGATAACCCCAGGTGGGATGATTTGATTTTGGCTTAGGATGAAATAGTTGTGGAAAAATAATATTTTTGTGGAGGGAAGAATCTTTTCTATTCTATCCAAGAAGATCAATAGGGATTATTCTGTGATATTAGTAATGCTCTTGATGCTTCAAGCAAGCAGATTACGTTGAATGGATCTCCATCATTGGCTAAATCTAGTTCAAAGGTTCTATAGGAGAGTCTTGAAGAGTGAAAATTATCAATCCTTACTCAACTGATTATTTAATAGAAGGAAAACCCTTGAAACCTTGATGGTTTGAGGCAAATGTTAACTCATATTTTGGACTTTGGAGGTTGGCGCATCACCTCAATTGGTAAGGGGTACTTCCATATCATTTTATTGTCAAATTAATCCAATGGAAAAACCTAGGGCTTCGAAAGTGTTTCTCCTATGCTGAAAATATATAAAATTTATGATTGGGATCCTTTTTTATCCAATTTTTACCAAAAATTTAGTCACTAAAACGTAGATCTGTATTCATAGACACAAATGGTTTTTCTATAAACCCCAAATCTTATGCGATATCACTTCATCCATTATCATTCCAATCAATTTTCATAAGTAGACCGAATGTACATGTGATGGACACTTTGTTAGAATTCAAGTTGAAGTTGATATTGCATCTCCTCTAATAAAGAATATTTTTCTAGTTGTTTCTTAATTTAGGCTGGTATAGACATTTAGATATGAGAATATTTATAATCTTGGTTTTTAATTAATATGTATTCAGAATGTGGCATAAAAATGTCATAGGATCATGGTGTGTTCTTCTTATAGTAGATCTAGACACTCGACAGACTCTTATATGTACAAGATGAAGGAAAATACTTTTGTTTAAGGGAAAACAGTGATGGGAATTTAGAAGAGAGAATTTGGGAATGTTCTTTCATCCTATGTTACTAATCTTATGTATTGAATGATGGAAACAAATTCAAGTAGAGAACAAGATTTCGGTCTATAGGGTAAGTAGGAGAATCACCAAACTGTTGTCCCTATTATTGTGCATTGTAACACTTAAGAGGTTTGGGATAATCAGTGTCTTGTTTCTAATGAGTTCTTCCAAAATTTAACTGATATAATGGATGCAATTTTTATGATTTCATGTCATATCAATTGTATTAAACCTCACCAAGAAGCATCCCTTGTTCACAAGAAGGATGCAGTTTGTAGGAATTCTAGAAGTGATGAATTTTCATCCAATAAAGAGGTAGAAAGGGAACATATTCATCCCTATCTACTTTAATAAATTTGGAATCTATCAATGGGGATGTAATTGACTAGTGAAAGGTAATGATAACCTCCATTCTTGTCCAAAATGTGTTACTAATGACTTGATTCATGATGTTGTGATGGGAACATAAGTGGGTGTCTTTAATGACCATACATTACATGAATCTACTAATCATGCATAAGTGACTATGCCAGGGTCCTTGTTTATAGGAATTAAAAAATGTTAGTTTAATGGGGATTTAAATTGGTTAACCCTTTCAAATCAAAAATACATTATCCACATTTTCAAACTATGAATCCAGTTGTAAAATCCATAGTCAGGATGGTTTTGAGAGCATGGAGTGGTGATTTCCACCTAATTTTAATGATCTGATGAAAATTGAATATGTATGTTTTGGAAAGGCCTCACATGAGGAATGTGATATTTTCTGAGAAAAAGAATCTATTATCTCCTCTACAGAAGATCGGGATGGTGAATGCCAAATGTAGGCCACTGTGAGGAGGAGGAAGGATGGTATTTCTCATAACTCAAAGTCACATTTTCTTTGATAGAGTTGAAAGTGTTTGGTTTCAATGACTGCATAGTAGTGTATAAGTTATTATCCATAAACATTGAATATGGATTCATACATAATAAAAAAAATGGTCTTTTGGGATTTATCTTGGAAGTTCATGATCTACTCTACTATAGGGGGTTCATTTGAATTGTCATCAGATGAAGAATGTGAGGCCCCCAAAGGGTCAATACATGGTCGAGAGTTTAACATCCAAAGTATAGAGGAATATTTCCTAGGAATTATTTATTTATAAATAATTGAATAGAATGACATTTTATTAGGATTATATTACTTCGAAGTGGGTTTTTTCTGCCTTGTATGACTTTCTTTTTTCTTTCCCTGTACACTTTTATTTTATTAATAAATTTTATGGTTCTTGGATTGAATTTAAACCCATGGATGATCAATTTGTGTAATAATGAATGGATAAATTGAATTAAAAAAATTAAAAAAATATTAAAAACTAAATTCATAACATTTATGTGAATTGCAATATGTACACATACAGATCTACACACACATGTATATACATGCATGTATATACACCCATACACATACAACATGTAGTTATACATGTAAATTTATTTTAAAATATTTAATATCAATATATATATATCTAACTAAACATATTCATTTATATATTATATAATTGATTAAGTGAAATATTAATATATTACATTTATTTTAACAATATACAGAATTTGTAATCAATTTATTTAAATTAACTATAAAACATTTTGACTAATATAAATTTTGATAATTTATATACATATAATTATTTACAAATATATAAATATGTATTTATTTATTTATAATCGAACTTATAAGTGCATAAATTTATAAATATATGTACATAAAAATAAATATATTCATATAGTTAGATATATACTCAAAATATATGAGTGTGGTTTGAAAACCCATACCACAATCTAAAATTTATAATAAAAGAAATGATTAGGTACATGAGGATGCTTCAAAAAAGAAATATTGATACAACCATTATAACCTTGAAAAGTAGAAAACAAATCCTCCCCGAACCATAACCTATGACATCATCTTGTATAATTAAAATGGCCATCACCCCTCGCCCTTATGTGGTGGACCCTCCTCCAATTTTTAGGTTTTTTTTTCATCAAACACCATCATATTCCTATGGATCAGTATTGACATCATGATCCCCACTTGAACCAGAACCCTGCATTATAGATTTTACATTAGAACAAATTATTATATAAATTCACATTGGATGGGAATTTTGAAATGCCACAGTGAAGACATCCTTGATTTTAGATCAGTTTAAGATGTCAGTCAAACTATGTTTTGGTTCCCATATTTCAACAGATTCACCAAACCCATATTTCGAGGAAACCATATCATAAATTTGGGATGCGGCAATTTCGGTCGACACACCAGCATGTTGTGATTCGTCCATAGTGGTATTAATGTTTGAAGTGTCCTTATATGGTGTTCCTATAGACATCACCTTCCAATAAAAAATTACATGAGTGTTGTAATGGGTATCCATATCCATATTAGCCATTTTTTGGAAGAATGTCCAACATTATTAAATTTCATAAGACCTGTAGAACCTATTTTACTCATCAAATGAATAGAATCAGAGTAATCCTTCTTAACCTTGGTATTTCCTAATTTCCTATAATAAAACATCCAACAAAGAGGCGGAATCTAAAGCATCCTCATAATTATTCTACTCCACCTCATCTATGAATGAGAAAAAAATGAGATAAGCATCATGATTCTCCACATCATTCAGATTCTCTTCTTTGCACCTATAAGAATCATCTAGGAGAGTATGAGGTAACATGTAATTACACTTATCTACAAGATTTCTTGATTTAAAATAGTTCAAGCACAAATACACAATGTCTTACATCAGGGAAGAAACATAATATTCTATTTCAAGAGTCCCAGTACCATCCTGAGGGTCAGCCACTAGTTCCCCTTGAAGAGGAAGAGCATACTCCATTGAATTTTATCTGTATAGATCATCCAAATGTTAAAGCTTATTTCAAAAAAGAACCCAACAGATTCCTATGACAACTATTAGAAACATGACCAATGCATTTCCATTTAAGGTATAAATCTGGAACTCTATCATAATGAATTTCCATTTTGATCCTCAATTGGGAGGCCATGGACATGATAGTCTTGATCAAAGGGGTGGAGATATAAACATTGACCAAGACTCTAGAAAATTGACCACACTACATGCATTTAATCTCCCTATCAAACATGATAGGAATGCTAATGGCCGACCCAACATCCTACAATATCTATGGGTTCTAGAAAAACTATATGGGACCATGAATGAAATATATATTTGAGTCACTAATTTTTTGGCTAACGTTAGATCAAATAGAAGATCCCAATCAAGAATTTGTTTAAATCACGGTTTGAGGGAATCATTGTTGAAGCCCCAGGATTTAGCCTTAAAATCAAGTAATGAGAAAAATATGTGAAAATATCCCTTCCTAATTGAAACAATTCACTAACCTCAAAATATCTAAACCAAATGCAGTTTCTTCTTCAAGGAATCGAGATTCCAAGGGTTCTCATTATACAAGATAATTAGACACACAAGGACTAATTATTTACATTCCTCAGGATGCTCGTTAAGGACTTATGAGCTAGCTTCAACGAACAAAAATCCTCCATTATTCGTGATTCACTTGGTTGACATAGTAAGATCGTCCTTAAGAATTGAGAAAAATCACTAACCTTCATGAGTTGTATCGCTCTGCTCACCAGATGAAGATTTCTCTATCACTAAGAGATCTACCAAGGGAGATCTTCTAGAAACAGGGTCACCCATCCTCATCGGGTTGATGAAGTCCTCATATGGGTCGAAATGCCACGTTGGATCGAAATATAATAAAAATATATTATTTAATAATTGTTATCATATTTTTATTATTATTTTAATATATATATTTATTTGTAAATATAATTCTAAATAAATATTTTTATGAATAATTTTATATTAATATAAATATATTTATATATTTATATATATTTATATAATTATATATATTTATATAATTATATATGTGTATATAATTGTATATATTTATAAAATTTTATATACTTATATATTTATATAGATATATATAATTAAATATATTTTTATTAATATATAATTATATATAATTATAAATATAACAATAAAATTATTAATTTAAAAAATTTATTATAATTTTATAATTATATATCTATTTATTTATTTATAATAATATAAGTAATTTTTTTCAAACATTATATATATATATATATTTGAATTATTAAAAAATATATATTAATATATTATATTTATATAAATTATAAAAATGAATTTTTAATTAATGTATATAAATAAATATAATTTTTGAATATAAATATGATAATTTTTTATATATTTATAATATTTTTGTTAAAAAAATTACGAGTGGTTGGAATAGAGCTGATAAAGTTAATCCATTATCAGTTCTAAAAAATGCTACATATTAAATAAATTAATTATACAAACAAAATAAATAAAATCAATTATATAATTATAATTTCAAATAGAAATTTCACCATATTAAAAGAAGAAAATGTATATTGAGAAAGAAATCCAATAGAGATTTGCCACAAATTATAGTGAATAAAAAATAAATATGGAAGCACGAGGCAGTCTATTTATAAATTTTCCTCAATAGTAGGACTGAACTCTGTTCATGCCTCCTTTGAAAAAAAATTGAAGGATGAGTGACCATGTCCACACTTCTCAATGAAATAGAAAAGTGTGAATGTGGTTCTCACTTCTTTAGACCATTTTTTAAATAATTAAAACCTTATACCATAAAAAAATTAAATATATTTGAAAAACTAATTGTATTCACACTAGAAACTATTATTCTTATAATAAACTCTTGACATGGACACCATTAGTGACAGTAATGAAACCTTCATGGCCTTGACCCCACCAGTCCACCATGAACCCCTCCTTATGTGGTCGTCAAGACATTGCCCTTTTATGAGAAGTATAATCAATGGGGTCTAGGGTTTGATAGTCGATGGGGACATTCAGAAAATGAATCATGGTAGTGTTGATACATTGGTAGTGGTTTCAAAGAGTCACTTATGATGGTGGGGTATCATGTGAGTTATGGATCCATAGTTCTAGGGGAAATAGGGGGAGTTGGCGATCAGACATTGATAGTGGTTCTTCTAGTATGATGGGGAGTAGGGAGTGTCATTGGAAATGGAACAATCTTTGGGGATTTTTCAATATTTAGCATTTCCTTTAATGAGTACTAGTTAAAAATTCAAATAAAGGGGTTCTTTTATCAGCACTAAAAAAATCACTTATAAAAGCACCCACATTATCAGGATTAATAAAAGTGCAGACAAAAGGTATATTTCATATAAAAATTATATCATAAAAAATCATATATTAATATATTAATATATATATATTGATATAAATATTATCTAATTTATTAAATTTAATTTATATACGACTAAATATACATTTTCACTTAATATATAAGATATTTAGTGCAAATTGTATTATATAATAATTCGAAAAAATTATCAATTATTACAAATCATATCTAATATAAATAAATATATATATATATATATTTATTAAATATGATTTATATAATACTAAATATGTATTTCTAAATTATATTTAATATAAAAGTATATTTATATTAATATGTCATATATTTAATGAATATTTATTTATCAGTTAATTAAATATTAATATTAATTTAAAATATTGACTAATATTTTTTAATATACATTTAATAACATTTTGTTTTATCAATTATATTTGTTTTTTATATTTCACATACATATCAAATAATTATTATTTAATTATTAACTAAGAAAATTTACTAAATATGTATTTAAACTTTGTTTGTCATACATTAATTTTACACACACATATATGAAATTAATTCAATTTTATAGAGATAAGCATAAAATAATTATCGTTAATATTATCATTTTATATTATTATTTTTAATATGTAATATATAATATATCAAGTTTTTAATAATTAAATCTTATTCAACCTTTATATTTTCATATAATATATACTATTTATTACTTTTAAAAATATATTTTGTAAATTAACCACCACATACATGAATTATTTTAATGTAATTTTTCATTTAATTTCCATCCTTTCTTTGTTAGGGGGGTTTTCCATGAATTTTAGTTGAAATTGTGGGTTTTCAAAATTTGGGTCAAACTGTGAGCCCATTTCAAGATTTAAAAATAAATTTCGTTTCTTTTATAACTTCTTCAGTTCTCAACATATTATACTCATTCCACTTACCAACTGGAATATCCTAGTATATTAAAACCACTATATCCATTTGGACCTCAAATGAATCCATAATAATGATGGATTTGTGTTTTATATTAAGGTGTTGGGCCAAGCTGAAATCCCATTTCCTACGTTAAAAATATTTTTTAATTATTTAATATCTCATAAATTTTTATGTTTTTCAGTGATTCTAACTCTCACCCAAGCCCACTTACTGAAGGCATTCCCCTATTCTCTCCTCCCCCAATTTGGATCCCAATTGTATCACGAATTTGGGTGAAACTTCTCTGGATTTCACAAATTGCCCAAATTTGAAGAGGTAGATTGATCCATTCATAATTCCTTATATTTTTACTCTTTTTCCCTATTTCTAGTTCCTAAATTTCATACTCAGCCTTATTCAAACCTCAATTTCATTTATAGTTGTTTTGAAATTCAGATAATGGTGTATTTTAGTCATTTTCTTCATGATTTATTTGGGTAAGTGTTTCTCTCTTCATTTCCTTCCATCTCCTTAGGGTTTCCTCCCTATTTAATGAATTTATAGAGTCTCCAGAAGTTAGGGTTCATACCTAGTGTTATATTTTGGATATATTTAGTGAAATATTATTGTTTAGGGTTTGTTTTCACTTCCTTATGGTGCAGTGGCGGTGCAGTTTTGGTTTCACACGAAGATTCATGGGTTTTGACCGAAAAGGTAGCTGATTCCATGAATAAACATTTTATGATGAGTTATCCTTCTTGGTTAATTAATTTAGTTTGTTTCAAATATGTTTTTTGTGGTTTGAATACTATTTTTGATGGATTTGGTTAAGGTTTTAATTTTTTAGTTGCATTTTTTCCTTGGAATTTGGTGTTTTTCAGGTGTAGCTCTTGGGGAAATGTTTTGGTGTATTTTATAACATATGAAAGTGATTTATTAGTGTTGAAAGGGGCTGAAAATTCGGGTTTTTATGCATTAATGTCATGTGGGAATTTTAAGGGTGTTTTTCAAAGGGTTTATTGTGTGGAACCATGTTTTACTTCTTGAATGTAATTTGTGAAAACAAGTGTTTTTCATGTGTACCATTTGTGGTATTGTTTGAGGTATTTTTATAACGCTTGGGGATGGTTTAATAAATGTTTTAGGGTGGCCAATCATTTTTTTTATTGTTATTGGTATTTTTTGGTGTTGAATGAGGGTTTTTGAAGTGGGTTTTGTATGAAAACCATGGTTATAACTCTTGGGTTTTTTATGAAAATTATGAATGCTTTATTTGGTTAAACAAATGAGTAAAAGCATGTATATGTATATTTTGGTGAGTTTGTTCACCTAAAATGTGTTTTTGAAAGGCAATGTGGTTATTTGTGATATCAAATGTTTTGATAATGTTTTGTAATTTGTTGAGGTGAAATATGAAATTATGATGTAGGTGCAAAACATGTTTACGGGATGTTATGCGTGAGTGTGTTGTGAAAAATAAATTTTGTTGATGAAATAAGTATTATATGATATTTGATTGGGCAGCTATGTGAGTTTGAATTTCTGGGAATGGTTTTATAAAATTAAAGATTTTAGGAAGTGTTAAAGAAATGTGAAAAGTGTTTTGGTCTATTTTTGGTTTGAGTATGATTTCAAAATGCATTTGAAAGAAAAAAAATAGATTTTGTGACTTGTGTGATGTACATGTGATGTGGAAATGATATTTTCATGTGAAAATTATATTTCATAACTTGTTGAACTTGTTTGAGAACAAGGGGAAACCTGAGTATCTTGGTGGGTGGACGCGTACTAGTATGCTAGTGAATCCAAGGGGTTTGGCCTTAGTTTCATGTAGCAATATTGAAACTTACAACACTTACTAAACTATGATGATGATGATTGGGGACCACTAGGTTATGGTTATGTTCCCTACTAGTGTCTCATGTAGGAGAACGAATATTGTGATGGTTACTCTTACCGAGATATGAGGTACCGGGGACGCACAACAAGCAAGTGACTATGGGTTATTTCCTATTGCTTTTTCTCATTAGGTCCTTTATAATTATTGTATGAATATGGTATATTTGGCTGGAAAATTCAGTTGCTTTGGAATTTAATTTAAAAGCTTTCATTCTTTAAATTATCCCACTTGAAAACTGATTCTTTTCTTGAAAGTGATTTGTGAAAACATGTCTTTTTTCATGTTCACCTTTTGTGGTATTGTTTGATTTATTTTTATAAAACATGGGTGTGGTTTAATAAATGTTTTTAGGGCTTCCAATTCTGTTTTGGATTGTTATTGGTATGGTTTTGGTCTTGAATAAGGGTTTTAAAATGGGTTTTGTATGCATACCGTGGTTATGCCTCTTGGGTTTGTTTTATGAAAATTGTAAATGATTTATTTGGTTAATAAAATGGGGAAACACATGTACAATGTTGGTGAGTGTGTTCCCATAAAATGTGTCTTTGAAAGACAATGTGGTCATTTGTGATGTCAAATATGTTGATAATATTTTTTAATTTGTTCAGGTGAACTATGAAATTGTGATGTGGGTGCGAAACATGTTTATGGGATGTTATGTGTGAGTGTGTTGTGAAAAATGAATTTTGATGATGAAAGAAGAATTATATGATATTTGACTGGGATTTTAGGTGAGTTAGTATGTCTTATAATGGTTTTTAAAAAAAATTAAATGATTTGTTGAAGTGTTAATGAATTGTGAAATGTTTTGTGGGCTATTTGTTTTTCTGAGTATGATATCAAAATGCATTTGAATGAAAAAATGGATTTTTTAACTTGTGTGATGTACATGTGGGATGTTTGGTGAACTTGTGATGTTGAAATGAAATTTGAATGTAAAAAGTATATTTCCTAATTTCTTGAACTTGTTTTAGCACAAGGGGAAACCCGGGTATCTAGGTGGGTGGATGTGTACTAGTATTCTAGTGAATCTGTGGAGTTTGGACTCAGTTTCACATAGCAAGATTGACGCTTACAACACTAACTAGACTTCGATGATGCTGATTGGGACCACTAGATTATGGTTAAGTTCCCTAATAGTGGATCGTGCATGAGAAGGGATATTGGGATGGTTACTCTCACCGATATATGAGTTACCTGTGACCCACAACGAGTTAGTGCCTTGGTGTTATTTTCTATTGCTTGTTCTCATTAGATCCTTTATACTTATCGTTGGCATACAATATATTTGGATGTAAAATTCAGTAGCTTTAGAATTTATTTTAAAAGTTTTGATTCTTTAAATTATCCCACATGAAAACTTAATTTTTTTAAGTTTTATCTTTTATAAATTGTAACTAGAAATTACATGTTATTGAAAACATGCATGATTTTCTTCTTTGAAGTTTTATCGCATGGAATCAATTAGTGGTGGTATCCTACTAGGCTTTGGCTCACACCCTACTCACACCTATGGGTGTAAGTAGAATTGTTTTTTTTATGTCACAGTTTTGGTACAGTTTATAGTTTCAGGGTTCGGGTTTCTAGGTGGTTCTTAGTGGTGATGTCATGTGGAGATGGTTTGAGGGAAGTGCCTCTTGCGATGAGGGTCCATGGGCTGCTTCATTTTGTGTTTTTACCTTTGTTATAGTCTTTGGGAGTTTTTTTAAACTTTGTAATTCAGTTCGGAATTTTTGTAAAATATTCTTTGGTTTGAAAAATCCAGATTACTTTTATTAGATTCATTTGTTGTTTTAAGTTTATAAACTTAGCTAAATCGTTCCCAATTTTTAGTTTATAATACCCAGGCACTTGTGCCAGCCTGTGGGGATTGGGAACGCCCTTCAGGCCAGGTTGCGAGGTAGGTTTGGTGCCAGTTTGGGAGGTGATGAGATTCGGTTCATGACATTAACACATTTTGATTATTTATTACATTAATATATTTTAATTTTTTTTAAAATTTATTGAAATTAAAATTTATTTGTTTAATATTTTTTTTTTCATTTTTACTATTTATTTATATTCTTCATTAAAATTTAATTATTTTGATATAGTTATATTATATAGAATGATATATGTATTCATTTTCATTTTAACATATATTCAATTTTAATTCTTCTGAAATTATTTAATTAATAACTCTAATCAATTTTTTATATTTCTTCAAACTAGTCAAATTTTTAATAAATTTATCTATTTTTTAACAATCATTCATTTAATATTATTTATTCATTAATAATGTTAATTTTTGTAATTAAATAATTTTTAATATTTATTCATTAAATATTTTTCTAATTTATTGATTTTTAATCATTTTTTATACACAATTATGCATTAATATATTAAATATTTTTAATATAGATATATATTAATATCGATATATATATATATCCATATACGATATTTCTTTATATATGATTTATAATATATAAAATGTTTACTTATATTAAATAAGTCATATTTAGTGGAAAATAATTTATAATTATAAATTTATATTGATTAAAAATTTTGATTAATTAGTATTGAGTAATGGATGTTTAATGACATATTATATTAATTTCATTTGTTTTTTCAATTTAGAATACATCAAACTTGTGTTATATTAATTTCACACACATATATACGTAATTAATCCAATTTTATATACAAAAAAAACACACTTGCACACACATAATATTTCAATAATTTATTAAATATTTAATATTCATTTTATAATTTTAGTTATTAAAATAAAAATTTTGATATATTATGTTTTTATCCAGTAAATTTTATTCATTTTTTATATTTTTATTAAATATACACTATTTATTACTTTTAAATATTTTTTATAAATTAATAAGTTTTTATATTATTTATTCATTATAAATGATAAATATTTTTTAATATTTTTTGTAATTTATTCATTTTTAAATTTTATTCGATTAATATTTTTTAATTTTTTCCATTCTTAATATTTATATATATATTTTTATTCATTATAATTAATTTTTTAAAATTGATTGTAATATATGTAATTAATAGGTATTCATTTTAATTTTAATATAAATTCATTTTTTTAATATTTTTAATAATATATATTATTAATAATACTTATTTATTTTTTAATATTTTTGTAATCTATTGATTTTTTAATTATTAAATTTTTAACATACACTCATATAATATTTCTTAGTATTATTTATTCACTAATAATGTTATTTTTATTACTTTTTTTTATAATTTTCTAATTTTTAATTTGTATTTGTTTAATATTCTGTAATTTATTCATTTATTATATTTATTTACACAAATTTATTCATTAAAATTTAGTGTTTTTAATAATTTTTAATGTACATATTTAATAGGTATTCCTATTCATTTTCATGTATATTCATGTTTAATTTTCTATTAATTATTATAATTAATAAATATTATTCATTTCTTAACATTTTGTGAGTCTATTCATTTTATATTTTTAAATTTCACTCATTTATTCAAATCCAGTATTTAAGATTATTTATTCTTTAATAATGTTAATTATTATTTCATTTTTTTATAATTTATTCATTATTAATGTATATTCATTTTTTATTATTTAACCCATTTTAAATAGTTTTTATATGTGCTTAAAATGCTGGTAAATCAATATTTTATCAGTGCTAAAATAAAAAAGAACTGATAAATCCTACAGTAATCTGTGTTAAATTTTAGCACCGATAGATATAGTTTTTATCAGCGTTTTTTATTTTAGCATAGATAATATTAATCATTATTTGCGCTTTTTGGAAAACAATAATAAAACCCATCCCATTCATTGAAAAATAAACTTAATAAATAACCTCACTCACTCACTCTATTCAAGATCTTGCAGGATTTGACCTTTACTGTTATTCCCCATTGAACTTCTCAAAAGAAGTAACCCTCTCAAAATAGATGGTAAGTGATCTGCTAATTTTTAGTCAATATTTCATTGTTTCACCATTTTCACTTCTTCTTTGATGGTGTTCCTTATGACCCTTATTCACCTTGGCTTGTGGGTATCTTAGTGGGTTGCCTGTGAGTAACGCCACGCTCCTATTTACCCAAATTCTGTGCATTATTACATTACATTGGAATGATCATAAGGAAATAATTTCTCGAAATACCGATCGTTTTAGTATTATTGGAAACAAGATTAATACATAAGTTCAACTTTACAACTGGAAAAGAAATACCACACAAATATATTTCATTATAAACATCCAAGCCTCCTAGATTATTCCTGATGGTCACTCATAACTAACTTCTTTATATCCTGGGAAAATGAATCATTAGAAAGTGGTGAGCACAAATGCTCAGTAAGGGTAAGTAATACGGTGGAAATGTCTTAAATATTAACCATTGTAAATAATTGAATCCACATTCCTTTACCAATAATAGACTTGAATACTTTTATGGAAAGAATATGAGATGAGTAAATAATGGCATAATAAAACATAATCATGGGTATTCTACTAGTTTAATGACCACATGAACCATCAATATTATTTTCATAATGAGGGATTGTATAATGCCGGACATTCTGAAACATTTTGACAAGGCATCACCCAGGACGTCTAAAAATGATTAAGGCCTCAGACAAAACCCTAAATCAAATTGGGAAAGGGCCTCGGCCAATTACACATCTAGTTGTCTCATGAGACCTTCCGATTCATCGAGGAGCTATAGCAGGCTCCACCCGTCACTTACGAAGTCCAATACATCCCTCATATGAAAAATTTTAAATATATCAAAAACATTCGTATTAAAACGACCATACAAAATGCCAATACATTAACCATAAACCATGAATGGTTTAAAAATAGCACATCCACAGTCAAAAATATCACAAAACTTTCAATAAAATATGGATGTTTTTTTTCATAATAAATAAACTTCAAATAAACATAAAATCGATCAAAGGATATTGACATAGATGAAATCATAACTATTTGAGAGAAATATCTCTTTTTTTTGAAATCATTTAAAAGTCACATAATTATAAAGTAAAACATTTACATTTAAAATACTCTCATAATATTGTAAGTAATGATTAAACAATTTTAAAATGGAGGGAAATAGCTGCACCCACCTTATAAGTTAAAAAGACATTCTCACCTTAATTTTGTCGAAAAGGTTAAAAAGGTCCTTGTTTGGAAAACGACGGAAAGATTACTTTATAAACATCATATTAAAAGTTAAACAAGTGTATAAATGACTTTAAACCTTAGTCTATAAAATTGTAAGAATGTTTTGAAATACATTTTTAAGAATCATGGATGTGGATGATAAAGAGGTCCCAGTATATAATTACGTATAAACAACCTCGGATAATGAAGAGATTGTGAAATAAACCCTTACCTTGTAATTTTCCATGGCTGATGGTAGGTTTAACTCCTGTATAATGGTGAAATAATTTTTATTAAATTACACAAGAATCATATATATTAAAATGATATCATATATGATCTGTTAACATTTATTTGTTAGTATTATCATTATTTCGTGTGTTAACTTACACATTTTCTTTTATATGTTTTGTTACATAAGCCATGTTTGTTATGGATTGATTGTATCTTATTCATATCCAAAATTATATAAGGTCTTTAAACATCATTTTTAATCATCAAATGAGAATTATAATTGCATGGATACGATGGGGAATGAATCTCATCGTGTTCTTGGAGACAGTAGTCCGTACATACGCACGAGCGAAAATATCATTATTTTGATATTTTAAAAAAATATAATTGGATGGAATATAATATATACCGAATAATTATCATGTTATATTTATTATTTACACCAATTACATATCATTATCATACCCATCCAAATAGTAATGTTTTGAATAACAATTACAAAACGACGTGGAGACGGTAAGCCATACGTACGCACGTATGGTGACATGTCATTCAAGGGATGGATAGAATAATGAATATGGTTTTACCATATTTATAATAACATCACATTATATATAGGATACTGGAGTTATTATTTTAGAACGTAAATAATAAAGAAAGAATAAATTGAAGAATAATGGAACTTGAAAAAAGGTGGTGAAAACATTACCTTTTCTTCTGGTTCTTCATTTTGATTTGATAAAAAGGGCTCCATATGTTGGATTTCTGTTTAATGTTGTGTAGAGGAGAGATATATGGTTGTAGAAGCCGCTGAAGTTTATAATAATTACCTATTAATTGTGGAAAGAACTATTCTATAAAAATCTCATCACACTTGGTGTCTTCTGGGTGAAGAAATTTCATGAATAGATGTTTTCAAAATAAATATTATAGATAGGAAGTAGGCCTACGATTAAATTTTCTATATTAGTTTTGAGGATCGCCATATTTTTAAACACAAATGAAATTATTAGGCATTTTAATCCATTAAGGTCTGAAATTTAGATATCAAATACACATAATCAATAATTTATAGGATGGTTTTAAGACCATATTTTTAAGGAGTTATATAAATATATAGATTCAATTTTAGAATGACTTCGATGGCTAGCCCAAGAAACAAGTGTCCTTGTATTATCCTACTATGGTTATATAATTGATGGTTATATTTTATATAAAAATAAACATGATGAAGGAATTACCATGAAAAATATAGGATTTTCACTTGTGGATAAAGAGATTCATGTATCCAGTACCAAGGACATAAATCCAATGCATTAGAATATGTCATACATTGTCATCATCAAAGAAATATGTAAGTTGGATTATACTTCATTCAATGTTCCTATTTTTCAATGCATGTGGTCAATTAATAAATGTGATGATGAAATAGGATTTGTGAAAGTGGATTTTTGTAAGGAAGGCTAAAATGTCAAACTTTTTATAATGGCGTCATAGGAAATATAAGAATTTTATTTTCCATATACCACAAATTAAAAGTGGTCAATTTTTTTGTTATCAACCAAAACCACTGATGTTTTAGATAGAAATTAAACCTTGGATAACCCTTTCATAGGAATTTCGTAATAATTTCATAGAGGTCCCAATGTAAATGAGGCCTTTTATGTCAAAATAGACCACAATAAATGTATTTGAATAAATGATAGATGGGTAAAATCCCTTCAATATTTTAAAAAATAGTGTTCAATAATCAGTTTATATATTTTTGTAATATAAAATTTGTTACCTCATGTTATTATCTGTTCACTCTTAAAATTATGTAATCTAAATAAAATGTTGAAATAATTATACAGATAATTACTTCTTCATGTGTTGACGCTTCTAAACCCGAGGATCAAAGGATTTCTTAGCCTTCTGCTACTCCCAGTGTAGAAGAAAATTGACATTCTATACATGCCAATGCTAAAAATCTAGAGGAACAATATATTAGTTATGTTGAACATGAGGAAATTTAATACAATGAGGAAAAGTTTTGCCAAAAAATAGTACCGTCATACTATAATAATTAAAAAAATATTATTGTAAAAAGAAAGGGCATAAAATTTTAGGTCAGTTAATATCCTCTTGGGAATATAGTTATCCCTAATAAGGCCATGTTAAGTATTTTAGTTGGGATAATCTCTCGACCATGGTTTCTGATTGATTTAGATTCATAGAAGCATGTTGTGACTCTTCTTAAGACACTAGTTTGGGAAGATATTTAGGTAAAATTATGATATCTTTTCATTAATTTACTAAAAAATAAAATAATGAAACATTTAATTAATCATGATCATCCCTTTTAGAGTTCAATTATATAATATAACACCCATAAGAAATTCTAATTAATTATTTATGTAAATATTCACAAAGGCTTTCTCAAAATTTTAATGAAATTTCATCTCAACGGTGTTGATAGAAAAATAGACCCACACCCACCACATATGATTTCACACCTTAATGAAATCCTATTATCAGTGGCCTTAATGTGACCATAATAGAATGTCTTCATAAGAGGTGTGTGTTTTGCATTGACACCCCAATAATATTTTGGGAAAAGAACACAATAGAGGGATAAATATAAAAAAATGGAAGAGGTTCACGAATGATTATAGTCCCTTGAATAAAAATTCCATTAGCATTATGAGTTGTTGAAAAATGTTATGGGATAATAAAATAGAATAAATAACTCAAGAACAACCAATTCAAGAATATCCCGCCTGAGCCCCACAAACTTTGAGAGAAGACATTCCACTAAAAGAGAAATCGTAGATGAGGTAATCAACATTATCAAAATTGATTCTGTGAAATGTGAATCAAGAAGACATTGATAACTTTCCTATAAATATATTATAAAGGTTGAAAATGATAGTTAATTTTTAGTATCAATGCCCACCAATTTTCTTGTTATGATATATACTATGTTAAATTTCCATGAGGACATTCTACGCAATAGAAAAATTCCAATAGGTCATGTAAGAGTGGGGATTATCATAGCTAATGATCCGAGCACCTAGATACATGTTACACATGAGGATGTAAATATTCATATAGTACATGAAATTTATTTGGACATTTATACCATGGCCATCATATCTTATAAAAACCATTTTGATAAAGAGGTATTCATTTCCAATTTATTTTTTATGCTAAACCATTAAAAATTAATGAAAAATGTTTTGAATCCATGAATGTTATTACAGAAGGGAACAGGAAGGTGGTGAAATGAAAGGTCGGATCAGAACCTTCTAAATAATAAAACAACCAATTGAAAAGAACTTGAGAAAGAACATCTACCCTATTCATTCAATATCTACATTTACTAACATTTAAGCTACATGAAGATACAATGATACATAATGGTAGTAATAAGATAGTTTATTTTGAATAAAAATGTATGGAGTAGCCATTATACACTTCATTTATCTTAAGATTGTAAATTAAACCCTCAATTATGAGAGGATATGATTCAATGTTGTAAATTTATTCATGAGGTGTGTTTCCAAGATTTTTTCCAACATCTGATCTATTATGTTAATTATGAAAAAATAAAATTCATATTTTTTGCAGGTGTATATATAAATACCAATTTAAGGGATGACCCCATGAACATCAATATTTACTCATTAGTCGTCAAGTCACTTATAAAGATGAATCCAAAATAGAATAAATTCAAATTTATGAAATAGTGAATAAATTGATAAATTTATTAAAATAAATCTTCTAGATGACTGAATCTTCTTAATACCAATGATACATGGGTAATACTATATAATTTAATCATATAAAATATATTTTCATTCCTTTAATTATGTATTATTTTTTTTGGGAAACATTGGGTACTCATTGAAGTCAATTTTCATTCTATAATGATTTATTTTTAGTGTTAACTGCATGGATGCCTAAAAATCCGACCACACATAATGACAATGGTCAATTTGTAATACATTACATCTGATGTTTTAGAAAAAATATCATGTAAAATATTTTATTTTTTAATGTGAATTCTATTATGATTGTGTGGTGTTGAAATATTGTCAAAATCATGGCATGAGGATAGACCATGAGCAAAAGTAGCGTATTAAATTCTGTAAGTAGATAAATATGATTGTATATATAATTATATTTCACTATCAAACCTCATATAAAAAAATTATTTTTATAAATTTTTTTACATTTTATGAAAACAAAAAATTAAAGGTATTATGGTTATTATGTTTTTAAATTTAAGAAAGATATAATATAACATTAAAAAACTAGAATCCACAAAAGAGGTATTTTATAATATACTTACTATTTAATTAAAAATATTTATAAATACATTGTGTATTTATATTTTTCTATTAGTAACATGAGTATTGAAAATACTCATCTTCTTAAGATGAAATTGATTGTCTAAAAAACAATTGTGTAGGATACCTGATGTCATAATGTACACATATATCGTGAAGATGCGACTTCATACATCTTATTTAGTTTATTTTCTCATCATTGTATCTACTTTTTTAGTAAATTTACATTGTATTTATATTTGATAATAATTTTGTTAATATTCACATAGATCATAGTGAATTGAATTTCTCAACATGGATGAATCACTTCTATACTATGATCATGCACTCAATCATATACACGGTGTACTCAGTATGACTCAAATTTTATGGTTTCAGTTTAAAATTGACTTTTCATTAATGTATTATTTCATAATTATGTTTAATTTATTACTTTATAGTATTACTAAAATATGAGTTTTTTTCTTATACAAGGGGAATATTTTTCTTTGGTTGGTGTGGATTATTCAAAGATCCTTGTTCTCACGTCAGAAAGGACTTTGAGGCTGAAACTATGATAATGACAATAAATAAATGGGTAAAGAATGTATAAAAACATCTTGGAAAGGTAAATTTATACAACTTATTTAATTAGTTTTGTCATTATTTTATCTTCTATTTGTAATATATTTTCCATATAATTTTTATATTAAACAAATTTGTATTTATTGAAATATCTTTAGGGAAGTTATATTTTTATTTAAATAATCTGCACCAAGACAGAAAATATAGAACATTTTGATTTCTTGGTGGAAAAGGAAACACAATGCTACCTGAAACGTATGTGTTTCAGGTATCATGATGTTTCTATTCCATCACAATAAAAAAAATTATATCTTTTATTGATTTTATATATAGTATAAATCAATGCACATATCACATACTTAATAATCGTCACCAAAGTCTGATGCACATTGTGCTCGGTATGAATCTGATTGTATGTTTTTAGTTTATAGTTTATATTTTAGTTAAAAATAGACATCACATACTTCAAACTAATAATATGTATTGTGATTATTTTGATAATTAAAACAATGATTAATATTTAATTTGTTATTGGTAGGAATCAACCACAACTCAAGCCGATACATGGTGTGGCCAGTATGACTCTAATTGTGATTTTTAATTTAAAATTGACATTAATTTCATTAAAAAGAACAAGTTTCATTAAATAAAATGAACAAATTAATTATTATTATTTTAACATATCATTAAAAGGATCCATAAGTAATTTTTGATGCATTGGAAACATCCTCACCTCAATCTGATACACACTGTGACCGATATGACTCCAAGTGTGTCTTTTTATTTGAAAATATCATTTATTTTAGTAAAAAAAGTGACATACAAAAAACTAGGAAAAAGAATTTTTATTGTCATGATACTTTAGTAAAATTATCCATAAGTCATTTAGGTGTGTAGGAATCAACCGATCTTAAATCCGATGCACGGTGTGACTGGTACGACTCAACGTGTCTACTATGAGTTTATAGTTGAAATTTTAGTTCAAAATGTGTGTCACTCATTAAAAACAACATAAAAACACAATGAATTTAGTTATAATTTTATTTGATAATTTATAATTCTTTTGTGATGTATAGAAATTAGTCCCAAATCAAACTGGAACATGATGTGACAGGTATGACTCAAAGTGTGTGTTTCTAGTTTGAAATGACATTTTAGTAAAAAACATGCATGACATACTAAAAATAGATTAAACACATTTGGATTGTGTTCAATATTTGGTAAAAAAATATAATTCAGTTGTTATGTGTAGGAATTATCTGCACCTCAATATGATGCATGATGTGACTGTTATGACTCCAACTATGGATTTTTATTTAAAAGTGACATTAATTTTATTAAAAAGAACAAGTGACATACTAAAAACCAAGAAAACACATTTTGATTATTTTTATACTTTTGGAAAAAAATCATATTTTTTTTGGATGTGTAGGAGTCAATCCCACATAAACATGATTTAAAATGTGACGATTATAACTAAAAGTGTGTCTTTTTATTTAAAACTGACATTAGTTTTTGTTAAAATAACAAGTAATGTCCTTAAAACCATGAAAAACAAATCATATTGTTTATGATCTATAAATTATTTTTGACTTATGAGAATTATTTAAACCTCAATTTGAGATATGGTGTGATTGATATGACTCCAAATGTGTATTTTTATGTAATATTAATATTAGTTTTAGTAAAATAATAAATTGACAAACAAAAAACTAAGAAAAAATATTTGGATTATTTAAATACTTTATGGAAAATATCCATAAGTTATTTTAAACATGTAAGAATCAACATAACCAAAATCTGAATCACGGTGTGACGGGTATGTCTTATGGTGTCCATTATCAGTTTAAATTTTTTATTTTAGTTAAAAATGGATGTCACTCCCTAAAAAATATGAAAATGTATTATGATTATCTTTATAATTTTGGAAAACAAATCAAAAGTTATTTTTGATGTATAGGAAGTAGTCTCACTTCAAGACGACATAAGATGTGACTGTTATTAATCAAAGTGTGTGTTTCATTTTTGAAATAACATTTTAGTAAAAATAATAAGTGACATGATCCAAATTGAGTAAAATAATTTTTACTATTTTTATATTTTATTAAAATGATCCATATGTTATTTATGATTTGTACGAATTTGTCTCACCTAAATCCGAATCATTGTGTGACCGCTAGGACTCCAAATGTGTCTTTTTATTTAATAATGGCATAGAATTTAGTAAAAAGAAAATGTGACATACTGAAAATCAACAAAACACTTTTAAATAGTTTTTATAATTTATAAAGATCATAATTATGTTATTTTTATATGTAAGAATCAATCCCACATTAATCTTACACATGCTATGATTAGTATAACTCCAATTGTGTCTTTTTATTTAAAATTGACATTAATTTTAGTAAAAAGACAAGTTACATTATGAAAACCAAGAAATTTCATTTTTATTTTTTAATACATTATTAAAACTATCCATAAATCATTTTTTGTACAAGAATCAACCACACCTCAATTCAATGCATGGTTTACCCAATATGAATCCAAGCACGTTTTTTATTTAAAATTTACATTATTTTTAGTTACAATGACATATTACATTCTAAAAATCTTGAAAACACATTAATATTGTTTTTATACCTTATAAAAACGATCCATAAGTCATTTTTGATGTGTAGGAATCAACCACACCTCAATCCAATGGATGATCTGACCGGTATAACTCAAAGTGTTCTTTATCAGTTATAAATTGATATTTTATTTAAAAACAATTGTCTCCCACTAAAAAAAAGAAACTTATCTCTTATTTTATTTATAATTTAGAAAAATGATTCCTAAGTCATTTTTAATGCTTAGGAATCTAGGTCACATCAAACTGACATAGGATGTGACCAGTATGAATCAAAGTGCGTGTTTCTATTTTGAAATTCCATTTTAGTAAAAAAACACAAGTTTTATACTCAAGACCAAGAAAGAAAATTAGGATTGTTTAGATACTTTAGTAAGACTATCTATAAGTCAGTTTTATGTAGGAATCAACCTCACTTAAAACCAAATCCTCATGTGACTGTTATGACTCCAAGTGTGTATTTTTATTTAAAACTAACATTATATTTAATAAAAATAACTAGTGAAATATTGAAAAAAGTGAAAACACATTATATTGTTTTAATACTTTAGGAAAAAGATCCATAATTCATTTTTTATTTTTTTACTCAACCCCACCTAAATCAGACACACAGTGTGACCGTTATAACTCAATGTGTGTATTTTTATTTTAAATTAACATTAATTTTAGTAAAGAGAACAAGTGACATACTAAAAACTGAGAAATATCATTTGGATTGCTATAATAATATATAAAAATTATCAACATGTCATTTGTGACATGTACGAATCACCTACACATCAATTTGGTGCATGGTGTGACCGATTTGACTCCAAGTGTGTATTTTTATTTAAAATTGACAATAATTTTATTTAAAATAAAAAGTGACATACTAAAAAGTGGGAAAACACATTCGTATTTTTTTATAATTTAGTAAAATATTTCATAAGAAATTTTTTACTTGTAGGAATCCACCTCACTTCAATCTAACACACGGTGTGAGTAGTATGACTCAAAGTGCCTATTATTAGTTTAAAATTGACATTTTTGTTCAAAACATATGCCAATCAATAAAAACTAAGAAAGTAGTTTCTAATTGACTTTATAATTTATAAAAATAATTCATAATTGATATACTAAGTATAGGAAGTATTCTCACTTTAAAATGACACATGATGTTACCAATATGACTCAAAGTGAATGTTTCGAGTTTGAAAAAATATTTAATAAAAAATGATAATCACATACTCAAAAATGAGAAAACACATTTAGGTTGTTTTGATAATTTAGGAAAATGATACATATGTTATCTATTTCTTGTAAGAATTAGCCATGCAGTAATCTGATGCACGGTGTGACTGATAAAATTCCGAGTGTGCCTATTTATTTAAAATTGCCTATACTTTTAGTAAAAATAATTAGTGACATATTAGAAAACATGAATTTTTTTGACCATTTTGATACTTTATGAAAATGATCCATATGTCATTTTTGATGTGTATAAATCAACCACACATAAATCCAATGCTTGGTGTGACCGATATGACTCAGAGTGTGAACTTTTATTTAAAATTGAAATTTTATTAATGTATTCTTTCATATTTATGTTTAACTTATTTTTTTATAGTATTAGTAACATAAGATTTGTTTTCCTATAAAGGTGAATTCTTTTCTCGACATGGGTTTGTTTTTTCTAAAATGGATATCGTGGACTTTTTTATAGGGGTTATTGTGTGCAAAATACAATGGAACATTAATGTCTTTAAATGATTATGGATAGTAATTGATAATGTAATTATATAAAATACTGTTTGAAATGAAGATATTAGTGTATTTTTTTTGGAATTTGTTATGTAAAATTTATTTCAACTAAATTTTGTATTTTCATAGGTGTATTATCATATGTGTATTTGCATACAGGTTAGAGGTTGTTTTAGTGTGCTATTTTTCTAACAACACACTACAGAAGGAGGAACTTTATCAACACTATTTCAAGTACTGATAAAGGTCCCCCTTTATTAGCACTAACAAAAGCAATTATAAATAGGGGACTTTATCAGTGATATTGAAGGTGTTGATAAAGTATGGACTTTTTTCAGTGCTAAACTAGCATGGATAAATGAGGGCCTTTATTAGCATTTTTTAGTACTGTTAAAGTCCCCCTTTAACGGTTTTGGGGACAACATCACCTCTTTAGTGCTATTAATGCCATTTGTGCGCACTGTTAAAGGGACGATCTATAGTTTTCTATAAAATATAATTTATATTTAGCAACATATTATTATTTTAAAAAATCATTATATTTTTAATTTAAATGGTTAGTAATTTGTTTTAGATAAATATATATGTATATAATATATATTATATTTTAAATAAAATAAATTTAAATTATAATATTCCATACATAGAGCTATGTAGCTAAATATTTTATAAAAATCATATTACTAAAAATATACTAGTCATATTAAGTATAATATTTAAATTTATATTAAAAATATATACAATATTATTATTGTTAATGGTATAAAAATGTTTTCTATGAATAATAGTTTTAAATAATTTTTTAAAATTATATTAATAATAAATAATTTTTATTTCAAGTAATAATTTATAATATATAATTAGTTAAATTTTTAAATAATTAATTATTTGAAAAACAATATATATACATATGTAATTCTATAAAATTGAAAGTAACATAACATCCCAATATTTTAATGGTTATTATGTAAGTCTAAAGTATATTAATTCTATTAATTAAATTTAATAATATTTGTTAATAATATTTTTATTATTTATATATAACTTAATAATACTTATACTTAAAAAACTATAATTTTTTTATAAAAATATAAGTAAAAATATTTTAAAATAATAAAACATAAAGTTTAATATATTTAAGATTTTTTATATTTACGTTATATTATTGATATATATATATATATATATATATATATATATATTATTGTATATTATGTCTAAAGTAAAATATAATTAAATTATAATATTTGATACACATTAGTAAATAGAGATAATCTTCCTAAATATATATATACATACACACATTGAAAAGTTTTAATTTTGGAAACTGGGTATAGATTTTTATTATATATTAGATATAGTTATTGGTAATGTTATAAAAAATTTAGAACCTAATAAGTATCCAAAAAAATGTTATGAGTATTGTGTTTTGGCTGATCCTGAGATGACCGACCAACTCATAATTGAAATTGCTTTTCCTTTTTGTGTATGTTGTTATATAATTTGTAATAATTTCATTTTATTTTCCTCTTTGATGACATGTGAGTCTTCCATCTCTCTATGTTTGTAGTACCTATGTTTATAACTATAAAATATTATGTATTTCAAACCCCTAAACCCCCACAGTTTCATATGAGAATCATTTTAATAAAAAGTCATTTGAAAAGTAATTTTTGACAAAAGTCATTAGACTAGAGGAGTTTATATTTAAAAGGAGATCAATGGTTGCAGAAATCTATGATAATTGAGACTCTAGGAGTTCGCACCTAGGTTTTTCTTGGCCTATCATATAATGATAAACAAATCTATAAAAAAAGATTCAAGATCATGTTATATTTATTTATTCATAACTAATTAAAATACGTTACACATTTGATTATGTGATATATATATATAACATTTTATTAAATTTTCTTAGGTAGAAATAAAAACATCAATATACTTCAATAGTGAGGTTATTTATATCGATCAATGTTTTAGGTACAATTTTCCACCTGTAATAATGAAAAATATTCATGAAATTATGAATATCAATATATTTTTAAATATATATAATATTGGCTAAATATAGTTATAAGTAAAGTTACAAGACGTAGAACATAATAAATATCTCAAAAAAACATGTTAGCGATCTTGTATGATGACTGATCATGAGATTACCATTTAATGTACGATTGAAATTGATTTTTTTTTGCATCCAATTATTTAATTTGTAATAATTAAATGATTTTGAGATGACCGACCAATGTATGATTGAAATTTCACGTCATGTGTTTTTCCTGTTATATAATTTTGAATAATGGAATTTTTTTTATTCATTCATAACATGCACATCATCCCTCTCTCTATGCTTGTAAGTACCAACATGTCTGCATTAAAAAATTTATGTCTCTCCAACCCATAGACCCCCTCACTTTCATGTGATAACATTGTAATAAAAGTCCATTTGACAAGAATTGTTACTATTTGAAGATTTATTTTTATAACATTTCTAAGAGGAGACTGATGATTTATAAAATATTATATAATAGAGGTGCTAGGAACCTCCTGGATTTTTGTTGGATTATCAAATAATGATAAACCAATCAATAGAAATATTATCAAGATCAATCCACAATTATTTAATCATAATGAATTTAATTTTTTTAAAACATTTCATGATGTAGTATATAAAATTTTATTAATTATATTTTTTTAGTTAATCAGGTCTATAAAATTATATTTCATTGGTGAGGTAGTTTATAATAAGATCGATTTTAGCTATATTTTTTCACCTGGAAGAGTAAAAAATCATTGCGATTGTGTCACATTGGAAGAAGGTCACAAGATTATTCACAGTCAATAAAAACCATGGGCCGATCAACCAATTACATAAATTAAATATCGACATCTTCAATATCCTAAACATCTTTGGAACACTATGTATCCTCTGTTCAACGACGTGGATTTGATTGACGAATCATTATTTTTCAGACAATAGTGTTGTAATTTCCTAATGGAATTATATGTGGTGATTTTTGATATTGATTAGGTGAGACCTACTACTACATAACTATGTTGCATGAGATCTATAGAATCCAATCCTTTTCAATACTCCAATTTGTTATCTACTCATATGACTCATGTAATAGAAAAAACATCATGAAAAAATTATCAGGATTTGGAAAGATCTATAGGGTACATCCCTGTATGTACTCATGATTTACTGAATGCCTATTTACCTGATTATGATGTATCTGGTGAGGTATCAGGAGATGATGTCAATGAGGGTTATATAAGAAATAAACCTTATTATTATAATTTTATAGATATGAAACCACCCATTTGTGGTAATAATCTTACATTATTTACGTCTGTAGTCAAAGGAATGCCATTTTCATAATATTTTGATTGGGATTTCATTACACTGGCTATTGAATTCACTGGAATTATAGGTAATAGATGTGCATTGACTGATAACACCATATATGTTGGGTAGGTGTTTGAAAGATAAATTTTCTTAAAAAAGTTTGATTAAAACATACCACATAGAGTGACATTTTTAATTTTTGGTTCATGATTTGAAGAAGAAAAAATATCTCATTTGATGTGAAAAATAAGAGCTATAATTTAAATTATGAATAAGGTCAATATATGATAAATTTTCTCATGCTGAAAGATAACAAAATTATAAGTCCCAAACACTTTTGTACATCCATTCTTGTCGTAGGATCACTCTTTACTTGAAGTAGGGTTTATATCAACTATTATGGTAGAGATGATACAAAATTTTCAAGAAGTTCCTGTATCCCTTGTTCAGGAAGAAATACAACATTTTTTTAAATATATGATATCCTATAAAAATGCTTGGAATGAAAATAGGAAACTATGAAATTTTATTGTGATTTGGATGAATTATATTCAATGTTTTCATATCGTATTGGATTTTTTTCTATAAAAAATATTATTATTTTTCATTTGTACACTATTGAGTACATCTCCCCAGATCACTGATTTGATCAAACCAAGGTGATGTTCCATATTATGTTTTGTGCATTCAGGCCATATATCATTGATTTCCTATTTTATAAAAAATTTATTTGAGTCAATGGAATTTTTTTATGGAAAGTATATTGCTAATTTACATATTGCTCAACATAGGATGGTAATTATGCTCCTCTACTTATTATATTTTCTATTGTTGAAAAGTATAATTTTGAATGATGGAGTTGGTTCTTAAATTGTATATGCATTCATATAACACAAAACCAAGGAGTGTGTACGATATATGATTACCATTGAGTTATTATAGAGTTTCTTAATATACATGATGTTTCATGGAGAGATAATAATTCTTATCATCAATATTTAATTAGATACTTTGTCAGTAGTGTGCATTATCATTTTATGGATGATGTAAGAAAGAAGGTGATCATCAAGTTGGGTATTTTTTTGAACTTATTTTTTTGGAAAATATATTAATATAAATTTAAATACATTATTCTCCTATGGTTTTAGCATATGACCCCTAACAAGAAAGTTTCAATAAACATCTTGGAGAAATTTCAAGGGATATTGAATATGTGTATGATTATGTGATGCAGATTTCAAAGGATATATGAACATTAACATGTGATGGTGGAAGAAGATACGGTCTTATGAATACTAATATATTGGAGTTCTTAAATGGGTTCTTCATTGGTGTGAAAAAAAACCATTAACATGGTTTGTATGTGAAGCATTTTATAGATGTGTGATGTAATTTTTCGAACAGTCCCAATGGACTTATTAGAAGATGAAAAATGAAATGCATTTTTGTCAAAATTTCCAAGGTTCAATTGATTATATAATTCATGACCAATTATCATAATGTGTTATAACCTTTGAATGGGTTTATAGATGATTTTATTTAATAGAGTTCTATGAACTTCTCATAGAAAATATTGTTCAAGTGATGGTGGTCATATAGGAAAATAGGTACTATGATTTTGGTAACATTAATGCATGGAGATATACCTATGAACAAGTAATTGTATATCGTGTGTTGGTTAATATATCATGGGGGCACTAAATTTACTAGGTGTATCACGTGAGAACTTTGCTTAAATTTTATAGTGCACCTTCGATACCTACTAGTGAATTTCATTTCATTACCATGTCGGCTGATTAGTTGACTATCATCATTAATATTTCAAGGTTTTCTATTATGAATTTTTCATTTATGAATTTTTTCATTTCTATAATTTTTTCACTGATTGATTGTTACATATCTTGTTTGAATTTGAAAAATATTTTGTGATATTTCAAAAAATTTCCTTGCCTACTCGTCAACCAACTGAGCAGCATGATATTACCAGGTTGCTCCATCAGGGATGAACAAAGTCTACTCATATAATAAATATAGCGTTTCTTAAAAATGGGGAAGGTAACTATGATAAAACATTTTTTACAAATAAGGTAATACTTGTAATATATATCCCCATGTGGCAGTACATAGCTCCACCTCCCATCATCTCAGAACGATTCTTTTATTTTTTCATAATTGTGTACTTTTTTTTTGAATACATAACTTTCATCACCGAATCCTTTTGTTTCTGACCTGATACATTTCTAAAATGTTTCATCTATTGTTTCATTTATTTTTGGATTAAATCAAAAATAATTTTGTGATACCTCAACTGTTAAAAAAATAAATTCACAAAAAAATGAATAAAAAGAGGATAAACCACTAAATGAATTGTATTCAAATTTTTCCATCAAATCACATGGTCGATTGAATATATCATTCAACCCCATGTTATATGTGGGATTTTCATCATGTATGATATACATGGAAATATTTAGAAATAAATAATACTTTACTATAGATCATTAAAAAAATTGATATACTAATCCAACAACATCAGCCACATCTCTTTGTTTACCTCATTTTTTATCATAATACTGAATTATCAATGCCAAGTGGATTTTTTTTCTTGTTGTAGTTTTTGATTTTTTAATAGATTTCATTGAATTAACTATAAAAAATTAACTATAATATCAATTTTTGAGATGCTGGGTCCCCCATTTTTCACCATCTAGGATAAAAAAGTTTCACATTTGGTTTTATAGGGACGTCCACTTCATTCTTTTAGTATACACATATCTCATAATTTCCATCATATTGCACCACCTCCTACCATCATCCCTCATCTTCGTTGTGTTGGTTTCTATGATGTTGGGATGTGAAAATTCAAATTTTTTTATTATCAGCTCATTGGTACACTTGTAGGGAGATGGAGGCCAAATACATATGCATTCCATTTTACAGAGGGTGAGATGATAATTACAGTTGAGTATGTGTCCATTATATTAGGCCTCCCCATCGACTGTGTTGCTATAATAGGCCGAGTGGGTGTAGATATGTTTGATAAGGTTTACATATTACATCGAATTGAGGTCTACGATGATGGATGGTCCTTCTTTGACATTAGATTACAAATTACATAGATAAGTGAGCACGTTGATCATCTTGTTGATGATTCCAATAAGATCACTATGCTACCGTTTTCACATGCATACATTTTGCGGCTTATCAGTGGAATGATCAATGTTCACCATTCAACCACATTTTTACATTTTATGTATTTACTATTATTAGAGGAGTTGGACCAGATATGTCGATATACTAGGGGGCCTGCATGTCTTTCTTATATATATATATAAGGGTTATGCAACACATGTTTCATTGATGATTTGAAAATTATGATATGTGTCATTCTAATACAGATGTGAACATGAGAGAACAGTCCTAACTTATCTCCACATGAACATAAGATATTTTAAGTCAATATTTTAGCAGTATATCCTTCTAGATGATGGTATGACATTACTTTTAATGTAAAAATAAAATTTATAGCTTTCTATTACGAAATATAATAATAAAAATGTTGTCTACAAATAGAGTTAGGCCCATAGATATTTATATTCAACTAGATACAATATCCATGCTTAGAGACTTATGCGGGACAAGCTTCACCCAAAAAACATAAATGGTTATTAATTGTATAATTATATTATTATTATGTAAAATTCATATCTTTATTTATTATTTTATTATTCATTACATTGTTTTTATGATTTCATGGATGTAATATACGAAGGCTATCATTTGGATTCTCCCTCCATAATGTATAGTGATTCTTGCTGTTTACTCATGGTTTTTTTCTATGATTCATTTTCATATTGTTGAGTGAAATCATACTGATAGCATTATGAGGCATTTTCAACTTCTATTAGCCTATTCGAACACCACTAAGTCAGTTACATTCCCTTCATTTTCTGAAGATGTCATGGAAGTGAGACTTTGACTGGGTGGGATATAATTCAAGATATATTGATATATGATACAGATGACATGAGTCCCTATTATGAGGGGCCAATATAGTGTTTATAAATTTATTAGATCAGCTGGATTGTGCACCTGGGTATTTAATGTCTCTTGTGATATTTCTTATTCAATACGAATGAGGATATAATCACTTGGTAATAATTTTTCCTTCCAATGTTGAACTAATTTTTTTTTTAACACTTAAAATATATATAATTTTTTTGTAGGATTCCCATACAAACCATATCATTCACATATATGATCCCATAGAGGTCAGCAGAATTGAATAGAGTTATTTTCATAGAGATCTGACAGGGCTACTTCCTCCTATGGATGAGATTTATCATGGGATTTTGATTGATGTGTGAGTTGATTCTTAGGGTTTATTATAACACCTCATGTACTTATAAAATAAATTATTTTCCTTTTAAAATTAAATATTTAAATCCATTACAAATGTATAATGAAATAAGTGGTATTTTAAGGGGTCTATTCTGATGGAATAGTAACTTGAACTTAGGTATATCAACATGACCATTATGAAGAGTAAATCAACCAATAGAATAATAAACAAACATATGAATGTATAAATAAAATTTATGTATCTAATATATTAAAATATTATATATTTATATCTTGGAATGAGTAAATTTTTTTTTCAAAATTATAGATTATTTATTGGGTTTTTTTGTAAAATATAAATAATTATTTATAATTTTATAATTAATGTAAATATTTAAAAGAAAATATATTTTAATAAAATATATTCTTGAATTAATATTTTATTGTCTTATTATCATAAAATAAATTTATCAGAACTTAATTAAATTTTCAAAGAGTTATAAAATCCAATGTAGTTTTAAAACTGGTATTTTTTCAAATAAATTATTATTTTAATTAAAATTAAAATTTATCATATTTATAAAATTATTTTCAAATAACGAAGTTTATTTTTGAATTCTACCCATTGAAAAATGTTTAGAGATAATTTTAAAGATTTTTCTGAAATACTGGAATTTTTTTTGAATAGTGAAATATGCAAATTTACGAAATGAGGTAAATACAAGAATTATTAGGTCATGGATTATGTTATGTTGAGGTAAGAACCATTGGTTTGAACTCAAATAAAATGATTAATATATGTGGTCACAAGAACCAATATAATTTTTTTCTTGAGAAAAATAATAAAATAATGATTAAAATAATGGAGTACCCCTCCTCTCATCCACTATAAATACCACCTCTCACCCCATATTCTCCTCACACCTCTAAAGAATTGTTCCACTTCAAAATTATAAACAATATTCTTATAAAAACTCAAGCCCATCGAAAATTCCTACTGGTCTAACCAAAAGGCCAAAACCAAGGGCCTTAAAGAGGTTCTCAGGAAAGAGATTTCAAGTGGTAAAAATCATCATTCATTTTATTTTATTTTATTTTCAATTTATTTCATTTCTTATACTCTCTTCACCTCCCTTACCTAATAAGAATTAAAACTCCATTATATTATATATACTATAATTTTCTCATGGTTATTGAAAAAAATCATCTTCATACTTCTTCCACTATCCGTTTTATTCTAAAAATAAAAACATCATCTCTGATGTGTTGATTTACCACCATCATGGGCGATGTGATTTAAATTGAAATTAATTTATTAATGGTTGGTTATAAATAAATTTTAATTGTTGAAATATTTAATAAATTGTATTATATAACCACTATAATGTTCTGGAATTAACAAATATGAATAATATTGAATTATATAGAAAACTATTTCACGATGATCAAAGAACGGCCAAAATGATCGAAACAAATATAATTAGCGTTTTATCTAGTGAATAATACTCATACCTAAAAAATGATATATGGTATAATTTAAAGTTATAGAAACATGTAAATACAATTTCATTTCACTTCTAGAGTCTCTCTTCCATTCGATTTGAATATCCATAACGAATCAACCGTGGAAATCATGAAAAGAACACACCCTAAAGAATAGAAAAAAAAATATTATAAATAAATTGGTGGAAAATATTATAATAAGACAATATAAGTATTATAATCATGATTTTGGTTCTTTAATAATTTATTACTATTATTAAAACCATTATATAGGATGTTCGAACACATTTGAGGGAAGTTGATCTTGAGGTAAGGGACTCCATAATTAAAACATTTGTTTTAAATGTTTCAAAGATTTATTCTTCCAAATAATTCTATTTTAGGTAGATTTCTTCCAAATGGTTTTTATTAATGTATCTATATAGTTTTTAATGTTTCATTTTCGCCTATATTTTTTGAAAATGGATCTTTTTCATATGTTATGTAAGATACATTCTTTTGAAATATTTTTAAATGCATCTTTTGTGAAAATTCAAAAAGATTACTTTTTTATATATACGACATGAGTGGTTTATCCTTCTTTCATGTATATTTATTATTATATTGTTTTTTATATATTTTTTGAAATTTATTTTTAAATAATATTATGTCATTATTATGTGCGCAACTTTTTTATTTTTAATGTGATTTTTACAAAAAACTGTATTTTGAAATCTGAATGTGTTTTTGTCTAGGGTTTAAATGTTTCATCAAGAGTTTCATTCATGATATGTTCCACAAATTTTTTTTATGGGTTAATCCCATTATAGCACAATATATATTGGGTTGATCCCATTATAACTCAATATATGATGGGTTGAGCCTCAATATAGCTCAGGATATGTTGGGTTGAGCCCATTATTCTAGAAGATACGACACATGAGCCCCATTAAAGCTCTCCAATGCATGGATACTCTAGAGAAGGATGTTAAACAAAAGGTTATTCCATGTGTAAGTGTGAATGTAATAATGATATGGTAATTATGTCCCAAGGTGACTACATGATTTTATCTATGCATCCTTATAAGCTTTTGAGAAGTGTTTTAATGGATTTTAATATTTTAAATGGACTAAATATTTTCATTCCTTATGTACCTTATTGATTTTTTATGATTATCATATGTTTTTAAATGTTTTTAGAGGGTATAAGTATGTTTAAGAGAATAAAGGAAGTCAAGTTAAATATTACGAAGAATTTTCAAATAAATTATGTTTTTTATGTTTTATATTATAAAAATGGATATTGTTTTTGTAGTATCCACTTTTTAAGAATGTGGTATGTTATTTATGTATTATGTCAGAATATTCTAAAAATATAATGATTAAAAGAACCTCAATGTGAAATAAATTATGTATTTGAGTAAAATTAAAGATTATGTAATTTTTTAAGATTATGTCCTAATAGTTAAAATCAAAGGATGGTTTAGATAACCAAAGGGTTTATGATGATTTTAATAGAATACCAAAAATGATTTTTACGTTATGGTTAATTTTAAATGATATTTAATTTAAATATTTCAATGTTGTTTCAACTAAGATATGTCTGTTCAGAATGGTTTTCAGCATAAGAAATAGGGAAGATGAATTAGAATGGCTATGATAGAATCATATCCTTCCAAATCTACAACTTGGAATAATGGAAACTAGAACTGATCTCTTTGTGACTATAATGGATTAGTTGGATCAGGTAATAAATGTTGGTGGTATCCATTATAGAGAGGAACCTGATCTACTATGAAGAAAAATTTCTTTTTTGGATCATTTTATGAGGCAACATCTTCCAAATATCAGGGGAACTGTTGATCCAGTGATAGCTAAAGGGTGGATCAATACTCTAGAAAATAAATTTGATGATATGGGATGTTTCAAAAGAAAATAGGTAACCCTTACCATTTTTAATTTTGACCTTTAAGATTATCAATGGTTGTCTATGGTTAATAATACCAAAGAAAATGATGATCTTGATTCTTTGGAATGAGATGATTTTAAGCGTTTTTTTTCTAGAAAAATATGTTTCTTTACCCGTTCAAGTTATAATGGAAAAATAATTCATGGAACTGAAGTAGATAGATGATTATTCCATGGTAGTGTATGAATACAATTTTATAATACTGGCATGGTATATATCAGATTTTACTCAGGAATTTTATAGTAATATTAATCGATTTTACCCTAGATTGAAAACATTTTTACGAATAGGTTTGGCATCATGAGAGTTTAAAATCTACGAGAAACTTGTTTTTTGTGTTTTAAAATTTGAGATAGAGTTTTATGACACATATGTTCATCATGATGATAAGAATAAGAAGCAGTTGGGTTGGTAGGATATGGGGAATAATTCATCAAATAATCCTAGAGGTATGAAAATAAATTTTCTTTCTTGTGAAAGGTGCGGTAAAAAGGATCTTGTAGAATGTTTTGTAAATTCTAGGAAATGATAATGAAGTGGAATGATTGGTAACATGTCTTTTGAGTGCAAGTAAAATTTGATGAAAAAAATGATAATTTATTGTTGAGATTCATTAACTATAAGGAATTGGGTCAATTTGTTAATGTGTCTCCAAATATAGTCACCTAGTTAGAAAATCAATATGGATGGAAGTAGAAGGGCATAGAAATATACATTGAAACTACTTAAATAGATGTTGATCCATCAAAAGAAGTTAAATCAAGTGCATATCTTATTTTTACCAAATATTACAATGTATTTTTTGATTTAGGGTCGATGCATTCCTTAATTTATGAGAAATTTTCAACTAAATTAGAAATTACACCTCAATAAATGAAGCCAGAACTCACAGTAAAAACAAATTGATGAAATATTAAGGAAAATAAAATTATTAAAATCTACCTATATTTTTATTTGGAAATATTTTACCTAAAATCCTTGTTCTACCACTAGTAGAGTTTGATGTTATTTTAGGTATGGACTTTCATTCTATTTATCATACTGAGATTCATTGTAGAGCTAAAGAAGTTGTTTTTTTAGAAAGAATTTTAGTTTGTGTACAAGAATAACCCCATAAAATTTATAAAATATTTGGAATCCAAGAAACTATTAAAATATGGAAATTAAATCTACCGTTAAAATATATTTTTTTAAAACAAGTCAACTATTCAGATTAATGATATACAAATGGTAATTAAGTATATTGATGTTTTTATTGATTATTTTTATGTTGTTGTTCCTGATCGATAGGTTGAGTTTACTATTGAATTTGTTCCTGATGCTAAGCCAATTTCTAAACCCCCTTATTGAATGTCTCAAATGGAATTTTTAATGTTCAAAAATGAGTTTCCAAAATTATTATATAAATGTTTCAACAGAACTAGCACTTCATTAGGGGGTGATCCTGTCTTGATTGTTAAAAAGAAAGATGGTAGAATGAGACTTTTCATTAATTATAAATCCTTTAATAAAAATAGTATTAAGAAAATATATCTTTTTCCTTATATCAATGATTTGTTTCAACATCTCTAGAGAGCATAATATTTTTCGAAGGATGAAATGTTTTTGGGGTACAATCAGTTGATAGTAAAGGAAGTAGACAATTCAAAGAATACATTTCATACAAAATATAGTCATTATGAATTTTTTGTTCTTCCATTTGTGTTAACTAATGAACCTGATGTATTCATGGATCACATGAATAGAATATTTCACGATTTATTATATAAGTTTGTGGTTTTGTTTGTTGATGAAATTATGGTATATTATAAATATAAATAGGAGCATGAAGAAAAGATAGAGGATGTTTTCCAAACACTAAAGGAAAAGGAAATATATGGAAAATTATGAAAGTGTGAATTTTGGTTGAAAATAATTCTTTCCTTGGTCCCATTGTTTCTAATCATGGAATAAAAATTAATTCTTTTAAAGCAAACAATGTTGAAGAATGGTCAAGACCCAAAATTATAAACGAGATTCGTAGTTTCCTTGGTTTGGAAGGATATTATCGGAGGTTTGTTGAAAACCTTGGGTCTATCCCACGAACTAGGATAACTAGAAATGGATTTATGTTCATCTGGACAATAGAATGTGATGATTTTTTTCTGGAATTGAAAAGAAGAAACGTAAATGATTCAGTTCGGACCCTACCATCATGAAATGGAGAATGTGTCATCTATAGTGTTTCTTCATTTAAATAAATTTTATGTGTCCTAATACAAAATTATCAGTTACCTACTTATTCTTCACATCAGTTGAATCCTCTTGATTAAATTAACCTATACATGATTTGAAAGTATCTGCTATTTTTTTGCATTAAAACTTTAGAGGCATAATTTTTATAGAGTAAAATATGATATATATATATATATATTGACTATAAAAGTATGAATTATATATTTACTGAAATGGAATTGAATATGAGATAGATAAGATGGGTGGAACTAATAATGTATTACGATTTCATGATTAATTACCATCCTATAAAATAAAACAGAGTGGTCATTGCTTTGAGTCCGAAAAATAATGTTACATTAACCATGATATGTTTTGAATGTGACCCGTTGGATAATGAATTGAATAATTTTGGCTTGGAAGTTGTTATTGTAGGAAATTAGTTCATTTTGTTTCAGGTTTACGTGTAGTCGTCACTATTAGTCAGAATAAGGCATGCTCAGAAGGAAGACCGTGAGTTGCAAAAAAAGGTAGAATTAGTTCAAAAGGGTAAGTTTCCTATGGTTAACATTGATAAAGATTGTGTTTGTGTTCATTTTAATTCTCTTTTGAACAAAGAATTGATATGTTAAACTCATAGTTCTATTTTTTCATTTCATCATGGCATCACAAAGATGTACATAGACCTTCGACAGTATTACTAGTGGGATGGATTGAAAATATGTATTACTAATTTTACCATGAAATGTTTTACATGTCAATTGGTAAATGTAGAGTGAAATTTACCGAAGTAGATGATTCGGTCTTTTCTAGTGCTGGAGTGGAAATAGAAAAATATATCCACAATCTTTGTGGTGGGACTTCAATTACTTCTCGAGATAACAATGCGATTTGGGATATTGTTGACCAACTGACTAAATCTGGACATTTCATTCCTATTCGAGATAACATGTATTTGGGTTAGCATTATTTATTGTATCTTAATGATATTGGTAGGTTACATGGAGTTCATATATACTTTATATTTCACTAAGATCATTGGTTAACTTCTAAATTTTAAAAATTTATTAAAATGTCATTGTGAACTATATTAAATTACAATACTTCTTTTCAACCCTGATCTGATGGATATACCGAGCGAACAATTTAGAACCAGGAGGATATGCTTTGAGCTTGTTCTGTAAGAACCCGATTCTTATTTTAGAGGTACGGGCTTCTTCTTTTCCTTTTCCTTCAATGTTTTTGAGAAAATGTGGAAAATGGGGAAAAATCCAGATTTTTGGAACTACACGCCGTGTACTTTATCCACACGCAGTGTAATTTTGGCCGTGTTGGGATGAGTACATGGGGCGTGTAGCCATACCGGCGACGAAGGGTGTAGGAACCACTACACGCCGTGTAGTGGTGCATTACACGCCGTGTAGTCAGTCAGCAGGCTAGAACAGTAAGGCGATGGCATCGTCGCCAGTTGGGCGACAGTACACGCCGTGTACTCGAGAGTACATGTCGTGTACTCATGTCGACGTATGAACAGGGTGGTGGTGCCTCCAAATGAACAGTTAAATGAAATAATTACACGTCGTGTACTTTGTTTTTTTTGGCTTAAAACAGGCAATAGCCTCGTCATTTGGAAGAGGAGACTCTTGAACCGTTTTGGAGCCAAAGAAGGAGGCTGGATCTTTGAAGGTCCACTGTACGTTCGTCTGGAATCCGATTCGGCTTCAGACGATTTCTTTTGGAACCGCACGGGTAAGACCTCTCCTCTCCTGGTACCATTCTTACCAATTCTTCTTCTAATGTAAGTTATTTACGCTTGAATGAGTTTTGATCTTTGTCAGATCTAAGTCGTACTTGGGCGTTTCTGGAGTTGGCGTTCAGGTATAGAGCTCGTTGATGAATAAGGTAGGTGTCTTTGTGTATAGTTTTCCAACTGTTGTGTGTTTTGTGAGTTTTTGTGCCACGAACCCGTTTTGGGGTGTCGTGTGGCTGAGGTCGTTGCTTTATTAAACACCTAGAAGTGATTATGTATTTAATTATGATATTAAAATGATGGTTGGGATTGTTCCTTGGATCCGGAACCACCCCCGGGGTGTGTTTCACTGTTTAGCCATTTGGCCAGGATACCTGAGGGCGTTGTTGTGGTTTGCCTGTGGGAACTGTACTGTATTAGCCTGAGGGTGTGACTATTTTAGCCCGAGGGATGTCGTTATTCTGCCTGAGGGAAACCTTTCATGCCTGAGGGCGTGACTTCTTTTCCTGAGGGCGATAGTTCCTATGCCTGAGGGCAATTTCTGTTACACCTGAGGGCAATACCAGCGGGTTAGATTCTGTATGGCTTGAGGCAAATCCTAAGGGCGTAGTTTACTATTTTAGCTTGAGGGCACGGTTCTGGTTGGCCTAAGGGTTTGGTGATTTTGAGCACAAGAATGTTACTAAGATAAATGAATTAAATGAATAATAAAATCGAAATTTAATTGTTAAGTTAGTTACTTGTCAGTACTTCTTACTTTATTGCATTTTACTATTTCACGCTGTTGTTGCATGATTACACACAGTTGGGCACAAGCCTTTGTTGGGTGCCTAGTGAGATATATTTCTCACACCCTGTTTGGACCACACTTTCCAGCCCAAACAGATTAAGTTTCAGCAGGTGTATATAGGGGAAAGAGTCCCTATCCAGGTACTTGACTGTTGCTGAGGAGTTGGGGGCATGGGACCGAGCCTAGGCTCGTGATGCTGCTGCCAGCTGTTTTCTTTTTTTACTGTACCATGATTTTTGTTGTACTGTATTGATGTATAACATGTTCTGGATGTTTTCTTGGAACATGAAACATTTAGCATCATCACTTATATAATTTTGGTTATATCCACTACTGTAGTTATTTCAGTTGTGTATGTTTACTTCTTCCGCTGTTGTTGTATGTTTATTTTGGGTATTCCGCTGCGCTACACTTTGATAAATGAGGGCATAGTTTCCCCTCTATTAGACCTGGGCCCTTGCTGCTAGTTGGTAGCCTCTGGTGTTTAGGGAAATGCGCTTGAGGTCACATGGCGAACTGGGCACGGGGCACCCGTTGCGTGGCACCCGAGTCTGGGACGTTACAAAGTGGTATCATAGGGATTTCTTTTCCACGACATACTATTTGGAGCCGTAGTCAGGGATATGATGGAATGGTAGTTGGTAATAAGCTGTGCCCGGGTGTAGCTGACCAGTGTATAGGGAAAAGCCAGTCTACCTCGTATTTTTCATTCTTTTGATTTTCAATTTTACGGTTGATATGTTTTCACCACTGGGTGATTCACTTGGATTGTGTTGTTTATATTTTTTCTGTGGGTGCTATTTAGATGCAACCCAATGAGATGAGCGTATGTCGTCTCATGCATCATATAGGCACATGCTAGAAATCACATTCCATGCATAGTTTCTATGCCATGTATGTGCATTAGAATTTTCATGTTGTTGTGAAAGTTGATGTGCTAATAAAGCATGCTGTTGTGATAGATGTGTGAAAAATACCTGCCTTCTGATATGGTATTTTAGTTGATCTTGTTTATAGAATGGACGCCAAACTTTGTTTTTTGGGGAGTATGGGCCCCCATTGACCCAAATTTGGTGGATCATTGACTGTTATTGGTTATAACAAAAATGAGATGTCAAACATTGATTCGTGGGGTGTATGGACCCCCACGGGTCGGAATTTGACACTTAGGTATTGTTTTTCAGTATTTTCTGGTTTACGAGGATGTTTCTGAGGCATACTGTCTGGAAAACCAAGAATACACACTGGGTAGGAACTCATACATGTCGTGTGTGTTCTTCTGTTCAGGAAGAAAAATGAACCTTTTGAGTACACGTCGTGTACCCCGAGTACACGCCGTGTAGTCTCTTCCTGTGTGACAAACCGTGTGGGCAGCGACACGGGGTAGGGAAGGGCTTGGGAAAACACGTCGTATAGTCCAATTACACGCCGTGTAGTGTGACCTGGAGTCCGGCCGTGTAACTAACAACACGGGTCGGGGAACTCCTATACAACACACCGTGTCAATGATGAACACACCATGTAGTGTGACCTGGGGACTCGGTCGTGTAACTAACAACACGGGCTGGTGTCACCTCTCCCTGAACACGCCATGTACCTTTGGGACATGCCGTGTAGTCTTGTCCAAGGACAGACCGTGTGGAGTTAGCCATGTGGCTGGGAAACGGTATTGTGTACATACTGTGTGCGGGTGTAACACACCGTGTGGAGTTAAGCCGAGTAGTCGGTCGTGTCACAGACGACACAAGTAGTTGAAAACTAACACAGCACACGCTATGTAGATATTATACACGCCGTGTAGTTTTTTGAACGGAAGCCGTGTGGATTAGACATGTAGAAGGACCCGGGCAGGGGAAAGAAAGTCAAGTACATGCCGTGTAGGCAGTGTACACGCCATGTAGTCTTGTTTTTTAAATTTATAAATGCCTTCTTCCTCTTGTTCATTTGTGGTTCCTTCATTTCAGTCTTAATAATCTTGAATCTGAGGCGTGCTTTTGACCTTGTAGAGTCATGCCTCCTAGACGACCGTGAGTTGTTCTCCAGGAGAGCGGCGCTGACTATACTCTGGAGATGGTGGGCTAGGGGCTACCATTTGATCCACCAGCCGAGCCAGATGCAGCACCAACTGTTATACTGGACACATGCGCGGAGGCGCAGTTCTGTGAAGGCTTATTGCGGTTCATGTAGACCTTTCAGGGAGCACCACAGGCTGCCACATCTATGGCCGAGTGGACGCGTATCTTTCAGTAGCAGCATCCACCTACGTTTTCAGGGGATGGTGGACCACAGGCTGCAGAGTCTTGTCTAGGATCGATGTAGACTATTTTCGAGCATTTTGAGATGCCTCCAGGGCGGAGGGTCAAGTTTGCGACTTACATGCTGCGTGATTCCACCAAGAGGTGATGTGATGTTACCACCCAGTCCGAGAATCACAGGTACATGGCGTGGGAATATTTTCAGGTAGTCTTCCATGACTTCTTCTTTCCCGAGAAGCTGAGGGCAGATAGAGCTCGAGAGTTCATGAATCTGCAGTAGGGCGCTATGTTGGTGATGGACTACTCTGCCCGTTTTACAGATCTTCAGCATTTTTCACCCATGCTGGTGGGTGATGAGACGTTGAGAGCGAGACGTTTTGAGTATGGTCTTCGGTATGACATCTGAGCGCTGGTAAATATTTTCAGGTTTCCTATTGTACACGCAATTATGAACTAGGCGTTGATTACAGAGAGGAACCTGCGGGAATCGAGTGGTGCGGGCTAGGGCGGTTCAACACTAGTTACTGGTACTATTTCTGCTCGCAAGAGGAAGAGACAGATGGACTTCTCTCAGGGAGGCAGTACCATCCAGGCAGCTTCTTCAGGTAGCCCGATCAGGCGCTAACAGTGTGGAAGAGGGGGCACAAGAGACCGCAGTGTCCATGAGACCCAGTGGAGTGCTGAGTTTGCAGCAAGATGGGTCATCTGCAGCGCTTTTGTAGGGCGTTTCTACCAGTGGCTAGTGAGAGGGGTTCTTTTCAGACTCCGCGTGTGGGAGTAGGACCAGTGGATTATTATCAGTTAGGGAACTGGAATACTTCAGGGCGTGCAGGCAGAGATGGTGGTTTTGGCCGTGGTAGTAAGACACTAGGATTGCAGAAGCAGCAGGGCAGGACAGCTCAGGGTAGCCAGGCTGTGTCGCAGGGCCGCGGCACTGGGCATGCATATGCAGTGCAACAGACCCAGCAGTAGTAGGATCCCGGACCTTCTACAGTCATAGGTACTATTCTAGTAGCTTTTGTCTTGTCTTTAGTACTTTATGATATGGGGGCTACACATAATTTTGTATTTTTACCCGCTGTGGAGAGCCTTGGGCTCAGTGTTTCTACTTCTTCTGATATCTTAACGCTAGACACTCCGTTGGGGACTAGGATGGTTGGTGTGCGTTAGTGTAAGGAGTGCCCCCTTGAGGTTGGTGGGTGTCACCTACTATGGGACCTCTATGTCCTGGAGATGATGAGCTACGATGTCATTCTCGGGATGGACTGGTTGGTTCCCTTTCGAGCCTTTGTAGAATGCTATCGTCGCAAGGTGTGTTTTACGTCACCAGAGGGCGAGGAGTTTCTATACAAGGGCGAGTGGGATGTTCAGGCGGGTCGAGCTGGACCAAAGCATCATGGGCGAGGTGGAGTCACATCCCAGATTGCTAGCTTATATCTGGATGACCGGGGGACTTGTCAGACAAATTTCCCTCCAGTTGTCGATCATTTCAGGGATGTATTCTCGGACGACTTTTCAGGTCTACCTCTGGTGCGTGAGGTGGATTTCTCTACCGATCTTCTGCCAGGAGCAGCACTAGTGTCCATTCCTCCTTATAGGATGGCCACGCCTGAGTTGCAGGAGCTTAAGAGGCAGTTAGAGGAGTTATAGGAAAATGGTTTTATCTGACCCAGTACTTCTCCTTGGGGTTCTCCGGTCCTTTTTTCGAAGAAGGCGGATAGTACCCTCAGACTTTGTGTGGATTTTCGGAAGCTGAACCAGTTGACAGTTAAGAACTGATATCCCTTACCGAGGATAGATGATCTGTTTGATCTGCTTTGTGGAGCACAAGTGTTCTCGAAGATTTACTTGAGATCCGGATATCATCAGCTGTGCTTTAGACCATATGATATACCTCTCACAGCTTTTAGGAGTAGGTATGGTCTATATGAGTATACAGTTATGTCGTTCGGACTGACGAACGCGCAAGCAGTTTTCATGGCTCTGATGAATCGTGTTTTCCATCTGTATCTTGATTCATTTGTGGTAGTATTCATGGACGACATCTTGGTGTACTCTCACACTCGACATGACCATGCCACCCATCTTGAGATCGTATTGAGTACACTAAGAGAGCATCAGCTATATGCCAAGCTCTCGAAGTGCCACTTTTGGATGGACCAGATTCACTTCCTGGGTCATATCTTCTCAGAGGCAGGAGTTGCAGTAGACCCAGAGAAGGTGAGAGTAGTAGGGTCCTGCACTACTGGAAATCTAACCTACACCAATGGTTTGGAATTGTTGGTATAGGCCACCAAAACGTTGGTATAGCCTATACCAATGGTTTGGAGAACCATTGCCAAGTAAGCCATTTGGATATGTCTATACCAACAGTTTTTCCAACACCATTTGTATAGACCTATCCCAACAGTTTTGGAAACCGTTGGTATAATTAATATGGAAATCTATACCAACGGTTATGGAACCGTTGGTATATGTATTTCAAAAAAAATCATTCGCTGGGATTTGATCCCAGGACCCCTAGTTTATTATTGAATGACTTAACCAATAACCTAAAATGACTTTTGTGAATATACATACATAAATATATATATGTATTCTAATAATTATCTTAAATTTTTATTTATATAATGTTCTGGGTAAGACGAAATGATAAAAAATCAAAGGATCTATACCAACGGTTGTCAAAACCGTTGGTATAGATTTTGATTCTAGGTGGAAGGTTGGTTTGGGGGGGTCCTATCCCAATGATTTGGGCATACCGTTGGGATAGGTATACCCTTTCCCAAGGGTTTGGGAAAACTGTTGGGAAAGGTATCCACAAATTGGACTTTTCCCAACGGTTTGCCCAAACCATTGGGAAAGGTGGCTAAAATGTGTGACTTCCCAAGGGTTTGGCCAAACCGTTGGGAAATCCATACCCTTTCCCAACAGTTGGGCCAAACCATTGGGAAAGGTGGACTCAAAGTGGGATTTTCCAACGGTTTGGCCAAACCGTTTGGAAAGGGAACCTATACCAATGTTTTTTACGAACCGTCAGTATAGAAGCGTTGGGAAAGGTCAAATTTATAGTAGTGCTAGGAGAATCCCAAGAACGTGTTTGAGATACAGAGTTTCTTAGGGCTGTCTGGTTACTACAGGCACTTCATACAGGACTTCCCCCGCTTAGCAACACTGTTGACTGGTCTGACTAAGAAGGGTGTGAAGTTTGTTTGGTCAGAAGCTTGCGAGTTAGCTTTTCAGGACCTGAAGAGAAGGTTGAAATCAGCACCGATCCTGATACTCCCGGAGTAGGGAAAGAGTTATACAGTTTACTGTGATGCATCAGGGATTGGGCTGGGAGCCGTTTTGATGCCGAGCGACCGATTTGTTGCGTACGAGTCTCGGCAGTTGAGGCCACCTGAGAGGAATTACCTGACACATGATCTCGAGTTGGATGCAGTTGTTAATGCATTGCACTGTTGGAGACACTATCTATTCGGAGAAAATTTTGTGGTTTTCACCGACCACAAAAGCCTCAAGTATATCCTTACTCAGCGTGACCTGAATCTGAGGCAGAGAAGGTTGGTCGAGTACCTACAGTCCTTCGATTTTGAGCTTTCCTATACACCTGGTAAAGGTAATGCAGTAGCTGATGCAGTAAGAAGAAAGACTCAGATACAGGCAGTGCAGGAGGCCAGTGGTGAGTGGAAGCTTATGGATTTGTTCTCTGAGATGCATTTGGAGGTTCATGACAGTCAGGGGAAGACATATCTTTCCTCGTTATCTGTGACTTCTACCCTACTGGACAGAGTGAGGATGAGGCAGCTATCGGATTCAGAAGGCCTAGTTCTACGGGAGTCGGTGGCAACTGAGGACCCTCCTCCCGGTTGGACGATAGGAGATGATGAGGTTTTGCATTTCCATGGGCGTGTATGGGTTCCAGGGGATATACGCAAGGAGCTGATGTGGGAGTTTCATGCTTTAGCTTGGGCAGTTCATCCCGGGGTTACTAAGATGTACCGAGACTTGAGACGTCAGTACTGGTGGCCGAGTATGAAGAGAGAGATAGCTGGTTTTGTGACGAGGTGTTCCACCTGTAAGAAGGTGAAGGTAGAGAATCAGAGACCAGTTGGGCGGTTACAGCAGTTGCCCATTCCAGAGTGGAAATGGGACGATGTTGCAATGGATTTCGTGACGGGATTTCCAAGGTCACCTCGAGGCAATGACGTCGTGTGGGTTGTTGTGGACAGACTCACGAAAGTAGCTCACTTCCTGCCGATCATGGAAACCTTCAGTGTGGACGAGCTCAAAAGGCTGTATATCCGAGAGATCATACGTCTTCATGGGGTCCCTCTTTCTATCGTTTCATATAGGGATGCCCACTTTACGTCTCATTTCTGGAAGAGTTTTCAGAGGGCGCTGGGTACACAGCTGCTTCTGAGCACAACATACCACCCTCAGATAGATGGCCAGTCAGAGCGGACGATACAGGTGCTAGAGGACATGTTGCGTGCCTGCGTCCTAGACTTTGGGGGCTCTTGGGAGAATCATATACCCTTAGTCGAGTTTTCCTATAACAATAGTTTTCAGGATACTATTGAGATGGCACCATACGAGGCTTTATATAGTAGGCCATGCCGGTCACCTTTGTGCTGGTTAGAGGCTGGTGAGCCAGCTTTACTAGGGCCACAGCTCGGGCAGAAGACATCTGAGCAGGTCCAGTTGATTCGGAAGCAGATGGCTACCGCGCAGTCTCGTGAGAAGTCTTATGCTGATCGCCGCAAAAGACCTTTGGAGTTCGTGTTTAGGGATCAGGTTTTCATGCATGTTTCACCGAGGATGGGACACAAACGGATCAGGAGAAATGGTAAGGTTTCACCGAGGTATGTGGGACCATTTGAGATTCTGTAGAGAGTCGGGCGGGTTGCATATCGGTTGCAGTTACCGCAGGGGTACCGATCCATGCACGACGTCTTCCACGTGTCTCAGTTGCATCGCTACCATTCAGACTCGTCTCACACCTTTCACCCAGAAGAGTTTGAGCTTCAACATGATGCATCCTTTAAGAAGCATCCGATCCATATTGTTGACAGGAGCACGAAGGTCCTCTGAGGCCGGTCAGTTCCTCTCATACGGGTGCTATGGCATCATGGCCAAGTGCAGGACGAGACCTAGGAGCGGGAGGCCGACATACGTGCTCAGTGGCCAGAGCTATTCTGAGCTTATTCTTCACCACCCTTAGAAGGTCAATTTGGGGGAAAATTGATATAAGGGGGGAAGTTTGTAAGAACCCAGTTCTTATTTTAGAGGTACGGGCTTCTTCTTTTCCTTTTCCTTATGTGTTTTTGAGAAAATGTGGAAAATGGGGAAGAATCTTGATTTTTGGAACTACACGCTGTGTACTTTATCCACACGCCATGTAGTTTTGGCCGTGTTGGGATGAGCACATGGGGTGTGTAGCTATACCAGCGACGAAGGGTGTAGGAATCACTACACGTCGTGTATTGGTGAATTACACGCCGTGTAGTCAGTCGGCAGGCTGGAAAAGTAAGGCGGTGGCGTCACCGCCAGCTGGGCGACAGTACACGCCGTGTACTCGAGAGTACATGCCGTCTACTCATGTCGACGTATGAATATTGTGGCGGTGCCGCCAAATGAACAGTTAAATGAAAGAATTACACACCATGTACTCAGAAGTACACGCCGTGTACTATGTTTTTTTGGCTTAAAACAGGCAATAGCCTCCTCATTTGGTAGATCGGACTCTTGAACCGTTTTGGAGCCAAAGGAGGAGGCTAGATCTTTGAAGGTCCACTAGGCATTCTTCTGGAATCTGATTCGTCTTCAGACGATTTCGTTGGAACCGCATGGGTAAGACCTCTCCTCTCCTATTACCGTTCTTACCAATTCTTCTCCTAATGTATGTTATTTACGTTTGAATGAGTTTTGTTCTTCGTCAGATCTACACCATTCTTGGGCTTTTCTGGAGTTGGCGTTCGGGTATAACACTCGTTGGCGTATAAGGTAGGTGGCTATGTGTTTAGTTTTCCAACTGCTGTGTGTTTTGTGCGTTTTTGTTCCACGAACCCATGTTGGGGTGTCGTGTGGCTGAGTCTGTTGCTATATTAAACACCTAGAAGTGATTAGGTATTTAATTATGATATTAAAATACTAGTTGGGATCGTTGGTTGGATCTGGAATCACCCCCGGGGTGTGTTTCACTATTTAGCCGTTTGGCCAAGATACTCGAGGGTATGCCTTTAAGGTAGTAATTGTAGAATTTACTTGAGATGAATTTCTTGTTACTTCTTTTTTACCTGTTAGGAATGGCCCGGTTACCTTTTTAGCCTGAGGGAATTGTTGTGATTAGCTTGTGGGAACTGTACTGTATTAGACTAAGGGCATGACTGTTTTAGCCCGATGGCTACCGTTATTCCACCTGACGGAAACCTTTCATGCCTGAGGGCTTGACTTCTGTGCCTGAGGGCGACACTTCCTATGCCTGAGGGAAATTTTTGTTATGCCTGAGGGCAATACCTGTGGGTTAGATTCTGTATGGCCTAAGGGAAATCCTGAGGGCGTGGTTTACTATTTTAGCCTGAGGGCACGGTTCTGGTTGGCCTGAGGGCTTGGTTCTGTTGAGCACAAGAATGTTACTAAGATAAATGAATTAAATGAATAATAAAATTGAAATTTAATTGTTATGTTAGTTACCTGTCAGTACTGCTTAATTTATTGCATTTTAATATTTCACGTTGTTGTTGCATGCTTACACGCAGTTGGGCACGAGCCTTTGTTGGGTGCCTATTGAGGTATATTTCTCACACCCTGTTTGGGCCACGCTTTTCGGCCCAAACAGATTACGTTTCTGCAGGTGTAGATAGGGGAAAGAGTCACTATCCAGGAACTTGAATGTTGCTGAGGGGTAGGGGGCATGGGATCGAGCCTAGGCTCGCGATTCCGCTGCCAGCTGTTTGCTTTGTTTTTCTATACCATGATTTTTGTTGTACTGTATTGATGTATAACATGTTCTGGCTGTTTTCATAGAACTTGAAACATGTAGCATCATCACTTATATACTGTTGGTTATATCCACTGGTATAGTTATTTCGGTTGTGTATGTTTACTGCTTCCGTTGTTGTTGTATATTTATTTTGGGTATTCCGCTGCGCTACACTTTGACAAATGAGGGCATAATTTCACCTCTATAAGACCTGGGCCCTCGATGCTAGTCGGCAGCCTCTAGCGTTTGGGGAAATGGGCTTGAGGTCACGTGGCGAACCGGGCACGGGGCACCCGTTGTATGGCACCCAGGTACGAGACGTTTCATGTTCAATGGATTATCATGAATATTGAGATAACCATTTTTCTTTAGTTGAGTTTTCTTACAATAACAGTTTTCATTTCAGTATATATATTACACCATTTGAGGCATTATTTGGGAAGAAGTGTCAAACTCTATCATTTTGGGATGATGTTAGGAAAATGAAGTTGATGAGACTAGAATTAATAGAGTAACTGGCTGAGAAAGTGAATATTATCCTACAACACATGAGGATAGATTAGAGACGATAAAAAAATAATGCATATAATAGGAGGAAATTCGTTTCATTCAAGGTAGGTGATCATGTTTTCCTTAAAATCACTCAATGAAAATGTGTTATGGATTTTGGTAATAAAGAAAAGATAATTCCATGATTCATAAGACCTTTTGAAATCTAGGATAATGTTGGACAATATTCATTATCAGTAGCTTTGTCTCTATGTTTATCTCAGGTGCATAATGTTTTTCATGTTTTGATGTTGATAATTTTTTTTCTAAATCCATCTCATGTTTTGATCCTAGAATTCATTCGGTTATAATAAAACCTCTCTTATGAAGATAAACATGTTCAGATTCTTGATCATAGAGGGAAATTATTGTGGAATATGGTAATTCATGAGGTTAAGGATTTGTTGAGAAACAAAATTGTAGAAATAACAACATCAGATTATGAAATTTATATGAGGGAAATGTATCCTCACTGGTTTAATAAGTGATTAAAAATTGCAAGGACACAATTTTCCGAAGGGGGGGGGGGAATTTAGCACCCCAGATACTAATAACATAAATTGTTTTCTTTTTGAAATTAAATAGTTAAATAAATTTCAATTTTATAATTAAATAAGTGGTATTTTTAGGAATATTTTATGATGGATTAGTAAAATAACCTTAGAAATAGTAATATAACCTCTATGAATAGTAAATCGACCAATAAAATAGAAACCAAACCTATGAAAGTATAAATAAAAGTTATGTAGCATTTTTGTGAAAATATGAGATATTTATATCTTGAAATGAGTAAATTTTTTTTGAAAATGATATATTAATTGTTTATTTTTCTTTAAAATAAATACGTATTTAAAATATAATAATTATTAGAATGATTTAAAACAAAATATATTTTTATGAAATTGATATCTGAATTAATATTTTATTGTCTTATGACTATAAGATAATTTTATCAGAGATTAAATAATTTTTCAAAGTGTTATAAAATCAGTAAAAGTCTTAAAACATGCATTTTTTCAAATAAATAACAATTTTAATTAAAATTTCAACTTCTCATTTTTATAAAATTATTTTTAAAATTTTGATTTCATTTTTTAATTATAAACATTGAAAAATGGTTATGGTGATCTTTTGGTATTTTTTTAAAAAACATTAATTTTTGCTAAATAATGAAATACGATGATTTAAAAAATAAGTTAAATAAATGAATTATTGAGTCATGGATGATGTTCAACTGAGTTAAGCACCTTTGTTTTGAACCAACATGATCTAATTACAAAATTTAGTATCAAAAAATAAAACTATTGATTATCTTGAAAATAATAATAAAATAATGATAAATATAATGCAAAAACCCTCCTCTCTTCCACTATAAATACCACCACTTACCCCCTCTTCTCCTCACACCACTCAACCTTTAACCCTGGACCAAATTATATCCAATAATCTTCCAAATACTATTCCACATGTCCACTACCTAATATTCTTACCAAAAGTCCAAAACCAAGGGCCTTAAATTGGTTCTCAAGGATAGAATTAAAGAGGTAAAAACCCTCTTTTGTTTTCTTTTATTTTCATTTCAATCATATTTATTTTATTATAATATATTCCCCCACCATATCCAGGAGACATGAAAAAATAAATTTTCTTATATATTCTATAATTTTATAATGTTTACGGAAAAAAATTAATCACCATACTTCTTCTCCTCTCCATTTTATTCTAAAACTAAAAATATCATCTATGATGTGTCCATATACCAACATCATTGATGATGTGTTTTAAATTTCCATTAATTTCTTAATGGATGGTTATAAAACCACTTTAATTGTTTAAATTTGTATTAAAGTGGTTGATATAACCTCTATTATGTTATCTAATTAACATATATACATGATATTTAATTATATAAAGAAACCTGTTCTTGATGAACAAAGAACTTTTAAAATGATCGGAACGAATATCATTAATGATTTATATAATGATTCACCATCATACCTAAAAAATGAGATATAGTATAATATAATGTTTTTTAATCATTTAAATACCATTTTTTCCTCTTATATTCCACATGAAAATCCATAACAAACTGACCTTGGAAACCACGAAAAGAATGCACTCGAAACAATGGAAATAACAAAATATTGTTAATAATAGTGTATAAAATTTTATATGAAGATAATTTTAGTTAATATAATCATGAATTTTAGTTCCTTAATAAATTAATAACACTATTAAAACCATTTTATAGGTGTTTTGAACAGATTTTAAGGAAGTCAAACCAAAGGTAAGAGACTCATTAACTAAAACATGTTTTTAAATGTTTTAAAGATTTATTCTTCTAAATCATTATATTTTATGTCTATGTCATTAAAATGGTTTTTATGAATGTATATATATGGTTATTAATGTTTTAATTTCACTTATGTTATTTGAAAATTGATCTTTTTCATTTGTTATATAAGGTACATTATTTTGAAATTCTTTTGAATGCCTCTTTTGTGAAAATTCAAAACGATTTTTTATATATATACGATGCGAGTGGTTTCCCATTCATTCAATACTATATATTATAATAATGTTTTTATTGTATTTTTTAAATGTTATTTTTAAATAATATTATTTCATTATTATTAACATAAAATTTATATTTTTAATGTGATTTTTATTAAAAAGGGTATTTTGAAATCTAAATATGTTTTTCTCATGGGTTTTAGTGAGTTTTCAAGAGTTTTTTCATGATATATTTCATAGAAATTTTTTATTATGGGTTAATCCCATTATAGATAAGTATATGTTTGGTTTATCCCATTATAGCTAATGATATGATGGTTTGATCCATATTATAGCTCAAGATGGGTTGCATTGATCCCCATTATAGCTCAAGATATGTTGGGTTGATCCGATTATAGATCAAGATATGAAGGGTGATCCCCATTACAGATCTCTAATGCATTGGGTACTTCGAAGATGGAAGTTGACCAAAATTTTATTCCATGTGTAAGTGTGAAATTAATAGTGATAGGGTAATGATGTCCTAAGGTGAATGAATGATTTTATATATACATGATTATGAGTTTCTAAGAAAAGGGTTATTAATGGATTTTATTGGTTTAAATGAACTAACAATTTTTTTCCTTATGTCCCTTACTAAGCATTTTGTGGTCATCTCAATTTTATAAATTTTCTTCAAATGTTATAATGTTTTATAAGATAAAAAAGAAGTTAAGTTAAATGTTATGAATAATTATCAAGGAAATCATTTTTTTTCAATTATTTATATTATGAAAAAATTAATATTGTTTTATTAGTATCCTCTTTGTATGAATGTGGTATGTTATGTATGTATTATTTCGTAATATTCTAAAACTATAAATCTAAAGACATCCCCAATGTAAAATAAAGTAAGTTGTCGACTAAAATCCATGATTATTTATTGTTTTAAGGATCAAACCTTATATATAGATATTGGTATAGATCTTCCAGGGGTGACAACCATGTTATAGATACAGAGGTCGCACATGTGGAGGGTCTTCATCATGGTCATCCATATACTCATACAACCCCTATTTCATATGATCCACAACCACCACTAGAGGAACAAGAACATACATAGTCTATTAGCATGTCAGATTTTTCTATAGAGATTGACACATACTGGTATGTTCTGCTTTCTTTATTAGCCTTTGATCAGAATATATCTATTGTATGGAAGCCGTCTTCTTCGTATGTTAGAGAGAGTTCCAACTATCTGCCTATATTCTTTGAGGTAGGATATGGTACATATGATGAGTCTATAGATCTAATTCCAATCACATAAGATGATGTGGAGGTTGGTCTAGGGATGCTACATACTAACTGCTTATGCCAAAGCATAGACATAGATATACATGACATTGATGCATTATATACACCTGTTTGTGGCATGAATGAGCATCTAGGAAACCGATGTGGATTAGATCGATAAATTTTGTCTATTTTTTTAATCTTTACTCATATGTTTTTTAAAAACATTTTAATATACTACATTTTCATATATAAATCAATAAATTAATGTAATTTAAATTTATAATAATATATTTCAATGATTATGAAACATTAATATTCATAACTACATTATCAATAATATCAGTTACTATTTTTTATTTATATTAATACTTAGTTTTAATATCTATATTATGTATAATAAATAATCATCTCATGTTTGTTATTAAATCTTAATAATATTATTATTTTGAATTTTATAATTATTATTAATATGAATAATAAATATTATCATATTTCTTATATAAGTAATTAAATTATAAAAAAACATTATATATTAAGAATAATATAATTATTAACTACTAAATAATTTTTAAATTAAAAAAATATTTTATTAACGTTATTATAGAATAAATATTATCTATAATGCTATTAATTATATTAATAACAAAAGAATATATTACTAATTAATAATAAATAATAAAATTGATAATTAATAAATATTTTACATGTTAATAAAATACTATTAATTATATCAACATTAAATTTAACAAAGATTAATAATTAAAAACACATAAGTATAATATAATTACTAACTAGTAAATATTTTTATAAATAAATATTAATTTTTTATATTATAATACAATAAAGTTTTTTATAAGGATATTAATTATATTAATATCATAATCATACATCATTATTTGATAATTAATAATATAATTGATAATTATTATCTATTTTAGATATTAATATACTACAAATAATTATATCAAAATAAATTAAGAATGATTTCTAATATAAATTTTATAGACTCCAATAATTATAAAAATAATTAATTAATAACATAATAACATATTTTCAATTAACAATAAATAAAACAATTGATTATTAATAAATATATTACTTACTAATAAATTGGTAATATTTTATATCGATAAAAAATTCCCAAATATTTATAAATAATATTCATAGAAATTGATATTAATATTAAATATTATATTATTAATTACATAAGTACATTATTAACAATACATATATATAAAGAGGCATGGACATTGTTCACTCCTCCTTGGTAGTGGCTTTGAAGCATGAAAGGGGTTTACGAATCTCAAGACCCTTATTTTAAAATAAATATAAACTAATTTATTTTTTATATTTTTTAACATTTTAAAATCCTTTAAAAAAATCAACCACATCCATTAAATTTTAAAATTTTATCTAAAATTAATTTAAATTTCTCATTTATTGTGAACTGTCTCATAAAACATATTATTGGGAATTTCTATACAACTATTCATAAATGTCAACATTCACTATACTCAAAATATTTCCTACAATATAATAGAATCAAAATTAATAAAACTCAAAAACATGATTTAAAATTGATCAGATATATTACATCACAATATCACTATCTTATCCCTCTCATACCCTCTCAAATTATTATAATAGATCTCCTTAGTCCACAAGGGAATATGTTAATTAATGGTTGAATTGAATATTTATAGAAAAAATGATTCTACAATGGGCCCAAAGCCTATTGTGATTTTATATTCATGATACATGATTTTTCACATCTAAATAAAAACTACATTGATGGAATTCAAATATGTGTTTCCTTTGAAATATATTTTTATTTGTTAAATAATTAACATCAGAATACCAAAAGTCTACCATTTCATGTCAAACATCTACCCAAAGTAAATACCACATATAGAGATCAATGAAACAATTATAAAATTTTTTTAAGCTTATTTATTATATTGAAATTACCATCCCCCTTTTGGTGGAAAATTTCTAAATTTCCCTTTATTTTTTAAGGGATTAATACAATTATTTTTTTACTTTTACATGGAACCATTCCTATATAAATTAATTATGATAATTAAATGGTAGATCTATCTATATTATGAATGATGATTAATGCATTATTAACAGGATATTCGATCATCCATATATTGGACTTGAAATTTATTCTATTAGGTTGGGCCAATGAGGATAATTTTATATGGATCATCCCATTTCATTATGCATCTATATAGAGGGAGTTAAGATATTAATAAAATTTGTGTATATGAAAATAGCCAAAAATAATTTTATGTTGTTAAGGGGTCTCTTGAAAAAAAATCATGAGAAGTAGTTTTTTCTACAACTGGTATAAGTTTAAACTACCGCCTAATCATTTAGCAGTAGTTATTAATATTGAAATGTATAAAATGATCTCCAGTTCTCTCGTGGTGATTTTTTTTTTATTTTTTGGACTTTTTTATTATTATTTATGGATAATTTTTCATTATTTTTAGTTTTATTTATAGCTGTTTTTCTAATAAACCCAAAAATAAATAAGATGTGATGAACCTAACTACCACAAATAACATTAGCGATGGTTATGAATAGTGGAAGTTAATAGTAACCATTGGTGATAGTTTTTATAAACCGATGATAAATATTAATTTTAAAATGTATTTTAAAAAATATTTTATTAATAAATATAAATATTGAAACCTAGACTTGTAATTAACTAAAACATTAACTCATGATAAACTCATAATACATAAATCATACATCCACAATAATTATAACATCCATCACCATAACCTCAGTCAACCCATACTGCAGTCATCAATATATACAAATAAAATATGTCCAAAAAACTCATGCCCAATACACATACTCCCCATGACCACCACTGCATCCATATACAATCATACCAACTCATCAAATGAAAATCACCACATCATATCATCAGTTCTAATAAAAAGTCATAAATTAAAACTAAAAATAATAAATAATAATTATAGTATAATATTTGAAAAAAGTTAATCATATAATGAAAACTAAGAAGGATAATGATTTCATTTTGATGAATTACATGGATTATAATGATCACACTTATTCCTACTACCAACATCTGTCACCCAATATAAAAAGTAGAAAATTAAGGAAAATAAATGTGAAATAAAAAAGACCCAGAATATATTCAGAATGATACGCATAAATGTTTTATTTTTTAATCAAATAGAAGACATGTTAACATTAAAAAATAATATATCATGTAAACCAATTTGTAACCATGAACTTACCTATTTATGATATCATTCAACACTTCAAAATAAAAAAGAATAAGTATATACAATTCAATTTAATTTCTAAATCGACGTGCAGTGTGAATGTAATTTGAATTGTAAAACAAATTAAATACTTTGATATGGAAGCATTTCCTATATTTCAAATCTAAATCAATGATGATTTTCCCATTATTTCACATCTATATAAGGATGTTTTCTGTTGTTTGGACGGTTACATGAAATTTTTAGTGTTTTAAACCAATAAAAATGCATTTACTGGAATCCTAGAAAAAAAATCACTCAGAATTATGTGATGTCATTTACTAAATTTCAAAAATCAAATGATACCCACTTTCTCTGAATTCATGTCAATCCAACATCGTTTTCCATGTTTTGACCCCCCCCCCCCATACAAACTTTTGAAGGCTTTGATGTCATTAAAAAAAATTATCAAGTAATTTTTACCACACTCCTTGTTATATTGACATAGTTTCATTGATTACACATCAATAATATCTCAATAGTGTTTTTACCATGATTTCAGTTCAATATTAGGTCTTTTTCTATGGTTTGGACCATTACATGCACATTTTAGTGTTTTAAATCACTAAAAATGTGTTTCCACGAATCATGGAGAAACCAAAACTCAAAATGGAATGTGATCATTTCAATATTTTAAAAAATAAATTAACGGTCATTTTCATCCGATTTCATGTCATTATGACATCATTTTTAAGGTTTTAACCACTCAAAACATGTTTTTGAAGGCATTGGTACATTTAAAAACTATTAACTGGGTTATTTTGACCATACTGCTCATAAGATTAATGTTTTGTCTTTGCATAAATGTCAAAAATATCTCAATAGTGGTTTTTCGATGATTTCCATTCAATCTGAGGTTATTTTCTATGGTTTTAATCAGTAAACACTTGTTTTATTATTTTATAAAAAACTAAGAAATGTGTTTATGGACATTCTAGGAAAACTATTACTCAGTATGACATTCCATCCATTGCTAATTTTTTTAATAAATCAATTGTATTTTCCTATAATATCAATTCAATAAGACATATTTCTCGTGATTTTTACCCCCAAAATACATTTTTAAAGGATATATTACCTTTAAAAGTTGTTTAATAAGTCATTTCGACCACATCACAAATTAGATTGATGTGTTTTATACATGTACATGTTGAATATAACTCAATAGTGGATGTCTCATTATTTCATGTCAATATGAGGTAAATCTATATGGTTTTACCATTACATGGGTGCTTTAGTGTTTTGAAACACTAAAAAAATGTTTACATGCATCTTGGGAAAACCATAACTCAACATGACATGATGTTTGTTTTAACATTTCACAAATCAATTGAAGGTAATTTTAATATTATTTCATTTCAATTTGACATCATTTTTCTTTTTTTGAACCCCCAACAGAAATTATTAAAGGCTTCAGTACCTTTAAAAACGGTTTAATCTATCATTATGACCACACCACACATAAGATTGAAATTTTTCTAATCATACACACAAAAAATAACTCAATAGTGGGTTTCTAATGATTTTACATTGATATGATGTTTTTCTATGGTTTGGACCATTACATACATGTTTTAGTGTTTTAAAACACTAAAAATTCATTTATAGCCATCCCAAGAAAACCTATCCAGGAATGATATTTTGGAAATTCATACATTTCAATAATCACTAAAAAACATTATTTTATGATTTCATGGTAATCTGACATTGTCTTCTCGGTTTTGAACCCACAATACATGTTTTTAAAGGTTTTAATTCCTTTAAAAACTATTTACCAAATCATTCCGACCACACCGCACATCTAATTGTCATATTTTCTTCACATAAGCCTAAAAAATAACATAATGGTGGTTTTACTATTTTTTCACTTGAATATTATTCCATTTTATATGGTTTGGACCATTAAAGACACATTTTAGCATTTTAAAATACTAAAAATGCATTTTTAGGTATGCTTGGAAAACCGTTAGTCAAAAGACATGTCGTCAGTTACTACAAATCAAAAATAAATATGCAATAATTTTACAAGGATTTTATGTCAATACGATACCATGTTTCTAGTTTTAACCCCCCACCACCAACATAAATATTCAAAGGCTTTGGTACCTTTAAAAACTATTCAATGAGTAATTCTGACGACACCACATATCAGATTGATGAGTTGTCTACACATACACATTAAAAATAAATAAAATGTTGTTTTTAAATTATTTAATTTCAATATGAGTCCTTTTTCTATAACATTAACCCTTATAGGAATGTCTTAGTGTTTTAAAACACTAAAAACATGTTTAAAGGCATACCGAGTGAACAATAACTTATAAGGATGTGTTGTCGGTTCCTACATTTCAAAAATTAATTGGATGTCAGTTTACTCTGATTTCATGTCAATATGATGATAGTTACCTTTTTTGTACCCCTGAAACATGTTTCTAAAGGCATCAGTACCTTTAAAAAATGTTTACCAAGTCATTCCAACCACACCACACATCATATTGATGTGTTTTCTATGCGTAAACATCAAAAAATAACTCTTAGGTGATATTTCATTGATTCCACATAAACAGGAGGTTTTTTATATGGTTTGGACTGTTATAATCATGTTTTAGTGTTTTCAGAAACTAAAAATGTTGTTTTGGGAATCCATTACAGACTGTAACTTCAAATTACATGTTGTCAGTTCTTACATTTAACAAATCAATCTTAAATAATTTTAATGATATTTAATGTCAATCCAAAATCATTTTCTTAGTTTTGAAATCCTAACACATGTTTTTAAAGGCTTCAAAAAATTTATAAACTATTCACTGAGTCATTAAAACTAGACTACATATAGAATTGAAAAGTTTTCTATGCGTTCATGACAATCTCAATGGTGATTTAACCTTGTTTTCACATCAATATGAGCTCATTTAACATGTTTTAGACCATTAAAATCATTTTTATTGTTTAAAAACACTAAAAAATAATTTAAGATAATCTTGGGAAAAATATAACTCATAATGACATTCTGTGAGTTCCTAAAATTTAAAAATCAATATAAGGTCATTTTACACAAATATCATGAAAATCCGACATTGTTTTCCTGGTATTGACACCCTGACACACATTTTTAAAGGATTTAGTACCTTTAAACACTATTTACCGAGTCATTTCTACATGTACCCATCCTTAAACCTTACATAATCTTGATTTGTGTTAACAATTGACATTAAGTATCTTTTCAGGCTTAGAGATTTAGATAATTTGGTCATAACTTGTATATACAACTTGAATATTACATGTAGAAACTTCTTCTCAGTATCCATTTTTTTCATAAATAAAAACTCTTAAAAAATGAAACATATTTAGTTCGATGTTATAAACAACATGACTTTTTCATGATCCCATAATTGACCCTATTCCACTTTAAGTGCTATGAAAAACATTTCAAAAACATGGGATGAGCATAAAAAGCTCAGTAGGGGATACATAAAGAAGGAAAACTATTTGTTTTTCAAAACAATAAGTAATCCATGAATACTTTATCATAAAGTAATACCTTTCACCTTAAATAAGTAGAAAAAACACTTCAATAATAGATTCTCATTACTTTCCATTTTTTCAAACGAAAGATTACTATAAGCCCGTATAAAGAAACATATAACATATAACTGTATCTTGGAATATAAACATACTAAAATGGGAAAACCATATAGATTACTTCCACACATATCACTAAATACAATATCCATATAGATGACTTCCATACCCATTTAATTGGAGGTTATAATATAACCATCCATCTTTGGTTTATCACGGAACCACCGGTTATTTAGTTTATCACGTAACCACTTTTCAAATTTTCAGGTACTATTATATAATCATCACACATAAAATATTTAAATATAAAAACATCAATCTTAAAATTCCATTTGAAATCAAAAGAAATAATTTCAAGATATTGAAATAATAAATCCACTTTAAAAACCATTTTCAACAAAAAAAATATGTACAATGTTTATATGGTATTTATTTTCCCTTTAAAATCATCACGGCTTGTTAAGGATGCCAAATATCAAATAATACTCATGGTGGAGGAATTTTTATTGTCACCACGTACCTTAAAAAGATACCATTCCCTTTGTTTTTTTAGTAATATTCTACATATAAAAAATATTCCCTTTGAATGAAAATAATTGTGAATGGGGTTTATACACCGTATAAAAGAAAGTTTTGTATTAATCAAAATATGCCTAAATAAAAGGAGATTGAGACGAAGTCCCTTACAAAGATAATTTTGTGAATAAAATAGATTGATTATGTGTATTAAATATAAATGTGAAAAAATAAAGTATAAATACAATATAGGATATCAAAATTCATTTCTCAGATAACTATAGCATGACATAGTCAACAAGTAAAATATCAACCCAAAGAATGGAAATTGGGTTAAGAAGTTCCCTTACCTCAAGTCTGATTTCTCTCATATGTTCATTGTTCTTCCTGAATAATCAAAATAAGTTAATTTATAATTTCTTATGAACCTTTTTCACATTTTTTATTCCTTTTATCTTACTTATGACCTTACTATAACAATTAGTTAATTGTTTGTGTTCATAACGAACATTTTTTCGATGTTTGGAACTTTAGTAAAAAATGAACTTGTTATAAGTACAAATTTCCCATGTGGTAAAAATTAAATTATCTATAGAATTATATTCAATATTTAGATATCATATTTCTCATATATATTCAATATATATGTATTTATAATAGTCCATATCATTTTTATTTAAGAAATGAAATGCATCTTTTGTGGAGACGGTAAGTTGTACGTATGCTTGAACGCTACTTTAATTTCAATTTAAAATATAAAGGAATGAAAAATAAATAATAAATATGAATATTATAATCATATTATAATATATATGTTTTATATGTTATATAAGTTCATTAATTCGATCCTTCATATGTTCCATGTATAGCATGAACGAGTCTTATCACTCTGAGGGGGCGATAGTGCGCGCTTCCTCAAATGAAATTATCATATTTATTCAACATGAAAACCATAAAAGAACGTTATAAATGATAATTTAGGAAGTTTAGAGATAAAATAAATATCATATATATCATATATAATTACAGTACCATCATAATGGCCACCATGAGAGGTGGTAGGAGAAGATTGAACACTCATCGTTTCGTGAGACAGTAGTTCCCTGTCCACAGAAATAGTATGTTTTATACCCATTATACGAAGGTGTGTGTACGTTTAGTTACAATACTTATCATATTATATTTTTGATACTATTTCTGTTATTTATAATAATAATAATAAGATCATAGGTAGTGGAGAAGGAAAAATAATACAAAGGAACTTGAGAGAAGGCGTTACCTAAAATTGGGTAACTTCTTTTGATTTGAGCCAATGAGATTTCTTGAATTTCCTTCTGCCAAGGGGAAGACTTCTCAGTGTAATAGGGGAATGTTGGGATATTATTTAATCTGAGTTTGGATGAGGCAAGGATCTTGAGATATGTGATTAATGGGTTATATGTGGTGTCCTTTTACAAGAGGGAGGAGGGTCACTTTCTGAGGGTTTGAAAGTATTATTTTATTATTAATTGATTTTAGAATTATAATAAAAAAAGTGATATATTATGAATATAATATGAGGATGGGTCAAATTAATCTAAGAAAATGGGTTTTAGACCAGTTTAGGTTAGAAAATTACCCTTATCTTTTAGCTTTAACACTTAATTAAATAAAATAACTCTTACCACGTCTTCTTGTATATTCATACTATTTGGTTAATGTATTTACTATAAAATGACAATAGAAGAAAAAGTGGTTCATTAATGAAATTTAAAAAATTTTACAAGTCATTTGTCATAATCATATATTTTTACGAGTATTATATTATTTAATAAAATAGTATTTATTTTAAAAACTCATTTATGTAACTTTTTAATACTATTCATATCAGGGCTTTTTAAAAATCCATAACAACTGGATTATTTCAAAAAATATCATTAATTCAAATATAACAAGTAATAAATATCCATAAAATTCGTTTATGGAATAATTAGTTTTAGAAGAATTTTATTTTAATATTTATATCTCATTTATTTAAATATTTCATTAATAAGGTAATCACTATATCACAATTGTGTCATAAATAAATTTATTTATTTAATGTCTAAAAATTATAAATAAAATACCATGATATATGAAATCTATTTATTTTTCAAATTAATATTTATATTCTAATAGATCACTTATATAACCCTATATAATTTTTTTTAATTAAAAGATAAATGTTTTGGTTATATTTTCCTTAACTTTAAATTAAAAGTAACTAAATGTCGTTTTCCAACACAAGTGGCCCCATGAGATCCTAAAAGTGACCTAACAATTCCCATTGTCCAAAATATCTCATCCGATAGGGTTAGGGCATGTGTTAGGTTAATTTAATATTATTATAATATTATTTTTTTACCCTTATTTACGAGATTTTACATTAAACCATGGTAAATAAAATATATACTGATGTTACTTTTCATAATGTCTAAATATAAAAGTTACCTATTTATACAATTTGTATCCATTGATTCCAAATATAGAATCCATTTTTCCAAATTCAAAACACAAAAATTTCATAAATTAATTTAAAAATAATTCCCTTTGTGAAAACCAAAACCATGTTTTTAAGAAGTAAAAAACTACCAAAAGATTAACTTGTGTTTATATCCAATTAAAATATAAAATTATTTCCAATGAACATAATTGGATTAAATTATAAAAATATAATACAATTATACTTTAAAACCAATTAAATGTACAATATTACTATATAAATAAATTAGATGAAAATATAATTTTAACTGAAAGTGTAGTATTTTTCATTATTTAGTTAAAAATGAACTTTATCAGAAAAATATCAAAAATTTACCTAAAGTAAATATTTATGCCATGCTTCTAAAGAAGAATATTATTTTTTAAAATATAACATATTAATATAAAAAAAATATTTACAAAAGGTTTTCCATCAAAAGGATGTTAATCGATCTTTTGAAGAATATTAAAGTATTTCATGCTTAAAATCAGATTCATTAATATTTTAAGCCTCTAAAACTTATTTTATAAATGTAAAAACGTTTAACAAACATTTATACCAATAATTTAGTTATTTATGATCATTATTAACAATAAAATGACTATGAATTAACTACCATTTAAAATAATAATAATATTATTTTATTTTTTGGTATGACTCATCCTTTTGTGAAACATGAGATTTCAGAGAAATCCATTATTGCATGTCGGGCATGCCATTGAACATAGAATCCCCTTTAACATAAAATTAATATCTTATTCATAAGTATTAATTGAAATCAAAAATTATTATTCTATAAATTCCTGGGTCGTAACATCCTTCCTCCCTTTTTGAAATTTTATCCTCTCAATTTTAAAACAGGGATTAGGAAATTCATTGAAAGTAACATATCAGAAAAAGAGTCAATAAAAATAACACTTTAAAAGAAATAAAAAGAAGTAAAAAGTTCACCTGAGATAACCCATACCTATATTTCATGTAAAAAACATGTATATGGATGAGAAACTAACCATCATGTTCTGATGGAGGGTGATCGAAAACATGATCATGAGAAAGTTAACCACCAGAAATCCAAAAGCATGTGGTAGGTTAAACGGTATTTGGTTCCCCAGTAGGAAATGTAAATGGAAAATTTTTATTTTGGTTTTAAGTTACCTTTCATAAATTTAGAGAATTTATTTATGATATTGACTACGAACATAAGGAAATAAACTTACATTTCATGTAGAGTTTCATCCATTAATAAGTTTTTACCCAAAACTCATCTTTTCTCCAAATGATGAGTATTCAAGATGACCTGGTCATACCTGTAGTGCTAGAATCAACTTCTATAGAATAAAATTATCCAAAAAAGATGAACCATATATTTCCCTTGTATTTAGAAATTAACCAAAACCATAATGGTTAGTACAAGATCAGATAATCCCCAGAATGGTTAATCTTTTATAAAAAGAATTACTACTCTTAATCTCCAAAATTGAACACAAAATACCCAATGTTCAACAAAGACCATTCAATAATCAATTTTCATTAAAATTATTCATTATAATCCAAACTACTATTGAAACCCAAAACAAATAATAATTTAATCACATAGTCTTCCACAAAAATCTTAACATTTTTCACCAAATAACATTAGCTACTCTTAAAGTCTCATACTGAAAAGTAAATAACCTAATAAAATAATCTCTATGATAGGTAAAATATTTCCATAAATAACCCAAGTCACTCTAAGACCACAATAAAAACATATATTATTCTACAATAAAATTCCACACTTACTCTTTAAATGAAATCCTTATGTATTCTATCTTCCTTAGGCATATAGTTTCCCAAAAGAGGAAAAGTCATCCAAGATAAAATTTATCACTTAATCACCAAATCAATTTCATATTATAAGGATATCCATTTGACAAATCATAAGTTCCCAAAATAAACTTATTATTTATCAATAAAATTATTTATCTAAAAAGAATAAGTCATTCTAACTAGGGAATTCACGTAGTCTAGTGGTAGACGATAAATTCCAGTCGCACTTTGGCAGGGGGTTTGATTCCTGCAGTTTTGTCTGACATGCTGGCTTGTCACATGGTTTTTGTATTGTCATTTTTCAAAAAATATATAATTTTATAACATTACAAAAATGAGATAAATTACTCTAAAATAACCATATCATATTTTAACTAAAAATGTTATCACATACCTCACATTTTCATCCCAAAAATTAATAACTTGTAATTGCCTCAAATACAAGGATCATATAAACCAAAATGGTTCTTTATAACTATATCCACAAAGTAAAAGATAATTATTCCTTGAATAACGTTTTCACATATCAAACTTCAGGGTTATACAGACTAGAAAAAGTCTTCCAAAGTAATAATATCATTAATACATTTTAACATATCATCATTCATAGATCCATCATAACTATTCAATTCATAAAATGTAATCATCTTAATAATTGAAGATTTTTCATGATCTTTTATCCATGTTTTTAATTATTATTCTTTTATACTTCTTTATTACAAACAAAATCATGTATAATGTCCTAAGATTTTAGTAATGACAAAACTTGAGCTAAGAAATAATACAGACCTTTCATAGGTCATTTTCAGTTTCCTCATCTTCAATTGGAATGACATTAGGAATTTGTAAACATATATTTGTACAATTATATTGATCCCATTACCAAGCCTTCTTTATAGGACATCTATTTTTATAATGACTATACACACAACATTTAAAACATTCAATTGATCCTTTAGAAAGAACTTCTTTCTCTTTACTGGAGTCAACTAGATGATTACTTTTTCAATGGAAGGTTATTACTTTATGACCTTCATTACCATGTCTAGACCATCTTCCCTTACCTTTGAATCATTTTCCTAGGTTTTTCACTCCACATCCTTGACACATAGGTTTATTAGTATACTTACCTTTATGATTATTACCTAAACATCCATTGGTATTCATATCTCGCATATATGATGCCTTAGAAAAATAACCAAGGTTCATGTGGTCAATCATGACTCCAGATAGTTGGTTAAAAATAACCTGAAGAGTTATCATTATAACTCCCATTTCAATCAGTTCCTCCTTAAGAAAACCACCATAGTTTTTTGTCATATACATTGTTAATTTGATGCCTACTAGATAAATCCATTTACTATAACCAAAATGTTTAGTGTGAGTATATGAGTAAAATCATCATATACTATCTTATGAGGAGAGTAAACACTAATATATACTTATTCATGTTATCTTAAACTCATTCAATTTATCTAAAATAACTATGATTCCTTCTAATATGCTAACCATTATGGTCGTGTCACTTATGCTTAAATAACACCCTATCCTCTAAAGGTATCTAAACTGACATCTAATACCAACTGTAAGGACACAACCTTAAACATTACATAATCTTTAATTAAGGCAATAATTCACATTGAGGATCTTTTTAGGTTTATTGATTTATAGAATTCGGCCATAACATATACATACAACTTGAATATTATATGTTGAGACTTCTACCCAGTATCCATTTTTTTCATAAAATAAAAATCATAAAATAATTAACCAAGTTTCATTCCATGTTTTAAACAGCCTGAATTTTCCTTAATCACATCATTGACCCTATTCCACTTTAAGTAATGTGATTTTTTTTCCAAAACTTGGTATGAGCATAAAAAGCTCTGTAATGGATACATAAAGAAGGAAAACTATTAGTTATTCAAAACAACAATTAAAAAATGAATATATTATCATAATGTAAGATCTTTAATCTTTAAGAAGTAGTAAAAACACTTCACTGAATATAATATCATTGCTTACTATTTTTTTAATCAAAAAATTACCATAAGCCCATAGAAAGAAACATATAGCATATAAAGGTAACTTGTGACATAAACATATTGAAATGAAATAACCATACGGTCGACTAACATACATATCACTAAATAGAATTACCATAATACCGACTTCTATACCCAATGCATTAAAGGTTATAACGTAACCACCTGTCCTTGGTTTATCACAGAACCACCCGTCATTTGGTTTATTATGTAACCACCTGTTAAATGTCCATGTACCATTATATAATAATCAGACATAAAATATTTCAATATAAAAAATTTTAGCATAAAATTACATTTGAAATCACAAGAAAGAATTTTAAGATATTGAAATAGTAAATCCACTTTCAAAACCATTTTCAATACAAAAATATGTAAATCGGGTATATGGTATTTATTTTCAATTTATAGACATCATGTCTTTTTAATGAAGTTAAATATCAAATAATGCTTGTAGAGGCAAAAGGTCCTTGTCACCGCATACATTAAAAGAAACATTCCCTTTTTCATTTAGTAAAATATTACGTAGAAAAAATATTCCTTTTGAATGAAATTAAAAGTCAAAGGGTTTTATACACTGTATAAAATAAATTTGTGTATAAATCAAATTATTCCTCAATGAAAGGATATTGAGACGAAGTCCCTTACAATAATTATTTTGTAAATAAAATAGATTGATTATGTGTATTCATTATAAATGTGCATAAATAAATTATAAATACAAGTTAGGATTTAAAAATTCATTTCTCACATAATCATAGCATGACATATTCAAGAAGTAGAAGATCAACCCAAAGTATAGAGATTGGGTTAAGAAGTTCCCTTACCTCGAGTCCGATTTGTCTCGTATGTTCCTCATTCTTCCTAAATAAAAAACTTAAGTTATTTTATACTAGATTCAGAACCTTTTAAGGTGTATTATTCATTTTATATCACTTATTACCTTTCTATAACAATTAATTAATTTTTTTAGTTCATCATGGACATTTTGTCGATGTTCAGAACTTGAGTAAAAAATGAATTAGTTATAATTACAGATTGTCCATGTGGTAAAAATTACATTATATACAGAATGATATTCATGATTTAGATATCATATATATCATATATATCCCGTATATAAGTATTTATAATATTCCAAATCATTTTGATATAAGAAATGAAATGCACCGTTTGTGGAGAAGGTAAGTTGTACATACGCATGAACGATACTTCCATTTTTTCATATTTAAATGAATGAAAAATAAATTATAAATAGGTATATAATAATTAGAGCATAATATATATGTTATATATGTTACATATGTTCATTAATTCCATCCTCTATATGTTCCATGTATATCATGAATGAGTGATATCACTTTGAGGGAGCAGAAGTCCGCATTTCCTCAAATGAAATTATCGTATTTATTTAACATGAAAAGCATAAAGTTATGTTAAAAATGAGAATTAAAAAAGCATAGAGACAAAATAAATTATATATATATAATATATAATTATAGTTCTATCATAATCGCCTCCATGAGATGTGGTAGGAGAAGATTGAACAATCATCATTTCGTGATGCAGTAGTTCGGCGTCCACAGAAACAATATGTTCTATACCCATTAAGCGGAGGTGTATGTAAGTGTAGTTATAATAATTCTCATAAAAACAACCTAGTATATTTAGGATTCTGGTTTTGTTATGTAAACATAGAATAATAATAGCATATAGAATGGAGAAAGAAAAATAATGGAAGGAACTTGAGCAAAGACGTTACCTAAAATCAGGTAACTTCTTTTGATTTCAGACAAAGGGATTTCTTTAATTCCCTTATTCCCAAGGGAGGGATTATAGGAGGAATAAAAGTATTTTGGGAACTTATTGGATATGATTTTTTACAATACATGGGGTTTGAGAGGTGTGAGTAATGGTTTATTTGTGGTGACCTTTTATAAGAGGGAGGAGGGGCACTTTAAGAATGTTTGAAAGTATTATTTTATTATTAATTGATTTTAGAATTATAATAATAAAAAGTGAAATATTTTTAAGATAAGATGAGGGTGGGTCAAAATACTACCAAAAAATGGGGTTTATACAATTTTATGTCATAATCTAAACCTTATATTTTGGCTTTAACACTTTGCTAAAAAAATTTACTCTTACCGTGTGTTCTTGTATATTCATACTATATGGTTAAAATATTTACTATAAAATGACAATTGAACCAAAAGTGGTTAATTAATTAAATTTTAAACATTGTATAACTCATTTGGCCTAATATTAGATTTTTAGGACTATTATATCATTTAATAAAATAGTATTTATTTTAAAAACTCATTTCCGTCAATTTTTAAAACTATTCATATCATGACTTTTTAAAAATCCATAAAAACTATATTATTTCGAAAAAAAATAATTAATTAAAATATAATAAGTAATAGTCATCTATAAAATTCCTGTAAGGCATAATAAGTATCAAAAAAATTATTTTAATATTTATAATCTTATTTATTTAAATATTTCATTAATAAGGTAACCACAAATAACCATTATTTCAAAAATATATTTATTTATTTAATGTTAAAAATTTATAAATAAAACACCATGATGTTGGAAATATTTTTATATTTATAATAACTATTTATAGTATAAGATATCACTTATATAACCCCATTTAAATTTTTTTTAGTAAAAGATACATGTTTAGGTTGTATTTTCCATAACATTATATTTAAAGTAATTAAATGTATGTTTCACACACAAGTGGCTCTATAGTGTCCTAAAATAGATCCATGTATTCACATGGTCAAAACAATCTCATAAAATAGGGTTAGAAAATGTGTTAGGATAATTTAATATTGTTATAATATTATTTTTAACCCGTACTTACTAGATTTACCCTTTAACCATGGTAAATAAAATATTTACTGAAGTTACTATTCATTATGTCTAAATATAAAACATACCTATTTAAACAATTTATACCTATGAATTCCAAATTTGGAATCCATTTTTCCAAATTCAAAACAAAGAAATTGCAGAAATTAAATTAAAATTATTTCATGTTGTCAAAACCAAAAAGTGTGTTTTTATGAAATAAAAACTACCAAAAGAATGACATGTGTTTATGTCCAATTTAAATATGAAATTACCTCCCATGAGAATAATTAGATTAAATTATAAAAATATAATCCAATTATACTTTAAAACTAATTTAAACGAAAATGTAACTATATAACTAAATTATATGAAAAGACAAATTTTGAGTTAAAATGCAGTAAATTTTACTATTCATTAAAAAATGAACTTTATCAGAAAAATACAAAAAATTTACCCAGAGAAAATCTTGATGTCTAGATTCTAAATAAAAAGTTTTTTTCAAATATAACATATAAAAGTGAAAAACTAGATTTAAAAAGGGTTCACCATTAAAAGGCAGTAAATTGATCTTTTAAAGAATATTAAAGTATTTCATTCTTAAAATCAGATTCATTATTATTTTACACCTCTAAATTTTATTGGATAAATTTAAAAACATTTAAATAACATGTTTAATAATAATCTAGTTAGTTATGTTCATTCTTGGAAACACAACAGCTATGCATTAACAACCATATAAATTAATAATAATATTATTTTATTTTTCAGTATGACTCAACCGTGTGTGCATCATGAGATTTCAAAGAAAACCATTGTTGTGTGTCAATAACACCATCGAACATTGCATCCCCTTTAAATTAAAATTAATATCTTATTTATAAGTATTAATGGAAATAAAAAAGTACTATTATATAAATACCTGGATCATTATAATAAAGACTGCACCACACGTCAGATTAACATGTTTTATATGCATACACATCGATGATATCTCAATTGATGTTTTCGCATGATTTTACTTCAATATAAGGACATTTTATATGGTTTTAATAGTTATACACACATTTTAGTGTTTTAAAAAACTAAAAATTCATTTATATGAATCCAAGAATAATCGTAACTCGAAATGATGTATCGTTAGATACTACATTTTAAAAATAAATTTATGGACATTTTACATTTATTTCACATCAATACAATATGGTTTTCCTTATTTTCACCCCTACCACATGTTCTTAAAGGCCTTGTTACCATTAAAAACTATATACAGAGTAATTTCGATCCCACCACACATTGTATTGTTGTTTTTTTGTACAAGTACACATAAAAAATCAACGGTTTTTTACAACGATTTCATGTCAATATATGGTTTTCCTCTTTGGTTTGGACCATTAAGTGCACGTTTTATGTTTTTAAAACACTAAAATTGCATTTACGAGCATCCCAAAAAAACTATAACTCAAAATCCCTTTGTGTTAGTTATTATATTTTAAAAATCAATCAACGGTCATTTTAATCTAATTTCATGTCAATAATATGTCATTTAAGTAGTTTTGACCCCCAACACATGATTTTAATGTCTTAGTACCTTTAATTTTTATACCGATTCATTCTAAAAACACTGAATGTTGGACTGACATATTGTCTATGCATACACATATAAAATAAATCAAAAGCGGGTTTCATTGGATTTCAAATAAATATGATGTAATTTTCAATGGTTTGGACTCTTAAACTAACATTTTATTGTTTTAAGACACAAAATACACATTTATAGGCATCTCAGGAAAACCATAACTCGGAATGAGTTTACACTAGTTTCTACATTTCAAAAATCAATAGATAGTCATTTTATTATAATTTCATGTCAATCTAATGTCAGTATCCTAGTTTTGACCCATCCTTGAAACATGTTTCTAAAGGATTCGGTACCTTTAAATACATTTTACCAAGTGAAAACCAAGAAAAAAGTTTGATTTGTTTTCAAACATAAGGATAACAATATATAATTAATTTTTGATATGTAGGAATCAACCACACATCAATCCAGAATAATATGTAGTCATTATAACATGAAGTGTGTGTTTTAAATATAAATGTTACATTTAAGTTTTATTTATGAATTTTGTATGTGTTCCTTGAAAATGTGTGACTCATCTATGAAATTTAAAATTTACCTCAATTGGATGAGCTATGAGGTTTTCAAATTCGTTGGGGACCAAGATGCTCATCATCTGAAATGCCAAAAAAAATATTTTCCATTATTGATTGCCACTTCTCCAATGTTTTACTTTAATAGTCTTGTTCATGCAATTTGTCTTTCGAACATGCAATTTACCTTTGTGATTCTCGATCAATGACACTACTCAAACTGACAGTAGGTGTAACAGTAATTGACGAAGAAAACCTACCAAAGATACCAGATGGATTAGGCACAAAACCCACCCATTGTACATGAATATGATTCTCCTTACCTAAAACAACTACAGTTTCATCATTCTTGGAAACTAATGATGAAGTGAATGGTGCTCATCCTATACATCTTGAATTTTACCCTATTAATAAAAAATATTATCAATTATTTTTTAAAAATATCAAAACATCATATTATTATATAATTAATAAATTTTTCAATTCTTTTTATTATGATTTAATTACTATAAAAAATATTAAAAAAATATTATAACTATTAACAATCCTTGAACTCAATTAATTGGGACTAATTAAATGTATCAAATGACGCCAAATTAGAATCTTTTGATCCATGTAGGTGGCCTCATTTAATAGGGTTTAAGGATTTTTTGTATTTATAATATATTTTACATTATTATGTTTTAATAGTTATGAAATAACCAGAAATTTTAATGAAATGAACTTACTACAACGTCTTTGGTAGGGTAATTTAAATAACAACCATCAAGTTTCCAACGAACTATAAACCACATCTCTATTTATCCAATATAGTGACATAATTCACTTACATATTTTAAACATATAAAATTTTGGAAAAAATTGACCTATATGAAAAAGATATAAATAATAATGAATAAAATAAAAACCAAATTTGTTCTTTTTCATGAAAAACTCTTAGACTCAGCAATGTGATAAATGACATGTTTCTCATGATTCATACTATTTTATAGATAATTATTACAAAAAACAACAACATTAATAACAATTATAAAATAATAATATTTATTTTATTATGATAGTGTAAAATTTGAAAATCCCTCATTATATGCATTTATGTTAATATCGACAAAAAACATCCATTTCTCACATGAAAATCCTTCAGGAACTTTCTCATACATATGTCGTGAGATTATATATGTGTCATTAAAGTCATTTCAGACTCTCCATTTCATTCCCAAAATTTTTAGATTCCAGGGGTGTGAAACAGAGTTAGGGATATTAAAATGAAAATAAAATATAGAAATAATAAATATAACGCATTATAAGTATATTACTAAATTTTAGTGTTATTTTTAAATTTTTTATCAAGGGATATTAAATTAATATTACCTTTACATGAGTACCAATGACCTCATTGTTCGTAGAAGTAGGAATATGCCTCTAATATTTAAAATTAATGGGAAATATCACTGTCTCACAAGAATGTTGTCCAAGAATATGACCATAGAGTGTGATAATATCCTCAGTTAGCCTCCTAAACTCATCAAATGGAATGATAATCATTATTTATATTAGTTTCTATACACATTATATATTCAGATTTATTTCCCAAATATTTTTTTCTTTATTAATTTAAAAAATTAATAAAAAATTAATTAAATATACATATTTTGTACAATGACATTGATTTTAGTAAAGGTAACTTGACAATATCCCCTAGATAGATGGGTGAACAACTGATCTATCACCATATGTGTGTTAGATGGTGGGATACCAATATTATTTAGGTAAACAACTAGATTTCTAGTATTATTGGGTACAACAGAATCTCTCATGTCTACTAAATCTGGAATTAGTGGTGGTGTGCTCCTGTAATGACCCTACCCATCCAGGGGCTCAAAACACAACTACCCAAGGCCTGCCTCCATAGGCCAGGGGCTGGAGACTAGCGTCGAAGGCATAAAAAACTCAGGGAGGCCTGTGACTAATAACTTGTACAAACACAAACAACCAACTCAACAAAAAAGTACAGAGGGAATGGAAAGAGAGATACAAAACTGTTGTAGGAATGAAACTAAACATATATGCATCGACTTCTAAATAGTACAAGAAAAAAAAAGTAAAGATGAAAGGGAAAGGGGAAAAATACACACCCAACTAGAAAATTTCAACAACCAGACAATATGTGAAAAAGTAAAACATCTCAGAGATTCCCACTCATGAATCCCAAGCTACAACCACCACACATGGTCGAAGCACCCCACTTCCATAAGCTCCTCTGATATAACGATCAATCTGTCAGTCATCTGCAAGGTCACACCAAGTGTGAAAAAATCACAAGTAGGGGTGAGTATAAAAATACTTAGTATGATTCCCTGAAGGCTCGAGGGAGCTGAAAGAGAGGTATTGGATAGGGGATTAGTAATATATATAATAGAATACAACTAGTACGATAATAAGTTACATTAAAAGGAGTGCAGCTCCACCCAAAAATAGATGTGCTCATTCAAAGAAACCTCAACAAGGGAGTGAGGGGATCTCCATCTCATAGCTTAGCCTAAAAAGGTGATTATAAAAAAATTCCATCAGTCACACCACTAAACACCTTAGACTGCTAGGGTACTCATCCTTGATGAGTACCATGTGTATGTTGGCTCACATAGAGCCTCTCCTCATCGTGGGACTGCCGGGTCACACAGATCCGCTTCCCACCATGTCCATCATTATGAGATACTCATCTCTGATGAGTACCATGGGTATGCCATGTCACACAGAGCCGCTCACCACCATTGGCATGCCGTGTATCACAGATCCTCTTCCCATGGGGCCATCATAGCTAATCCACAAAGGGTATCTTATAGTGGATACACACAGGGTCGCTTGTTAGTAGTCTTCAAGTCTTATTCAGCAGCATGATTCCCGAACATTCTGCAGTTGATTCTGGGAGAAACCACTCCTAAATTAATTTTTCACATTTAAACACCCATGAAAACCACCTTAAAATATTTATAAATAATTACCTTGTCAAAAGGGTTCCAACGCCTCAAACAACACATCAATCAGACACCCACTCTGAAAGATATTGGTGTTTTAGTATTTGGGGGATAGCCGTGTATGGGGCTGGTTCGACCCAGTCAGACCGACCTGACCAACCTGGCATGGACCCCCCCTGCATGCCTCATCCTAGTTCGACCGATCTGACCCCACCCAGCTTAGGTCTAGGTCGACCCGGTCTAGCCTGGCCGCTGGGCCAGGCCGATTGGGCCTTGCTGGATGGTACCTCTCGAAAAAGCATCATGGAACTCTGATCATCCCTAATGAATGGTGACTCTTGAAAAAGTATCAAGGATCATTGATCATCCCTACTAAATGGTACCTCTCAGAAAAGTATCAATGAACTCTGTTCAACCCTAAGGGATGGTACCTCTCGGAAAATCATGCCACTGCAGTCATCAGGTACCGCACCAGATAGGTGTCACATCTAGAACATCTTGCATCGTATCACAAAAGCCACTACGGAGGGTACCATCACATTTTACATGAAACAATTATCTGGATAAGAAACTAAGATGAAAAAGTAAGAATCCTATATAAGGATATATGAGAGATCAATGATTCATAAAGTGGTCCACTGTGCATGTCGGGCCCACAAATTCTGTGGTCCCGCCTCTTTGCATGGTCATGTAGCTTTACATAAATAGGTACTAAAATACAAATCATATAACCCTAGGTGATCTAGTTTACTCCCAGAGAGCATGATGTATCTTGACAAAAGCTGAAGAGCGTGCATTGCTCGTTGTTAAACCAAAGGGAGAAAACATACTTTTACAAGAAGGCCTCCTCAAATCTCACCAAATAACTAGACAGATCACACAATTGTGATATTTGGAGAAAAACACATAGGATTGACTATTCATACCCCCTAAATGAACATCCGATGGAAAAGTCATATATCGCCACATTGCACTTTAATGGCATCATGTGGGGCCCACAACTTGGTCCCGATACAAATTATACAGATCAATCTGCTGTGATTCTCATAGAAAAACACAAGAGATGGACACCCCATTTGTCCAAATTGAATACCCATTGAAAAAGTTGCATTTCACCACAACATGTGCGAACAGGGCCTCATGGGGCCCACACATTGATATCGATGTAAATTCAGGAAATTGTTCTTGAAAAGTCTGCATCAATTTTAGGGCCAAAATTTCATTAATTTATACCAATGAGATGTTTTATGAATGAGTTATGACAGATGCAAGATTCAATAATAATAATATTATTATTATTATTGAGGTGTTTCAGGGATTTGATCCATGAGCTAGAATTTAATATCCAACATTGGACATGAATCGACCGTCTTAAATAAAGGGTTACGTCGCCGCTGATGACCCCTCAATCGGACGTCGCATGGAGGAGTTATGGCGAGCAAGAGATTTAACAGTAATATTAAATCAATAAATTCTCAGGAGTTTTTTGGGCCCAGGTCTCGAGATAGATAAAATTTTCCAAACTAGTCTTAAAACAACTCTATCACTGATGGGGTGACACTACCACTGACGACTTATGAATTGGACTCCCTGAGCAAGTGTTATGGGGTTTAACAAAATAATAATATTATTAATTATAATAATATTATTATTATTTTTATTTTGTTAATTTCTTTTCTTCTACCCTTCTCTAAGGGTTTCCACAAACCCCCCTGCTCCTCACGCAGCTACCATGCCTAGACACCACCCTTCATCCTCACCTTCTATCATTGCTCGCTCAGAACTGCCTCACCGCCTTGCACCGACCACCCTCTCACCGCGGTCCTCCCTCACTAGTCTCGTACCTGCCGACTCTAGCTGCACCGCTGACTCCTGGATCTTCCACCTCTTACAGTTGCTTCGAATGACCCATATCTGTGATCTCCTCCTGCCATAGCCATCGGCCACCTCAGCCTGCCCTATCTGATCTGCCTCGTCAGATTCCAGTTGGAACTATGTCGGACCACCACCGTCGCATGCTGCCTTGGACTCGTCGGAACCCTCACCATGGAATCCTTCTGCATGACATTCCATCTTCAATCTAACTTATAATGAAGAGATGAAATAGGGTCTGAGATCCTAATGTCGATATCTATGTTTCCATATTCAACACTCAACAAAACAGTGAGTTTTGATGAACTTAATTATTTTGCGTTGTAGAACGCGCGAAGAATGAAGAAGAAAAGATCATGGTTTATGTGAGGATCGATGGTCGTGTTTTTTTGGCCATTTTCATTGAGAATCAAGAATATGAAGAATTGAAAAATAAATATTTATCATACTTTATGAATTTAAATTTCACGATAAACAAGATTAAATTGATTAAACCAATTGTTTTTCGATCCGTAAATTAATTCATTATTTTAATTTGCATTCTTCATGAAAATTAAACTAGGTTGAGGAATCCATAAAGATCAGTCCTACCTATGGTTTGGAACGATCATTGTTGAAGAATGAGCTTGATGATGGAGGAGGTTGATCTGACCTGTTTTTCATCATTTGATTCTCCTTGAGCCAAGGGTTCTCAATTCTTTGTTCGTCGTTCTTTGTCAAGGATGAGTTCTTCTAGAGAATGTTTATGCTCTCCCTAGAAAATTGTAGGGATTATGAGGCCAAACCCCTATAACCCCATATTTATAACCTATAATTAGTTTAAAAGTATTTATCAAATAAATAAATAAATAATAATTTAATTATTTAATTTTTCCCACGATGGCGCATAAGCCGAATACTATACGCCGACAGAGGTTATACCATGTATAGGGTAAAAACAACATTCTGAACTAAATGGTGGCCTTAGATTTCTCATCTGAGTCCCCTTCCATGATTTATTAGGGTTTGAGCTATTAAATTATTAAATAAATAATTTAATTCATTCATTTAACATACCGTCAATGAGAAAGGGGTCTGAATGTCCCGTGTCGACTCATTTTATGTTTCGCCTAGGGTAAACACCATATTCCAGATACAACCGTGACCTCATATTTTTTATCTGATCATCCTTTTATGATATATCCAATTTTATTTAGTTAACTATGTGTGAGTAATATAAAAACACTTAATATTTTTATAAATTTATTTTTGGGCACATCGGGCCTCGGAATTGCACACCATCATAGCATTCTGCTCTGGGATAATATTTTAAAATATTAAAAAATCATATTAGGTAAAACTAGGTCTATATATTATTCCATCCTTCAAGATTTTCATCCTCGAAAATAAAAACTAGGGAAACCAATCAGGATATTGAGCCCGCACATAGCTCTCCCACTCCCAAGAAAACACCTGGACGTTTCTATACTGTCATATCACGTGAAAAAAGGGATGGTCCATCATCATTAGGTTATTCCTTGGAACAGAGTCTCATGATTTCCTCCTTCAGAATATCAATATGGTGAAAATACCAAGGATATCTGGTCACAAAGGATTGCATAGTCAGTTAATCACAACCGAGACTTCCTTACACGCTCAAGAAGTTAAGGAGTCAACACCATCAACTGAAGAAAGGTTGTACCCTACTGCACCACAAGCGTTAGCTGTAGGGATGTTAACTACTCTGAAACATCTTACACTAGGTGATCTTGGGACTTCCCGCACTTCTTGCTAAGGGCATCTTCTACAAAACCATGCCTTGAGTGCAAAAGTCAGAGGGACTCTTCCACCATGCCACCACTACACTGTTTGGGCCCCATATGACCACATGATTGGGACCTATCCTGTAATGATATCCTACATTGATATCACCTCTTCTGGCATATTCTAGCTGCAGTAGGCATCTTAGCTCTATTACACTCACTGCCCTAACCAACTATTTGGATTTCTTCTGAAAAAAAATCTATCTTCCACCAACGCCTGCTTCAACACCCCGAAATAGGTTGTGATGCACAAGGGTACAATGATAGCATGGATCTCCATGTGGAGCCCTTGCTCAAACATCCACTCTCGAAAGTAGTCTTCCTGTAGAATGTCCAAAGAGTAGCATGTGAGGTTTGTGAATCTAGTTGCATACTCAGTCACCAATATCCCTCCCTTCTAGAACTGGAGGACCTCCTATAGTTAAATGGAATACAAACTTGTGGTGGAGAACTCCTCATGAAATAGATACTGGAATTAATTCCACGAAAGTTCCAACTTATCATTTATCTAATTAACCAAGACACACCAACATCTAACTACTCTAAGGAAAAGGACAGGGGAAAAATCCACCATATGATCCGCTGGTGTCCATAAAAGTAGGAATAGGTAGACCATCGATTCTACCAAACCTTTGATGTCTGAGGGTCTCGCTCAACACGGAACCTCAATGGTCTCTGGAACTAGAACTCATGAAGTGCACTCATCCTGCACACATCTTCAGCCTGATCAGCAAGGGGTGTCTTCTACTCAATAGGTAGGGGTGCTGCTACCATACCACCTAGAGAAAGGGGATCACATGATAGGTCCTGAACTGAGGCATCATCGCTTATAGGATCATTGTCACAAATAGTATCTAGTATCCAAGCTGGCTATAGTCGCGGAGAGATATTGATTGTTTTCAAGGAGAACCTCAGTTAGATGAGAATATATATATATTTTCAATGATGGAGAGATGAATCAAGAAGGACAGTAAATAAATCAATAATATGCGATGCATGTATCATTATTCCTTGTAACAGGTGTTTCGGGGTGCCATGTCAACAAGTGGGTAATCAGGGTCCTTGTGAATGGATACATTGGCTGCCCGTACCATCACTGAAATCCCTGGCATGAGAGCCAATCTTGAGAAACTTCAACAATGTTTCCCTAAACCCAACCAAGACCTTTTTATTGAAATTTCCAACCAACGTCCCAAGTGATGAACCACCTATGATACCAATTTTTTCATGACCTGACCCATTACAGTGCTCAATCCATAACTACCCCAAGCCCGCCTTCAAAGGCTAGGGCTGGTAAATTTTGTCAAAGCCACAAAAAACTCAGTGAGGCTTTTTCCAAAGATCCTGCAAACACACACATACACATATCCAACATAATACAAAAGTGTTGAGGGAAAAGAAAGAGAGATAAAACACTATTGTAAAAAAGAAACCAAACATATATGCATCAGCCCATAAACAATACAATTACAAGAAATGTAATGATAAAAGGGAATGGTGAAAAAAACACCCAAATAGAAAAGTGCCACATCCCATAAAAAAGTGAAAATGTAAAATTGGTGGGAGAGTCCCACTCATAAATCCCAAGCTATGACCACTATACACAGTCCAAGAACCCCGTATTCTTAAGATCCTATGATATCACGATCAACATGTCTGTCATCTACAAGGGAACACAATATGTAGAAAAATCCCTTGTAGGGATGAGTATAGAAATACTCAGTAGGATGCCCCAAAGGCTTGAGGGAGCAACAAGAGAGGTACTGGAGAGTGGATCAGTAAGAGATATAACAGAACAAGACCAAAATAAGAATAGGTTATGGTAAAAGGAGTGATGCTCCACCAAATAATAGATAAACTCATTCAAAGAAACCCAAATGAGGGTGTGAGGGTATCTCCATCTCACAACTCATCCCAAGAAGGTGAGTATAAAAAAAACAAGACCACCTATTGCAACACTGAACACCTTGGACTACTGGGTAATTCATCCCTGATGAGTACTATGGGTATGCTGGGTCACACAGAGCTCCTCCCCACCGTGGGCCTGCCCGGTCACATAGATTCGCATCCCACCTTGGCCATCATATTGAGATAATCATCCCTGATGAGTTATTTGGGTCTGCTGGGTCACACAGAGCTGCTCCCACCATGGTCTAACTGGGTCACACACATGCACTCCCCACTAGGCCATCATAGTTGTTCCACACAGGGTTTCATGTAGCTGATCTACATAGGTTTTCTTGTCAGTAGTTATTGGGTCTCATTCAGCCATAGGATTCCCACACGTAGTGCACTATATTTATAGAGAAACTCCTCCCCAAGTCATTCCTCAAATTTTAATTTCCATCAAAACCACCTTAGAGTATTCCAAAAGAACTGCCTTGTCGCAATTGTTCCTACCCCAAAAAATGGCTCATCAATTAGACACCCAATCTGGAAGACATTGGCATTATAGTAATCGAGGGCCCATCATTTTTGGGCCCTGTTTGACCCTATCAGACAAACTCGACCAACCCGACTAACCCAACCCAAGGCCCTCACATTCCTCGACCCGGTTTGACCGATCTGACCCGACTCAGTTCAGGTATGTGCCGACTCGGTTCGGCCTGGCTGCTAGGCGAGGCCCTTTGGGACCTGCTGGATGGTACCTCTCAAAAAAGCATCATGGAATATTGATCATCCCTACTAGATGGTATCTCTCAGAAAATAATCAAGGAACTCTAATCATCCCTAATGGATGGTACCTCTTGGAAAAGCATCGAGGAACTCTAATTATCCTTTCGGGATTGTACCACTCATAAAATAATGTTGTTATAGTCATCAGGTGCCACCCCAGATAGAAATCCAATCTGGAACATCTCGCATTGTATCCTAGAAGACATTACAGAGGGTACCATCACATTATATATAGAAAAACACTAAGAATAGACTACTCATATGACAATGTCTGAGTCGAAAATATGGAGATACAAGAGAGAGATGACTTGTAAAGTGGTACATGGTGCCTGTTGGGACCACAAATTGTGTTGGCCCACCTCTTCACCTAACCCTCTGCCGTTCCATACATGGGTACTAAACTAAAAATCAAAAACCCCTAGGCATGCAAGTGCACTCGCAGAGTGCATGATGTCTTTATCCAAAAGCTAGAGAGTGCACATTTCTTGTTGTTAAACCAAAGGGAGAAAATGTACATTTACTAATAGGACTCCTTAAAGGTAACTGGATATCTAGACATATCACACCATTGCTATCATTAGAGAAAAACTCCCAAGAACGGCTATTAATTCACCCTTAACGAAAATATGATGGGAATTTTGTATATCTCCACATTTCAGTTGAATCGAATCACATGGGGTACATGTACTGGTCCTGAATCAAATTATATGGATCACATCATTGAGATCCTCACAGGAAAAACATACAAGATTGACTACCCATTTGTCCAAAATAAATATCCAGTGAAAATGTTTCATTTCACCGCAATACATGGGAGCTAGGCATCATGGGGCCCATTCCCCTATCTCAACATAAATGCTTGAAATTTTTCTTGAAAATTTTGGATCAATTTTAGGGCCCCAATGCCGCTAATAGATTTCCAATCTAATGTTGTATGAAAGAGTTACAACAAATTCAACATTCCTTGAAAATAATAATACTATTATTATTAAGGAGTTTCATGGATCTGATTAAAGAGCCAGAATTTAATATCCAACATTGGACTTGAATCGACTATCTTAAAAAAGGGTCATGTCGCCACTGATGACACCTCAGTTGGACATCACATGAAGGAGTAATGGCGGGTTAGAGATTTAACAATAATATCAAATCTATAAATTCTCAGGTATTTTGTGGGACAAGTTCGTAGGTTGGAAAAAATTGTCCAAACTTATCTTAAAAAGACTATATCACTAACAGGGTCACTCCATCACTGAAGACTCATGAATTGGACTCCTCGAGTGAGAGTTATGGTGTTTAAAAAAAGAAACATAATATTATTATTATTTTGTTGTTTTTTTCTTCTAACCTTCCACAAGGGTTTCCCTACGCCTCCCTATTACTCAGGTGTCCACTGTGCCTACACCGCCTAAAAACTGCCCTTTGGCCTCACCTACCGATTTCACTATCCTAATACCTCCTTGTCGCCTCATATCATCCACCCCTACACCTTGGTCCTCCCTCATCAGTCTCGTAGTTGCAGCCTCCAACTGCAAGAACGAATCCCAACTCTACTTCCATATACAGCTACTCCGCATGACCCGCACCCACGGTCTCCACCTATGTCAGCCATCAGTAGCCTCAACCTGCCCTATCTGATTCACCTCATCGGATGCCTGCTCGAATGGTGTCGGACCACTGTCAATTCATGCTACCTTGGACTTTCCAGAACCCTCACCGTATAATCCTTCTCTATTCCATTCCATCTTTGATCTAACTCTTAATAAAGAGAATAAATTGGATCTACGATCCTTGGGTCGAGATCTCCACATACATATGCTGTGATCAGCCAAACATTGAGTTTTTGACACACTTAATTATTTGGTGATGAAGAACGCACATATAATAAATAAGAAAAGATCACAATCTAGGTTTGGATTGAAAATGGTGTTATCTTGGCCATCATCCTTGAGAATCAAGAACATGAGTAATTTACAAATAAAAATTTATCACACTTCATGAATTTAAATTTAAACCTAAACTAGAAGAAATTGATTCAACCAATTTTTTTTCAATCCGTGAATTAATTCATTCTTTTAATTCACGTAAGTCATGAAAATTCATCCTAGGTAAGGAATATACAAAGATAAGTCCTACCTTAGGTTTGGATCGATCATTGTTGAAGAATGCGCCTATTGATGGAGGAGGATGGTCTGAACCATTCTTCTTCATTCGATCCTTTTTGAGCAAAGGGTTCTCCTTTCTTCATTTGTAATTATTCATCAGGGATGAGTTCTTATAGAGAAGGCTTTTGCTCTCGTTGCTGAATTGTAGGAATTATGATGAAAAAACCCTATAAACTCATTTGTATAACCTCTAATTATGTTAAAAATATTATTCAAATAATTAAATAAATAACCATTTAATTATTTATTTATTTTCCCACGATGGCGCATAAGCCAAACACCCGATGCCGAAAAAGGTTATACACTATCTTGGGTAAAAACCACATTCTGAACTCAACAGTGGCCTCTAATTTCTCAGCACAGTCCCCGTCCATGATTTATTGTTGTTTTATAAATTAAATGAATAAATTAATAATTTAATTCATCTATTTAACATACTATCAATGACCGCGGGGTCTGAACATCCCGCACTGACACATTTTATGTCATGCCTAGGGTAAACACCGCATTCCAGACCCAACTATGATATCCGATTTCTGTTTTGATCATCTATTTAAGCGATATCATGTTTTCTTTAGTAAACCACAATGCGTAATATAAAAACAATTAATATTTTTATAAAATTAATTATGGGAACACTGGGCCTTAGAAATGAACGTCGTCTCAGCGTCCCGCTCTAGAATAATATTTAGAAATACCATAAAATCTTATTAGGAAAAAACTAGGTCTCAACAGATTTGATATGTCGATGGGTTTGGATATTGATTTTTTTTTCATGTCATTCCTACAATTCAAATTTCTCAGATATGTTAAATGAATAAAAAATGAGAAAGGTAAGAAAATTACAAAAAAAATGTAAAATAAAAAAATGTATATATGTAAAAAACAATTATTAATGAAAAATTATAATATATATTCACAATGAATTTATACATTCAATTATCTTCATCCTCATTGTCTTCATTATTATCAACCTCCATTATGAAAACATCTCCATTTTCACTATCTTTGTAAAGTTATATTATTTTAATATTATCTGGAAAACCTATTCAATTTTTTATTGTTGACAAGGTTCACTATCACAAAGTACCAATTGATCTTCATCACCCATATGATATAAGTTTCTCAACATTATGGTTACAACAACACTCCAACATTTATTTACTTAATCATCCATATAATAAACCATCTTCCTATGTGAACCCTTGATAAATGGATTATACTATGCATGCTCACCTATTTGGATCACGTGAGGGATGTTGACACATATAAAATTTGAAAAATCTTTCAGTATATCCCTATCAATGTTAACCAACATTAATTGGAATAAGACAATTTAAAACTGAACATGATATTTTAATAAAATTACATAAATCAACATTGAAATTTTTATCACCTCTACAAGTGTATATAAACCACTATTTTGGGTTTTCAAGTATTCTTCATGATATATTATAAAAAACTCGAATCCTTGAATATTTTAGGCATAAAATCTTTTAGCCTTCCTTATAGGACTTCAAGCCAAAAACTTATAATCATTTGATATTTTATTTAGATTTTCAACATTCATTTTCTACAAAAAAGAATATAAGGGGTTACTTTTGACATAGTAAAAATAACAACTTGTCAATAATATGAATATGAGTACACGCTTACATGACATGCAAAACATTTGGCAATCACCTTATTACAAGATTCTATTAATTCCATCTCATTTTGAGCATGAAACCTTAGTCACTGCTTTTTTGGTAATTACAATTTTTTAATAAATACATTTTCAATAATACTAATGAGTATGATATATCTATGTTCCTATAGAAAATCTAATTCAATTAGTGTATAATTTGATCCTTTTCCAATTGGTCATCCAATAGTTTGTAATATGGATGATTGGTTTTTATAATGAGATTAAGTGGAGATTTTTTCAACACATACAACATGATTTAATCTAGTATCAATCCAATCCAAATACCTAGAACATATGTTCAATAACTCTTGAACAATAAAAACTTAAATAATAAATTCTTTTGGTTAAGCTTTATTCCTCACATATGATTTCGAATGACATATGTACCTGATGAAGAAAAAAGAAACAGATTAAATAATTTTAAACAATGATTTGGTAAAATTGAATTCACCAATGAAAAAAAATATCAATGTACCTTCCAATTGGATAAATACATTGATAGTGTACCAATCAAAAAGTTTAGCTTCTTAAACCAAATGAATAGTCCAATAAATCCTGACTCTAAAAATGAAGGTGGAAATAACATGTCCAAAAGAAAAAGTTCTAAAAAATTCAGTCTTGAACTTTATCAAGATCAATTGGATTTAGAGTTTTTCCAAAAATCACTCTGAAAAAGTTATAAAACACAACTGGAACCGAAATTACTTTTCCATGTAATGTATTTTTCAATGACAATGATAACAATTTCTCTATCAAAATATTTGAGTCCTGAATTTTCAATCCATGTAAATTTTGATGTTTTAATTCAACAAACCTTGATATGTTACTTGAATATATATCTAGAACATTTTAATTCAATATAATTTGTTAGAATACATATTTATCTTGTTTTCCCACTGTAAAAATATCCAATGGATGCCTTCATTTATCATTTTCCCACAAACCATGATTAATATTCATTGAATCAAAATATTTACGAGCACTAAGGTGATTCATCAATTTTCAGTTCTCATTACGCAAAGTGAAAATTACATTATCAGAGACATTATTCATAATATGAATTATGTTATGATTTTGACATATTAAGTTAAACTCCCCATAAGGTTGATTGAAAAATATACTCTTTTTCTTCCATTGTTATGTTCCATATTCTTTAGATACTATACCTTGTACTCTTACCCCCTTCTTTAAACTGATTATATTTTCTAAATAATTCAGTGACATTCATTGATTATCCTAATATTTTTGAACCTGATGACACATTTAGTGTCTTTATCAATTCCATATTTCTATAGAATAGTGTCTTGTTAAATAGTAATTTAATAGAAGCATCAAAATATTGACTGTGACACATAAAAAACTATTTTAATCTATGAAGTAATCATTGATGTTCAAAATTAAAATTAAAAAACAGACAATACAAACTAGTTTGAGTGTTAAAATCCAATAAATTACTAAATCATGGAATGAAACTAATTTCCCACATTAAAAAGAATGCATTTAGAATAGTTTTCACGTTTAAGCATCATCTGTTTCCACACCATCATCCCATAATTCCACAATTATTTTGTTATAGGTTGAAGGTATAAATAAATTCAATTTATAGGTATTATTACCTTGGAATAGTCATCGAAATAATTAAATATGTATTATTCATACAAATCCATAGTGATTTATTATAGGGGGTCAAAAAACTGGCCAAATGCAATAATCAGTACTTAATGTAAGAAAAGGGTTAAACCCATCAAAAGATAGTCCCAAAAATTCAGTCCTTCAATATGAATAAAAATCTAGATATGATGAATAAAGAACCGTCCAAGATTTTGAATCATTTGGATGTCTCATCATACCATAGTTACTATCCTGAGTATTCCACTTCTTGTTGTATGTAGTTTTAGACAAAATGAATAATCATTACCATAATGGTTTTAGAGGAAGGAAATTAAATAAAATTACAAGAGTTTTCTTCTTATTCTTATTACTGGGGTTTCATTGATTTATAATATAACTTATGTTCATTTACATCAATCAACTTGTATGAAATCTTATACCTTCTTCTTTATAAGAATATTTTCCCTAATAAAGAATGAATTTATTAGAAAATGAATGTATCTTTTTATAATGAGTCCATGATTGTTGAAGAATTTATTAATCACATTGAATTATGAGGGATCTTAGTTTCACTAAATGAATCATGAATAAAATCTAAAATAATGTAAAATTATTTTTTAAAAATTACAATGATACAGTTGATATGATATAAATTAATTAGAAAAGACTTCTTCAAATACTTGTCACACAACACAAACAATTCTTGTTTCTAGTATTCAAATAATTCATGAAACTATATTTTTTGTGTCTTAAGTTATAAGATATATTAAACTACACCAGATTAATTGATGGTTCTGTTGATCTATTAAACTCTTAGACATTTTATCCTGCAAAGGAAAATTCATCATTTATAAAATTTTGAACTGAATTCTCATATGGTGGGTGTAAGAACCCAATTTATCACTCAGGTATGGATCCTTTATTTTTATGTCTAAATCCTTAAATTGAACCTAATATGAATTCATAATGAGTAAGTAGGGTTTACAGGGGTTTCCGAGGCTTGTTCGGAGCTCAGAACCCATATTTTTGGAGAAAACAAACCCTGTGCACAGTTTCAAGTAAACCATACAGATGATTTCTTTTTCAGACAGAGCCATCTATCATGGTTGGCAGATGGTCCTACTTCCTAACCATGTGTGCACCCCTCTTTCCTAGGTACCCATGCATGGATTGCGCCTAGATTAATCAAACCATATAGAGGATGTGATTTCAGGCAGAACTGTTCCACATGGTTTTCACACGGTTTGAAAAACCGTGCAGACAGACCATGCAAAGGTTATTTTATGGGTAAATTCTAAGTATTTCCCTTAATTATCTTTTAACCCCTCTCCTTCTTCATAATATGATAACCAAAGGAATTTTCCTCCTTTTTCACCCATTTATAAAACATTGAATTCCAAGGCTAGGGATGAAGAGATCTCCATCATCTGACATATGATTAAGCTTTCGTTCATCATATTGGAAGCACAATGGTAAGTACTTAAGTCCTATTTAGTCATTATTATTCTATTTCTCTCTTGACCTAGTTATCACTATGTGAGTGTTCTTGACCATTTATAAGATCTACTTTGATTTGTGGAAAACTAAGGGATGATACTCGAGGAGGAGGATCATATAACCATAAGATGGGTGGTCTATAACTCATCCCTAAAGTTCTTTGATTTTGGAATGTTTTTGTGTGGCCTGCCAATCCCATTGGTGATCGTCTGTTAAATTTACATGACATTATTATACATGTTAGAATCAGATGGTTATTCCCTTTCAAAATATGTGATTAGTTGTTAGTGGTTAAAACCATAACTCAATCTGCCACATATCAAAGGTTATTCCATAATTGGGTTTTTAGTATTTTGACACATTTGAGCCACTATTCAGGTGTTCCCTTTCTTGAACATTCTAAATACGAGCCTTCCTATGATTAATGGTTTTTCTAAATGAGAATTTCATAATGGCATGTACCATGTATGCTTACCACTTGACCTGCCTAAGGTAAGTGCTTCAAATAATTATTAAATGTGATATGTTGAATGGAATGTATACTAAGTATATAACATGGCCTTATTAAAAGATATTGAATAAAGGTTACATGTCCATTTCACCCATTCCATGTTGATGAAAGGTAGAAGAGTGAACATGAATAATTTAATATGCCTTAATCGTTAACAATGACTTAATTAAATGGTTGCAACGCAACATGGACTATCCACACAAATATATGGAAAGGATTGGAGAGATAAATAAATGGTTTAAAATCTACCTGACCTATCCAAACTAATGGAAGGAATGGCTTGAAACAAATTAATCATCTCATGATTATAATATCAAATAGGAATGGACTAACTCAAGCTCGCCTTGTATTTTGAGAGGAAAATACATTGGGTCTTAGGAAACCCATATTGATTCATGGATGATGTTTTATTAGTTTGATACCCACCTAGATTTCGGTTCTTGTCTATTCCTTGGATGCACAATATACTACCATAGGGTCCCCTTTCATTATTCTAAGATACCTATAATACACTACATGGATTCAGCATTGAAAATTAGGTGCCTTGGAAACACTCCTTGGACCTAGTCCTTGTTTAGCCCCATTTTACTTGAGATTCACTCCTTGGACTCATTAGGCACCTTATTTTTGAATGACTTGGATTATGCTCCTTGGATTACACTCATACCCCTTAGCTAGACTCAGATACTATTCAATTTTCTTTCCATGAGATTTACATTACCTTGGTTATTACCCTGGAATTCCCTCAGTGGATATCATATTCAAGTTTCCTTATTATGTCTTGGGACACTCACTACTTATACTATAATGAGGCGATGTCAGTGATGGAGATGCCTCATGTGACCTATTAACATTAAATGGTAATTAACTAACTAATGAACTAGCTACATGTTCAGATACATGTCGAGGGCTGAAGTAGGTACTTGGGTATTTGGTTATATGTACTATTTTCTTTACATTATTTATACTTACTTGAACACTGGTATATTCCATTACACGGGCCAAATGTTATAGACACAATAGGTGGTGGCCCTCTAAGATTCATCTCATTCCCTCTCCGGCCACCATTTGGTACCTGGAGTAGATTATATGATTGTAGGTGTTGACAAAGGGAAGCATAAAGCTTCCAACACTTGATTGTGTGCTAATAGGATGGAGTTTGATAGTAGATGATTGATTTGGATCTCTGAATTCTTGGAGTAGTCATTATTTTCCCTTAAATTGGAAGATGTTATGTCTATTGTCTTGTATCCATGCTTTCCAGTGTCTAGTGACATGAAATTTCCTCATCATTGTTTAGTTGGTAAAATTATATTTGTTCTTGTTTATTTATTTCATCAGTTTTCTTCCATTGTTTATTTATATTTCTTCTGTTGTTTACTATTCCATTATATTCCTTCCATTGTGCTACACTCTTCTAATGGAGGCATAGTATTTCCCCAAACACACCTTAGGAATTCACTGTAAGTCGGAATACTATAACGTTCAGGAAGATGCACTTGAGGCCATGTGGCCCATTGAGCTCGGGGAACTCGTTAAGTTGAATCTAGGTTCAGGTCATCACAAAGTTGTATCAAAGATGGTTTCTTTTCTTTCATTACTATTTGGAGACAATATATTGGAGAATATGAATTCTTTATAGTTGGTCATACACCATTCTTGGGCATCGCGAACCCATGTTCGGGGTAACATCCAAGTTACCCCTAATACAATTGTTGTTTTATTTTTCCTATTACAATTGATATTATTTCACCATTGGGGGACTCACATACTGTGTGGTGTTGTTGATTATTACTCTATTGATAATTTATTTCATCCATAGCCCAATGATATGAGGGAAAGGAGCATTGCTACATGAATCATTTTAGGAACCTTGAATTCACATGTTATGCATATTTCCATGCTGTATAAGTACATATCACTTCTTTGCATTGCTTGATATGACTATGATTGTTTAGTGATGTTGTGACAGTTTGATTTTAATTGTACTACATTGGATATTTTTGAGTGATTTCCAATCTCCATTCATGAGGTGTATGGGCCTTCATGGGTTGGGATGAGTAATTCACTTACTCGAGCAATCATATGATAATGAAATGAGTGTCATTTCTAGTGATAGGTGTATGGGCACTGATTCATTGGAAATGACTATCCATTATAATGTGAATACCAAAATATAATATAAATTGGTTTCACATCCTTATCCAGCATTTTAATGATTATGAAAGGAAAAGGACTGAACCTGGATATTAACTGCAAAATGACATGAAACTTATACTTGAGAACACACTGATTCCTGACCCTCTAATCGGGTAGTTTGGGTAGTATGCCTTGGGTAGTGAGATTTTACTAATTTTTTTTCAACTAGTGATTCTATATTATGATCCTACGATTGTTCTAAATTGTGTTATTGAAATTTTTAAACCAATATCACTGCATCGTCCTCGTACTATTCACCTAGAGGGTGGTGATGACCATGCTCCATACATAGTGGGCCATGAGCCACTAGTCTTACTTCCAAGAGTGCCACTTGAGGCACTACCTACTGCACTTGATACTAGCATTGATCCCCATGTAAGTGATAGTTTCCTAAGTTTGATGCAATACATTCAAGGTGCTCCACAGGTTTCACCTACGATGGTTGATCTGACTCTCGAGTCCCAACTACAACATCCTACTACTTTTTGAGGGGACGCTGGTTCTCCGGCTAATAAGTCATGGATAGAGACCATGTTGTGTATCTTTGAGCATCTGGAAATGCCTCCAGAGTGGATATTCATGCTTGATACATACATTATTTGGGATTCGGTGAAGCGTTGGTGGGATGTGGATCCCCAGGATGGTCATCATCATGGCATGTTATGGGTTAATTTCTAGACTACCTTCTATGATCAGTTCTTTCCTCAGGAACTGAGTCCTGACAAATCTATAGATTTCATTCATATCAGGTATGGTTATATATCATTTATTGAATATTCATCATGCTTCACTGATTTTCAATTCATTGCACTTCTTCTATCCTGTGATGAGCTTCTAAGTGCTAGACGTTTTCAGGTTGGGCTCCAGTACGCCATCCAAACTCAGGTTAATGTCTTTCACATTCTTACCATTTCTACAATAGTTGATCAGGCCCTTATCACTGAGAGTAACCTGAGGGATGATGAAAGTACCAAATTTAAAGGATCAATGTCGCGTCAATACAGTACTTCTTCAAGTGGCAAGAAACGTTCCCTCGAGGTTTTTTGTAAGGGTATTGGCAGCCAGAGTATCATGTTTGATAGCTATATGGTGTGTCATAAGTGTGTAAAACGAGGGAATACAAAGACCCAATGTGATAAAGACCCTATAGAGTGCCAAGCTTGTGGATTTATGGGCCATGTTTAGCATTTCGGCAGGACTTTTGTACCAGCATTGAGTGAAAAAGGGTTTATGCGGGCTCCACCTTCAAGAGAAAGTTCTTTTACGTCATGTTAGGATAGGAGTTGGAATTTCACCAAAGAGTCTAGCCAAGGAGGAGGTCATGGATGTGGTAGTCTGATCCCTGATCACCAGAAGTGCTAGTATATAATTTCTGATCATGGAAATCCATTAGTTGCACATGGCCCTGGTTCAGGTCAGTTTCATGCCTTACAGATGATACTTGAGGAACAAGTTACAGGACCATCTATAGTATGATGTACTATTCTAGTAGCCTCTACTATTGTCTCTTCTTTATTTGATATAGGTGCTTTAAACTCTGTTATTTCTGTATCGATCTTGGAAAGTCTTGTACTAGAAATACAATATCACTATGGTGTAATGACCCTAGATACACCGTTGTGAATACGGATGGAGGTAATACGCTAGTGTCAGGGCTATCCCATTGAGGTAGGTATTTATCCTTTCTTGTGGAATCTCTTTGTTCTTGAGATGATGCTATTAGAGGTCATACTTGAGATGGAATGTTTAGTCCACTATCATGCCTCTATAGACAGCTATCACCATAGGGTTTCTTTTACATCTCTAAAAGGTAGTAGTTATATTTTCAAAGGTGAGTGGGATGTCCAGTCTAGGGGGTTGGACCGAAGTATCATGGGCTAGGTGAGGTGAAAACTGAGATTGAATATCTTTTCATGGAGGATCAGCGTTTACTCAAAATAATTTCCCTCCAGTAGTTTATTATTTTTGGGAAGTTTTTCCTGATAATTTTTTTTTATTACAGCCTAAGAGATAGGTAGAGTTTACAATTGAGCTTGTTTTGGGAGTAGCTCCAGTGTCGATTCCTCCATATAGGATGGCACCTACTGAGAATCAAGAGCTCAAGCAGCAAATAGAGGAACTAGATTCCAAAGGCTTTATATGTCCTAATACATTGTCTTAGGGTTTACCCGTGCTTTTTGATATGAAGGAGGAGGAAACTCTATACATATGCATGGATTACAGAAGGTTGAACCAAACTATAGTCAAGAACTGGTATCCACTTCCTCAAGTAGTTGATATCTTCAACCAGCTCTGAGGAGAAATTGTTTTTATCTAAGATTGACCAGATATTAGGTTATCATCTGGTGCAAGTTAGACCATCAGACATACCTCATACAACTTTCTTCTTCAGGTATGGTCTGTACGAGTACCTTGTTATGACGTTCGGTCTTACAGATGCTCCTACTATTTTCATGGATTTGATGAATAGGGTTTTCCACTCCTATTTGGAATCTTTTGTCATGGTTTTTTTGGATGACATCTGGGTGTATTCTCTCACTTATAACGACCATTCCAAATATCTTGATAATATTATGAGTGCACTCATAGTTCATTATACCATGCCAAGATTGATAAATGTGGCTTCTGGATCGAAAAAGTCGACATCATGGGTCATTTTATTTTAGAATAAAGAGTATCTGTTGAACCTGAAAAGTTTAGTGAAATAGTTTCCTAGGAGTATCCTAAGAACATGTTTGATATCAGGGTTTTGTTATTGATTTATGGATATTATAGGCATTTTATACAAGAATTATCATGTTTTTATTCACCTCTCACTAGACTTAAAAAGAAGGGTGTTAGGTTCCTGGGTTTAGCAGCATGCAAGAAATACTTTTAGGAGTTGAAAATAAGGATTGTCTCACCACAGATTATGATTATTCTAGAACCTAGTAAAGGTTATATAATCTTCTGAGATGCATCAAGAATTTTACTAGGAGCAGTGTTGATGAAGGAAGAAAAAGTTGTTGTATACATATCTCAGCAGTTGTGGCCTCACGAGAGAAATTACTCGATGCACGACCTCGAGCTAGAATTAGTTGTCCATTTCGTACAATGATGGAGACATTATCTGTTGGGTGAGCGATTTGTAGTGTATACATATCACAAAATACTTATGTACATATTTTTTTGTGACTTGAACCTTAGATAGCAGAGATGGGTCGAATATCTATAATCCTTTGATTCTGATCTTGCCTATATTCCTGGAAAGGGAAATGTGGTCGTTGATGCACTGAGTCAGAATGCTAAAACACAAGACATGCAGGAATCTAGTGATGAATGGATGTTAATGGACCTCTTTTCTGAAATTAATCTTGAATTTCACGATAGTCACGAGATATCTTACCCCTTAGCCTTAACAGTTACCTCATCCCACTTTGAAAAGGTGAGGAGTAGGCAGTTTTGAAATCCTGAAGGTTTGGTTTTCCATGAGAGTATATCATGAGATAACCCACGTCAGGATTGGTCTGTAGAATGAGATAACATCCTATATCTATGTAGACGTATTTTGGATCCTACAAATATGAGAGAGGAGTTGATGAAAGAGTTCCACACTTATCAGTGGGCATTACATCTGGGTATCTCAAAGATTTATCGAGATATGAGATGCCAATATTGGTGTTCTGGAATGAAATATTAGATTAAAAGCTTCATCACTAGGTGTTCCACCTGTTAGTTGGTGAAGGCGATGCACCAGAGACCTGCAGGCTTGTTACATCAACTTCAAGTCCCGAAATTGAAATGATAAGATGTTTCTATGGATTTCGTAGTCAGATAACCTAGGTCTCCAAGGGGTATAAATTCTATCTATGTAGTTATTTACTTATTAACAAAATCATCCCACTTCATTCCTATTTGGGACACGTTTTTGGTTGATGATTTGGGGAGACTGTATGTCCATGAGATCATATGACTACACGGGGTTCCACACACTATCATTTTAAATACGGTTTCTTTTTTCACTTCATAGTTCTGTTAGGTTGTACAAAAATATATGGGGACTCAGGTTATTTTAAGCACATATTTTTACCCTTAGACTGATGGGAAATCAGAACGAATGATACAGGTTCTAGAGGATATTCTCTGAGCTTATGTCCTTGATTTTGACATTTCTTGTGAGAAACATATTCCACTTGTTAGGTTGACCTATAATAATAGTTTTTAGGCGACGATCCAGATGGATCCTTTTTAGGCCATATATAGTAGGCTATTCCATTCACCCTTATTCTGGATAGAGGTAGGTGAGACAATCATACAAGGTCCTCATATCATTCAGGAGACTTCAGGACAAGTTCAGATGATCAGAAAGATTATGACTACTGCTCAGTCGAGACAAAAATATTGTGCTGATGTCCATTGATGAACTATTGAGTTTGATGTTGGGGATCATGTTATTCTCTGAGTTTTACCTAGGTTAGGGCATAAATAGTTAAATATATAGGGAAAGATGTTTCCTTGTTACATCAGACTGTTTGAGATTCTAGAGAGTGTCAAGCTGATAGCTTATTGGTTGTTACTACCTCAGAGGTGTCGTTCCATGCATGAAGTCTTTCATGTATCACAGATTCTCCATTATCACGATGACCTGTCTCATACCTTTGACCCTGAGTAAGCTGAGTTAGATGCCAATGCAACCTTTTTGGAGTATCCATTACACATCGTTGACTGAAGCACGAAGGTTATCTGAGGAAAGTCGGTCCCACTCAGGTGGGTGATATGGCAGCACAAGAGAGTATATGAGACAACATGGGAGAGAGAATCTAATGTATGTGCTCAGTGGCCAGTTTTGTTTTCAGTTAGTGTTTCTTTACACATGGAAGGAGATCTCATGGGCGAGATCTTTTAAGGGGGGAAGACTGTAAGAACATTTTTTCACTCAGGTATGGATCCTTTATTTTTTTAGTATAAACCATTAATTTGGACTTACTATGGAATCTTAATAAGTTATTAAAGGTTCCATGGGTTTCTGAGGCTTTTTTGGAGCTCAAAACCCATATTTTTGGAGAAAAAAGATCCTGCACATGGTTTAGAGTAAACTGGGTGGATGGTGTTTTTCCATACAGAGCCACCTCGTACAGTTGGTACACGATCATGTGGCCAAACCATGTGAGGATCCCTATTTCCCAGGTACCCATGCCTGGATTGTGAATAGTTTGATCAAACTATGTGGAGGATGTGATTTCAGGAAAAACTATTTTTCACAGTTTGTGCACGGTTTTCCAAACCATGTGGACAAACCATGCATGGGTTATTTTATGGGTAAATTCCCAATTTTTCCTATAATGATCTTTTAATCCCCCTCCTTCTTCCTAATACAATAACCTGTAGGATTTTACTACTTTTTCAACCAGTTGTTTATCTTTCAAGGCCAAGTCTAGGGATCAAGAGATCTCCAATATCTAACATCTGATCGAGATTCTATTCATCACGTTGGATGCCCAACAGTAAGTAATTGAGTCCACTTTAGTCATTATTCTTATATTTATCTCTCAAACTAGGTATCACCATGTGAGTGTTTTCAAATTTTCTTATATCTACTTTGATCCTAGGAAAATAAAGGTCTGATACCGGAGGAGGAGGATCGTACAACCACAATGTCGGGGTTCAATTACTCATCCCTAAAGTTTGTTGATTTTGGAATGTTTCTATGGGGCCCATTAATCTAATTAGGGACTGTATCATAAATTTAAATTCCAGGATTATACTTGTTAGAATAGTATGGTTATGATCTTTCCAATTATGTGATTATTTGTTAGTGGTTACACACACAATTCGGTCCGTCTGTTGTCGAAGGTTATAACATAATTGGGTTTTTAGTGTTTTGACACATTTGAGAAACCATTCGGGTGTGCCATGTATTGACCTTCTTAAAGTTGATCCTTCCTATGATAAATGGTTTTTTTTTCAAATGAGAATTTCATAATGGAATGTACCATGTATTCTCATCACTTGGCCCGCCTATGTTAAGTGATTCAAATGATTGTTAAATGTGAAATGTGGGATGAAAATAAGTATATAACTTGTCCTTATTAAAAGAGATTGAATAAAGGTTATATGTTCGTATCACCCCTTCCATGTTGATGGAAGGTAGCATAGTGAACCTATATAATTGAATATGACTTAATGGTTAACTAAGACTTAATTAAATGGTTTAAATGCTACATGTCATATCCATACTAATGGAAGACAAGGCTTGGAAAAATAAATGAATGGTTTCAACTCAACTTGACATATCCACAATAATGAAAGGACAGACATGAACCTAATGAATTATCTCATGATAACAATATCAAATAGGAATGGACTGACTCATGATCATCTTAGATTCTGAGAGGAGAATACCTTGGGTATTAGGAACCCCATTCTGATTCAAGAATGTAGTTTTCTTAGTTTGATACCCACCTAGATTTCTGTTCCTTTATATTCCTTGGATTCCTAGTATAATACCATAGGGTTCCCTTTCATAGTTACAGGATACCTTAAATGCACTCAATGGATCCAGCATCGACAATTAGGGGCCTTGGATACACTCCTTGGACCAAGTCATTTTTAGCCTCATTTTACCTTGGATGCACTCCTTAGACTTAGTAGGCGTGTTATTGTTGAATTAGTTGGATCGCACTCCTTTGATTACACTCTTACCTACTTAGATAGACTTAGATACTACTAAGTTTTCTTTCCATGAAATTTATGTTACATTGGTTATTACCCTTAAACACCCTCACTGGATATCATTTTAAGGTTTCTTTATTACGTCTTGGGACCCTCACTACTTATACAATCATGACGTGATGTCAGTGCTGTCTATGCCTCACGTGGCCTATTAACATTAAATGGTAATTACATAATCAATGAACTAGCCACATGTTCAGACACGGGTAGGGGGATGAAGCATGAACTTTGGTATTTAGTTATATGTACTATTTTCATTACTTTATATATGTATTCCTGCTCACTTCTATATTACATTACACGGGCCAGATGTTATATACACTATTGGTAGTGGCCCACTGAGATTTATCTCACACCCTCTACATGTGATATTTGGTACCTATAGTATATTATATGATTGTAGGTGTTGAAAAAAGTAAGCATACAACTTATAACACTTGATTGTGTGCTGATAGGATGGAGCTTGGTAATAGATGACTACGTTGGATCTCAGAATGCTTGGAGTAGTCTATTTATCCTTTAATTTGTGGAATATGTTATGTATATTGTCTACTATACATGATTATAATTTTCTAGTGGCATGAAATTTCCTCATCATTGTTTCATTAGTGGAATTATGTCTATTCTCATTAATCTATTTCATCAGTTTGCTTCCGCTGTTTATTTATATTGCTTCCATTGTTTACTATTCCTTTATATTCCTTCCTCTATGCTACACTTTGATAATGAAGGAATATTCATCCCATGGAAACAACCTAGGACCTCTCTTCTATTCGGAAGAATCCTGCGTTCGGGAAGATGCACTTGAGGCCATGAGGCCCATCGAGCTCGAGGCACCTGTTTAGTGGCATCCGGGTCCGGACCGTCACAATGGGTCACTTTGTATTTAATTGAATGGATTTTAATTATTTTTAATTTCCATAGAATTGTATTAACCATACCAAATCAAACAAACATATCCTATAGGAAACTATTTCAATTTCATATACTCATATATATAATTTTTATTCAACTATCACTTGAATTTTCAATCAGGACACAAAAATTATATTTTTCCAGCCACTAACTAATTTGAAACTAAATAATATATATATTCATCCAAAACCATGGTATACCAAGGTCTTTTTCATTGTAAATTAATATAACATTTATCTATAGGTTTTTTATTGTCACTCTTCTTCCTGTATATTCAAATATAAAGACATAAATGGTTAATAACTAATGTAAAATCAAAATTAAATATCCCCCACCTTTGTATAGCTTGATCACCAACACTATCCTATAATTATTTAAATATAGTTTACTAAATCAAGGACAATAGACAAGTATATAATTTTTTTCAACACTCATAAAATATATTTCATAATCGATTAATAATGAATATTTTAAAAATATATCATTCAAATATTTAAAAAATAAATCATAATATATAACTTAAAACACATATCAATACTACTAATATGAAAAAAATGATTCAAAATTATAATAAAAAATAAATGTTATAAATTAGAAATATAAAATACTCTAACATATAATATTAAAAAATCATAAATCACAATAAATTACATAATCATGAAAAAAAATCATCGGATCACAAAAAAATATGTTTAATGTTAAATCCATAAAACATATTGATCTAATTTTGGAATTGGAAAAAATATTATAAATCATAATCTTAGTTAAAAATTTAATACAAAAAATTAAAAAAAATTAAACATAGGTTAATACTTTGATTAAAATGAACTTATAAGTAAAACTTTGATTTCATTGAATATTTAATAATAAAATATAAGGAGAAATTGAAGGATATCAAGAGTTATTTTGAAATAACCATATTTTTTGAAGGGAAACACTATTCCATTTGTGTCTCAAGAATTAAAACTCTATATCAAATTTTAAATTCTTCTGTAAATACGATATCTCAAAAAAAAATATGATATAATACATAATTATATATCTGAAAAAATAATAAAATTTCAAAAAATTGTAACTTATGATCAGGGAACGCACTCACTGATAAACTGGGAAGAGAGGCCAGTGTTTTAGATAATCATTACTGAGATGGAGGGGGGTTCATTGTGGAGTCATCTTTGTGTAGAAGGAGGGTTTAGTTCTATGAGGATCATAGGTTAGGGTGGGGTGATGTGAAATTTCTATTGGGATAGAGGGGAGAGTTGTCAGGGTGAAGGGGGTCAGGGGGAGGGGTTTGCTATTAGAGAGAATGGGGACCACCGTTGGTAAGATTTGGGTCTCAGGGGAAGGGCTGGTGTCCAACATCGAGAGAGGTTCATCCGAAAGGGGGAGGGGTGTTTGGAGGCATTGGAAAAATATAAGGATGATAGGTGGAGATGATGTATCTAGATTTGGGCACATGCAAGGGTGGTCACTAGTGTCGGGGAGAGGCACAATCGGGAGGGGGATGGCTTCTCGCATGGGTCTGGGATAGGTTTGATCAATCAATGGGGATGGGTGTTGAGGGGGGGGGGTCATGGGTAGGCTTTGGTATCAGGTTGGGGGGGGATGGGGTCGAATTTGGGTTATTTTTTTAATGAATAGCGATGGTTTAAAAAAACCACTGTAAAATATATAAAACACCTATTACCAGAAATTTTATTGAATGAAATGCTAATTTAAAATTATATTTTAAAAGAGTTATTTAGAGGTGTCTCTAATAACAACAACTACTAAAATACCTCTAATAAATATTTTTTTTAGTGAGTGAAAAACCATATAACATGACAATTGGGACCATTGATGGTAATAGGGAAATAATTTTATTTTTCTAATTTTTTATGATAATTTCTGTTCAGATAACATGATATTTTTTTGAAAAATTATAATATTTTTTATAATTGATTATCATATAATTTATTCATAATTAAATAACATGATGTGACCATTTAACATAATGATGGAAATTATTTTTAATCAAAATCAAATCCATTTCTAGATAATCTTGGTTATTTTATTTGGGAGATAATATGAAAATTTATAATAATCCATTATTTTATAGTACCGTAACAACACTAACTTATGAATATATTATATTTGATTATTGAAATGGTGAACCACTTGATCAATATAAAATATTTTTACCAAGTTTACTCTACAATTATTACATTATTTATTTAGATTTAATCATTTATTATTTATAATTATATTTTTATGTAAATATATATATTATCAATTTCTTCATTACATAAATAATATATATATGTGTGTATATATATATATATTATTCTATATATTGATATATTAATAGTTTATTGTAAATCTATATTATCATTTTTAGTTTTTTTTATAGTTTCTTATATATATTTTATGTATTTTTATTTTATTAGTTTCATTTAATATCTTACATGGATTGAATGGGGGGAGACATTTTAACCTTTTTTTATATTTTATTAATTTTATATTTGAGAATTATATATTTTTTTAATTATATATGAATCATGCCAATTTTTTTAACTTTATAAAAATAAAAAATATTATAATTGGATGTTTTATATAATTTATATTTATTGAAGATTAATTTGGATTGATAAACTATGGGAAGGGGAAAAATAATTATGAAAATTTAATAAATACATAACTTTTATTGAAAATTAGCGTATTTAGGCTCATTCTATTTAGTAGTTTGAAATTATGAAATACAAATATTTATGATTATTTATATGCATTGGCCAGAAGTTTTTTGTGTGTAAAAATAATGAAAATTAAAATATAAAAAAGTACATGATCAAAATTTTACCATTTAGTTTTTGCCATTAATTAATTATAATGAATATCCTTGGGAGAAGACTAATTCTTGTAATTGAGGTTTTGATCGGTTGAACATCTATAATATAAAAAATTGATAAATTATATAAAATTATTAAAATTTAAAAATTTTCATTTGTATTCTTAATATTATAATTATGTAGGTATTGGAAAATAATATAATTTAAATAAAATTAGAATCTTGAACTCTAAAAACAACTAAGAATTCTACATATTTTTTTACTAAATGTTAAATGATTAAATAAATGTTTTACCTCAGTCATTGTTACACTTTAAATTTTTGATAGTGCACTTAGATATAATATAGGATATTCTATTAATTCCCTATATTCTTAATTATATAATATTTATACTATTTTTATGTGTAGATATTTTTGGATTGTTTTGATATTTTAGTAGGGACACGATATTTCTTATGTGTGGAGTAATTTAATAATTTTTTTCATAGTGTTTGTGGTCATATTTTATAGTTTATATATAAATGATTTTGTAATTTTTTAATTAATATTATAATTTTTATTTAAATTTTTATAATAATTTTAATTTATTATAATAAATACCATTATTAATTTATCAATATAATTTTCTAAACATTTCATGTTTTAAATCAATGTGTGTGTTGGGTTAAAGCATAGAGATGAAACACGCTGGATATGCGAGCGAAGAGAGTGCATGAAGGGCAAGGAATATTAACAACTTTTCAAAAATGGGAATCTAAAATATGAAGAAAATAGATTGTGACATGGTTTGGTTACCCAAGGATAGGGATTCTAAAAAGAAACCATATCACTTGGGTATTGGTGTGTGGAAAAACAAGAAAAGAAACTACACATTCATGGGAAAACAGAACTATATGATAAATTTAATGTTAACTCAAAATAAGGAAAATATAATTATGGAAATTATCAGAAGGATTTATATGATATAATATTTATTTTTTAAAAAAATCATTTTTTATAAAATTTTGAATCCATTTGAAAACATGGAATCATTCAATATGACAAAATTCTCAAGGATGTAATAAACGATTCCGAGGTGTAAAGAATAATATGTTATAGAGGTCAAATTCCCTGACTCTAAATCAGGGGTGTTGGATACTAGATGTATGTGACATATATATGGTAATGTTTATATGTTCTAAGTGAAAAGTAAATTTATTAAGGAAGATGTGGGCGTATAAGTAGGGAATGAAGCAAGAGTTGTTGAATAATCCAAGGGGATAGTGAGTTTACATCTTGTTAGTAGATTGTTATTATTTATAGAAGATTGTTATCATGTAACAAAAATGATAAGAAATATGATTTATGTATCTTTACAAGATAAGTTCATCCGTTCATATATAATAAATATGAACTTTGTGCCCATTTTTATTATTGAAATGTTTTATATCTCGACTAACATGTTTAACATCTTATATATATATATGATCATGAAAATCCTATCAACAATATAAATATCTTGATAATTGAAATAAAATATTTTAATTCCACATTTATTTGGAATGATTTCTTTGGTTATATAAATAAAAATCACATTCAATGACTCTATAATGATGGATTTCTAGATTCTAATGATTATTAATTAATTAGAATAAGTTTATTTTTTAGTAAATATTTATATATTTCCTTTATAGGTAAATGAGAAATAAGCTAATGATATATCAGAACTCATACATATTGATGTATGTGGTGCTATCTATAAAGTACCTCAAGGTGGGTTTTTTATATCATTACATCTACTAGAGACATAACTAGGGATCGTTATGTGTATATTATGAAACAGAAGTACGAATCCATTGAAATGCTCAAAATCCATAAAATTGATTTTCAAAATCAAATTATAAAAAGTATTAGAAAATTTAAATCTAATTTTTTGGATAATATTTGTGTCAATAATCACATGACTATCTAGAATATTTTTTTATTGTATCATAACTCAATCCACCAGATACACCAAAGTTATATGGTGTATTGAAAGAAGGAATCAAACTATTTTGTAAATTATTTACAAAATGATGAGTCATGTATACCTTACTATTTTTGTTTTTGGGTTATTCTCTAGAAATTGATTCATTTACACTAAAACTTGTTCTATCAGTTTATTTCCAAATAACACAACCGTTTTTGTGGTCTTGTAAAAATCCTATTTTTTTATTTATTAAAATTTCTGGTTTTGTGGAATATATGAGATGTATTTCCTCAACTAAATTAGAAACCAAATTATATATATGTCTATTTATTATCACTCTCAATGAGAGAGTGGGTTATTATTTATATAAGTCATTATAGCGAAATGTGTTTGTAACTCAACATGTTTTCTTTTAAGAAAGTGAATATATTTCTAAAAGAATTCATGATTGTTAATTTGAACATTAAGAAGTTCATGAAAAATAAGAGGGTATTGTTCTTGGGATGGATAAGTTGGAAACATAAAGGGTTTTATAAAATTAACTGACCTATTATGCACATGAACTATCACATTTTTGTAAATAACCTAATAGATATATATGTTTTATTTCTTATTAATGAGATGAAACTGTCATAAAATACATTAAACATCTAACCAGGAGATCATCGTGATTTATGAAATTAAATAATTGTAAAATTATGGGATTTTGAAATGGAATCCATTTACACTTATTTGGTTTGGTACCTAGTATATCATCCTAATAGTGTAAAACCCATTGTGTATAAAAGGGATTTTCAGAAAAAAATACTAACATGGGTGAGAGAGTTTTCATCTACAAAGAATTATTTATATGTAATGGTTTTAAACAAATTATTTGTATTTATTATGAAGTGACCTTTTTTATAGTGTCTATGATCAAATATGTTAGTATGAAATTTTCCATATCAGAACATTATGATAATGATATATATGAAATTGATGTCAAAATCACATTCCATTATGATAATTTTTTAAGGATGTAAAAATTATGGAACCTAAATGTTTTGTTGATCAATGGAATACTACTAATAATTATAGTCTACAATAATCCATTCATGGATTGATAAAATCATTTGGGTTTTGGAGTATTATTTTTTATAAAGCTATAAAAGTGTTTTACATTATCAAAAAAGAAACATGAACTTTATATATATAAATGGGTTAGTGGGATCATATTTGTAAATATACTATCATTTTTAGATGATATACTTCATATCATAAATGAAATCCCAATGTTATAATTTGAAATTACATTATTTATAATTTATTCCAAATAAAAAATCTTAGTGAAGTAATGTATATACTATGTATAAATATCTGTAGTTATAGATCTAAAAAAATTATTTGACTTGGTTAGAACACATGCATTGGTAACATGTAAAAAAGGATTGACAAGGAAAAATATACAAAAGGTTCTTTGATAATGTCTCACAAAAAGATGCTTTTGGTAACCCAATGTCCTTCAACTATTATATAATATGAATTCATCGGTAATATTTTATATTATTCTTCAATTAGATAAATATTGTTTTCTTTTTGTGTACTCGTTATGATTTAAATTATAAATTATAAATTGAAAGTATATACTAATCAAATTTTAGTGAAATCCATTTGGTTTCTGTAAAAAATATAAATAATTACTTGTTAAAAAATAATATCTTACTCTAAGCCCTTTCTTCTGTGGAAGACCTCGTTGTATAGGGTTACACCGATTCTATATTACAAACTATCAAAGATGATCTTAAGTCACATTTATGACTTTTTATAAGATTTAATTATAGAGTTATATGTTAGAATGATTCCATCAATATAACAATTAATAATCCTAAAATTGAAGATGGATATATCATAGAATTTTATGTGTTGGATTTTGTTCCCTAGAAACACCGAATTTTTACTTTTGATTACCTATATATTAATTTTCATGAATATTAATAAATACCATATTGTATGATGAGTTTTATTCGACTTAACATCAAGGTGATAATTCCATGAGTGTATTTATCCAATTTAAAGGTCATAGAAATGCCCCATTTTGATGAGAACTTTAATTTTCTATGAAATTATTATTAAATATAAGTTATAGAGATAAATCAATTATATCTGATGGGAGTCAGATGATGAAATCCATTAGGTGTTCGAGGTTTATAAGACATTGAGGATTCTTTTCATGATATTCCCACATTGAAATCTCTAAGAGGGGAGATTATGAGAACAGAACCACACATGATAATTCCAAATGTTATATGTGTCATTAGATATTTCAATCTATGGATATGTGTAATGGTCCTTGGACTTAAGATTATTATTAGTTTTTATCCTGAGTCATGTACCATGATGAAATTTGGAAAACTGTGGTGAAATATTCTCATAGAGAGGTATGATAGATTTGGGGCATCATGTTCGATATAACATTAAGGAATAAGTTATGAAATAATTTTTCACTTTTTATTTAATCGAAGTATATATGTTAGTCTCTTTGATTAAAATGGAACTATATGACTACATCTAGGGAGATGATAGTTTTTTCAATGAGAACATTTCAGGAAAGCCAAATAATTGTATATCAACCATATAGGTTGATGATAGTAGTAATGAAACATGATTGATGAGATATTTCAATAAATGTATTATATTACACAATGATTGTTCAAAAGATATTGTTTCCATTGTGGAATTAATGTCATTATCTATATACTCCATAACATGTTGTTATATGTTGATCTTGGAATTTAAGCAAGTTAGTCTAATGCCTCTATGAAAGAGGGCTAGATGGTCACACACTATGTTTATCCAAAAATCTAATTAAACTTTCTCTGAATTTAATATTTCAAAAAATATTATTCACAAGCTCCATGGATTAATAATTATTTGGGTTATATTGATCAGATAAATATTTAATTAATGAATAATATAGTGATAGTTATTTGTAAAAATAAAGAGTTATTTATCATAGTTCAATAAATATTGACTTTTTTTCAGACTCAGATAAAGGTCCAAAAGAAATGAGATTTAAATATATACGAGTTTATAGAATATCTGGTAAATAATAATAATTTTATTCCTATTAGTAATATAAATTTCTATGGGTTTTCCTTATAATTAAAAAAATATTTTAAGTGTTATTGTGAAATAACTTATTTTAAAATATTATTTTATAAAACAAATTATATCCTTTATGAGAGTATGATTTTAAGTGAAAAATAGTTCTCTGTTGATAATTCTCTCAAGTCTTAGAGGGAACTTCCACCAGCATGACTCAAAAACTAGTAGCATTGTTCCTCCCCCTCTGTATCATGTCACCAGAATGACTAGAATGAATCGTTCAATACTAGAAGTAATTATAGTTATAGTCAAATGGTATAGTGAAAAGTAATTATTCATTGGTTCTAACACACATTCATCCATCTCGAACATTCTGAGTTTTGTGGAGTATGTGTGGATACCACAACATGGATTATATATTTAAATCCATCACCAATACAATATAATAATAAGAGTATTCAACTAATTCATCATCAAAGAAAGAATTCAAAGACAATAGGTAATAATTATTTATAAATTAATTATTAGATTTACGTTAAATATAATTTCATGAGTGTATAAAAACAAGTTAAAGGAATAATTGAGAGGGGAGGTGGTGAATTAGTGATAAAAAAATTTAGGGTGTTTCTTATGAAAAATAATATTTATCCCTAGTTAGATAGAATAACGATGTTAAGCCAAAAAAAGTACACATATAGAGAGAAAACACGGAATTTACAAGGATCATGACTCAATGTGAGTATCTAGTCCTTCGAATGATTTTTTAATACCAGAGATCAAAATATCCATTAATAATCATTATGAACCACAGTGAGAAGGGAAAATCATTAGAACTGACATACAGGACTACCAACTATTTTGTGCATACCACACATCAGGTGAATCAAAAAAATAATACAATATTAAAATGGTAAACATAAAATAGATACATAAACCTGCTATATACTATAATCCATTTGTTTAGTGCGATGATATATTCTTTGTCTTCTTCTCTTATTTCATAGACAAGACTTAATGGACAACATGTCATGATACCACTTATTTTAAAAAAAACCTCTCTCTCAATCATCATAGTCATATATATTCATCAAATCTTTTTTTAAAATATAATATATATATATATATATATATATATGTTTATAATAATAACTTCTCTATGACTTATCTTTTTCATGATTTCTGATTTTCTCTTTCCTATTAATTCAAATATTTGGGATACTGTATAGATATATTTGAATTAAAATCTACCAGAAACATCATAAACATTCAAATTAAAATCATATATTAAAAAAATTAATATCTATTTTTATTTTCATCAAAACATATAGAAACACCATCTGAATAATTTATCAAACCTATATTTCTTCAAAATTAAATTAATATGTTTCAATTGATGAGTAATTCATATATGATGCCATTCCAGCTAATATATTTTCATTATTTCTCTTAAAACCAAATGAACTTCAACACTAGACACATCACATTTCATGTATAGAAAAAATTCTATAAGTAAAGGATTGAGATACATTACACAGTTTCCTACATCAGTAAAAGAGGAAGTGTGAAGTGATCACATACATCCCTATAAATGGATATGTTAATTAATTTGTTATTCCATTCACTTATGTTACCATTTGGCTATGTTATTCTTCTATTATTACATTCAACAATATAAATACCCTATGTGACCATTTGGATATGTAGATCTATTACCTGAATCATAAATTTGACCATTTGGCTCTATGGATTCACCCTCCTTTTGAAACATTAGTTTTCAAATGTGTATGACTTTTTTTTCTATCAAACATCTTCCAAAAATACTTTTCAAGAATAATGATAACTTTTCTAATGATATCTAATTACTTGAAGAGAATTTTACTTTTCAGAGACTGATTTATAGACAATGTTCATCCTCTGTATTCAAAGGGATTTTAAAGTCACTTGACATACCATGACTGTAAACATTTTGTCTCTTGTTCACATTCACATGAACTACCCTGCAAGACAACATATGGTGAATTACTCATTGTCCCGTTACCTACCATGCATGCCAATACTTATTCATGAAATCTCTTATTCATGGTCACTTTACATACCATGTATGTCAAGAATTATTCATCCAGTCACATTCCCATGGTAACTTCACCTACCATGTGTGTCCAAACTTATTGACAAGGTAACATGATCATGGTCACTTGACCTTCAAAAGCTACTGGAAACAAAATCCAAATAACAATTCTTACATACCCAATTATTCAACTTAATTAACAAAGCATGACCTCTTTGTATTAATAATCTCCCCTTTGGATTTTGTTTTCAACCAAGGAATATAAATCAATATATAATTGAAAATTAGATAATCGATAACTATCCAATAATTCTAAGACTACATGACCCTACATGGCATAAAAAATTATAAATATTGGAAAAAATGCAAATTTCTATGAAATAGTGATCTGTAACCAAAAAAATTTCCCTATCAAACCTTCTCAATAGATAATCACTTCGACCTATAGAAAACAGTTCATAAAACTACTTCAACAAACTATTGAAATAGTTGACACACTATTGAAATCATAGCTTTCCCCATTTAAAAACTCACCCTAAATATATGCTCTACCTAAAAGGGTAAAACACATATAAATGGATAGATCATGTTATCATTTTCAACCTTGGTCAACAATATCCAATGATAATAAGATATTAGGGATGGTTTAGACATACCTTATCCTTTTATAGGGTGAGATTAAACAACCATATTAAACTTTATAATCTAAAATGAATCTTTAGAAAATGACTTGGTGGTCATATCATCAATATACTCTCTTATTGGAATGTAATCCAATTTTATTTCATTTGATTATAAATTTTTTTTATAAAGTCATATTTAAGATCAATGTACTTGATCCTAGAATAATGAATCAGGTTCTTTGAAAATTTGACAGAACATTGATCATAACATCCAACAACAAGTGTCTTCTTTGCAACAACCATTATGTCTTATAATTTAATTTTCATCTATATTAATTGTGTTGTAGCATAAGCTGTAGCTACATATTCATCTTCTATACACCTCAAATTTAAATAACTTTGTTTCTTTGCGTGCTAGTACACACATCTATTACGAAGAAAGAAATCGCAATAGGATATGGATTTTCTATCACCAGTATAGCATGCCTAGTTTACATCATCAAAACCAAATATATCCAAATTTTATATTCTACCATATTTCAACCCAAAATATGTTATAAAATATATATATTTGAGAATATATTTTTCCTTTAATGAAATGTGATTATTTTGGGTCACTCTAATATCTGGAACAAAGAGAAACACCATATAGAATATTTGGTGTTGATGTTGTAAGTTATAATAAGATGTCAATTGGATTTTAAACTCCTATTTATAAACTTATTTTCCCTATTAATAATTGTACATATTTTTTTCCACTGAAATTGGTGTGGAAATAGATTTCAAATCCTCTATACTAAATCTATTCATGATTTTTTGAATACCTCTCTTGAGAATGAAAAATGTGACATTTCTCTTGAGAGATTTGTAGACAAAAAAACTACCTCATTTGTACAAGTATTGATATTTGATAGAAATAAATAATTTATTATGAAATCATGTCACACATTTGTTTATTATTTCTAGTCAATATGATTTCATCAACATAAACAATAATAGGAAGAGATACCTCTTTATCATTTATTATTCAGTGATTCGTATCAACTCTTTCCTTTCTAAAATAAAACCACTTTATGTAGGTGTTATTATAAGAATACCATGCTATTGGAGATATTTTCATCCTATATAAATAATTATTTAATGTGTAAATAGAATTTTCATCTTCTTCAAGTTGAAACCCATATGGTTTCTCAATTTAAACAGTTTAGTCAAATTTTTTGTTGAGAAATACAAACTTGAAATCCATTTAGTATATCCTGTAGTGACTTTGTGCAGTAATAATAAGGAACATTAAAATGTTATCAATCCATAATTTTTTTTAAAGGTATCATCAAAGTCAACTAATTAAATATGAAGCTATAAATTGTACACAAATCATTATTTATTTCTCACCACTTCAACTTCATTATTCAAGTTATCTCAAAACCCCTACTTTTCCCCAATGACTTTTTTATCTTTTGATTTCAGAACAAGTTAGTTGGTCTCATTATTATCAATATTAAACAATTACTCATATATATAACTAAACAACTATAGATTCTCTAGAGCATCCTAAATATATTTAGGATAAACATGAGAGCTCAGGGAAGTATGAGATGCTATCCTCATAGTTACTTTACTTTTTTGCATGTTTTTATTGACTTCTAATTATGTTTTGAAAGTGAAATTATCTTCTCTAACTAGGATTAATTGAATTTGACTAATCCACATCACTTGATATTGATAAATATCCTCCTTCAATTTGAACATATTTAACATTTTTTTCTTTGACTGGTATTTCCTGAAGTTATTCAAAAAAAGTAGGAACATTACTTCAAGAACTAGCTTCATCAAAAAAACATTCCTCCTTTGTAAATTTAAAAATATTTATAGTAGAATAATAAAAAATTATACCAGTATCTATATTACATTAGTTAAATACACTTTTATTTGGAGGGTATCCATCAAATATTCTAGCAGCACCTCTTGGCTTAAATTTACCCAAATTATTACCTTTAATATCGATGATTCATGGGCTTCTAAACACAGTAATATGCTTCAATATTTTAATATTATTTTCATACATCTCATATAAATTAATATTTTAATTAAATATGTATTAGTATCAATTATGAACATTTCATACTACTCAAATAGATTTCCTAAAAAAATACTAAAAAATAATTTTTTTATAATCATTTTTTGGGCCATATATACTGAGATTATATTATTTTAATAAAAAAACCATTTTTATGGGATTTATGTTATATAGTTCATGCTAAATTTCATGTTTTTTCAAGAAATGGTTAAAATCTTTTATTACTATATTTTATAACATTATCTAATCGAAATATCATTAGAGAGTAACAACACTCTTTTTCCGGACATCATTAGAAAATTTTCTAATTTTTTTAATATAAATATCATCCTAAGAATATGGTTCTTATTAAACATGTTGGTTTTATTTATTCTTCAAAACATATTTAACTTCTTGAATAAAAGTTTTAAATAAAATTTTGGAAAATTTTGGTTGATTTTATACTTTGAAAAGTTTTAGTTGAATATGATCATATTGCTTTTCAAATATATTCATCTAATTTTTTCCTCAAGATACATAATGTTTTGTTTAAGGTCAAGTGATTTTTTCAGATTATAAATATCTTTTAGAAACATATAATTTACTTCTTAAAAGGATGCTCCAATGAGGTAATCACCTTTATTAATGTTCTTATTTTCTTTTTTAATTTTTGAAATTTTATAGGGGCATTACATCAATTATATTTTGAGCATAAAATGTATTTGTGTTTCCTTATCTTCAATTATAGAGTAACTGGATTCATCGCTAGTGATGTTTTTATTATTGATTTTAGTTATAATAATATTCTCACTAACATCTGTTTCTGTATCAACCACTTCTTCCTAACTTTAATATTCATAATATTTTGAATGAAAATTTATCATTATGTTTATTATGAAATTATTATCCTCCCTTTTAGGAATGTATATTGGGTTTGATGAATTATTTATTAACTATCTATTGAAACAATCATATTGGTCCTAATTGGTTTCATCTTCTATCATTTTAGGAAAATTTTCTAACAATTCTCTAATAACCCCACAATTAAATCATTTAAGAGGTAACTTTCCTTTTTAAGTTTCCCTTAACTATTCTCACAATTCTCATGAAGAAATACATCATCTAAGTGAACTTCATTTCTCCATATGAGTAATACATCATAGATATGACTTCATCAATTTCAAAAGAAATACTATTTCCTCTCTATGATTTGGAGGATTTAAAGGCAATTTATTTTTCATCCTTCTTGTATTTCTAAACAACATCACCTTTATTAATTTCATATGAAATTATAATAATGTATAGATAATCATGGGGAATATTAAATATATATTTTTCTTCTAATATCGATACTTTTGAATCAAATTTATCTGGTAATATAAATAAAATATTATAAACAATGATGCAATATTCCATCTTTTCACAATACAATTTGATGGTACTCCCAAATTCACTGACTCCTAAAACGAAACTATCAACAACCTCATCACCAATCATTTTAATATCATCATATTTGAGTTTCCAAAACTAAAACATAGTATGTTTCCCCTTGATATTATCTTTATTGATATTTTGATGCTTATCCCACAAATATTTTTTAGTTTGGAGAATTTTAACTTTTATAAATGTACCTCTTGAATGAAAAGAAAAAATAACATTCATAAAATGAAAATAATTCACTAAATTCTAATTATCTAATATTTTAATGGGAACATAATCAGTACATAGAAAAAATCCCTCATTTTTCACTTCTAGAACAACATTTCTGATAGAAATAATGTATCGAAACATTTTTTCCTTACATAAATGAAAACCCTTCCAATAAAAAATAGGAATCCACTTGCTATTAAATATATTTAAATTATCCAATTTGGATATAAAAAAATGACTACTTTAAATATTTAATATTAAAAATGTAATGAAGGAAATCACCCTATGATACCACATGGAGAACCATTGGATAAAACAATCACTGAGAAAGGTATGAATTAGTGATCTAAAAATTATAGATTATTACTTTTAAAAATAAATTTACACTAGTTAGAGTGAATACTAATGTTAAGATAAAAAATATAACAAACATAGAGAGAACATGAGATTTAAAAGGTTCACAACATAATAAGTTTATCTAGTCCTTGAAGTGATCTGGTAATACCTAAGATCAAAAAATCCATTAAAAATCATTTTGAACCACTATAAGAAGAAAAAATTATTATAACTCACTTACAATTCTTTAGAGTATATTTTGTATCATGGACATGATGTGTATCCCACAATTATAAAATATTTAAATGGGAAATATAAAATCTAATATTCTTCCTCCTATATAAGATAATCAAATTGCAATGTGTACTGAGATATTCTTCTTCTTCTTCTTCTATTCTTACATCAGTGAGACTTCACTTCAATTTACATGAAAAAACTACATGTATCCACTACCTCCTAAACAAAATAAATCTACCAATTCATACACTGACATATATTCAAAAATAAATTTTTTAGAATCTATAATATATATATATATATATGTATAATAATAACTATGATGTCAGCTTTACTTTTCAATATATCCTATTTTCTCTTTTTTCTTAATTAAAATATATATGATAATGTATAAATATAGTTAAATTTAATTAAAAAAAATTATATATGTTCACAACACAAAATTCCATATGAAATGGATTTCACAAAAATATGTAACTACATCGGGACACGCAGAAAAAAAAATCTTCATTCTTCAATAAACCTGCATTTATTTAACATTTAAACCACATTTATGTATAAATTCATGCATGATATAGATACATGACAATTTCAGATAATATCTTCAAATTATTACTCTTAAATACAAACCAAATTCAATCTCGACTATGTCATATTACATGTGTAAAAGAAATTCCCTATGTGAAGGATTCAATATGTGACATGTCGCCTACGTTACATAAAGAAGTTGAATGAAGGAATTTGCTATACCATTGAAAATGGTTGCATGAATCAATCATTTAAGTCATTCACCCACAATCAATTCCACAACCTAATTCCCATATGTCACTATATAGCTATATATACCCCTACATGATTATTTTACTATATATATTTCCTAAATGAATCGTTTACGTGACCATTTGGATGCATGGATTCACCAATATTCACTAACATCAACTTAATCATGTATATTCCTTATTTATTCTATAAAAAATAATTAAAGGGTACTTTTAATTAATAATTATAACATTTATGACGATATTTAATTACATTAAGAGTGTTTTACTTTTCATTGATTGATTTACATACAACCTTCTTCTTCGATATTCTGAGGGAATCTAAATTCACATGACCTACCATTTGTTTCAACATGTATCAGTTATTCACGATCACTTAAATTACTATGTCTAAAAATATGTGGTCACTTCCTCATGGTCACTAGAACTATTTTTCATGTCAATACTTCATTATGTGGCCACTTTATCATGTTCACTTGACATACCATGCATGTCAAAACCTCTTCATGTGGTCACTTTCTCACAATCACTTGAGCTATTGTGCATCTTTACTCTTATTACTGTGGTAACATTCCTATAGTAACTTTATCTTGAAAATATATTGACCCAAAAATCCCAAAAATAACTAAAAAAATTTACTTCTTACCATATTGTTCACCTTAACTAACAAAAAATAGCCTCTTGGACTCAACATTAAGGATTATAGTGTTTCTATTCATCTCATTCTTTATTGAAATATGATTAAATGGATGGAAAATAATTATTGTTAATAATATTGACTAGTTATGATGTTCCCCATAACCTTCATATTGTATTACTATGGTAATATGTTAATTAAAAACTTATTAGTAATCATTGATCAATTTACTCATTTTGTTGTATGTTTTTCATTACTGTTTTATACATTATTTAGTGCAAAATTTGAAATGTTATTATAGTTTAATTTCATATTTTAGATCCCAGTTTGGGGGTACAACTAAGGGTTGGGGGGGTAAATAAATGGTATGTTTTTTAATCTTATTTTTAATATCCAATATATATATATAATTGAAAGTATTTTCCTTTCTTTCTTGATTAACTCAACCTCACATAAATGCAGTGGAATATATAGATCATATTACAATCAAAATATATTCAAAATGGGTTCCATAACATAAGTAACATAATATATTTCTTTCATCTTCACACATCCCCACAAAAAATTTAGGATAAAAAATAAGAAATATCTATTTCAACTCTTATTTACTTATTCATCACATTAAAAATTGATTTTACTCTATGAAAAAGTTGTATCATTTGGTTATCTCCTATACTCTTCATTAAGTCTATATGGAATGGTCTTCTTTAGAACATGGTCCCCTCATGCAGACTTCTTCAAGACTCCATGACTTGGTCTTCTTCAAAACATGGTCTTCTAGATTGCTCAATTTGTCATGTCTTTACATGATGAAATTTTCCTCATCAATTCAAATTCCTAGACCAAGTTGGTCTCCATCTTGAATTTCTACTGAAATTAAAATCTTACTTGTCATTATGAAACAATGTTGTATTAGTCTCATATAAATCTCTAACATAATTTTCATGATCTAATCAATATTCTCTCATATTTTTTCAGTACCTACACTCTTTTATATTAAATAAAATTTTAAATATTTTGTTCCATTTTTAATTTAGAATCTTCCTCCAGTCTCAGTCAATAGGAGAAATTCTCATTAATATATAAAATATATTTCTAGTTTTAATTATACTACAAAATATTACTTGATTAATCCCATTTACATTCCCTAAAGACACGACATTTTTTCCTTATTTGTTTGATATTAAAAATATCTCATATTAATTCCCCAAAAATTACCTGATTTTATTTCTTTTGAATTATCTACATGCATGGAAGTATGAATTGTATGTTTCTACTATTGCGCAGAACTCATCTCATCACCCAACATCTTTTTTGGAATGTCATCCTTCTATCACAGATGGGAACAAGATTATGTGATGATTATAATATATGATTTCATAAAGAATATATCATCAGAAACATTTAATTTAATCCTTTTTATTAAAGACCGTTCATTAGAAAAAACATTGATTTTGAAACCTTATTAAAATTTATTACGTGTAGTAGAAATATCATATTCCTAGTTGAATTTTTTTTTTGCATAAAGGCATTTCTTACACAGCTTCACAAAATATCATATAAAAAGAAAAACATCATACATGTGCATGAATATCCTAAAACTAGATAGAAATTTATCACACCACATATATTATCATATGGCCATGTAGAAAATATACTATAGAAATAAATATTATATGTTACATCAAAGTCTTATAAACATGGAAAAATTCATAAGCTCCACTATAAAGTCGTACAAGCACTCTTCAATGTTGTACAATTAGTGAGTAAATAATACAGGACATTTCCTTTACCATTTATCTACATCAAATCAATGTCGTATGATCTAGAAAATACATACATAAGTCAATAAAGATATATATCCAAATTGAAATGTATTACACGACTACACTACATATCATACACATAGAATAAAATTCTAGACTTCACTCAACTGAATTCTAAAAATCATTGGATGATCAAATTTATTTCTCAAATACTAAAAAACACTACAGAATTTCAATATAGAGTGTCTCTATATCCATCAATACACTTCTTTAATACCAAAAAAGAAAAATACTATAAACATAACAAACACATTTTATTTTCATAAATATTATTAATTTTTTTCTTGTAATTTCTTGAATTTTTATCCTCAAAAAATTTTCCCATTTAATATGGAAGCAGCTTATTAGTTTATTAAAAAAAAATTCAACACATATTTATATTTTATAGAATAAGAATATCCCTTATTCAAAACAAATATATTTCAATCTTATGGAAACAAAAATCACCCCATTTGGATTTTTCGTCAATACCTCTAAGAACATCTCATGAAAATATGTGTTCTTATCTTTATCCCCCTTATCAATAAGAAATGAAAATGAGATGTTTATAAAATAACATTGTAATTTACTCTAATATAATAATTAAAATAGCTTCATATTACCCTATTTTAGTATCCTATCATGACCAATATTTAATAAAAGGATAGCACTATATCTTTTTTCTCAGCAATGTGCATTTAGTTAGTCATCTCTAGGTCTATATGGGATAGCCTTGTGTAGAAAATAAGAGTTAAATAACCAATATTGTCAATGTTTTCAATAAGTTAACTTACATTTGGCCCTAAAAGAACTTCTAATTTTAGGGTTGTTAAAAATAGTTTCATTAAGAAAACATTGTATCCTTTACATGCCTAAAACACACATCCAATAGTTTAGGTGTAAGGAATATAACTCCAAATTTTTATCATCTTTTCATAAAATAACACTCAAAATTTATAAAAAACATTATATAAAAAAATAAGTGTTTTATGTGTGGCTGGAAAACCTATTTATCTAGTTTTATTCAGCTATCTAAAACACACAGACTCACTGCATGATAGCTTTATCTCACTTGTTCTCTTCCTCAGGGGATTCACTTAACTCCTCCTCTTCAGGGTAGTTAGGGAACTTCATGAATGAAATATTAATTTTTTATAGTGTTTACACAACTCAATTTTCTATTGAAAATAAATACATGTAAGCATAAATAAATACTTTTTAGGGAATAAATAGGGAACTATTTATTTCTTAGTTGAAACACTAAGTCTAAGAGTTTCATCGTAGAAAATGCCACTATTTCCTTCTAAACTCAATAAGACAAGTGTTATTAAAAATAATTTTTCCTTTTTGAGTTTTAATAAGATGTTTTACTATTTAATACCCATGAATTACCAACTTTTCTGAAGAAACATATTTTTCCTCAGTTACTAAGGGAACTTCATTAATTTATACATTCATTTACTTCCCCCAAAATTATTCTTAATATTTTAATATTACAATAAAATATTTTATGACATACCCAATCTCTTCACAAATTTTACATATTTTCCCATAAATATATAGTTACTATTTTATTAAAATATTTCCATGAATTCTATCTTCCGCTTATCTAATAAAAATCATTACTTTTTCACTAGTGTTAAACCCCACATTCCTTATTTTCTTGTCTACCTTCAATTAGATTGGAAAAATTTCTAATAAATACATTTTACATTGATCAACATGTTTTTTATTAAAATTGAATGGATTTAATTATTTTATCCTGTGATTTTTCTTCCCTTCCACATCATTGATATAATTAAATGTAATATTACCATGAAATCCTAAAATTTGTGACATTTCAGGTTACATCTATCACATAAATATTCAAATATCTCAAATATTTTGTTTTCTGAATGGATTTACTATGTTTTATGGTCACAACTTGTTTCCTTTGAAAATCTTCCCTTGTTTTCTAAATATGACCCCATTTGGTTCATTACAATTTAATGGTAAATATATAATATTCCAGTGAGAGTATGATTTATTTCCATAAATTCCAAAGTACTAATAAAAACCTTTGAACTTTGATATTTCTTATTCACAAAAAATATAATATTAATTTTTGGATTCTTTAATCTCTTCAACTTGAGGCTTATTTTTCTATGGGGAAGTGTAACTCATGTAATTTTATTCTATTCTTTTAATATATATTAGTATCCCAAAACTTTATTCTTGGGCTAAGATTGATTAATATTATTTTTAAGGCCTACACAATCAGGTAGAACATTTTTTTTATTAAGTCATATTAAATCCAAATGATACCTAAAATTTGGAATACTTCCACTTTCAATCTTGAAAAGATCCCCCTTTAACATCATCTTCCTCAGTGGAGTCATATATGATCTTTTTTTGAATTATTTTAAATACTAGACACATGGATTGTGTATTGGTCATATATTCTTCTCTTATGGTTTAATTTTATTTTAGATCATACATAATTTTGATCTTCCTAACCATCTTTATTTTTGTATCTTGATAACATGAACGTATGTAACTTATCATTTTATATACTCATCATTATTAGTTTCTTACTTTTTATTCGCATTTGAGTTGTGTAATTTTATCAAGATAAAATTACAACACACCATTAAACTACCACTCTAACTATATCCTTCTTTCCTCATCATCACTATTAGATGTGTAAAAACCCTTCCCATCATGATCCAAAATTCAACTTCATCATTATATTGAATTCAAAAATATATTGAGTCTAGCTTATAACATTTAATCATAAAAATCAATTTATTTTTAGTTAATTTTTTATTTTTCCTCATCGACTTATTTTTTTGTTATTCTAATCACCCTCATCAGAATTAGTATCAACAACCTTTTTCTTTGGGAAGTCATAGAAAACATTTCCAATAAAATTTCAGATTTATAACCTTCGTGTAATCATTTCCATTCCCTTAAATTTAACCTTTTTTAATTAGAAATATATTTGGTAAATAATCACTTTGAATTCCTCGTCAGATTCCTATCTATCATAATCTATGGATTCTACAACCTCTTCATCTTTAGACTTTCCTTTTCTCATGGCATCCATGTCATTTCAACTTTTTTGATTCCTTTTGAATGGTGGAGTATTTTTCATTTTAGATTATTTGAGAATATTAAGAAGTTTGTCCAATGAAAAATATTCCCTATCATTCATGGAAGGAATCATGGTATTATATCTTTCCTAAAATTTCTCATTATCTTATTAACAATGGTAGAGTCATCAATAATTTCATAAACCCCCTAGATGTTACTCATAATATGATTCTCCCTTGTGAAGAAGTATTTAATATTATAATTATCATCCATATTTATGTATTAAAATATACTACTCTAGAAATTTAACATAGCATATTTAACTATAAAATTTCCTTCATAACATCTCTTCAGTTTATCAGAAATCCATTTGGTAGTTTTATGACCCGTACATTTTTTGATACATTCTCTAATAGAGACATCATAATGGAATTTTAAACATTTAAATCAACCTCCATATTTCACTGGTCCAAAGGGGTCATATAAGTGACCTCTAAAATCATTGATATTCCATTATTATTATATATATGACTTCAAATACAAGTGATAATTGGTAGTACAACATCATATTCTTATAGAGTTGAGAGTTTCTCCATCAATTATAAGGACATCCCACATGTTAATATAATTCATGACATCTATTAAAAACTAATATATTGCATCATCATAGGGAACCTAAATATTATTTGATACCACTTGTGTAACTCAAGAAGTGGGTACCACTGGGGGCAGGGGCGGATCAGTGGTTTATTTTTATAATCATTATTTTATTATCCAAATTCAGGGGATAATTAAAAACATGATAGTGTAATTCTTGATTTAATCATCCATACCTAAATATAATAGAATATAATTATAATAGGACAACATTAATTTTCTGGGCTTAATATAAAATTATACTCCATTCCATAGTTGGTTAGTTTCCCAAATCATAAATTATCCAATATATGAACAAGTGGTTACACTATGGAACTCCAAAATAAAACCAACATAAATCCACATTGTGTTCTGAATCCTGTGAAACAAATGATATTTCCTTCAACTTCACACTAACCCACTATAGATTTATGATTGAAAATAATAATGGCCTAGTCGACCCTGTGTTTATTCTACAAAACTTCAAAAAATAATCTTCTTCCCTGAATAAATTGGATCGACAAGCTCATGTACACTAATTCCATTTTTTACCACCTTGATTTTATAGAACAAGGTCCTATCATGTACACTTTTTCAATTTTTATATTCAGGTATACATCATAACTTATGCATCCTTATTTCTCAAATTTACAGCTCTTCAAATGATTTTATTCTCCTCACCACATTAAATAACCGGGAAAAATATTTCTCCTTCTTAAATGGATCTTAAATTCAAAATAATCATTTTCTATTCAATAAATTGGTGTATTGGGGTATCATAAATCCCTTTCACAATGTTTGTGATCTCTTAAAATATAATTTCATCCTTTTTGGAACCAACACTCATTCATATTCACAGAAATCATGATTATTTTTTTAATTTAATTTAGGAAACATCATTGAGAATTAGTCAATATGTATCATCCTCTTTCAAATTAAGACATTATTTTTTTTATGAAATATCCTACAAAATTGTAGTAGGAAATTCACATTTAAATTCATTAGAGACTCAAGATTCTTTCCTTTTTTGTGATATTAAAAATATCATACATTAATTCTCTATAAAATCATGTTTTTTATAATTCTCAATGAGTATGTCACTATGACATGGTTGATTATCATATGGTTTGGAACTCATCACACCACCCAGCAACTCCCTCAGATGGTCTTTCTTTCATCTCAGGTTTGATAATGATCATGCAATTGATAATGATTTTTGATTCCTTAAATAAAATATCATCAAAATAATCTAGTTTTTTCCTTTTTATTTAGAACATTTTATTCTGAAATACTCATATTTTCAAGCCATATCAATATTTCTTATGCAAAGTATAAATATCATACTCAATGTATAAATATCAAACATGTTGAGAAATATCATATATTGCCTAAAAATATTTCATAAGCATAAAGAGATATCATATATGTGTAAGAATATCCTACATTCAGATAAAAAATGTCTTACAGTGTAAAGAATATCACATAGCCTAGTTGAAAAATTTCACATGGCCTAAAATATTTTTCATGGAATCAGTGTCTTACAAGCCCACCAAAACATATTTTTTGGCTATAATGTCATATGATCTCTCTTAAAAGTCATATGTGTCCTGAGGAAGTAATACATGAGAGTTCATTTTAAATTTTTTCATTAGATAGATGTCATATGAACATGAAAAGTCATACATGATAGTATATTCATACTTCTATACATAAATTTCTTACAAAACATCACCAATTATCATACGCATAGACTGAAATTCCAAACATTACTCAATTAAACTATAAACCTATTCAGATGAACTAAAGGACTTAAAAACTAATAAAAATCATTTCTAAATTATGGTTTAAATATTATCTATATTGATCAACACATGAGACTAATTTTTATAAATATAAACACTCCAATCCTGAAAAATAAATATTGTTTATCTTGTTTTTTAAAAAATTTCTATGTGATATCTTCAATATCCCACATTAAAACTTTTTTTAAATTTAACGAGGAAGAAAGTTTATTATTTAACCAAAACCCAAGAAACACATATAGATATCCTATCTAACACCAAGATTCCTTAATAAAAAAAATAATATTCAATATTATGATAACAACACATATAATCAACAATAATACAAAAAAATGAAGAATGCTCAAATATCCCTTTTGGTGGTACTAGAGTTTTTTGTTGGATAACACATGTACATGACATGTAACATAAAATTACACTTCTTGTACCCATGTTCACTACACAAGGATGAGTTTTAGGAATCATGCCTTCTAGTGTAGGAGAATAGAATGCAACTTCATTTCAATATATGTATTGTCCAATGGAGATAAAATTGTTTTGACAGATTACATAATGTGTAGCTATATTACATTTCAGATAAATCACATAGTTTAACCCCATGGGAATCATACATCAATTTGGTCAAAGTCTGTCAATTTTATCAATTACTCACCATGTATTTAGTGAGAGTCAAAAAACATGGGACTAATACGATTTAAAGGATTTTATCTTGTTTACATGTATTGAAACTCATAAATGTTCATGTAGAAAACACATAGATTCCCCTTGAAAATCGTATAAATAGAAAAATAAAAAAGTACACCATATATGGAAGGCTGTACAAATAGTGTAATTCATACCCATTCAAATGGATTACACATCGATCCTAGCTATACATCATGTGAATTAATTACACGGAATGGAAATTAATTACAAATTTAAACCAAATTATTTGTCATGTAACTATTGTATATTAAATGTGATACAATTTTTAGATTATTAAATGATTATTTAATTATTTTCTTCAATATTATAGAACTAAAAATTGTGTATGGTAATCATATATGTTGTTTAATTCATGGAAATTACATGTTGTACACACCCATTTTATGAATGGTGTGTTTTGTGTCATAAAAATCATGTTAATTATACAGCTTGACTCACCTAACTAAACACCATGTAATATAACAACACATTCTGTATGCTACATTCCATTCATGTACATAGTACATGAAAAGGAATATACAAAGTGTGTGGACGTATCATGTAGAATAGAAGTATACCAACCATGCCACATTTGATACACACCATGTACTTAATTAATTTTAAATTAAATTAATTTATTTATTTTATTTAAAATTATATTGGATGGGAATCTCTTTAACTATTTTGATGGAAAAATAAGAAAAAATACATAATTAATTATTAAGATAAATAATTTATTAATTTGACAATTTTATAGAAATGAATTATTCATAGATATAATTGTGTATTCATTGAATTTGTGAATGATCATGGGTTTGATTATCTTATATATGTGTTGGGTTTTATTTAATTTAATTATTATTTCTTTTCTTTTTAATAATTATAATTATATAACAATAGTGATGTGTGTATCATCCAACCCTCTTATTCTGATGGGTCTACATGTCCAATGATTCTTTTATATAACCTCATACCCTAGTTCCCTAACCTTCTTGTGAGTATACATATGAAATTGAAGGATCTAAAAATTCAATATTGACCTGATGTGAAACTAACTGATGAGATACATAGATTAATAGGTGGAATTATACAACATTAACTAAGCTCAGTTCAACGATTTATTCCCCTAGGGTCAAGGGTTAGCTTTTTGTTCACTCAATAAATAGAAAGTCTCAAGATCATGAAACATGTTTATTTTTTTTCCTTCCAATCACTAAAAAATTATTATTTTATTAAATTCATGTTTATTCATGATCACATAAAATAAAATAATTAACACGAATGAATGAAGGAATAAAGTAAATGGGCAATGTATGAATTAATTAATCACACATGGTTAATCACTTATATAAAATCTAACTAATATTAACATGCATGTAAAATGATTAAATGGGGAAAAAATTATGCATAATATAAAATTACCTTAAAAAATATTAAGCCAATAAAATCAGCAGTGGCATGAATTTTGATGAAACCATAAATCCAGGTGTTGGTCTAGTCTTTGTTAGAACACTATTTATTAGGAAGTTATAATGGATGTTTTGGGCCAAAATAATCATCTTAGCATCAAGGCTTGTTATACTCACAAGACATGTAAAAATTTTGAGGTATGTATTGTGGTAATACAAGTCCAGGCTTTCATATTGGGAGATTAGGCTCAATGGATCAAGGATATGTGAGTTAATACATTTGGAATTCCCCCCTGCATAAATACTTTTTAGTAATTTTACCCGACCCTCATCTATGTTTTGGGAAGTGAAATAAAAATCATTTACACTAGAATATCCATTAAAATAGATATCCAAGATCAAATTATGAGGGATATTTTTATTTCATATAATAATGGGAGACTAATAAATAAAATTTATTACATCATATTTTTGTAATCATAATAAATCAGGAAATATTTTTTAAAGTTTTTTGTAGAAAATTAAAAGTAACAAAATGTAGAAATTATCAATATGATCTATATCGGATAAATATAATATCTCGATAGGTGGTAACTTACAATAGTGGTAAATGTGATTGTGCATCGTATTATTCTATAAGAGGAAGTCTTACATGATAGATTCTGATATTCTAGATTATCCTTCTATGGAAGGTAAAGATGAAGATATCAATGACTACATGAGTCACCTGGATGATTCCCTATATGTAATCCTTTATGATACAGTCTATGAATATAAACCTCTAGATGATACATGATAACATGGATTTATACAATATGCTTCTACACTTATATGATTTCTACCAAAAGAAGCCTAGATTGGTACATGATGAGATATCAGAGGGAATGTTTATATGAATTATTAGTGATGTTTCACTATTTGGACCTCATATGGTCAAGATAATTTGGTATATTGATCATTTGGACAGGTTGGTTTTTATATTACTCGATGAGTAACATACATACCCTTTACTTAAATCACTCCCTCATAGATTATATAGTTATTTTGTTAATTATAATATGTAAAATATAGAAAAGTCGATCTGATATCATCTTCCCCAGATTCTTCAATAAAATAAGGATATGGGTCATGAATAAGAATTATCCCTTAGAGTGAATAAGAGTATAGGAAAATAAAGGTCCCTAAGACTCATTCTAATTCTATTACTTCATTCCAACAAAATAGTAAGAGCATAAATATCTAGAGGTTGGATAATGAAGAACATGCATAATGTTTTTCATGTGGAACGAAAGCCTATTAGAATAAGAATTGAACCACATTGAGGAATAATGGATAATAATTAGATGCATTTGTTATCGAATGAAATTTCACTAAATTTTCTATTTGGGAAGTAGATACAGCTTTTGGTTCTCATGTTTCTAGCAAAATATATGAACTATATAGATCTATGAAGATTTTTAATGGTGAGGTGGGTGCTCAAGATACCAATGCAGAAAGACTGGTTATACTGTAAATATATGACTACCAAATTAATTTACTAAAAATATTGATTTTATATTTGATGAACTATTATTACATCCCTTAAGTTACCCAAAACATTACATCAATGTCAAATTTTGATATGGGTGACTTTTATTCATGTTTTCTACTAAAATATGTTACATTTATAAATATAATATTTTAAAATATATGAGACATCTTAATAATGGTATTTTTACACTAGAATATAAAAACAATTATTTGGTTGTTCATATTGAATCATGTTCACCTGAATCATTTCAATCTAGGTAGTGGAATCACCAAATTGGTCTTGTAAATGAGAAGCATTGAAAAAATAAATATCACGATGGGTGTTAAAATTAATTTGATCAAATACCACTTCTTTTGCTTCAAGCTTGTTTCGAAGGAAAAATTTTCAAACCATGATTTTTTGGAATGGGTGGAAGAGCCATAGAGCCTCTCGAATTGGTTTACACATATGTGTGTATGATATTTACATTTTAAGCAAGATGTGTATTGTCACAACCCCTCCCTACAAAGGTATCCCACCTAGGATGGAAATAAAGGAAGGGAGATAATGCCCCATGAGTCCTGCATCCAATAGTCCCCAAGTCATCGACTAGTAATGATGGAGTATAATCTCACACATGGGAGGTATTTACCTCTATAATATAGGATCAATAGGTAATATAAATCAATTGAAACAAAATCAATGGAAAAAATTAAGATGAAAAACCCGAAACCATCCCAAAATGCATGTGCACATTAAACAAATAAAGAGAGAAGTCTCTAAATAAATAACCAAAATAAATGTTAAGGAAAGAATACCACAATAGACCCAAGGTATAAGATATCAATGTCTGGAATGGTCCATGAATTCATCTAGGAAACCTTATAATATATTTTATAAACATAGGGTGAGAATAATTGTGTACTCAGTAAGATAACACACAATTTCTCTCACGCACATGTGAAAAAGAGCACACCAATATACCCATAGTAAAAAAGTACAAACAGAACCTAAGAAGGCTAACTAACCAATCACATAATCACCAAGGAACACTCACCAAATAACACATCTACATGTAATGACATAACAAGAATAATATCGATAAAAATGTACCCCAAATCACTTTCCCACTAATTTAACACTCTCCCACCCAAACATCACATAAAATGCACTCCTATATCTTTTATATAACACATACTACCATATCACATCTCACCCACAGACACCTAACCATCACATCACATCTCGATCAAAGGAACCTAGAAAACTATACCAAATCACATCTTATCTCACCCATATACACCAATTCCATGACATGACATGACATCACATCTCTCCCCCAAAAACCTAATCCATCACACCACATAACCTAATGTATACTACAATAACCAGAGTGGTATGGTATCACAAACATGAAGGATATCAATATCGTCACCGTCCTACCATGAACAAACCCAACTATAATCCATCTCATAAAACAAACACCACTATTACAATTTTTCACTTATGTCTATAACTTTTCATGCATATCAATTTCACCTAAAAGAGGGATCAGTGAAGTACCGGTAGCCATGCATCCATTCACAACATCAGAATGATGCGAAAACACCTCCAAAACATTTATATGTAGGAATATGCTAAAAAATAAGATCACAACACTTGGGATGCGATGATTTCACCATTATGTTTTTTACATATTTATCTATGTTAAGGTATCAGAGATTTAATTCTATTATTTTAACAAACATTCTAGATAAAATGGAATGTTTTGAACCATAATAAAATAAAAAAATTTCCACCATTGATTGAATATGAAGTGCACCTTATACAAATTCATTTTCATGATCCAATTAAATGGTATTTATAACATTATATTTCCATTAATTCTTTGGATTTGGTGGTTTCTAACGCAAATTACCCTAATAGACTAATGGTTTAGTGAATTAACATGCATATTTCCCATTCTCCCTATAGTTTATGAATTGAAAAATGGGTGGTGTATTAGGAGGTTCATTACTTTCCTCCATCATGTTGTCCATATTTTTCATGTCTTTTATATATTAATGAGCTTGGTGGACTTCACTCCTTCTATTGAAGCATTTCCCCATACCTTTGAGAAAATTCCCATGATGCTTCCTCCCACATTTTTTGTATGTGGGTGGTTGGATCCCCTTTTATCATTTTCATTTTAGCCACCAGTTTTTAACTCCATTATTACCTTTTTATCTCCACTACCATGGGAGAATTTTCCAAACTCAATTTATATATTGAGAGCTCCTTGAACTACTTCTTCATAACTCCCAAAGTCCCAGATATCTATAGCATTGTGAAGGTGTGGTTTTAGACTAATAAGGAATATATTTATTTTTCAATCACTATTGATAACATAACCAGGAACATATCATGAAAGAAAGGTTATTTTATCTTTTTATTCCATGATATAATCACCTTACTTTTCATTTAGATATAATAATTATCTATCCCTCATTGTTCGAATAGTTCTAGGGAAATACTTATTAGGAAAAATATTATTAATGTCTTTCCACTCCATGTCTTTTATTTCATTCATCGTATTTATATTCTTTATCAATGAACACAATTGATAAAAATTTATATCAAAATGATAGATGTATAGAGTCACCTTCTCATTATTAGAACACTGGATCATATAAAATATATTCTCCAATGAGTTCACCCACTACTCAAAAACATGTGGATCATAAGACCCACTAAATGATGTTGGTCCTTGCCATATAAAAACTTAATTGAATATTTCTCCACTTCTGTTGAAGAATTTTGTTACACATGGTTTATGTAATTAATCCTAGCCTGAGAGAACTGGGTAAGAATTCCCATGATGTTTTTAACTCTACCACCCATTTCATTTGGGATTTCATTCAAAAAATCACTATATTATCTCTCACATGGATTATTGGTTTTATTTCTCCTTGTTCCCTCCATTTTCTAATATTTGAAAGGTTTGAAAAAAAATGTAAGACAATAGAGAATTAATAAATAATTTATTCTTATTTTAAAATAAACTCATCAGGAATATCATATGGGATCCTTATGATTATCATTTTTTCAAAAATGATTCTTCTATGAAGTTCACCTATGCATAGACTTATACATATGGTTTTAACCAATGTTTTCTAATCCTAATTCCAAAAAAACTAAACAATGATTTGTTACTAATTATTTTGACCCTAATTTTCCGTACATTACCATTACATCACATTTAAGATAAATCACATAATAGTGTTACAATCTATGATCCAAAGGATTAGTATCTTGAGAAAATTACAGTTATACATCACTTGTAAAAAATGAAATATTAAAATTTATTTAAATTATTATTATATATAATTATAAAATATCACCTTCTAATTATTACATGTATCCACCTAAAAATATACATCAAAGAAAGGGGTGATTTAAAATCCATGTAATGGGAGGAATAAGGGACCTGAATCAATAGTACATGTGTGAGAATAATCAACATAACCATATCATAATAAAAAGATCATAATCATAATAAATAGGGAATAATTTAATAAATACATCGAATGTGTCATATGCATAATAATGAAATATTATAACATAGTTGTGAAATTAAACATTGTTGTTAAAAAATATAACATCTTGTTTATTCATAACATATGTTTATAATCAAAACAACATAATTTTGAAAAAATATAGTAGACTTTTCATGCATAATACACATTAGATCTTGACATATATTGCATTAACCAATTAATTTGTTGTGTATTTAATTCTGGTCCCACCTGTAACATCAATAAATGATCATAATCATTCATTCCACATTGAAGGATAACAATCTTAGTCATGAAATAACCCATGTAAAGGAATAAATTACGTAAAATACACCACATATCATAATTACTGAAATGAAATTTAGTATTCTAAAATGAATAAGCGTGATAATCATTGGGAAAGATATCATTTTCTTCTTAAAAGGGTTAAATAGCTACATAGGTTAAGAGATATATTTTGGAAATTAATGTCTTTTAGAAAAAGCATTGTAAATAGATTAGAAAACATTTTGGGAGAGTAGGATCACATATACACACAAAATAAAATATAAAGAAATTTTAAAGGAATTTTTTCGAATATTATATGAATAGTAATACTAAAATCAATGTGAAATTGGAGATAACCCAAAAAACTATTCGTGTTTCAGAATCCCCTTACATAAACCCTGCGTTATTTTTTCGTTTTTCAACCTCATGAATTATAAACATATATTTATTTATTCTTTGCAATAATTTTTAATTATTTTCATTTTTATAACTATTTATCAATTATCATCATTGGATTTTTTTTTTAAATTCCCTTTATTAAATACTGAATGATTTGATATCATGTTTTCCATATAAATATACTATTATATTTCGATTTTTCCCTTTCTATTCAAGGACATTTATACATTAATATAATTAATTCCAGAAGAATTTAATAAATTTTTATTTTTATTTATAAATAATAAATAATATTTTATAACAATATAAATGGTTGGTTATAAGGAATGAATTGGAAATATCCTCGTTGGTTGTTAACCAACTGCTAAGGAGACATTGTTTGAAGAAAAGGCGCGAGATGTATAATATATGATTCTATTAAAAATAAGATTTTTATAGTATATTTACATTATAAATATCATATTAAAAACTGTATTAATTTTTTAATAAGGATTAAATTAGACAATATAATATGTATATGAGAATAGAAAATGAAAATTAAATAAAATAATAAAATTGAATGACTTCTTTCTTAAAGTGGTTCCTTCTCTAAAATCCATTAATTATACAAAAAATTGGATTTGATTAATCAATAAATTCCCTAAGCATTCAAAAGGTGTTAATTGAGGGGATTTGGGTGGATATTTTTCTTCTTTAACTAAGGTAGGAGTGGTTTTCAAAGGGGGGAGAAGGGTTATTTATACTTGAAGAGAGAGGTAGTTTTAGAATAAAATATTGAATAAAATATTTTATCAAAATTAATCCTTATAAAAGTGGTATTAATGAAATTATGGATCATATATGAAAAAATATAATGTTTTTAGAACTCTAAACTGGTTAATAACTTGAATTCAGTAGTTTATTAAAAAAGGAATGTACGAAAAATGATGAATTTTTTTTTTAATGGAATACTTGTGACTTTAGAATTTAAAAAATACATTTTAAGTTTCGGAAAAAAAATTTATTGTATTTCAATGACTAATTTATAAAATTTAATATGTTGTTGGTTGAGAAAAATTTTCTAGATTTATTAGGTCATTATTTTATCACAAATTATGCAATTTTACGTAAAACGATTATGAAAAAATTTTATTTCTTCTATTCACCAGAAAATTAAATTATGTTATAAAATAACCAAACAAAGCACACTATGACAATTTATAGATGATGATTTACAAAATGAAATTAATTTTATCAGCTGAATTTTTTAACATAGGTTATTTTTTTAAATGATTTTTTAAAGACATTAATATACTATTTTTTAGAAATGTGCATATATTATCTTATTTTTTTGAATGGTGAAATTTATTTTTATGGATTATAATTTTTATATTTACTGAAATTAATAATGATAAATATTTTTTATATAATTTTTTCTTATTTTTGTGTTCAAATTACTAGTCCAGTGGCCATGTTATTATTTTCAATGGTTGAGTTACTATTCCCACCTGCTAGGTTAATATTCTTACTAGTAAATTATTATTAAAATAGTTACATTTACACCCATAAGTAGTAATTCATTTATTCATTCATTATTAACTCAAATTCCTATAATGGTTAAAAATTTCAATTATTAATATTTTAATTGGCTTATTATTATTTGGTTTCATTTCTATTGTATTGTTTGTAGTGGTGTAGATTCTAATAAATTTGATGGATCCAAATGTTTCCACTCTACTTTTCTTAATTTATATTTTTTTCCCATTTTAATTCTAATAATTTTCATGGGATTAGTTGTTGATTAATTTAAGTATATTTATTAATTAAATATATTTTTTCAGTTTCATTATGTGATATATGTTTATAACACTACATAATATAACAGATATTTATTTGAAAATACAAATATCATTTATAAACTCTAGGTTTTTACAAAAAATGTGAGAAATATATATATAAGAAGATTAGTGGAAGTGAAATTATATTCTTATAAGTATATAATTTTGAAATATTACTAATTGGAAACATGATAGTAGACTTACACTTAGTTAAATTTAGTTTAACATATGCTTCTCTAGGAAGGAATTTGGTGTTGTAGACTACATTCATAGGATCAAGATCATTTGGGAATGATCTAAGAGGATTCTTGAACTAAGTCTGGGAACATACATTAGAATGGTAATAAAGATATTTTTCATAGAATAATCAAATATAGGATAATTTCAAGAATCATATTAAAATATTTCCTTATAAATAAGAGGAAAAACATAGGATTTCCATGATTCTTTATGCATTGGTGATATTAGGCATGATGTTTTTGAAACCATGTGCATGGGAAGAAGATATCAAAAAGATCTATAATACTATTATTAGATTATAGTTACGACAATTCTATTGTATAATAGGATTACATAGGATATGTTCCTTGTTTATGGAGATGAATAGTGAGTCATCAAGTGATAGGAAAATGCTAGCTTCTAGAGAAAACAAGATAACATAAAATCATAGTCAGTATATATCTTCTATATTAAATGAGGAGTGAAGAGTTAGAAGACCTCAATAAAGTAAATTTTCAATAATCCTCTAATATATTTTGAGTATAATTTGACCTAAAATGTAACTAAATAAGTAGTTTAGATTTGAAATATCATATAGTATCTTGATGTAGTCTTTATCAAAAAATACCCTTTCACATTGTATTATGATAATATTGAAATAGTGACCCAATCTAGGGATAAATCATTAAATAAATTAATAAATCATATAATTTATAAGTATCACCACTTGTGTCATTTTTCACAATGGGTAAATTCATAGACACCAGTGATTCCATATAGGAGAGAATTTCAAACCAACTGACTAAATCTTTATCTCACTAACAACATGGATATCATGTGAGGGATAGTGGATTAAAATTTGTTAGTAGTTAGATCTTGTACAAGAGGGAATATATTGAATTTGGTTCCATAAGACCAATTAATTTTCACTTTTGATTAACTATATTCAAATGATTTTGAAAAATAAGAAATAATTTATCACCTCATGAGTGTTCTTATGAATTATATTATTTTGAAAATTTCATTAGATTATCTATCACATCTAATGGTAATGTAAGTTCTTAACTATGATGAGATAATTAAAGTGATATAAAAATATTCTTAAATATATGTTTTATAGATAAATTATACTTATCATAATGGACTCATTTGATGCATTCTATGATGACCATAATCCATGAAGCCACCCAAACAGTGCTAAACAGGTCAGGTGTTACAACCTTAGGCGCACCTCCTCAAACACCAAAGGCTACCGAATACAAGCGAGGGTCTTATATGTTTAGTGGGGAGGCTATAACATCATGGAAGATAATAATGGTACTGGTCTGATTGTAAAAAAAAGATGCAGTGGAATAAACATCTCAGTAGTCTTCAACCCGACCCACAGAGCGGAAGAAAATTGAATATTGATATACAAAAAAAGTAATAAATATAATCAATAGCAGCAGAAAGTAAAAACAACATCATACTGATCACTTGTAACTACTATTGAACAACAAACATACATCCAAATCATGTCATACATATCCATATGTAAAGGTGCCAATGGATAACCAACAATAGCTAAAAAATAAGTAAGCATGCTAACACAAGAAGGATGGAAAAACAAAGTAAACTCCATCAAGGGAAGACCTCAAGGTACACACCATCTCCATGAAATAGATAATGCAGTCTAGGTCTTGAAGCTGACCTCTTTCCTACACGTAAATCCATAATGTCTACATGCATCCCCAAAGGCCCATGCTAGGTGGGGGGTGAATCTCAGAAGGACACCACCCAACGGTGCTTACCTAATATAAGTGTTTAATAAGGCATGAATTAATAAGGATAACAATAAAAAGTATGATTCACACAAACAAACACAAACTCCACTCGTGCTCAGCAGCCAACATGTAGTGTCACCTGCTTTGGCCAATGCCAGAATCTTTGTCATGTAACCCGACACCATGTTCCCCCTAACACGGCGTGTCTTAAGTAAAGACATCCCAAAGGAATGCCCAAGAAATATTAGCTAATAGGGACAATGATTCATGTCCTAAAATATTAACCAAAGGGATAAAAATGTCTACCCTCAAATAAAGTAACTGGCGGGACAACGATGTCTTCCATCAAATGACGATGAGCCTCTACCCCCAACCCGATAGCCTCACGCAATCCCCTGAAGGCTCCTCAAATTAAACGTGGCTTCCTATAGCAAGCGACCCCAAACCAATAGTACCTAAACCAAAACTAATGGGGGCCTATACCCACACGAGTTTTCAAAACCACCTCATCATAGAGTCTCTCTGTGTGCACACTACTCAATGTTTCGGGTGAGCGGTAATCACCAAAATAGTACCCAATCCAAAAAACCTCTGACACATCACGTCCCTGCGACCATACCGCTCTGTTCTGATGGCCTCACCATACACGTAACTTTGGCCATGCCCAACCTGACAGTCATCCTGCATCAAGCTGACGTCTATGACGCCCAATCCCATGGTCAGAACCACCCAACGTAACCCCAGGCCAAGCCCAACCTCTGATCAGCAGCACTCAAGAATATTCGAGCCACACCCAACACAACCGCATGGGATCCAGCATATGAAATTCATAAATTACATATAATAATCAAAGGAATTACTTTTAAATAGGAAAAACAAACTAAACAGTTTAAAACAATACAATTCAATTATAACTATTTTGGCATTCCCAGGCCAAAATTCCCCAATGAGAAATGGCCACTCGCCTAGCCCTACTTAAGAAAAATAGGTAACAGGGCATACCCAAGGGCATCCCATAGGTCAGATAACAATTAAATAGGCAATAACAGGTAAAACACATTCATGCTCAAAATACCCAAAAATGCGCCAAATGTCACGCCGCCCCAAAGTATGCGAAAACACAGAAAAAGTTATGAACCACCTACCTCATACTAGTACGATGATAATCCTCCGATAACAACCACCAATTAGGTATAAAACACGGTAGATCTAAAAAATAATCAAAACTGCTCAAACCCCTATAACACATCTTAGAACAGAAATCAAGAAGAACAGGTCAAGTGGAATCAAGGCCTTGCCGAGGGGGTTCCAATGCATCAAATGGTTCTTGAATCTAACTTCGGATGAATGAATGGGAATGAATTGAAGTCATGACCGGGTATTCGCATCTCCTAGACGAAAACCACTACCTACTGCCTCAAAATGAAGCTACTACCAATTTTAACGAAAAAATAAAATACATGGTGTAAACTTAGGGATACACGATGTGTATCATTTTACTCTTCATAATACAACCGATATTTCACCGAGGACTTTCCGAATGACTACACAGTGTGTACCTAGTGGGTACACGACGTATACTTCTCTACCCGGCTGACATCCCAAACATTCAATGTATATCCCCATACACAGCCCCTCTACATGGTGTGTACAAATAGTACATGACGTTCACTTGATAAACACATAATACCCAGCCCATAGGCCACCACGACATGTATGGGCTCTACACGGTCATAGGTACATGGAGTGTCGAGCAACACTACACACAGTGTAGACGGAAATTCCTACACGGTCACCACACGGTATGTACTCGGAGAGCACACAATCGGTGTGCTCCTAACCCATACACGACATGTACATTAGAGTACACAACTTGTTGTATGGAAATTCCCAGAACATCCCATATTTTCCCAATTTTCTCAGAAACAAGTCAAAATTCAAACAAGATTGATATTTTTACCCGTTCTAAAAACCCGGGTTCTTACAATATCCCTACCTTATCATAGCTCATCCCAGAGCTATCAAACAAAACCCGGAGGTGGCACCGAACATACCATTCTGATAAAAGTAACTCGGACTTCCCTAGTTTCAAAGGTTATGGCTAAACTCCTCAAAGGGTCTCCCCAACATAGGAATTGCCTAACTCAGTCTCAACCCTACAAAACTCAAAAAATAAAGGGTTGACTAACCAGTTTTTGGACTCATGGTCCTATCATGACTCATCTTCACCCCTTCGTCTTATTTGATCTCTCATTTCACTCCCAACACCCTAAACATATCCCGCACCGCATTGGTGCCTTCCTTCATGAGGTCCTGAATACCATGGATGCTCAAAATAAAACATTATATCATGTAAATAAGTACCTAGCCTTATTACATACATAATCTTGAATTTAGTCAAGAAAAAACATCCTCTTACATTGAGGATATTTTCATGTTTAAGTCTATAGATAATTGAGACATAATAGATTCATAACATTACACATTGTTACAGAGTGGATACCATAAAAAAATTGTTTCCATTATATTCAAAAAATAAAACAATAAAACTTAATCATGACCCCTTGAAAATTATTCAACATTTAACATGGAATCCTTATTTTTCTTACACATCCATTAAAATATGAAAATCATTTATAAACCTGGGATGAGCACAAAAGCTCAGTAAGGGATAACAAAGAAGGAAAGAGAACATTAGTCTGTGAATACTCATAATGTATGAAAGCATTTTAAAAAGATATGTTGGTCGCCCATATGTACTTTTTTTTATGTAACATGAGATTTACACAAGATCCACACAAAACATGAGAATGTAAATATAATCATAAAGGTATCCTGGGGCATTAATTAAATAATCTTGTAACCCTCTCAGATACCTTATAATTTGTAACCCTCACAGCTACCTTACTATTTGTGTAACCATCGCAGTTACATTTGGATTAACCATATTAATGGCCTCCAACTTACACATACCCAATGAGTTGGAGGGAGATATAGGTCCCAAACTTCATCATAAACAATTCCAAAGAACCAGATCATAATCATTCAACTTTAATAATATCATAAAAACATTTCTTTTTAATTTTTTAATTCATAATTTTAAGAGGATTTTAAACGAAAATCCCCTTACAAATATCATAAAATTGAATAGAGACTTAACAGAGTAGATGGAATGAATGTATACACTATAAATAGACATAATTCAACATAATATAAGAAAAAAACATCACACAATCAATTTTAATACCACATAGACAATGAAGTTGATGGTTAACCCAGAGAATGTAAATCGGGTTAAGAATTCCCTTACCTCAGGCTTGTCTTACTTCAAACATGTTTAAACATGTATAATGGTTAAATGAGTGTTATTAGTATTTTAATGAAACATGCTCATGTTTATAAAATCTTATATGATCATTTCATAACATCATTTCACCCTTTAATTGTTAGTATTTTGCTCCTTGCTCAATTTTTGGGTGAGTTCTTTTCATGATTTCCATTATTGGTTCATGATGGATGTTCTTGTCGATTTGAAGAGGAACTCTAGAATTGGAATATAAAGGTATTTAAATATTTCCAGTAACATTAATTATACCATTTTTAATTTTTAATTTTTACATGAGGGAGATTCATAAGTTCAAACATTAATGATGTTCATTTAGAACATTTTAGTGGTTCTTTGATAATAATGACCTCATTTTGATTTATAAATTAAAACCATGTGTACAAAAGAATTATAGAACCATTGATGATACATAATACATATTTTATAACCTATTTCAACCATAAAAATGGTTTCATTACCTTACTTAAAGGATTTAAATAAAAATGAAATCACATCATCCACGATGTCGTTAATTCGACACAACATGGGCAATGTTTTTAATAACTTGAATAAGTGGGAGGGGAGCAGAAGAATGATGATGAATTCACTACTAGAAATATGACTTTTACCAATGGTTTTGGCCAAAGCGTTGGTATAGTTCATTAATTTGGACCTATACCAATGGTTTTGGACAAACCGTTGGTATATGGGGGGACCTATAGGACCTATACCAACGGTTTGGCCAAACCGTTGGTATAGGTCAATTATAGAGACTATATACCAATGGTTTGGCCAAACCATTGGTATAGGTCCCCCCCTATACCAACGGTTTGTCCAAAACTATTGGTATAGGTCCTAAAATCCAAGGACCTATACCAACGGTTTTGAGAACCATTGGTATCGGTCCTTCGATTTTTAATCGAATCTTCTTATCGAGAACATTATATAAATCAAAATTTAAAATTATTATTACAATAAATATATATATTTATGAAATTATGTTCACAAAAGTCAGTTTAGGTTAGTGGTTAAGTCATTCAATTATAAACTAGAGGTCCTAGGATCAAATCCCACCAAATGTTTTTTTTTTGAAATACATATACCAACGGTTTTGAGAACCGTTGGTATAGGTTTTCATATTACTTATACCAACGGTTTTCCCAAAACCGTTGGTATAGACCTATTTCCACGGATTACTTTCCAACGGTCATCCAAACCGTTGGTATATCCTATACCAACGGTTTGGGGGCATATACCAACGGTTCCAAACCATTGAAATAGGGTATTTTTCCAGTAGTGATTTTCCATGAACATGAGAAAATATAGAATATACATGATTATGGATATTTCTTTCTTCTTGTATAATAGGGGGTGAGGAAATAAGAAGAAAATAAAGGAATCATGAAATAAAAGAAAACTTGAGAAATTTCTCACGAAAATTCAACAGCCTAACGACATCTCTTAAAATTTCATAAAAATAGTTTTATGAGAGAAAAAGGATATATCATCAATCTTAAATAATATGGACTGTAATAGGGGATATGTAATAAAATATCCAAACATAAACCAATGGTAATGGAAGACAATAACATAAAATGAAAGAAAAGAAAGCAAACAAAAGGGGATGTTTACCTCTAGATCTATTCTCCTTGATATCCTTCTTAAGGGCTTTGGATTTGGTATTTTGGTGAAACTAGAAGCTCCAAAATGTGGGGAAAATCCTTAAGAGGAGTATTGTGAAGAACTTAGTCATGGATCACGGCTTTAGAGGTGTGGGAGGAAGTGGGGAGTGAGGGTTGTATTTATAATGGAGGAGAGGGGGTATTTTTCACTATTTTATTCATTATTATAATATATTTTCCCAAGATTATGAGTATTCTTTGTTAATGTGACCTAAAATAGTAATAATGGAATGTGAGTTTGAATAACGTGGCCTTGAATCACTTATGATGTCATAAATAGTGTATTTTACTGATAATTTGATTATACGGTATTTTATCAAATTTCACTATTCATCAAAAAATCAAGAATTTAAGAAAAATCCCCAAAATTTACCCTATCCATTTTTTTATTTTTAGTATTCAAAAATGATGTCCATTTTATGAAAATATTTTTTGAAATAATATTAATCTAATTTTTAAATAAAAGCAAACTTAATTCAAAAATTAACCATTCTAATTCTATAACAACTTCTATTTCAAGATGAAAAATTTAACCAAGATGTTATTATCTTTGAGCCTTAAGAAAATAAAATAAAAATTAAATTTACTATTCATTAGGGGCATATTACTATTCATATTACTATTCATAAGGGTATGTTACTATTCACAAAAGAAAGTTGGGTTCATCAAACTCCAAATAAATTACTGAACACAATTGTAAATGACAGTTTCTTGAAATTCAAAACATATATGTGGAAAAATTAGGTTTAAAGGCTAGTTATAAATATCTAATTAAAAAAAAGATCCATGAATTTCTATTTATTTTTAGAAAAACATGGGGTGTTATAATGCACCTCATGTAACTAACATCCTCGATGCCCCCATGCCCGGGGCACCACAACTAACATGCATCCTCGATGCCCCAAAGCCCATGAAACCTCAAATAATCTGCATCCTCGATGCCCTGATTCCCAAGGAACCTCAAGTAACCTGCATCCTCGATTCTCATATTCCATGCATCTCATACATATATATAAATATATCATGCACCAAATGTGGTTCCAATCCCACTAACTAGCATCTAGTCAGTCCACATAAATCTTCTGCACCTCGTTCAGTCAAAACAGGCACAACTCAATAGTTAATGCCAAAAGAAAACAAGAAAGTAACAACCACACTAGCGGTGTACCTATAACCATCGTCGGCTCACCAGCCTGCTCAGCCCCTGGCAGATCCATGGAATGCACCTGGCATGAAGTACAACTACTTGATGCATGATCTCCCTGCGGTGCTGCTCTTTTCAGCAGCCACTAACCCCTCAATTGGGTCCCACTGTCTCTACCACGTCCTCCAAGTGCTGCGGAAACTCGGATACCCTCTCTTAGTATTGACCCTAAACCAACTCCAGATGTCAAATTCTCTCCTGGTCACTGCCTGCTAGCTGTCTGAGGATGATGCCTACATAACCTCTCAAGATACCCAACCTGTTCATATGCCCGACACTCCCTTGGAGGTTTATCACACTGAGTCTGACCATGTCAAGCTATCCACACTGATATAAATCACTGAAGAAATTCTACTAGGTGGTCTAGTTGAGTCCTCCGCCTGACTGCCCCATAAGAACTCATCCCGTCCTCACTTCCTGATATTCGAACCATCACCAGAAGCTGTTTCCCACCCAACCTGGGGCCTATCCCTCTGGTTTCCCTCCACTGTGAGTGCCCGATTCATCACCTCTAAAAAAGATCATAGCCTAAAGATGTTCACCTTTAACCGAATGGCGTGTCTCCTGCCATCCTCGAAGCGTCTTACGCTTGTCGCATCATCTCTTACCATACCAAGTGCAATGCGAGACAACACAGTAAAAGTAGCTACATAGTACATGAAAGACTTGTCTCCGTAATGAATGATCAAGAACTCCCAAACTTTCTCCGCCCGTAGTGTCTCTTGGTAAAAGTGCTCAAAGAACCTATCCTCAATGTCTTTCCATGCTAGTCCATCATGTCTGCAAGCCTAAACCTGTACATTATTCCAGCACTTTACCTATCCCCACAGCTTGTACGTCACTAGCTTGACCCTATACCATGGAGGCGTCTCGAGCTTCTTGAATATCATCTTCATTCTCTCTATCCAGTTCTCAGCCACCTGCAGACCACCCACACCCAAAAAAAGAAACGGGGGCGACGACTAGAAGTCCCACATCAGGTGTTCCATTGATGGCTTGGTACCCTACGCACCTCTATGAATCCCCTACGAGACACATACCAGTCTAGCTCAGAGATGCTCATCGAGCCATGGTCCAAATGCTTCCAAACCCTACTATTGTCCTGCCTCCACAGGATTCTGGGCTTGTTCCTATCCTTGACCCTGTACCTGCAGCTCATGCTCTGCCTACACCAGATCCTGAACTCGACCATGCTCCTACGTCATTGTACCATCTCCCACCCTAAGTGTCATCTGAGTCAAGTAAAAGGAACCCATTGAATACCATAAATGGTCAGAAAACCTATATATATATTGAACAATATATATTCAAAGCAGATAAGAAAGCAATAAAGAGGATGCATAAAACAACTACCATTACTCTCTCCTATCTCAACCCATGCCCACGACATCCCGACCTCATGGCCTCCTTACCCACCATCAACCAATCCAAGTATCAAAAGTACCTTGGGCTATGCCCATCCTGACAATTGATGTTTCCTCAAACCGATGACCGAGTCACCCAATCCTAGTGATCAAAATTACCTCAACCATAGTACCTGCCAGCTCGTTCAAGAGCTAGATGCAAATACCTTGCCACATTCAATTCTTCAAATATATAAAGCATGGAATAACGCATTGAAATCAAAAAGATATTATTTTAGTAATTTTACCAATTCACATTTCAAAGCATACAAATCATGGAAATTTGATATTATTCCCTTGGCATTATCACTTCACGAAGTATACTTGAAGTTAGAAATTGAAATACCCTATAATGTGCCTATCAAAAGCCAAGAAAATAATCCTCAAAATGACGGGATACGGTTTAATTATCAATTACCGCACTGGGTTATGGATTACATATCACAATAAATAACATCAAATGCAAAGTGAGCCACTGAGGTGTAAATCATATAAAATGTAATCTGAAAAAAATCAAAACAACAATTCCAACCCAAGGCAACGTGGTCCATTAGTCGTACCTAGGAATGAAGGAACCCAAGAACAAGCTAGAAACATAGTTCTAATAACAACATGTCTCCACTCTACCCTATTCCAAACAGTAAAACAAGAATAAATAAAAAGAGAAGTCTCAATCTCATTAGTAGCTAGAAAAAAAATACTACTAATTCCCAGTCAAGAACTCATCTGATACCATTGTGTAACAACTCGAACCCGAGAAGCCACCATAACAGTGCTAAATGAGCCAGGTGTTACTACCTTAGGCACATCTCCCAAAACACATAAGGCTTCTGACTAGTAGTGAGGGTATTATAAGTATAGTCGGGAGGTTATACCCTCTTAGAAGATAATAATGGTACTAGTATGAGTGTAAAAATGAAGATGTAGTGGAATTAACAAATCAAAAGATTTTAAATAGACCCTCAGAGCGAAAGTACATTCAGTATCGATAAACAACAAAAGCAATAAATATAAAAAACAATAGCAGAAACTAAACACCACAACATGTTGACCACTAGTAACAACCACCAAACAACAAACATACATCCAAAGAAGGTCATACATATCATCATATAAAGGCGACAATCGATAACCAACTATAGCTACAAAAAAAAGTAAGCATACTGACACATTAATGAAGGGAAAAAATATGTAAACTCCCACGAGGAAAGAACTCAAGTTCCATACTATCTCCATGAAATAGCTAATGCAGTCTAGCTCCTGATGTTGACCTCTTTCCTACATGTAAATCTTTAATGTATGCATGCACCCCGAAGGGCCTTTGTAGTGTGTGAGATGAATCTCATTAGGATACCACCCAATGGTGCTTACCTAATATAAGTGTTTTAGAAGGAATTAATTAATAAGGAAAATAGTAAATACTATGATGCACATAAACAAACACAAACTCCACTGGTGCTCAGCAGCCACCATGGAGTGTCACCTGCTTCGGCCAATTCCGGAATCTCTGTCATGTATCTCGGCACCATGTTCCCCCTAACACCACCTGTCTCATGTATTGACATCCCGAATTTACACCCAATAAATAGTAGCTTGGAGTAACAATGATTCATGTCCTCAAATTGTAACCATAGGGACAACGATGTCTACCCTCAAATAAAGTAACAAGAGGGACAACAATGCCCTCCCTCAAAAAATGGTGAGCCTCTACCCCAAACCTGATATCCTCATGCTATCCCCTGAAGGTTCCTCATATTCCACACAGCTTCCTATGAAAAGCACCCCAAATTCAATAGTACCTAAACCACAACTAACATAGGCGTCTACCCAGACGAGTGGTCAAAACCCCCTAATCATGGAGTATCTCTGTGTGCACACTACTCAATGTTCCGGGTGAGTGATAATCACAAAAATAGTAGCCATGCCACAACACCTCTAAAACATCATGTCCCTGTGACCATGCCTCTCAAGTCCAACGGCCTTGCTTTCCAAGTAACCCAGGCCATGCCCAACTTGACAGTCATCCTTCCTTAAGCCAACACCCATGACGCACAATCCCATGGTCAGAACCACCTAATGTAACCCCAGGTGAAGCCCAAACTGTGATCATCATCACTCAAGAATATCAGAGCCACGCCCAACACAACCTAATGGGTTGCACCATATGCAATTCATTAATTAAATATAATAAAAAAAGGAATCACTTTTAAATTGGAAAAACAAACTAAACAGTTTAAAACAATAAAATTCATTTATAACCATTTTGGCATTCCCTGGAAAAAATTCCTCGATGAGAAACTGTTACTCACCTAACCCCGCTCAAGAAAAACATGTAACAGGTCATACCCAAAGGAATTCCATAAGTCAGATAACAATTAAACATGCAATAATAGTTAAAATGGGGTTGCACTCAAAATACCCAAAAATGCGCCAAATGTCACGCCGCCCAAAAGTCTATGAAAACATAGAAAAAGGTATGCACCACATACCTCATACTAGTACAATGATACTCCTATGATAATAGACTTTAATTAGGTCTAAAACTCTATAGATATACAAAAGAATCAAAACCGCTGAAACCCCTATAACTCATCTTAGAATAGAAATCATGAATAACAGATCAAGAGGAATCATGGACTTACCGAGGGGGTTCCAATGGATCAAGCATTGTTTGAATATGACTTCAGATGAAGGAATGAGAAGGAATTGAAGACCCAACTGACTATTCACATCTCTCGGATAAAACCCACTCACTCTGCCTCAAAACGAGGCTACTGCCTGATTTATGAAAAAAAAAAGAAAATACATGTAATGTACATAGGACTACACATTGTGTATCATTTTACTATAAAAAAGACGGTTGATATTTTTTTGAGGACTTGATGACTGACTACACGGCGTGTACATAGGGGGTACACAACCCGTACTTCTCTACTTGACTGACATCCCCAATACGCCATGTATATTCCCATACACAGTCCCTCAACACGGTGTGTAAAAATAGTACACGATTTTCTCTTGCTAAAAACATACTACCCATCCCATAGGCCTATACGCCATGTATGGCCTATACATGGTCACAGGTAGATGGAATGTCGAGAAACACTACATGTCGTGTAGTAGGAAATTCCTACACGGCCACCACACATGTACATGGCGAGAACATGACTAATACACGCCTAACCCATACATGGCGTGTCCTTTAGAGTACATGGCATGTTGTTTGGAAATTTCCAGAACTTCCCAGATTTTCCCAGTTTTCGTAGAATCATGTCAAAATTCAAATAGGATCTGGATTTTGACATGTTTTAAAAACCCAGGTTCTTACACATTCCATAAGGTATTTGTGGCTAATAAGATATTGAGAATTATTCTCATGATATTCTCACATGTTAATCTCCATGAGAGGAGGTTGTGAGAGTAGACCTCCATATTGTAATTTCACATGTTATGTGCCATTGGATATTTCTATCATTGAATCCATATATTAGAATATAGAATTTATTTTATTATTAGTGTATATCATGAGTCACATACTTTGATGTATTAATTAAAATCCTAATGAAATATGAACACTGTAAAGTATGATATGTTGGGTGCGTAAAAAATGACATGACCATAATTAATTTGTAAATAACGGTGTTTCCCATATGAGTTAATAGAAATTGATTTCTCAGATGATTTTATTGGAATAAAATTTCTTGGTTAAGTTCATGGTCCTGGTGGTTCTATCGATGAGTTCATTTTAGGAAAGTAAAAGAACTATCTATTAAGCATACAGGTTGATGAAACTAGTAATTCAACCCAGTTAATGAGATATTGTGAAAATGGGATAAAATTTAAAAGGGGGTATTCCTTGGAGGTTTTTGTTGATGCGACCTCTTTTTGATGTCTTTTTCCACTTATTTTAAATGGTTATTTCAATGCTCCCAAATCATAAATTTTTATTTAAATGGTTTATTATAGTTTTTGGTTAATATATATAAATATTTTAAATGAATATAAATTATAATATTTATTCTTCTTTTCCATGGGTAATTTGAGTTTGTATTGGATTAATGTAATTTATAATATTTATTCTTTTCTAGAATCCGAATGATTTAATTTTATGGGATGTTTTTTTATTAATTGATTTTACAATGTTTTGAACTCATTTCATAGGAACTTCCACATACTTATTTTATTATGTAGCCAAATGACTTTAGATATTTTATAAAAGAGATATTTGTAGATAAATTCACATAGTCAATGATGTTATGGAGCCAAATCCATAATGCTAAACCCCATGTTGGTATCCCCCATATTGGGTTCATAAACCATACTTTCATGAAATAAATACTACACTAGTATGCCCCACATTCAGTTCAGGATCCAAAAAATCATTGATAAACCCAAATTTTTTATCCCCCATTTTAGGTTAACCAACCTTTCATTTTGAAGATATACCCTTCAGTGGTAGAATGGATCCCCATTTTTGGATTATCAAACCCATGTTACTTAATGTTTTGTGTTATTACTTCTTTGTTCCTAACCCCACATGGGTGATGAAAATTGACTCAAAACATTTATATTTTCACCCATGTTTATACTTAAACACAATATGTTAACTTTATAAGTTGTCAAAGCTAAAGAAATACTGGGTTCAGAAACCCTTGAACATGAAATTTGGCTATCCAGTAAGATCTGTTCAAGATTGATGGAGTAGAAGTAGTATGTATGTGAATGAATATAGTGAGATCAATATTTCTAAGATAAAACCATGTAATTTGATGAAGTTTATAATAAATATCATAAAAAGTTGGGATTGTGACCAGATTCATCTGTTTTTATGAAAAAATCGGATGCACATGCATATTTTATGTCATTTTAAGGGGAAAATTTGCATCACATGACAATGATAGGTATAGAGATTATGAACCAACTTGAGAGTTACACATGAGAAGTTATGTATTCTATTGGTGATTACTTAATATTAATATTCTCAAAATTTAATTTATAACAAAAACGTAGGGGACTCTACATGCATTCAGATTCCCAGAAACATGGGGATATACAAGGAATATCCCTACTCACAATATAAGAAGTGTACGAACAAAGAACCTATTGTAGAACCAAAGGATATTATAGAGGGTTCAAAGAGATCCATTTTTTATCATCCTGATGAAGATGAATATTGTATTTTTCTCCTTAAATTCAATCAAGTTTGGCTATATTTTTTTTGGTTGTAGCTTATGGATTTGAATGGCGACATCTTTATGAGTTTTAATCTCTTTCATTTCACAATTTTAATTCTCCTTAGATTATCAAACATTCATATTTGATTGCATATTTATGTTTGATTATTATATCACTTAATTAATCCTTCTCTTTCATTTGGAGAATGGTACAATACAGATTTAAGTGTGATGATCTCTTAATGAAACATGTAAATTCATATCAAGTTGTAGATTGATGGTGATCCACTTTATTTAAATTTCTAAATCATTGATCAAGGATTGTGATTATAAAGAGAGTTGACCGTGTAATTTTACTCTATGATCATTCAGTGCCTTGATCAAATCTTATTGAAAAGAGATAGATAGAAATGATTATGATTTTTTGTCTCAATTTAATAAACTAAATGTGATTCATAATTATACATTTCAGACTATGTTTTATGAGTGTTATAGTTGTGAAATTATTTCTGAAAAACCATGAGTGATGTTTTTATAATAATTTCTAAATATAGACACTATTTTTTTCATTATATAATATTTTATATGGATTTACACTAATATTTTCAATTTCATTAGTTTAGGAAATTATTTTTAAATTTAATTTTCCCATATAAATATATAAGTAAAAAAATAAAAATTCACCACCAAAAGAAATTCATCAATGGAATCCTCACAAGAGAAAACCATGGGTACTATTATACTATAGTGTTTTAAGAGATAAACACCTAATGTTAGGTTTAATAGAAACTAGTAAAAACCAACTCTTCAATTTGAGTTTTTATAAGGAAGCTTCCTTTGAGTTTTAAAAAATATTTTAAAAAATAAATAAAAAATAAATTACAATGTATAGAATCTATCCCACCATTAGAAGATATAGTTAAATAATATTACTACAAAACCATGTATCTATTCAAGACATTATATGAGAATGAATTAGATGTTATCATATAATTACATAATAAATATTTAAATCACCATTCATTGGAATAGTTTATTAAATAACAACACGATTTTTCACATTCTTCCCAATGTTAAAAATATCGTAGCTTATCTTAAAAACTTTTTGAGAATAAATTCAAGAGGTTATGGATGACATTAATGAACCTTCACTTCTACTAATTATTATTTTTCCCAAGGAATTATAAGAAGAATAAGGACTTACAACTGATTTAATTCTGGGAGAATTCAATATTTTTGATCCATCCTGTTTAGATCTTTCTAAATCTGAGATAATAACTCAATACACTTTTTATTACACTATAGGAAAACATCATCTTAATAGGCATATGATATATTTTTTAAATATTTTCATTGGTGAGGATAAAATAAGGAAGAGATAGAGCTTGATTTAAAAGATGAAAATCTAGAGGTAGTCTCCTTAGAAAATCATTTGAGGTTCAAAATTGAAAAGAATATTGTTATTCTTAAAGTCGAGGAGAATTTTTTCGATCTATTGTTGATGTCAATAGAAGACATAGAGAAAAAATGGACTCATCTCATCCTAGATAAGTTTAAAAGGGGAAAAATATATTATTCATCCATACCTAACTAACGATTTATAGCACAATATGAGGGGGATGGATACACAAAATTATTCCCAAGGGGAATTCAACCTAAGAGTGATGTTCGACGATAGTGGGAAAAACTACTTGGGGGTTTTTACCACACAATACCCATATACTGATGGATTGGGGATAAAAAAACATGCTATCTATATATGTAAAATACAAAATGATGTACCTTTTGGGGGTTTATAGACAATATTTCTCTTCTCTTTACTTTATGTTACATTAACTTTTATTTATCTGTTTATATATTTAACAATGTTTTAGAATGATTAGGTTTTTATTATTGAAAATAATGTAGGTAGTTGCTCTTGAACTTCCCTAAAGGTTATTTAGAGAAACTAAATGTGGTGATACCTCCTCTTTGATTCTATTAAAAATATGTGGAGGTTTTTTTTCAACATGTGGAATCCATTAGGGGATGATTTACATCATTTAGAGTAGATAATTTACAACTGCTATGGATTAATATGAGATACATACTAAATATAATTGGATTAACACCCTTAATTTTTAAACGTTAGTTATATTTTATTTGAACTGATATTTATGTAACTTATTGTTAATTGGTTTCTATCAATTGGTTTTTGATGATAACTAACAAGAGCGATTTAATTCAAAGGAATGAAGGGATAAATTTGAATATTTTCATCAGAAAACAAAGAATCCATATCTAAGTAGTTATTAGTTATAATATATTTCATCAAATCTCTTTCTTATCTAGAATTTTATTGAATCTTATCATTTCTGTAGTGTCTACTCACTTCTCAAAAAGATACCTAACATGATCTTTATTGAAATTATATTCTAATTTATAATAAAATAAAACATGTTCCTATGGGACTATGTTTTATAGAAAAAACTAATAATTTTGGAAACATTTTTATTGTACTCTTATCTGAACCTATTAAACATGATTTCATTACTACTAAATTTAAAAATCCATTTTAAGCATTAAATTTCATTTACATGTTTCTTCAACCTTGAATTCAACATTCGGTATAATTTTGAGATTTTTATATTAGGGAGGCATATTTAAAATACATAATTGTGAATATATTTTTAAACATCAAAAACCCCTTAAAATTTTCAATATTGTGAGTCTTAAATCATCACTTAAAAATTTTTAGGCGGGTGAAAAGTTTTCTTAAAATTAAAGTGTGTGATTATACTTTTAGGAGATCAACCTTTAATACCTTATAGATTTTATTGGGTAAATAATTTTTATTTCCCTCATGAAAAAAATAGTTTGGGTCCTTTTTTTGGAAAAATGTTACAAAATATATATTTACATTGAATTTTCTAATTTCGATTTATCTCTTAACATATGAATCAAAAAGGATTATGAAATGAAAATAATAATCCAAGTTAAGCCCCTTTTCCCATATCTCTCAATTATTTTTCCATTATTCATGTATACTTTATTTATTCCAACAATTAATTATTACTAAACCCCATTAAAAAGTGTGTATATTTATTTTTAATTCTTAATTTATGTGTGTCTATTATCCATGTGGTAAATCAAATTTTGGAAATCTTGTTGGATTCAAAGTGATGTTTTTTTAAATTTACTTTGAAATTTTCAATTTCTAATATTTCTTATAAAAAATTACCCAATTTTCAATGAGATTATTAATTTTTGGATGGAAATTATTTTATTATACTAGATATAATCAATGAGGGAAAATATTTATGAGAATATATTCTTATGGTATTTTTGACTTTTTAGTCTTAAGATTAATTTTGTTTCCACTGAATATGACTGATTATTCGCTTGTGGAAAATAAAACGATAGTGTGTGGGTATTTATGTTCCCTATTTTTGATTCATTTTCCCTATATTTTATATATTTTTTGAGGCATAAATTATTATTTTAATGGTTAATTATAGTTTCTCATTAATTTATATAAGGTTATTTAAATTAATGTAAATTATAATATTTCTTCTAGTATTTTTTAAATAATTTGAGTTCATATTTGATATATTTTAAATTTTAATATTTATTCCTTTCTATAATATAAATTATTAAATTTTATTGCAATTTTTTTATGTTTTGACTTTAAATGTTTCTAATTTTTTTTCTTAGGATATTCTGCGTAGGTATTTTTCTATGTAACCAAATCATATAATTATTTTTTTAAAGCATATGTATGTCAAAAAATTCCACTAGATGATGATTTTATGTATATAAATCCATAAATACAAGCCCCACAATAGTATCCTCTATGTTGGGTTTATGAACCTTACATACCTCAATTGAAGCCTATATTGGTATCCCTGACTTTAGGTTTGAGAACATAAAATTTGTTAATGAATTCTGCCTTGTAATTCCCCACATTAGGTTCAACAGCTAAATGTTTTGAATATGTACCATACATTAGTGTATAAAATCCTTGTATTTAGAAGATCATCCTTATACTAATTGAATATTTTCATTTTACTTCCATGTACTTGACCCTACATGAGAGATGTACTGGGATTCATGGTAGAGTGATTTCAACCTATGCTTCCTCTCCCACATTATGTGGGAACTTTAGAGGATCTCTAAGCTAATGAATTACTGGGATTGGAAATGTGAAATCTTGTAATTTGATTATAGACAAAGTTCTTTTCATGACAATTGAACTGTAAGTTTCATGTATGAGAAGAGAGACCACAAGATCATGGTTTATTATAAGAGCTTCTAGAAATTGATGTTGTTTCTTATTAAGATCAAAATGTGATAGGATTAAGACTAAATTAATTTGAAATAATGAATGAAATAGTTCCATGTGAATCTATTATTTCAAATTATGTAGAAAATTAAATTCTTGTGGTCATTATAAAAACATAACTGAAGGGCCAACCAGAGATTTCCACATGGGTAATTGGGTAATGAGCAGGTGATTAATGAAAAGTAATATGACTGATAGTTCATTTATGATAAAAAATTAGGCGTTATACTTGGAGGAGGATATCTAGTAATACATATATAGTTGAAACATATCATATATATAAAAAGGATTTGTGGGAATAATGCACGAAGAGTGAAACCAGAAGATATTCATGAGAAATGAATGAGGATCTATTGTCGATCGTCCTAATAAAGATGAATATGAGAGTTATATCCTTATCTTTGAGAATGTCCAACTTTATTTTTAGTCTACATAGATATTTTATTTGAATTGTGATGTCATTTTGAGTTTTTATCTCTCTTATTTTAATTTTTTTTCTCTATATTATTTATCATTGAAATGTGATCTTTCATTAATGTTTTATTCTTTTTCCACATCATCAATACTTATCTTCAATTTTGAGAAGGAAAAAATATTATTTATAGTGTGATTATCAATTAATGTGGCTTGAATTTCTTGCCATGTAGGAGTTTAATGTCTATCCCTTTTATTTAAATTTCCCAATACTCAATTGATGATTGTGAGTATAAAGTGATTTGACTATGTCATTAAACTTGGTGATTATTAATTGAATTTATAAATTCTTACATAAAGGACATTTATAACTGTTATATCGGTTATTCACCTTAGTATATTAAAAAATGAAATTAATAATTAAATATTTCATTCTATGGTTTTTTAGTTATAGTTGTGAAATTATTTTGAAATAATGAGGAGAGAATGATCCATAAGAATTTAAATTTCAAGACACTATTTATTCATTTTCATTGTTTTTTTGCATATTTTTTACTAATTCATTCATTTCAATTAGTTTATAAAATTTTTTTTCAAATGAATTTACCCAAAAAAATAATAAAATAAAAAATATCAAAAATCATGATATAAGGGAATTTATAGAAGGAATCCTCACAAGAGACAGCCTACGGTACCACTACACTATTGGAAAAAATCCATCAAGGTAACCTTGTTGTGTTTTTGGGTTTATTTTTTTATAGAAAAAAAGGTTTACAAGAATATTAGTGGAGTTTTAGAGTTATTTTTGACTAGGTTTCATGAAAAATCCCTAAACAATATGTATGGAAGATTTGGAAGTTGTACATAAAATTATTTATACATGGTGGATTCAATTTTTAGAGTTTTACAAATTTTTGGTGTCCAAAATTTGGAGTAAAGGATATGTTTCATGAAAATAGGATTTCTAGGCATGCCACTAAAAAATATGGAAATGACATTAAATTTGTGAAAGTTATGTGTTTTTTAAATGTTTGGTTTCACAAAGTTTTGAGGTTTCATGAATGAATGTTTCAACAATGATGGATGATTCATGAAGGAAGGTTCATATGTTTCATTATTCTGAGAAGTTTAATAAATGAAAATTTCCCTGACATTTCATGAAGAGAGGGAGTTTCGTGAACAAGAATGAATTGTTATGTGAAAAGGTGGTGGGAAGCATGAAGGTTTTCTAAATAGGTGGAAATTTATATAAATAGGTGGATACCCCACTCATTTTATGTGAGTAAGCCTTTTAAAAAATATAATTTATTTGAATACATGGTCGAATTTCATAAATTATTTACTTTCATGAATAATTCATAGGAATATAAATTTTATAAAGGGAGGAGGTTTCCTGAATGAAAAAGTTTCATGAATAGTTTTCAATTTCCTGAAATCTAATAATGTATCATGATATTTTGTGAATTTCGTCAAATTAAATGTTTTATAGAGGTCTGAAAAGTTTTAAAAATAATTGAGAAGTTTGAAAGTGATGTTATTGTTTAAAAAAAGTGAATCATATGAGAATAATAAGTATTTTCATAAAATTTATATTGTAATGAGGTATTCATCAAGTCAATTATTGTAGTTATTTGGGATGAACCATATGAGGTATAAACTATATTGATTCAAGTGATCAATGATTGATTATTTTAAAAGAGCAGTGAGCACTATTTTTTTTGTGAGCATAATGAGATTTCAAATTGAAATATTTTGCAAACTTGGATGGAAAATGATTCTTCTCTAAACCTTGAAAGATCAGTGTTCTTTAGTGGATTTGGTAAATCCTCACGCTGTTGTTATATTCTTAGTAGATATAGCCAAGTGTGGGAAAACCAAATAAAATTACTTTGTCTCGTGCATGATTTCATTTATTCTCAATTATTTCTATGGGAAATGGAGAGAACAATGTTTTTTTAATGAAAAAAATGTCTTAATTGAAAGTTGTTTTTATCAATCATACCCCAATTCTACATCCCTCTATAGGCACTCAACCCAGTTGGGATAACAAATATTTTCGCATTTTTTGGGAAAATAAATAAAGTAAGGTTTAATAGAAAATAGTAAAAACCAACTCGTTAGTATTTATTATGGAATTAACTTCTTTCTTTGTGGGTTTTGTGAAGTATTTATAGTTATTAATGTTACTATTTTGCCTAGTTAGCATAATTCAATTGAGAAGGCCTCTTAGGTCACACACTATATGTATCTATAATATCAGTTAAATTATATTTTAATTTAATATTATAATAAAAATTATTCTCATGTTTTGAAGAATAATAATTATTTATGTTATTTTGATCGCATAATTATTTTTCTAATGAATAATAAAATTATATTTTTTTTATTAAAATTAAAATTTATTATGATTTTTTCATTTAATATAGGGAATTATAAGTATGAATTACATTTCTAAAAGAAATGATATTTAAATATCTATGAGTTTAGTAAATTTCAAGGAAATAATTATATTATTATTATTATTCGATTTTGGGTTTTCATATATTTAAAAGAATATATAAGAGTCACTGTGAAATAAGTTAGTCTACAACCTATGTATTTAATCTATATTATATCATTTTTAAGGGAATGAATAGTTATGAAAAATATTTCTCACTAGATAATTATCACATGAGATTAAGAGAAAATCTTATTGAAAAATCTCAAGAATATATATCATTGATTCTTTTTATCCCCCTAAAGTCCCTAATATAACTATAAAAAACCCTAAAAACCAGAAGGAATTCATCATACGGTCAATAGGAATGACACAAGTTGCTCATACCTCAGTTCTAGCATGAAGAAGTCATTTTTTGGAAATCCAAGGCTCATGGATCACATGTACATACCACTAGAAGGATTACACATTTGAATCCTTCATTGCAATGATGGTTTAAAAAAAGTGGTATACTGAATCATCAATAAAGAAATCATTATAGAACAAGTGGTAAATATTAGTGAAAAATTATTTATAAATTATGGGTGAATTCTCATATCTCAATTATTCCCAGTTTCTTACTCTTCTTGTTTTAAGGAGAATTATGAATAAAGAAATGAATATCCTTTGGTGGGAATAGTCCCTAAAAATTATTTTCTACCCCAAAACCTTCATGATGTGTTTAAAGAATCTATATTGATAAACAATTTCATTTAAACTATGTGTTGTCTTAAGAATCATCCATCCAAGTGACCTCTGTAGTGATTGTAGTGAAATGGTTTCACAAACCACAAAACTTAGTTGTCAACAATTAATAAAAAAAATGTTTTATTGATATCATCTTTTTATAAAATAATTGATATATAAGATATTTTTATTTTTCAAGATTCTTTAGAGGATAATTTTTAATTACCATTACAAAAAAATTATTAAAAAAAATTAAATCCACAACGCTTATCTTGGTAATAGATACATGGATGAATAGTGTAAAATCGATGGGATTTGTTGAGGTACAATCATATTAAAATTTCACGATTAAATTATTATTCTTTTTTTAAAAGTGATTTATTTTGAAATAGATATTGGGAACGATCAAGAGACATTTAGGAGTAAAAGGGGATAGATGTATGAAATTTTGAGTCACATTAGGCTGTACTTAGTTGGAGTACAGTTAGTTTTAACAATGTATAACCACGTAGAGGGTTAAAAGAAGGTGCATAGTTTTTTAAACTATGTGGTTTTTCCAAGGTAACCATGAAATTTTTTTGATTCATTGTATTGAGTCATTTCTCATGGTTGGAGAATCATTCATTATTATTGATTCCCATTAAAATTTCTAAGCCTCTTTGTGACTTAGATATCTAAATAATAGGATTCTCGTTGATTTATAATTCTCTTTCCCAACCTTGTTATGGTGTTGATGAAATATAATTTTGTGATTATGGTTTGCTGGGTTCAATTTGTTCAGCATTCCTTGGTGATTGAGCTCCATTAAATTCAAGGTATTTGGTTTATAAACTTTACTAAACGTCTTATCATATTCTTAGTGAGTATATTATCTGGTCATTCTAATTTACGATTTATTCGACCAAAAATAAATCTATATATAATTAATAATGTAATATCACACTATATAGTGATCCAATATTAATGATAGGTTCCGTAAATGGGATGAAATATAAAAGGATTTTAGTGGAAATGTATTAGTCCAAAAATTCAATTAATTAAGTTAGGAAACTGGAATGTAATAAATTGAATTTGAATTAAAAAATGTTCAGTGGTTAATGATTAAATTTTAAATGATAATTATAGTTTTTAATGAAGTTATTAATGATATTTTGATGGGTTGATGGGGGATAGAAAATTAATGGTATTGAAAGACCTTTATTGTGTGCAGAAATCAGAAATGGTTTACCTTAAAATGAATTTTCAATTTATAAATGGAAAGTAATGTCATATGAAATTGAGTTATCTAGTTGTGTGAAGCTTGTATGAATGGTTCCTAGGAGGGTGTTCTCCATGGTATTCTTACTATGGTTACTATGATTTTGTCTCCTACATGTGCATTATTATTTTTAAATAATGGGTATATTTGAATAGGTATTATTTATGATCCTGGAAGTTACATTTCTCTGGGTTCTATTCATGTTCTTGGATGGGTATATTTCCCCAGCTATGGATTATAATATGTGATTGGTATATTTCCCTACTATAATGCCTAATCTTTAGATATTTCTATCTCTGGAAAAGGTAGACGTGGTTAGTATGAGGTTACATTATAGAACCTATTAAAAAATGAATATTATTATTTTATTTATTTTTTTATAGTTTTTGTACTTGAGTAAAATAATCATTTATTCATTTATACACTCATACTAGATATATTCATAGATGTAATTTTTGGATGTCTTCTCTGTTTTACTTACACCCTTCTTGGGATGTCATTGGTACCTGAGTAGAAATCTTAAATAGAGGACTAGATAAGGTTAAGAACCCCATAGATGATGCTTGATTTGAGCTTCTGGGATAAAGAATGTGACTCTATGACCTTTCATTTAGATTATTTTAGTTTTTCCTATTTTTTTAGGATATTCATGGATTTTGGCTGTGGTTGTTTTCATTTTGACATATATACATTATCTTGATATTTCTTTACTAATACTTGTTTAATGGAACTTTATTGATTTTCTATTTTTTGATTTATCTGGATGTTTATTTCTTATTTTTGTTATTTTCATCGATATTTTTCTCTAATATTAAAGATATAGTCTCCCCACTATATCATCATAGACCCTCACTGCATTTCTGCATCCTTTGATAAATGGCGAGGTACTCTTAAGGTTATATTGGGAACCCCAGTCTAGCACTAATTAGTGGTCATGGGATATAAAACATTACAAAGTTGTATCAAAGATCTTTATTTTGTCATAGTACTTGGGTAAGGTAGATAAGAGATATGATGCGTTAGGATTTGGTACAGAATATGTGCCCAAGATTAGAAAACCCACATACAAGGAATGTACATGTTACCCATTAAAGGATTTACAGTTTTTTCTTCCATTATTATTGTATTTCACCTCAATTGATGCACTTGAGTTTGAATTTTATGTTTTTTGGAATCTTGTAATTTTTTATGGAATAGAAAGAGGATGCGTGTTCATGTATCATAATAGGCATCTAGGATTTATATGTTATTTTATTAATTGATTTGGTAGTTTTTTCTTCCTAAAATGGTCATTTGTTTAAACCATTATTTCATGATCAGTACTTTAATATACTAAGTCGTATTAACTAAATAAAATTTCAATTACAAATGATTAAGTGTTTTATATATAACATTTATCCAATATTGTATCTATTTATGTTCTTTTAAAAAAATAATTATTTAACTATAGTGGTAATGAAGATGATATGGATCTTATGCATATGGATTGGAACCTATGTGATGTGATGAACCTGTGAATGGGTAGTTAGGGCTAGTTATACTAATAATGTTAGGATTTTCCTATGAATCAAGACATAGAAAATAGTAGGGTTGTATGTATGTTATGTGAATTTCTATAAATATAATTTCCTAAACTATTATTTTTTAATATTTTGAGGGGTGTTTTGTACAAATATTACTCCACAATGACTTCATATAGGGATCCACAATGGATGTAATGAGAAGACCCCTATAGTAGTTGTTCTAGAGGCTCTTATAGCTCAAACACTATTGATGGATGACTAGATCTGTGTAAAATTATCGACTGTGGTGATAGATATAGAGTGTGAGGTTCCTCATCTAGTAGTAATGAGGTCTAATCTGACTAGGGATATCCATATGTAGAATCTGTTTTTTTTATGGTGGGGTAGCATTCCCCAGGAAGTTGAGTCTTAGATAGTGTTTTTTATGATGACTTTTGATCACCTCAAGACACCTCAAGACATGAGAGTGAAATTGTCCATTTATATAAACTAATGATCGTTGAAGTGATGGTTGGATGAAATATTATAGGATGATCAGCATGTATGAATTACCTAGATGGAATTTGATACCCACTTCTTTCCAATAAACATCATATCTTTCATGACTAGATAGTTTATGCATCTTGCACCGGGGAACATGAAATTCATTGATTATGCATATTGTTTCATTGATTTATATCATTTTCCCCATATAAAATTGGGTGATGATTTATCCAGGTTGAGATATTTTGAAGATGCCACGTGGAATGGGATTAAATTTCTACTAAAATTCTCTTGTTTTCCCTATTTCATTGATGTTTTCAATGGTGTGATTATATAAATAAGTAAAATTCCTGAAGGAGAAATATCAGGGAAGTGAGAATTTATTGGGGGGATTTAGTAGTTAGTCTTTAGGAAACCATATGTACCATTATAAAATGTCAATAAATTATGGTTTTTTTGTGTATTTAGATTAGTGAGTAAACTATATATTCACATAAGGAATGAATTATAGAGTTCTATTAGTGTGTTAGATGATGATATTCTCGAAAATAATTACCTTGAACACCTATTGAGTGGTAGTTTTTTGGAATTATGGGGAACCTGTAGAGGTTTTTTTGGAAAGTTCAAGGGCATTATAGGGGGGGAATCTAGCCGGGTATAAGGATTGATAGATGGATTAGCTACACTATGGTAGGTAGTTAGTTTGAGTTTGACCTACCATTTGGTTCGATGATTGATTATGGTGCTATGGAATTGGTAATACTATAATAGTATGGTGGTTCTATATAGGGGAGTCATATAGTAGCTCTAGGTCGTAGTATGGGCTAGCTCCATGATGTACAACCAACTTCTACCAGACCATAGGAAAACCTCTATATGGTTCAAGGTATGATATTTGTATATTCTACCTCATCATGTTAATTATTTGATATAAATTATTTATATTATTTTATCTCTTCTATGTTTATAAATATCTTCAGTTTGGATATAATATATATATTTATATATATGAGGTTGTTTCTATATGTATTTTACTAGGGGTGTGATCAGAGGTAAGTCACTATTGTAGTGAATATACAGTAGGGATTGGAAACTATCAATTTTATGGGCCTACATCTTATTAGAAATGATTGTATTTGATCTGATACTTGGGATAGATTGGTTTCTGTCATACTATACTCATACTGAATGTTTGAATCAATTAGTGTATTTCACATCTTCTAAGGTTGGTGAGTATGATAACATTGGAGAATGGGGATTAGCTATAGGTCATGTGGGACCTGACCATAATCAACAAGGTGGGATAATGAATTTGTTTTCTATTTTAATAATGAATAAAGGGAACTCACCATGAGACATTTATCCTATAGTGTTGGATCAATTCTAGTATTCATCCCAAAAAAAATTTGGGGTTTCCACCAGAGTGAGAGGATGGATTCATCAATGTGTTTTTACCAGTATCTAAACACATTTTTATGATGCCTTATCAAATATATCTAGTGGAAGTATGTGAACATAATTCTCATCTAGAGTAATTAGAGACTGAAGGGTTTATTTAGTGAAGAACATCCCCTAGTGGCTCTCTAGTTTTGTTTTCCATGATGATGGATGTATCAGTGTAGTTATATATATATATATAATACAGTAATTTGAATCAAATGAATGTTATAAACTGCCATTCACTTCTAGGTATTTATGACATGTTCAATAAATTGAGAATCTCCTAAGTATTTTTGAAGATTGATCTATGATCGATGTTTCACTAGATAATAGTGAGACCCTCAAATATTCCATAAACTAATTTTACGAGTAGGTATGATCTATAATAGAATATAGTGAATTTTTTTGTTTAAATAATGTTCCTATTATATTTATGTCCTTAATGAATACATATTTACTAGTATTTGGACACATTTTTGGTTTCCATCATGGATGGAATTATCATATATTCTTGAATGATGTATGAGTATAAGAATCACATAGATATTGTTTTATGTACACTTTGAGAACATAAAAACTATGTCAAGATCTCAAATTGAGGATGAATTTTAGGCACTATTTTTTATACGGATGGAATATATGTGGATCTAAAAAGGCCTAGGACATTTTTTCCAATGATCCATATAAGAACATTTTTTTAATATATAGACTTCTAGTTTAGATAGGTATTATCAATGATTTATGAATTTTTTTCAATTTAGTAGATCTAATGATATATTTTACTAAGAAGATAGTGATGTTCAAAAGGTGTCACACTTGTGAGGAGGCTTTTAGAAACTAAAATAATGGATAACTACAAAAATGATCTAGATCCTTCCAAAATATTGTAGGGAGTATACCATAAACTATGACGTGTTAATAGTTTACATGGGAGTAGTATTGATGAATGGAGGTAATGTGGTTACTTATTGTTCTTTGTAGCTAAGACCTCGGAAAATAATTATCAAAATCCTAAAATGGAGTAGGTAAATATAGTGAATAACCTATGGTATTAGAAGCACTACTTGTTGGGAAATAAAATTGGGGAGTATATAGACTAAAAAATACTAAAATACATATCATCACAATAAGGAGTTAACCTTATAAAATAAAGGTGGGTTAGGTATTAACAATCCTTTGACATTGGGTTGGATTATACCCATATAAATTGAAATTTATTTTCAAATAGTTTGAGTTGGAAGATGAAAGCTCTAGAAGTTCTGGAGTCTATAAGTGAGTTTCAATTGATTAAACATTTTGAAGAGATTCATTTGGAAATCTAGGATCACCATGGATGAGTAAAAATTACATCATTTTGTATTTGTATTTTTTATTTAAAAATTTAATAGAATACAATTTTCTGATCTGCAGTGTTTTGAATTGAGAGATAGCATAAATGGTGGGGTGGCACCCCAAAACTAGGCCCTTGATGATGATGGTAATATTAAAAATCATGATAATATATTTTCTACAATAGAAGTATGTGAAATATTTTTGTGATATTTTCATGTATCAAAATTGATGACACACCCTAGTCTGAAAAATATGTACTAAGACATGCACTAAATGTATTGGTGGTTAGAAATGAAGAAGGATGTTGTGTGATTAGTTACATGGTGCTACACCAATTAACCAGTGAAGGTTGAGCACCAGTAGTCTACTAACATTTTATATCCATCCCACATTCCCTAATGGATGTGGGATAACGTTACTATATATTCTGTTATAGGGTTTTAAAGGACTCCCTAAGGGAGTAATGCAGTTTTTTGTTATAGTATATAGTATGGAAAATGTGTTTTGGTTTTAAAAATCAATAAGATATTTTAGGTAGAAGAGTTGGGTATGAATTATGAACAATATATATTTTTCATGTATGGGGTCTATAAGACTACAGTTTTAGGTCGAGAAACTCATTCCACATCATACATATATGAGGGATTAAATAAATCATTGGGTAAGAAGGTGTGGTTGAGCACCACCTACCATCCAAAAAAATGGAAGACAATATGAGAAGTCAACATAGATTTTGAAGGATATATTGAGTGAGTGTGTCATGGTATTTGGGGGTTATTAAGAGAAGAAAATAACCTTGGTAAATTTCTAGAGCAGTTTTTATCTATATTTTATATTCATTTTACCTTATGTGGATTTTCATAGAAGACCATGCCTCATTTATCTCTATAGTTTAGTGGATGGTGAGAAAGCATTGAGTAGGAGAAATCATATGCAAGGGATGTAAGAGGACATGAAATTATTCCTTAAGAGGTTAGATACAAATCATACTAGACATAGATCTTATGCGGGCCGATAATACTAACCTATTGAGTTCTAGGTTAGTGATAATGTGTTCTTGGTAGTGAAAACAATGTTATGGAATCATCGTATTCATAAGTAATGAATGTTTTTACCTAGGTATGTGGGGTTATTTGATATAGTGGATGAGATCGGTCCAGTGGCCTACTATTTAGTTCTCCCATAACACTTAAGTGATATGCATGATGTTTTTGTTAGAGTTGGTGTTGTGGAACTAACTACTTTTTACCTTAGATAACTTGTATATTAAAATAATTGATTATTTATATAAATATAGTATCACATGTTGTTTTCTATTTTACATAACATTGATTTTATAATTTCCCACAGTATCCATCACATTTAAAATGTATTATTAGTTCCTTCTATGATGAGAACCTTTAGAAGCTACATAGTTATTTCTTTAATATACTTATATTTTCAGATTTTATACTATAATGGGGAAGAAAGTACATTGAATTTCATGTTCAAGTACTCATAAGAAGATGAGACTTCATCTCACAAAGTTCTCACATGGAAATCTACAAGGAAAGAGGTTATGAGAATAGACCTAGATGTTGGAATTTTTCTTGTTTTGGTGTCATTAGATATTAATATTATCAATCTGATTTAATGGTCCTTAGAAATTAAGATTATCATTAATATATTTCAGTACTAAAAAATTATATTTTCTGATGAAAATAATGTTGGAACCATGACTGATGATGGAAATGTATTATGGTTTGTGTTTATTGTCAATCCTCATTGGATGTTTATAAATACTTCTTGGAATGGAAACATATAGTTTTAGCAAGAAAAAATACTGAATTTGGCACTATTTTTCAGTGTTTACTAATATTTTTGGCCTAAAAATTCAAAAATGGAGAGATGTGTTTTTGGAAAAGGAATGTGTGAGAAATATTGGAGTGGTTCATGAAAACATGGAATGTGTGCTAAATTTTTTTTCTCTCAATACTTAAAGTAGGGTGTATTTTCCGCACAAAAGATGTTTTAGTATCAAAATGCCAAAAAATGGAAAAGGCAAGAGGTTCATGAAAAATATGGAGTTGTGCGTGGAAAATGGTTCCTTCCTGAAAGTCATTGCACGCAGAATGGGGGATTTTGTGAGACAAAGTGGATTTTTCATGAGGGGGTTGGAAAATACTATAAATAAGAGGTATCCCCCTCATTCAACATGTATCAAGACTTATATAATATCTGAACACTGATGCACGTAAACATTTCATGAAATGGGTGGTGCGCAAAAATGTAAACATTGTGCGGAAAAAATCCAATTTGTGCATAAAAGTTGAGGTCGCGTGTAAAGGTTGAATTTGTATGAATTATTTCCACAAAAAAAGAAAATATTGTGTGCCAATAGTGGATCTTTTGTTAAACAGAAAATCTTGCACAGAAATGTAAAATCTTATGTGCAGATGGTTGGTGTTGCGTGAAATTTTCAGTGTAAGTGGATTATAAGTTTTGAATATTCAATTTGTGTGTTAAGAACTTTCAAGTGAAACAGTTCATGAATTTGATGCAAGTAGTATCTTGTGCTGGACTGAGAAAAATACTTTAATGCAAATCTATTAAAGAGACCCTCAAGTAAATAAACTGATTAATACTTCTTCCATGGTAGCGAGCAAGGGGTAGTCGATGAAAGTGTTCTGAGGGACATAGTGAGATATCCCTGAATTATTATAAAGGAAGTGTGCTCGGAACATAGTGACAATGTATGAACTCTTGTACTCCAGAACTAGTGATGATTAGTGGATTTAGGTATGACTAGCACACTATCGCTTTGTTCTATTTGGACATATCCCTTTGTAGTGAACCAATTAAAATTGTTATGTCATCTCCTTACTTTATTTTGAATGAAAAATTTAACAAGTTTATACCAATCCAGTAAAGAAATAAACAACTTTAAAAAGGAAATTTTAACACCCTAATTCACCCCTCCCCTCTCAGGGTGTTCCAGGGTCCTTCAAGTGGTTTCATAGGGAGGTTACTGGTGTTCGATCTCTCATATACCATCATGGAGAATTCAGTTAATTTTAGGGGAGTCCCCCTCTTCAATGGAAGTAATTTTCAGATATGCAAAAAAATGAGATATCATTTATGGTCTCCTGTAATGGATGTTAAATTAAGCACTATGAATGGAATATATGTTACTGATCCAATAGGGCTGGCTATGACTGATGAAGATAGGAAAATTATTGATATAGATGCTAAAGCCCATAATACTCTCACCACAACACTTTCTGATCAGATCTATCTAAAGGTGATGAGTTTCACCTTTGAAAATTCCATGTGTGATAAACCTGGAAATATTTATAAAGGAGATATAAAAGTGAAGGAGGAAAAACAAAAAGTCCTGTAAAATAAGTTTGATGATCTAAAGATTCATCCTGATGAGAATGAAAATTCATTCTTCAATCAAATTACTGAAGCGGTTGGAGAAACTCAAGGTCTAGGAAAATAAATCAATGTCATTGATATTTTAAAGAAAATATTACTAATTTTTTCACCCCTGTGTAATGAAAAGGTGTCAACTGTTGAGGAAAAAGATCTTTCCAAACATTATCTAGATGATCTACTGAGCATCCTAGTGGCATATGAAATGAAAGTCAATCCGGAAGATTCTATGACTCGAGTGGGAAAGGAATTGGAATTCAAAAACATGGACAAACTAATAGTTTCAAAATATATTAGTGGTGAGGACGATGAGGAAAAATAAATTCTTTCTCTCATTTCCAAGAATTTCTAGAAGGGAAAAGTGAAATTTAAAAGGGAAGTTACCTATGGATTACTTTTGTTGTGGAAAGGTTGGTCACATTGCCTCTCGGTGCTCAAGAATGTTTAAAGATGAATAAAGTGAAGATGAGCACATTAAGAGGCCTTATAAAAGGTTTTTCAAAAAGGGAGACTTTAAATCTTGATGGAATGTGCAACAGAATATTTTTTTTGTGATGAGGAAGATGATGATAGTGAATTCTGTGAAGAAGAAGAACCAGAATTTAAAATAGGAAACGATGCTTCCCTGATGGCTACCATTGAAAAGACAGAACCATCAACAAATAGAAAAAGAGATAAATAGTTGACAACTAATGCTGATCCCATGTTAAAACTTAAGGAATCTATTAGTAAGATTGTGGATAAGTTTAAAGAATTTCATCTGTGGAAAGAAATGGTGTAAGAATAATCAGAATATGTTAATCAGCTTGAAGCTGAAATTAAATGACTGGAAGAACTAGTGATAGTACAATCATCAATCCTTGAAAGGAATGATGATGTAGTGGAACTAAAGATCAGAATCAAAGAATAATAAATGGTCATCAACAACCTTTCCTAGAGACTGGAGTAGAAGTCTATAACTGTTGGGGGACTTGAAGAAAAAGTTGTTACTCTTAGAAGTATGATAAAATGTGAATCATGTTCAAAATAATCTAAGAAGAAAATAAAATTTTGTAGGTTATTAGATGTTGAGCTACTAAAGATTGAAAAATGGGGATCTGATGGAGTTAAAAAATATTTTTAGTGTTCAAATACCCGCATGCACGGGAAATAGTGGAATTGGTTGTGATGTCGAAACATCCAATCATGCAAATACACTGGACCAGAATAAAAGCATGCTAAAAGTTGATCATGTTGTAAAATCTATAGAAGTCCATAAAAATATACCATTAAACCAAACTGAAAGGAGAACATAAGACTATTCTCATGCTTCCAAGAATAATAGGAAGTAAAAAATTTTCCCAATGAAGAAATCAAGAGGAAAAATATAAGTGAGCAGACATTTCCTCTCATTAAGTTTCAAATTTGTGGATATCTGGGTCATACTATGTCATACTGTGAAGAGGAAAGGAGCTATCTAAAGGGGGAAAATATAGGAGAAAAAATTCATATCCTAGTAATTAGAGAAGAAAAAATTTCTATGGATATTGTTTTTGTTGTTATATCTTTGGCTATAAATCCATTTATTATATATAGAAGAGTGACATGGACAGCTCATAAAAAATTACTAGACATGTCAAAGATCACCAATAAGACATGGTTGCTCTTTCAAATAATTTTTCTCATCTAGAAGAATATTTTGGCTATGAAAAACCCATGTACATGGAATATAGAATTGAAAGGCCATTAATGCCCTACACTCAATCAAATATCTCATGAAAAAAAAGAATAAAATTGATAAATCCAACCTTGTAGAGGTAGACCTGAAAGCTACAAACACCAAAAAAACCAAGATAATTGATAGTGGTTTTCCATTTCATATGACAGGAAAGGAAAACTTGTTAACAAATGTTAAGAGGAGGGTTGGTGGAACAATACGATTTGGTAGTGATGTAGATCTAAAAATAAATGGAAGTGGAAGTACTGAACAAGATAATGGAGAGCTAAAGAAAAATGAATTCCTTTATGTGGATGGACAACATCATAATATCCTCTGTAGGAGTCAACTCTGTGACTTAGGAGTTATAGTAATATTTAATCAGATTGGGTGCACTATTAAGGGAAAAACAAGAAATTCACTAATGAAAGGATGAAAAATAGAAGGCAACCGGTATCTGGTTGATAGTAAAGAAATAATTTTCTACATTCCTGTTGAAGAAGAATATAAACTGTGTCATCGGAGACAGGGTCACATCAATCAACAAGACATGGAGAAGATATCAAAACTGAAGATTTTCGTAGATATTCCCACCATGAAGTGTGAACGTGAAAAGTCTTGTGATGCATGCAGTTAGGGGAAGCTGGCATGTAATTCATAGCATCCAAAGAAAGAAAGGTAATATAATCATATTGATCTCATTCACATTGATTTATGTCGCCTGATAAATATTTCTAGAACTCATGGATAAAGGTACTTCATCCTTTTCATAGATGATTATAGTAGAATGGTATGCGTAATAGTTATACATATGAAAATACAAGTGCTTGAACGGATTAAAACATATCTTCAAATCACCGAGAATTATACTAGACAAACAATTAAAGTTATGAGATTTGAAAATAGAGGGGAATACACATCCATTGAATTTGAAAATCACTTAGAGATCCATTGTATAAAACATGAGGTAGCTTCTGTGATAACTCCATAAAAAAATTGAGTTGTTTAGTGCTGGAATCGGTAGGTGAACAAAATGACAAGAACTATAATGATTGAGAGTCGCATTCCTCGACATTACTAGAAATAGGTCGTTCAAGACATAGTGTATATTCAAAATCGAACAAGGATTTATATGGTTGAGATGAATACACCATATTAATTTGGACATAGAAGGAATCCATATTTGAAATAATTTAGTGTTTTTGGAAGTAAATGTTTCATCAAAAACAAAGAAGGAAATGAAGGGAAGTATGGTGACAATGAAGACGAATGAATTTTCCTTGGATACTCAATAAATAGAAAAGCCAAAAAGCATTTCAACAAGAGCCTGATAAGGATTTTGGAAAGAAAATATGTTAAGATCATTTATGAAAAAATCGAAAAATGCATCAAGGAATTCATATGATGTTGTGATTGAAGATGAAGAAGAATGTGAACATGGAGAAAATAAAAATACATAAATAGAGGAATGGGTAAAAAATAATCAAGATCCACATCATGGTGTTGACTTAGAATAAATATATAAAGAGGAAACTATGTCCATAGAGAATTTGGTTGAATCTCTAAGGGGAAATTGAAGGGAGGAGATAGATCAGTCCAACATTATCAGGGATCAAAATGGACCTATACAAACAATGATAAATAGGAATAATTCACAATATACATTTCTATCAATTGTGTAACCATCCTCATTTGAAGAATCTAGAAAGTAAGAGTCTTTTTTGAAAGTAATGAAGGAAGAGTTAGATCAGATTGACAAGAATCAAGCTTGGTGTCTTGTGAAGAGACCCGAAGTTCACAATGTGATTGGTACGATGTGGATTTTCAAGAACAAATTTTATGAGCATGGAAATATGATCATAAATATGGCACATTTTTTTCTATAATGGATATTCAAAAATTAAAGGTGTTGATGTTGAGGTGACATTTTCTCCAGCAGAGAGACTGGAGCCAATTAGGCTATTTCTTTCCATGGAAATCCAAATAGGATATTCCAAAATTAATGTGTATCAAATGGACGTCAATACAACATTCTTAATAGGAGTCTTATAAGAAGAAGTATACATTGAACAACCCACAGGGTTCATTCTTTGTAATGATGAAATAACAGTTTTAAAACTAAAGTAGTCCCTCTATGGTTTAAAAAATGCACAAAGAGCATGGTATTCCTGAATAGATTATTATCTCAAGAAATTGGAATTCAAAATAGGAGGAGTATATCACAATCTCTATGAGAATAATTATTAGAAATATTAGTTCATGGTGTTATTTTATATGGATGATATTATCTTTGGTGGTAGTAGGAAAGGATCAGTTAAAGAATTTCTAATCACATGATGTCAGAATTTGATATGTCTATGATTGGAAAACTCATATACTTCATAAGGATGTAGGTGATTCAAAAGAAAGATTACACATTCATTTCTCAATAAAATTATGCAAAGGATTTTTTTGAATAAATTTAATATTCCAGATTCCAAACAAATGGGGACTCCGATTTCAGTCGAAACAAAACTCAGAAAGTATAAGGATGAGATGTTTGTGGATCCCATAGTGTATATGAGAATCATTGGAATCTTACTATAATTGATAGTGACACGACTAGATATTTTATTTGTAATGTGTTTAGTAGCCTTATTTCTTAGTAATTCAAATGAATAACATATGGTGACAGTTAAACAAATCATGAGGTTCATCCAAGGTACCCAAAATTATGACTTATTATTTTCTGTAGGAAAAGATAATGAATTGTCTATATTTTTGGATGCTGATTGGGATGGAGTTGTAGTGGATAGAAAATCCACCAGTGGTGGAGAATTCTATATTGGAAATAAATGTGTGGGATGTTTGAGAAAGAAATATGAGGGTACTTCCCTTAGTACTACTGAAGCTGAATATATATCCGGTACGAAGGAATACAATCAGTTACTCTGAATAAAGTAGCAACTGACTGACCTAGGTGCTGAGGTAAAACATACAATGGTGATTTACTGTGATAACAAGTGTGAAATTGATATTATGAAGAATCAAGCTCAACATTATTGTATGAAACATATTGAAATACGATATCAATTCATCAATGAAAAAGTTGAACAAGGTTTAATCAACATGGAACATGTGGGAACAAATGAGTAAGTGGCTGACATTATGACCAAACAACTATCAATGAATGTGTATGAGAAACATCAATTGAACCTGGATGTTCACCCACCTCTTATTTCTTGAGGAGGCTTTGATTTTACCCCTCTCCCCAGTTATGTTAACCTTTTTTAATATATTTGTGGATGTGATGTAGGTTTATGGAGGAGATACTATCCAAGGGGTGTTTTGATCTATACAATGAACAAACACTAATATTTGGGTTTATTTTCACTGGGGGAGAAGGAATAAATTCTTTGACATGATGAGAATTTGGTATTAGGGGCAGAGAGAATACATTCAGGACATGTAATGCTTATGTGACACAGTAAGAGAATACATTGGGAGCCTTTACGAATTAAAAAACATGGGAACCCAATTCAATATTCCCTTATTGTTTTCGACACTAATCATTTATCACATAGACTTAGAGTTTTGGCTATTTTTATTCTTGAATTTCATGTTCTGATAGTGGATGGTTATTTTTTTATTTTATCTCTAGATTGCCAACAAACCCAAAGGGGGAGATTGTTGGAACCACGACTGATGCTAGAAATAGAGATTGGTGTGTGTTTTCTATCAATCCTCATAGGATGTTTATAAAGGTTTAGATGAAAGGAATAATGTAGTTTAAGTGAGAAACAATACTAAAGGTGGTGACATTTTCTAGTGTTTGCCAAATTTTTGGGCCTTAAAATCAGAAAACCAAGAGATGTGTTTTTTGAAAAGGAAGGTGTCTGAAATATTGGAATAGTGTGAAAAAAAATTAATGTGCACAATTTTTTTTTCATGAAACAGTGAAAGAAGGATAGAATTTTTTTCACAAAATGTGTTTTAGTATCAGAACACCAAAAAATAGAAAAGGAATGAGGTGCATGAAAAAATTGGATATGCACGAGGAAAATGGTTCTTGCACGAAAGGAATTGCACACTGAATGTGAGTTTTTGCGTGGAATAATGGGTTTTATGAATGGGGTTCAGCAATGCCTATAAATAAGAGGTGAACCCTTTTATTCGGTATGGCTAAAGACTTAGAGAAGATCCAAACTCTGATGTGCATAAACACTGTGTGAAAAGGGTGGTGTGCGAAAACATAAACATTATGCAGAAAAATTAAAGTTTCACATAAAAGTTGAGATTTCATGTAAAGGTTGAAGTTGTGTGAAATATTTACATGAAAAAGGAAAATATTAATCATCTATAGTGGATCTTATGCATAATGAAATATATTGCATGAAGAAGTAAGATCTCACCACACATGGTAGGTGTTGCACGCAATTGTCAGTGTAAGATGATTACATTTTCTGAATATCAGGTTTGTGTGTTAAGCGCTTTTAAGTGCTTCAATTCTTGAATTCAATGCATGTAGTGTCTCGTGCTAGACTGAGACAAAGATTTAAATGAAAAGATGCTGAAGAGTCTCTCATGTCAATAAACCAATTAAGACTTCTCCCATTGCAGTGAGCAAGGGAGAGTCAATGGAAGTGTTCCAACGGACATATTGAGCTATCTATAAATTATTTTAAAGGATGTTTGGATGGAATAGAGTAACTATGTCTGAACTCTTGTACTCCAAAACTAGTGATGATTAGTGGATTTAGGTATCACCGACGCACTGTTGGTGTTTTCTCCTTATATGTATTCCTTTGAGGTGAACCAAGTAAAAGTATTGTGTCATCTCCTTACATTATTTTTCCTAATAGATTTATCCCGTTTCTACCAATGTAGGAAGAAAATCCACATCTTTTAAAAAGAAATTTTGACACCCTAGTTCACCCCTCCCCTCTCAGGGTGTTCCCGGGTCCTTCAAATCGTAGGGGGAATATGTTCACATTGAGGTAGAGTATGTTGGGTTCATCTCAAATGACAATTTATTAATGGATAAGTGGAGGAATGATTTTACCTTCCATAATTATAGATGCCTATATCTCAGACCTTTAATGGAAATATAACTATCTCATAAATTATATGGCCATGGTGTAATTACATTTACTTGAATTAGTCAAACAAAGATGTATTGAGAAAATATGTTCATGACATCGATGCACAACCTACTTGATAACATATTGAGATAAAGCGATTATCTTACATAGTGAAATTTCATATGTGTTTTTCATCATTGTGATATTATTTTCATTATCTTGGGTTCCTTGAATTGGATCATGATAGTAATCTTGGTATTTAGGAATACCAACATAATTGAAAATAGAATGAATCATAGATGGTCAGACACTATGTGTTTCTGTTGATCATAATTAAATTCTATTTGAATTTAATTTAATGGATAAATATTAATCTCAAGACATATATATAATTTTATTCATGTTTTATTCAATCAAAAAAAAAATTATTGAATGAAATATTTAAATTAAATATTTATTTATGTGTTCAATAAATACTAGAGGAGTTCATATAGACGAAGATGGTGTTCTATGAAAATTTTAATTAACATGATGGTTAAATTATATATTCTATTGTGAAAATTGGAGCACACCAAAAAATACTATTATCATTATAATACATGGGGTTTATTATGTTTTATAATATTATTTTAGGGACGACATGAAAATAAATAATTATTTTCACCTAAATCTTTTTTTATCAATAGACTTTTATGTCTATTGTGTGAATTAATTTATTGGTACAAATGAAATAGAGAATTATTTCGCACAACTAATTATTTATCGACACCAACTTCTCTCTCCCTATAAACAATGATAAATGCAATAGATAATTCTTTAAGACTGAAGGATGAAAAATCAACACAAATAATTAAAGGCTATCAATTCACTATGATAGTACCCAATGATCAATTGGAATTTCATTAAGATCAATTGAGTATGAGTGGATCATCGGTAGAGGGATTCAATCCTTGGATTATCACATCATAATGATGTAAATTTGAAAGAGTTTTTTTGGATTATTGACATTCAAATAGATGAAATATTATAGACTAGCTATTCATTTATATCTATTATAAATAGATTAATAATGAATATGATTTGTGAGATCCTCATTCATAGTTTTAGGAAACTCAAAATTAAAATAAATTTTAATATATCTCTAACCACAACATGATTCTGCGATGACAAAAACAGATAAGTGGTATCGTAGTTATCATGTTTATATTTATGATCATTTAGTTTATTGTTGATCCATACACAATCATGGTTTAATTTTCATTTCATATTTTTCATTATTTAAATATGATTTGAATTAACATGTTATCAACATATTAATCATGTCCATTCAATTTTAATTTTTTCCAAAGGAATTAGAATAGATAAATAACATATGGAGATGCCATCAATAACTACAAATTTTTGTTATGTAAAACATGGTTATAGGGTTTGCACTAAGATATACACATCATGAACCCTACTATGATGAACCTAGCCTTATTATGGGATATAAAAAATTCTAGGTAGTTATTACACGGGATGTACTCCATGTTTTGAATAGATAACCTGGAACACGTTTTTTCGATTATAGGGTGTGTATCAGAATATATACCTTGTAGACTACATAGGTTAGTGGTATAAATCATGAAATCCATGTAATGATTATACATAGTCAAACTATGTGAGACTATCAACCTTGAGTATTTATGATATAAAAAAATATATGTGGTGTATAAGAATTTTTTTTCATAAATTCCCTATGCTTGAGATAAAAATTGATTTATCTAGATAAGCATTATTAGAGATACACTACATGTAATTAGAGTGCACACATTTTGTATTCTCTTGCTCGAGAAGACACTGATTCTTTCAACGGGTTTCATGGGAACATGACATTTGGATCACATGGTGTGTAACTAGCTAGTACATACCATTCCATTATCCATGATACATTCCAAAGACCCAAGTGAGTATCTTGGGCACAAAACTAGAGGATACACAATGTGTAACTGGCATGTGCATTCCATGATGTCTGGTGAGTCAATACATAGAATATCGAGGAATGCGACCTAGACACATGAAAACTGAGGTACATGATGTGTAATTGAATAATACATGTCATTTGTCTCCAAATTAATATAATAATTAAATTAAATTAAATTAAAATTTAATAAATTAAAACCTTATTTTTTTGAATATATCTTTATACATTTGAAAATTTATTAAGTGTTAATAACTTAAAATTATCAATTAATGTTTTTTAATAAATATGAAACTATTAGTTCTACCATTTATTTTATCTTAATTTCTATATGATGGTTATCACCAAGAGGGTTTAGATGGCCAATAAGATGAAATAGAATTAATTAATTAATTAATTAAATAATGTATGCGTATTTATATTAATAATAATTAATGAATAAAGAAATAAATGTAGACCATTTGCTTTTGGATATACATTGAATGTATGGAAATTAATTAGCTAGAAAATGACCTGTGTATGTGTGGGAATTTATTTAATTTAATGTATTACATGAGTTTGAAATCATTTATTATTAAATTAAAAATAACAGCTAGTGATTCATACATTCCTCTATTATTATATAGGACATGAGAGTACATGGATATTTATCTAATTCCCTTTAACCAATCCTTTTGTTCACCACACTAGCATGAATGATATAATTATTTTTAATTAATTGAGTTTCCCAAGGCATGCAACGATAATTAAAGATAAAACCATAATTATTCCAACTCAGGTGTTAGATAAGTGGACATGTGGTACACTATTTGTCATGAAAAGAGCAATAATAGATATTATTTACCTCTGGAAAAAGGTTGATTTAATGTCCTATAATTAAATAAACTGTTATATAAAACTCATGAACTTGTCATTAAATTATTTTTTAGTTATTTCTATAAAATGCATTATTTTATGAATGAAAGACTGTGATCATATGAGTAAATAATTTATTGAGAAAAGATAGAAATTAAATAATTGAATTATTTGTAAATCTTTTTTACAACAAGATTAATTAATGATGCATCACCCAATAAATAGTAAAAATTCATGTAAATGATAAAACAAGATAAAATTTATGCATAATTAATTAAAATCCCTAAATCCAATATTATGTCCGACTAAACAGTCCATTACTTGATTGGGAATGAAACCATATAATTATGGGTAGTATATGGAAAAGTCGAAACAATAAATTTTATCTATGAGTTTTTATGAGAGATTTGGGTTGACATAACTGAACATGTAATGATTTTAGTGGAAAAAACTATTGAATAATAATTTAGAGGCATGCTCAAAGTAAATCCATGTCCGGATTTCTACATAGGGGAATCCACTCAATAGATCAAGGAGATGTAATCTGTAAGTTGGAAAGAATGATTAACTAATTACTTTCTCATGGTTCTCATGGACAATGTACTGATAATTATGAAAAATTAATGGAGATTCATTCCTCTATAATTTCATAGAATCTAGACATTCTGATATCAATGTTGTGGTCAATTGGGACTTGAAATAATTGTTTAAGATTTAATAAAATTAAATTTTAATTATTTATCACATTATTTCTAATAATGTAAAGTACTAATCATATCTTTTAATTATTTTATAAAATGATAATAAAAGTACAAAATTAGTGAAACAAATATTTATATTAGGTTATGTTCTTATAAATACAAATTTTTAGATATTGTATAATATTCTTAGAAATGGATTGTTATCAAAATATTCTTATTCTGTGTCAGAATCCCCTATTGGTAATCATCCACCCCAGTAGCCGAGAGAATGTGAAAGGGAATCCAACAAGAGATATTTTGAGGATCATTATTATGTCCATTGTATTGTATTATCAACTATGACTAGATATTTGAAGATACAACATAAATGCATGGACACTTAAACCATCATAATAAACCTCCATTATCTTGATAAAGAGAAGTAATGGATTTAAAAAGTAATATATTAATAATATTTTATCAAAAGAGCTATATTTAACCTAATAAAATATGTGATTTATTTGACATATAATATTAAATAAAAAATTAAAATTAATAACTTTGTTTAAAAAAATAGAATATATATATTGTATTAATAGGAAATGAGATAATATATATATATATATATTATGTGTAAAATTTTAATTTTAAGGAAAATGAATGATATATTTTTTGAATATATTTATATATGAATTAAAATAATTATATTTTTTGATTTTAAAGGTGGTATATTAGGAAATTATAAATATAATTATAAAAACAATTATAAAAATATTGTAAAAATTGTATTATGAATATATTAAATAAGGATGATTTTTTAGTATTAACATATTATTATATAAAATATTAATTAATAATGTTATTATACTAAAATAATAATAATGATAGAATGTTTTATTCATATAAAATCTGAATTAAAAATTATTTTTAAAATTAAAATAATTATATGAGGAAAAAATAGAAGATAAATAGATTAAAGTGGCAGTAGGGATCAAATAGAGAATGGAGGAACATAGGCTTTGGGAAAGTCGAGTCTGGGGTTTCTCAAGAGGAACTACAAATAGAAAATGTGTTCTTATCTAAGATTTAAAAGTAGAATAAGGAGTTGATCATGGTTGCAGGATTTACTATCATCAAGAAAATTTTAGACGTAGATCGGTACAATTTCAAGCGTAGATCTATTTTTAGAGGGGTCTTGAATGCCAAAAAACATTCAAATGAGGATGAAGGGTCTATCATGAGATTTTTTTAATGTTCACATCATCTTCTTTCTCCTATTTTTCTTATTTTTAGATATTTTTCATGTAAGTGTATCTTAATTTTAGGTGTCTAAATGATGTTATAAAATTACTTATTCATCACCAATTTGGTTTTTTTCCTTCTCTTGAAATCTATATGGTTATTTAAAAACAATAGTATTAAATCAAAAAATGATTTTACATCATTTTTCAATGATTTTAGATGAGAGTACCTATTATTAATCTTCTTTAACATCCTTTGAGTACATGTATAATATGAAATTAGTGGCTTATTAATTTTACGTTCTGGTTTTCATCTTGGATGGTGATCATATTTTGAATAAAATAAAATTTATTTTATTTTTCTTCTTCATATATGATGAATTTGGTTTTTATTTTCCTTTTACAAAGTCTCCTTAGATACTCATGACTGAAATTTCATTATTGTAATACACTATTTCTTGAAATAAATATATAGAAATGAATACAATTAATTTTAATCACAACTTGAAAAGAATAAAACAACTATATAAATAGTCCCTTCCTTGATTTTAATAATTTAAAATAACTTACACCTTGTGTGTAAGGAGAGTATGGTGAGGTAGTCTGGTGAGGATGATTTCCAGGGGAGGGGGTTGTAACATTGTTATCCATTTTTATATGTTTATCCATTAATGGGAAATTATCTCATGTGGAAAATTATACAGATAAAAGAGTATATTTTTTTCAATAAAATTTATATAAAATATATTTTTAGATTTCTCGAGAAGAGATATTTTTTTGTGTTTTATGATTTTTTTATATTTCTTAAAATATCTTTTGGAAATTTTACATCAAAAATATTATTATTATTATTATTTAATTAGCTTATTTAAAATATAACTCACGGATTTTTAAGGGTTATAAATATATATATCTATATATATATATATAATTCTTATTTTTAGAAAAACCATAAGAAGGGAGATTTTATCTCAAAAAAATCCATTATTAAATTTTATTGAATTCAATGTTTTATTCCAAGATATAAAACAATAACAAAGTATTGTTTTGTAATTATTTTAGAATCCTTGATTTTAAAAGAAATTTTGTTTTATTAATATATATATATATATTATAAGGTTTTTTAAATGGTATCTTGGCCAAAGGGAAAATATTCTTTATTATAGTCAAACAAAGTAGAGTTACAGAAGACGAAAAGAGGGGATTTTATTACAGTCTTTCTCAAGAAGGGGGATCAGATTTGGAGTGATATCGTCTAACCATTTTAGTCTTTATTGACCCATTTGTTAGCAATATTGTATACCACCTCATTGGCCTCATTATATACATGTGTGGCGATGATGTTTCAACTTTAGTGGAATGTGAGACAATCCATCCATCTCGTAGTGAGTTCCCAAGCAATGTGTATTACACCATTTATAATTTCTTGCAATAAGGTATTGGAGTCACTTTTGCGTTAGATTTTGTTAATGATTTTATGTTAGGTGAAGTGAGTTTATGAATAACACTAATCATTTCAGCTTCATGGGCAGAAGAAATTCCACACTTACCGAAAAAACTCCCAAGGACATTTCCATTGTGATCTCGAAAGACAGCACCACAGCCTATAGGACCTGGGTTCCCTTTTGAGGCTTCATCTATGTTGATTTTTATCCGAATTGATTGGGAGCCTTCCAAAAAACATCTAAGGGAACTTTCTGATTCATATAGTTTCCCTACACACCAATTCTCTTTAGAATGGTTAAATAATGAATAATATTGTAGTAGTGACTTCTTTGTAATGAATTAACATCTTTGGCAGTTTTAATGAGATGGTATAAGGCTGCCTGAAGGTAGAAACATGATTTTTTATACATGATGTTGTTTTGTCCAGTATAAAGGATGTGATAAAGCTCTACAATGGTGGAAAAAATGATTGTTTGAGTTGCATAGAGGCTTGTACTATGGTGTAGTATTGTAAGAGAATTGGTGTACGTATTAATTTAGAAAATGGGTTTCTCGAACATATTTTTATCAAAAATGATGTATCATATCTTGGAAGTTATAAATTTATTTTATTTTCAGAAAATATTTGACATATATATATATATATATTAGAATGGTTTGTAATGGTTTATTTATGAGAACATTATATCTTTTAAAAAAATGTTTTCTAAAAAGTAAAATTGGTTCTTTATTATCAAATGAGATAATGAGGAATGAGGAGTGAATTTATGAACTTAATCAGATATTATCCTACTAGTGATAACCCTAAGTGGTCACAAAGGTTTTATAAGATATTTAAAGTATCATTTTAATTTATAAAATTATTTACTATTTTCAAATGAATTTCTATGGATATATGTTACAATTTTTTAAAGTGTATTTTTGAAGTATATTTTTAAAAAACACTATTATTTTTGAATGATTTTTGAAATGTATTTTATATATCAAACATATATTTATTTGATATAATTTTTTTTAAAAGTTTTTATATAAAAATTTTATAAAATTATTTTTCAATGGATTTAAAAGAACTTTCTTAGAACATTTTTTCTCATCCCATGTTTTAAAATGTTTTTCATAGGTATCTTAGAAGTTTTAAAATTGAAGGATTCATATTGGTTATTTTATTTTTTTATAAATTTGATAAATTTTGTAGTTTTGTCTAATTATATAGAACCTAGACTAGAATAGCTCCTTTTATGTATAATGTACTATATATTTTTAGTGATATTTTATATAAAAAAAATACAAATCATTTTTTAGCACTAAATCAGAATGTGCAAGTTTTGGTTGTTACAATATCATTTAAAATAAAAATTACAAAACATTTTTGAGAAAAATATTTTCATTGAAAATAACTCTATAATATTATAAATTATGATTTAATGAAAATAGAATTCATTATGACAGGAAAATCTATCCATGTGGTTCTTGTCAAAATAATGACTTCATTAACACCATTGGTACAAAATAAAATGTTCCAAAAACAACAATAAGATTATTTTTAATATATATTATAGAAATTTATAAAAGGGTAAACAATATTTTAATAAATAATTATAGAATAGTAAAAAAATAATGAATACATTTTAAATAATCTATGGACATGGATGAAAAAGCGCATTTAAATGAAAACATACAAATAAGATTTTTTAAATGAATATCCCTTACATATAACATACATTTTTTTAATGATCCAAAAAGGGATGAAATGGATTATAAATATAGAAAACCATACATAACCAGTGAAAAATAACCTAGTCAAGGTTTAAAATATTAGGATCATATAATTTTCTAGAATTAAAAATAAATAAAAATAATCATGAAAAAGGAGATTAAATTAAATACCTTTCATTTTGTCCCCTCATAGTATAACAAGTTTGTTCCTCCTATATAATGAATTTAAATTTATTAAATACTTTATTAAAAAACCTTTTCATCTATATTCCATTTCAAAGTCATTTTATAATTATTTTACATCCATTCATTGATATGTTCTTACTTACAACGACCACATATGTTTGTTGAGTTATTTATTCCAAAATTACAATGATATATTTTTAATGTTTAGAGAATTTATGTAATGGTTCCATCACGTCACAAATGAAAAAAAATTAATTTATATGAAATTTATTCATAAAAAAACTTTTTATAATCAATCATAAATTATGGTAATACTTAACAAATCACATCACTTTGTGAATATTGTGGTCCATATGTTCTCACAAGCTTCATTATAATATTCAAATTGATGGAAGGGTAAGATGTTATATGATATATTATATTTTTAGTATCATAATTATTTCATTAAAAATATATAAATATATACCTCATTAAATCAACCTGTATATCCATATATGTAAAATAGTGATAAAAAATGTATTTCATTGTTGCATATAGATAGAAGGTCATACATATGAACAAATGATGTTTTCATTCTCTTTAGGATAGTATATTGGTCCAAAAATGTTTTTCCAAAAATCATAATAACATATTTGTGTACTTTTAACATTAAATTAAATACTTTAGTTTGAATACAGTACATTTAAAATATGTAGAAGAAGAAATATTCTTTGAAAGAGTTGGGAAAAACAATTGAAATTTCATTGAGATAACTCTATTATCTTACATATTAAGACATCATATATTGTTATTAATGTAAGAAAAATACCTCAATTATAAAAGGAGGAAGATATAACGGTTTTATTGTAGAGACTGTATGAGATAGAGGGATCAATAATTATGAATAATGGGTAGAATTGGTGACCTATTATATGTGAGTGGAGGGATACACAGAGAATTACGTAAGAATATTTAAATAATATAAAGTAACATACTATTTAAAGTGGCCCAAATTACTATAAAATTGAATACAATAAGGTTAATGTTTAAATATAACAAACCATTGAGATTTATGTAAGTATTTTGTGTATTCATGAGGCTTTATCCCTATATTTTTTACACATTAAATAGATTTAACCCAAATAGAGTTGATAAATATATACCAGGGTTACTATTCTTTTTTACCAAAAACTTAATTGACCATATAAACACACATTATTTATTATAATACTAAATATGAAATCCATTTTATAATATTCAAATCTTATATGTGGAATAAATTACTTTTAATATATGTTCACAAAAGACATTGAAATTTTTTTTTATAAAAATTGTTTTTTATCATTAAAATCATTTCAAAGAAAAAATATATAATATTGATTTAAATGGGATTAATTTTAAAACTTAAATCAAAGGATTATTATTTTTCATTGAAACTAAAACAAATAAAAACGTTCATTTATAAATAATCAAAAAATAAAATTAGTTTTTATTTTAATAGAAACATTACTAAGATTTGAAAAATGATAATAATATATTTCCATGTTTAACATTATATTTTTATGAAATATAATACATAATTATTATATATATATTTGGTATGTGAAAAGTTACATAATCTTTTTAGTTATTATTATATCATTATATTTTCATAACCATTTTGAGAAATAAAATTTGTTCATTATTCACTTAACAATCAATTGTTTTGGAAAAAATATCCAAAATTCATCATAAGTTAATTTTGACATGATCATTTAAAAGATGAAATTAATTTCATAAAATATAAAATTTAAAATTTCATAATTTAGGTTTGAATCACATTCTTGAATTTTTTTTGTATATTATTTTATAGTTTCATTAGAATGAAATGCTTGACCACTATAATTTATTCTCAGGTGTTATATAATTTTTAGCTTATAATTAATTAAATCATTAACTAAATAATCTTGTTATAAATGGATCATGTTTAATGACAAATAATTTATTCATCTCAAGGAATTTACTACTTAGTTTAATTTTTCTATATGATGATTAATCATGAAATAATAATTCATTATATATTCCAAATTCATTCACTACCATATGTTCAAATATTTTTTAATTAGTATAAAATTTAAACATTTATGGTTAGTATATATTTCCCATTTCAAACCATATAAATGGTTTCTCCATATTTTTAAATCAAAAACCTTCATTCATGATAAATATCAAAAATATGTTAATTAAACACATTGAGATTCATATAAAATGAAGAATATAAATATAATGGATTATATTTTATCAAGACACAACCAAGTTACATCATAAAAGAATCATATTAAATAAAAATCTAAATATTTCAAGATGCAAAGGCTAACCCTACAACATTAACCCATCACTTATTAAATTCTTGGAAACATTTATCATATTACATTATCTAAATTAATTTACTATTAGTTTGATTAATATTATTTTTAGAACAGATTATAGAGAAAATGTGATACCCTGAAACAATACAATTTATTTCTTTGAGAATAAATTTAATTTCCTCGATAGCTTGTAATGACCATTAGGTTTAAAAAAATATTGTTTAGTAATTATTTGAAAACATAATTTAAAATTAAATTTTAAAAATTTTAGAAACATTATTATAAAATATAAAGATAATTTCTGAAATTAGGAAATCAAATGTTATCATAGAGTGAATATCTTATTTTTCTCAGAAAAGTTTCATTTTTTGATGAATAGTAAAAAATAATGAATTTTAATTGAAACTTAATTGTCATTTAAATTATTTATAATGTTAAATAATATTTTAAATTAGATTTAAATTAAATGTGTTTCAATTATACATCCAATAATCTAATTTAGTTTATTTTTTTCAATTTCAAATTGAATTTTGATATAAAACATTCAAAACTTATGAACTTTTCACTTAAAAACCCCACATTCTAATTGCATTTATTGGATTAATTTTAAATAAAATTTTAGAACATATGTGAAATTAATTTTTAAAAATGGTTAAATAATATTAATCAGAATAATTTAAAATTTATAATAATGTTAAATTAACTTTTTTTCTAAAATGAAATATGAAAACCGTAAAAATTAATTTTTATGGCTAATGTAAAAATATATTTATCAATGAATTAAATTGATAATATAAGGGTTAAATTTATCTATAAAATTTAAAAAAACTATTTTATGGAAATATTATTTCCATTCAACCTATATTGTTTATGAATGGTCCATTTTGAAACCTTTTTCTAAATATAAACAAAATAAGCACACAATACTTTTTAAAAAAACCAAGTGTGTCCTCTCCCCAACATAAAAGGCCACCACTCTCCTATTTTTTCACAACATAAAAATACTATTGTTCATCTAATACCTTCCAATATCACTTACCAAATTAATTAACCAAATAAAAAAGCCTTAGTTTTTTTCATAATGATATCCTTTGAAGGCTTTAGTACAAACCTAAGGAGGATACCAGAAGGAGAGGTAATGATCTTCAACAAGAATATTTATTTTATTTCTCTCTACACCTCATTCAATTACTATTATAAAATTCTAATATAATAACATAAGAATCATCCATTTACTGATAATTTTTTATGTTATGGGTATATCCTACAACTACACACACTTAATTTAAATGGTTTACAAAATCATTGTTCGTCTGTACGATAGACTGTTGCCTCAAGAACCGATGTTATTTTTTTCCATTACCACCACTCAAGTTTGGGAATATTTATGGATATAAATTTTATATTTAATTTTTATAAAATATTTATACCTATGGATTCATTATATCATATATATACCTTTCTACTTTCCATCTCAGAGGGGATACAACAACATCACTTGCCTATACGAAAAACTATCTTCTCGTGAAGCGATGTGTTTTTTTTTCACAAATAATTTTCATAGAATGTGATAAAGATAATGTTACTGATATCACTTAAATAGTTTTTATTTTAATTGAATAATTTCCATTTTTAATTAATTAATATATATATATATATCCCTTTATTTGATTCATTTTCACACTTTTAAAGATGATAACATTATTCATGTATGTGGGAACTAATACCTTCATGAAGCAATGTGACTCTTTTTCATCACCACACCATATGAAAGATATATATATATAAATATATTGATAGATAAGTATACTTAGAGATATAATATGATATTTATTTCATTATTGTCTTTATGGATATGATAAAACTATAAAATATATAAATGAACCAAATTATTTATAATGAAACACACATGAGAAATCGTGCAAATTAACCTCTAAAACAATAAAAATAACGAAATATTTTTAACAAATATGAAATATCATCTTATAAAATGATAATATATAATACATAAAATATAAATATTTTTTCAGAATAAGGTTATTACACGTTTAAAACCATTATACATGAGTTTAAATCACATTTAACTGAATTGAAATGTGAGGACAAGGATTTCAACTCAATTTACATTCTACTATATATTATTTGATTTTATGAATTTATTCTTATTTATATGGTTTATATACTCTCTATTAGGAATATAATATCATGATACATTCATATATCTTAGCAATTTATGTTTAAATTTGAATTACATCATCCATGTAGACTTGACTTGAAAATTTCCATGTTGTAAATGTTATTGTACTATCATACTTCCTTTTGTGATAGTTAACATTAACTTGAAACAATCACCTTATTTTTATCATTTTTCAATTGAAATTAAATTAATCCTAATTAACAATATTAATTCAGGATGGATATGAATATTTTTTAATAGTATACCAACTTATTCATACAATGTTTACATTGAATGTTATTTGATTAACTAAAGAAATATTTATAATCACATATCTTTAACTCAATACATATAGCTATTGATAAGGAATATTGATTCCTGAATAAAATCAATTATTTGATACGTGAGGAATTATTTGGAACTAATGTTATGGGTGGGACCTGATATTATATATCCCCTCAATGCATTAGTAGCTCTCATGAGACAAATCAGTTGGGGAAATTAAACACTTTTTTATCTTTAGTTTTAAACTACCTAAAGTATAGATGTTGAATATAGATGTTTTCAAGTGTCTAAGTCATGATTTCAAATAATTAAGAATTTAATTATTAAAGATTCTAGTTATTATTACCCTGGATATTTTCACTATGATATTTTCTCTGATTTCATTTCATTAGTAGTTTATTGTTTGAATGGAATTATTTTTCAGTTATATATATTTCCATATTGATCATGACTTATCTAATTATGATTGTAATGATATTTATTAAATGGAATGTGTTTTAGATTTAGTTACCTTTCCATATTGATTATTATTTATTTATTTATCTAAATCGAATGTGAGTTATGTTATTTACCCCACCATATTGATTATACTTTTTTATTCATGATTGATTCTATTTCACATAACCCTTAAGAATAAGTTTAGATAACCGATATTTTTTCCCTTTCCCTAGTGATTGAAGATGAATTCTTGTAATAAGTTTCAAGGATGTAGTTAATTTTTTTTATATGTATTATTTTTTATTTTTTATTCCAAATGTAAAATGGGTATAATGTATGTAAAATGGTTCTCCAATACTACTAAACTATTCAGTCCTTTGAGGTTCAACCCATTGTATCCAGGAAAATGTAATAAAGTAAGGCACTAACTCCTGACTAATGGGGTCAAAGTAAATATATTTTTTATCAAATTCTGGTTTAGTAAAAACCTTGGGATCTAGATTTAGGAAGATATGTATATTTGGTAACATAACCATATGTTTGGATTTGATGATAAGTATAAAATAACAATATAATGTTTTAGTTAGGGAGAGATTATGTGGATCATCTTATAAATAAATCCCTATTAGGATACTATATGTGGACGTGTTTCTGTAATAGAGGTGCCTTTATGTAATAAATCAAAAAAATGTGTATTGGGATTTACTTGAGTGTTACTTGGTACTAGAAAATTGGCCTTACTGTGCACCTAGTTCTAAATTCTAGGGGGATATGCATAAGATAATTCCCATTTTATTTAAAAATAATTATAATGGATTCAATAGTAAAGATATCCCCAAAGGAACCAAATATTATAATTCTATCATTAACAAAGCATAATTTTTTAATTTTTCAAGCATTACAAAATATTTCTGTATTATAATTTATGTTTTAAAATTCTTAATTTTATGATCTAATCATGTATATATCATTTTTTAGAAATGGAACCTGGAAGGAAGAATGGTATTTGTACTCATGGTCAATGTAAATATTTCCATACTGAGTAAGACAATAAAGTTGGTATTGGATCTATGAAAATTATGTCAATATTGATGTAGCTTAATCAGGTAAGGAAAAATACCCTTTTTTGAATGGAGGAACATATTCCATAGTGAAAATGTCCTATGGTGGATCAATTTATCTGATAGAATCCCCCATCATTTAGTGTGACTGGTAATCCAATTGAACATGAGAAATATATTAAGTCTATGGAGAATATATTTATGGCATTAAGATGCTATAAAATGGAAATGGTTACACATTTAATATATTATCTCATAGGCGTTGCTGATCAATGGTGGTTATTAATCCAGAATACTAGGGTGGGAGAATAAATATGAGTCTATGAATGGAAATATTTTTAAGAGATATTCTTGAAAAAATATTTCCCTAATGAGAATCAAACTGAAATATAGTGAAGGTTTCTTAGATCCAAGAAAATAGAAGAATAAAGTGCCATATTTTATGGGGATAAATTTACATGGTTTGAAAGGTATGATATATATTATATACACAACATCGGGTGGATGATTGACCGTTTATTAAAAGGGATTAATCCAAGTATCCAATGGGAAAGAACCTCTAAATATTTTCAATCATAGGATGAAATAGTTTTACACACTATCAAAATAGGGAAAGAATTACCTAAATCTGACATATTCAATGGAAAAAAGAGAATACGAAGTTATCTGAGAACCAAGAAAATGGGAATGATTCAAATTAGAAAAGAGTAATTTATTAACTTCCATCATGGGAAAATTTTGGAAAGAAACATCCTGAGAAATTCCAAAAAGGAAACAAAGTCTGTAATAAGTGTGGTGATAAGGGGAATATGTCTCATGAATTTAAGGGGGGAAAATAAATCAATGATGTATAGTGAATTATCTTTAGATAAATGGGGCATTATTATCACCAATTTCTTATGCATAAAGGGAATCTACCAAATAATGGTCCAAGAGGAGAATTCCAAGATTATGCGACCACTACAGTTGAGATAGAAGTACCGAATGGTATGGTGGAAGGTACTTTAATCCTATTTTCAAATTTATCCAATATATTATTTTATTATATATCCTCAATCTTTTAAATATCTACTCATTTTTTCAATAAAACCATACATTTCCCTTTTTATAATATGAGGAATTTTTCAATCAAAACTATTAAGGGAAGTATCATTACAACATGGATGTTTCAGGAAATCCCCATTGTGACATAAAAACATGATTTATTCATTGAAATTATTTTCATTCATAAGTTTGAATTAAACATAACACTTGGAATGGACTGTATTCCAAAATATTATGGGAAAATCTATTACAAGAAGAATGATATTACGATTTTCTAAGAAGATGTAGAATTCCATATATTTAGAGAAGAGACATCATCATATGAGTCATATCTAGATTCACCCCCAGTAGATCTAATAAATGTGATTATTAAGGAAGAGTAACAAAAAAATATTTTGGATGGACGATAATTTAAAAAATTAGGATGTACCTATTGTATAGGAATACATTAACATATTTCTCAAAAAATATCCAGGACATCTCCCAAAGTGTGAAGTTCAGTTTTCTATTGATTTAATTCCTAGTGTGCGAAAAATATCATAGACTCCTTATAGAATGGAAATATTTGAATTAGTGGAATTGATGAATCAATTAGAGAATTCTTGATACCTCTTCCTAATCCTATATGGAGATGTGATGAGAATACTTTCTACTATGTCATGGCAGCACCAATGAATCCTAGACTGAATGATGCAACATGGGATATCTTTGATCACCTAACCAAATTTTCACATTTACTCTATATAATTGATTATTTACCTATTGATCACCTCATAAGACTCTATATTAATAATGTTGTCATACTCCCTGGATCAACCCTTTTAATTTATTTTAATAAAGACCCCATTTTATATCAAAATTATAGAAAAGTATTTGAAAGACTCTAGATATAGAAATTCATTTTAGAACTTCTTACCATCCTTAAACTATTAGTTAGTCTGAAAGAACAATTCAAATAATGGAATATATGTTGAGGTCATGATCGCCTTATTTTAAAAATATATGGGATCCAGGTTTATATTTTTCAATGTTTTCTTATAATAATAACCCCCATTAAATATTCAAATACTGAAATATAATGTATTATATGGACATATTTTCTATATTCCATAATATTTTGATAAATTTGGTGAATTCAAAAACAAAGGCCCAAAATTTTTTGATGACAAAAAAACACTATTAAAGGCTATTCAGGTTCAAATTTAAGCTCCTCAATGTAGGAAAAAGAGTTGTACTGATAATCCAAAGAAAGATTTTAAATTCCAAGTGCGAGATCACGATTTCTTGAAATTACCTCCATGGATGGGTGTTATAAATTTTTTGAGTAAATTGAAACTGAGCCCTAGTAACATTAGACCCTTCTAAATTATTTAATGATTTGTCCTTCTTTCCTATTATTTGGAAATTCCCCCAACTCTCTCAAAAGTAAAAATTGTCTTCCATTTATCATTATTAAGAAAGTGCAAGACAAACCTAATGAATGTTTTCACACATGATGAAATAAAATTAGAACATGATCTATCAACATATGAAGATCCCATCCATATTCATGATACCAGATATAAATTATTGAAGAATTATACAACAACTTTGTAAATGTTACATTAGAGAAATCAAAAAATAGAGGAAACAATGATGGAACCGGAGGATATTATAAAGTAAAACTACCATAATTTCATTAAAAGGTAATATTAATTAAATTTATAATAAGATATTTTTGTATGAGTGAAAAATTTAACATACCAAAAATGTTACAATATATTTCCTTTTTAATAAATATAATTTTCTCGATACCTATAATGTACACTTTGTTTAAAACACTATTTAGTCATGATTTTTATATATCATTTAAAATAAAATTCCAATAGTTATTAAAAATTTATTTAAAAATAAATAAATTTTTGAATCATAAGCTCATAATTATCTTAGGATGAATGTTTTGAATTTTTCTTAAATTTTTGAAATTTTGATAAATAGAGAAAAATATTGAATTTTAATTTAAAATTGCATTTTTAGTTAAATTATTTATAATTTTAAATTATATTTTTAATTTGTTGTAATATAAAATTTGTGAAAATATACATCTATTAATCCAATTATAGTCATTTGGATCAACTTAAATTTGATTTTGGATAAAAAAATATTTCAATACTTTAAACTATTTCACATTAAAAACTCGATTTCTCATCGTATCTGTGAGATTAATCATGAATAAAATTTTCCATGTACAGGAATTGTAATTTCAATTTTTTTCCATATTTTGAATTCTAATTATTTATAATATCTAAAAAGATCAAAAATAAATTTTGACAAAAATCCATAGAGACAACAATAATTATTGATTACTATAGTTAAGGTAAAAATTGACTTAGTGGGATGATAAACTGAAAATATTACGTTAAATTTTACATATAACCTTTACCAAAAACTATTTAACGGGAATATTTCAACCAAAAAAAACATATAGGGTTCAATAATCGGTCATTATGTACCCTTTTAAATATTAAAAATTTGGTAGCACCAAATTATTATACATATATTAATATACTTTAGTTCATTTGAATAAATATATCTTTTAAATTAAATATGAAAGCATAACAATCTTTTAAAAAAAATTCTACTAAAACAAGTTAATCCATTTGTTTATGAGATTATCATTAATCTTAATTTTTACACCTTTTTTATTTGAAATTTGAAAATCCAAGAGAAAACATATTAATAAAGATAATATTTGTGGTCTAATAAGGTAAACATAATTTATGAAAAAAAATATTAGTTAACTTAATTAAAATTAGTTATAATAATTAAGCTGTATTTTGGCTTAAAATAAACAAAAACCTTAATTTTATGGGCCCAAAAAACCTAGAAACATGAACAACACCAGTTTTCTGGACATATTTATGCCCCTTTCATTCCATTATTTTTTTGGTGGTTTTTTATGACTTTTATTAGTAAATAACATTTGCACACCTAACTTCTTTTCCAAAATACAAAGTGAGTCCTTTTCCTTCCCTATAAAATGCCACCACCCCTACCAATTTCCCACAACACTAAAAACACTTATGTTCAGCCATGATATTCCCTAATGGAATCCCTAAAACCATCCCCTATACCTAGATTCTTCTCATTTGAAATAATACTTTCAATGTATTCTTTTTGGTAAAACCAAAAGAAGCTACCCGATTAAAAGGTAATGTCTTTTCTCAATATCTCTAGTTTCATTTCCATTATCAAAACCCAGAAATATTTTTATTCTATTTTGGTATAAATAAAAAAGTATCATAAATACACTAAAATGTTTTTATTCTGATATTTTAGCCAATATTTACATATAACTCCATCTATTGGGTAACAAACATAATGTTTTCTTGTATGGTGAACTATTACCCCGCAAAATAATGATTGTTCAATTTTTCCTTACTGCCTCTCATAGAAGAAATTATGATGGAAAATATATTTATATATGATATATATGTTATTTATTATGTCTCATTCTTTTGAAAATTTAATTTATAAAATACATTTATTCTATCCAAGTGGTGTAAATACGATAATTTCGTTTGAGGATGTGTGGACTACCGCCCCCTCAAAATGATACGATTCATTCAAGCCTTGCATGGAATGTTCAAAAGATGTTTTCAATAAAACTATATAAAATATATAACATATATATGATACTTTAATTAATTTATCCATTTTTATAATTTATCATTAATTATTTTAATATAACAAATAAATGAATGTAGTGTTCATTCATACATACGACCTACCGTCTCCATAAACTGTGTATTTCATGTCTAATATCAAAATATTATGAACCATTTTAAATACCTATGTAATGAATATATAAAATAATTTATTCATGGATTACATTATGGGTATTATTGAACCATGATAGTTTTTATAATAAATACACATAACAAGATAAAAAATACTTGACAAACTAGATAATTAACACCTGAAATAGTCAAAATAATAGAAGATTATAAACACACAGGTAATAAAATATTTTAAGTTGTTAATATATGATTTTATAAACATGAGTATGGTTTTAGAATTATTAATTAACAAATTTTAAACCACTATAATTCATGATAAATATCACCCAACAAAATTAAGGTTAACCACCCAACAAAATTATTTGTAAGGTAAGGTATTCTTATCTCATTTTAATTTCACGAGGCAAACTTAATTTTTGATCACCTAATTTCATCTATATGGTTTAATTAATACCACATTGAAATATGATATCATGAATTATATAATTATCATGGTATTTTAATGTTTTATTTAAGTATTATTACCTTTGGGGTTTTCAATCCATTTGTAACTACATTAGTAAGGGATGTTCATTTCAATTTACATTCCATTAAGGCATAATTGTTTTTATGAACCTAGTTACTTTTTAATGGTGTATGTACTACCATTAATAAGATATAACACAAATAAACATACTCTCATGTTATTTTAAACATTCTTATAATGTTATTATTTCACGAGGATTATGTTTTAATATATTTCAATGTGGTATGGGACACTATGGGATGTTTAAAGATTATTTTCCTCAGTAATATCTTTAATGATCTTCCAATGGAATTTCAATTTGAGGAAATTAAATATCCATTTTTAAATATATAAATTTCATTATTATATTGTTATTAAATACCATTTTCAATTATTAGTACCATTTTTCAACTCTTTTGTACAAAAGTGTTTTAGAAAATGTTTTTTAGAAAACATGACATTATATATCTCTTCAGTCGAAGACCCATTTTTATTCTAAAAACTATGTTTTATTAAAAATATTATGAAATATATCTAGTATAATTGGGTTAATGAATTTTTACCCTTTTTTTCTTTTACCAATGCTTCAAAGTAATATTCTTTTCACTTCTCTTTCGAGGAATTTTCAAAACTTTTGTCGTAAAAAAGAAATATTCTTTTTACCACATATACATTTATGGATTTATACACCATGATTTATTTGAAGATTATGCTTTAAAAGGTTTACTTTTAATGAAAAATATTTTCAACAGAAAATTATATTTTCCTCAATAATATTTTTAAAGTGTTATTTTTTTATTTCATCAACAACAAAAACCCTCTATTTTTACTCCACATGGGTTGTTTTGTATTGATAATATCTTTAATCTTTCTCTAGATGGTTTATGATTTATTTTTCCAAGGATAGTATTCACATTCACTTCCTTGATATATTTATTAGTCCCCTTGAAATATTCCATCTCTTATAATAATTGAACATTGAATTTCCCCAAAATTATCCATTTCATTAATAATTGATATTACTATTTCCTAAACTGTAATAAAGTTTATATTCGGTGTCTACATTGAATGTTATTTGAATATATGGATTAATATTGAAAAATGTGTTTATATTAATCAATCTAGATATTTGATAAAGAACATTTTTAAATAAATTACTTGTAGTAAGATGATGAATGTTTTGGACTGGTATGACATGGGTGGCGCTGGGTTATAAATATCCCCTTGATGCATTAGTAGTCTCATGGGACGATTCATTTGGCTAGACACCTAGATGGGGTTTTAACATACATTTTGTAAACTAACTTGTGAATGTTATTGATAGAAAATGTACCATTTACCTAGGAAACATGGTTTCGAATAATTAAACATTTAATTCCTTTATATTTTGATATTATTCATCCATGAGATTTTACATAGACATATCTATGGATATGTTTCATTTTCAGGATTCAGTTATTATTCATCCATGAGGCAATGCATCAACATATCTATGGATACATTTCAATTTTATTCCATTGAATAAATGGAATGTGTTTTAGTATCCTAACACTCCATATTTATATTTCTTTGTCAAGTTATTTGAATGGGATGTGCTTCTGGTTGTTATCTTTCTATATTGATTATATACTTCCATAATTTTTATTAACTAAATGGAATGTTTGTTCAGTTATTCACCTTTCCATATCGACTATTCAAACTAATTAATTATTTCTTTGGCTATATTTTTCCCTTACCAAGCATTTCATCTCTCCCTTATTTTGTTTCATTCTTGAGGAATCAAAGAATATTACTATCTAACATATGCATGGATTTACTAGATGGATTAGTGTTATCATAGTAGTTATTTATAAAAAAAATTATGTTGTAATCAATATATTAATTAATAATATAATACTCATTTATATATCTAGTTTAAAAAGACTACTAAACAGATCAGTCCGTTGGGGATTAATTCCTTGTAATTGTGGCAATGTATTTAGTATCAGACATCGGATCTGGGATATCTGGGTCTGGGTTTCTAAAGTTGGTATGAAAGGAAGTTTAGTTTCATCCTTTGGAACTAGATTAAAGAAAAAGTATGTTATAGAACATAACACTAAGGTATAATTTGAGGATAAGTGTTGATGAAACCCCTATAATTTTGGTAAAGTAAAGAATATATGGGTCTTTATAATGATACATCCCTATCAGGACACTACAAATGGGCGTGGTTCTGGAAAAAATATACCTAGAAGTAAAAAATATGACAAGGTGTTTTAGGCTTGACTCGAGGTAACCTAGTATACAAATACATGCCTTACAACGTATCTAGTTTGTCACTTTAGGGGGATATGCTTAGGACAGTCCATGTTTTCCTTACTAAACATTATAAATAATTTTAATGGATTTTGGTGAAGAATAATCATGGTGAAACCTATGGTATTATAGATTTAAGGTAATATATCATGATTTAGAAATCCAAGTAATGATATTATAGATAATCCCTAGAACAAGGAAGGATATTTGTGGAAATAAAATGGATGACATATTTATGTAATGAAGTTGAATTTTAAACCTTAGATAAATTTCTATTTAGTTATTAACCTAATTTCAAGGATTCCGATAATATATATTTTGGAAATTATATTAATATGGTTTTAGTAAAGGACATCCTCTATGACGTGCGATAACCAGCCAAATTTGGCAATGTCGTGGGTCATTAACTCATGACTGAAGGACGATAAGGGTTTCATGCCAACCACTGACCTTTGCAATGTCGTTATTAATTTTCATGGTTTTTAGTTAAACAATTTAATGATTAAATGTTAATGATAAACCAGTAACAACACTTTTGAAGATTATAAAATAATCTATTAACCAAATTTATTTTGGGAGATATTTAAAAAAAATATTAAGACATGTCACTCTTTAATAGGACTTATGATTCATTTAAATGTTTATTTTAATGTTTCAAGAATTAAAAAAATCATTGTTGGTAATTTTTTTTGGATTAATGGAATGAATTAGAATTTGATCAAAGAACAACCTGATGTTTGGATTATTCATATGTTATTGAAAACTATAATTTAATAATATCTTGTTATATTTTTGGTTCGTCAAAGAATTACCCAACCCCAGTAAAATGAATTAGTAATAAAATGTCTTCCTAATACCAAAATTTGTATTAAACTGATGGCCTTATAAATCATCAAAATTTATGGCTTTGATGCCCTGAACATTCCATTTATCAATCAAATATTGTGATTGATGACCTCATTCACTACTTATAAATATTTATAATTTTCCTCCAAGTATGAATATCTACTTTACACTAATGTTAATTTACATAGAGACCTAGTTACATGGTATTCAATGTATCTTTTGTACCTTAAATTATCTCTTTTCTAGAGGATGTTTCATAAACCATTATCACAATGTGGGATTTCAAAAATAGGAAGTATCAAACAGTATGTCAACATGATTGATTTTAAATTATGAGGATGAAATTTAAATAATGTGCGGGAGAATGTGATGACCTCAAAAAATAAAGTAATAACCTTATGTTCAATATCGTGTATGAAACGAGACAACAAGCGCGTAATATAATATCCCTATACTTTATAATATATTTACTATATAAAATAAATTCTATATATTTTGATGCATGAAACACTAAGTTAGCTTGTAATGAAAATGAAACTGGGTTAGCGTACATCATACAAAACAATTAACTTCCTCTATATCTTGTGTTACATGCAAAAGAGACCTTCTTCGATGGATTATACTATACACAATTCCCAATCATACCATGAAGCAATCTATAATTAAAACATTATTCTTTAATAGAATAAGATATAAACTAGTAGTTATGAATAGTATTAAATAACATATTAAAATATATGGTTTGGATAACTAAATTATCAGTTACAAATAAATTAGAAGTTAATATAATAACCAATTGAATATTAAAAGGATATTTTTTTATAGAGAACTACTTTTATGATCACAAAGATGTTTTACCCAAATAAATTAAACTAATTACAATTAGTGAGTCATATTAATGTAATAAATATTTTACATATTAAATAATTTCATTTTTATATTCATACAATATATTTGGTAAGAATAAGATAAGATCAAACAAAATATTTCACGTAAAAACCTATATTTTTATTTAGGCATTTTTACAGCCTTTTAATGGCGAACCTATTTTAAATATTAATTTCGAAAAATTTATGAATTTAATAAGGTAAAATAAACACTATTTTTTAGTTCATCGTATCAATATTATCTTAGGAAATATTTATGGGATTTTTCTGAGAAACATCATTTTTTAGTGAATAGTGAAAATTATTGTGTTTAAGTTAAAACTGCCTTTTCGTTTAAATAATTAATAGTGTTAAATTATATTATAATTTTTTTAAGTCACATTGAATAAATTATACATATTTTAATATAATTAATTTCATTATATTCAATGTAAACTTTAAATTTAATATAAATACATAACAATCTTTTGAACATTTTTCTACTAAAACTAGTTAATTCGTATGTCTGTGAGATTAGAATTAATATTGATTTTTCTACTTCTGTGAATTGAAATTTGAAAATCCAACATAAAAAATTTTAATAAAGATAATATTTTTGGTCAAATAATATAAATTTCATTTTTTAAAAAAATTATGAGTGAATGTTATTAAAATTAATTATAGTGAATAAGGTGTAATTAGGCTTAAAATGGACTAAAACCCAAAGTTTATGGTCAAAAATTACATATAAACTTGTCCAAAACAAATTTTATGGATAAATCTAGGAAATTAACCATCCATTATTGATTATTGGTTGTTTTTTATGACTTTTATTAGGTATTAACATGTACACACCTAACTTCTTTTCAAAACCACAGAGTGAGTCCTTTTCCTTCCCAATAAATGGACACCAACTCTACCCATTACTCACACATTAAAACCAACTAATATTCATACATTATATACCCAAATGGACTCCCATAATACCTCATCTATAACTCTATTATCCCCTTTGGTCATAATACCTTCCATGTATTCCTTTTTGTTAAACAAAAAGAAGCTACCTGATTAAAAGGTAATGTCTTTTCAGAATCTCTCAAGTTTCTATTCAATTCTCCAACCCCTAAAATCTATTTATTCGGTTATTTTATAAAAAAATAGTATAATAGATATATTATTTTTTTTCTAAGATTTTATCCTACCATTACATATTCCACCATCTAATGGGTAACGAACATAATGTTTATGTGTTCACAAACTACTACCTCATGAAACGATGATTGTTCAATTTTTCTCTACCACTAATCATGGTGGAAATTATGATGTAAATATATTTATATATGATATATATGATATTTATAATATCAAATGATTTGTTAATTTTTATATATAACATACCTTTATTCTATCCATGTTGTGTAAATATGATAATTTCATTTGATGAAGTGTGGACTACCACCACCTCAAAGCGATATAATTCATTCATGTCATACATGGAACATATAAAGGATATTTTTAATAAAACTATAGAAAATATATAACATATATATGATACTTTAATTATTATATAAATATTTATCATTTAGTTTTAATTATTTTAAAACAATAAATAAATGAAAGTAGCGTTCATGCGTCCGTACGACTTACCGTCTCCAGGAACGATGCACTTCATGTATAATATCAAAATATTATGAACCATTATAATTAACTATTTACTGAATATATATTAAAATTTAGTAATGTTTTATTTTCTGGATATTATTAAACAATGATGTATTTTATAAGAACCACAAATAACATGTTAAACATACTCGACAAACTACAATATTTACATCGAAAATAGTCAAAATAATGGAAGATTGTTAAAAAACCATTAATAAAATATTGTAAGGAGTAAATATATGATATTATAAAACTGAGTATAGTTATGGTATTATTATGTAACATATTATAACCCACTATAAAGTAGGATAATACCACACCAATAAAGTAAGGTTATGGTAAGGGACTCTTGTCTCATTTTCATTCTGTGAGTCATACTTAATTATTGTGCACCTAATCTCATATATATAGTCTACTTAATACCACATTGACAAATAATATATTTAATTATATCATCTTCATGGTATTTAAATATTTTATTTAAATATTATTACCCTTTTGTTTTCCAACCCATTTGTTACTACATTAGTAAGGGATTTTCATCTCAATTTACATTCCATTGAGGCTTAATTGTTGTTATGCATTTAGTTACTTTTACATTATGTATATACTTCACTTTAAAATATATATCCAGAATCTTCTAACTGTAATGAAATTTTAAATATTCATATAATGTTAATCCATCATGAGGATTATGTTTTAAAATATTTCAACATGGTATGGGACACTTTGGTATGTTTAAAGATCATTTCCACAATGATAACTTTAAGGATATTTCAATAGTATTTCCATTCGAGAATTTTTTTAACCATTGTTAAATAAATAAATAAAATTATTTTCTGGTTATTCATGATCATTTTCTAATTTTAGTACCATTTTCCACTCTTGGGTACTCAAGTGATCTAGAAATTTTTTTTTCATAAAACCTGATTTGTATCTCTCTTTAGTCGGAGAACCTATTTTATTATTAAAAAATGTTATATTCTAAAAACCATGTTTTATAAAAAGGCATTAAAATATGATTGTAAAATTTTTTTGTGAAATTTTTTTTACCCTTTTATCTTTTACCTTTTTTTCAAATTTATCTTCTTTCCACATTCCTAACTAGGCATTTACTAACCTTTTTCCGTAAAAAAGGAATATTATTTTTACCTTGCAGACATGTATGGATTCATCTTCCATAATTTCATTAATTCATCCATTTCAAAAGGGTTGCTTTTATAGGGGAATATTTTCAAATGGTTTTCTCAAAATAAAAGGAAATTTTCCTCAAGAATGTTTTTAAAATATATTATTTTATTTCATTAATGACAACAAACCTGCATTTTTACTCCACATTGAATTTTTGTATTGATACTATACATAATCATTCTCTGGATGGTGTGAGATTTATTGGGACAAGAACAATATTCACATTCACTTACTTGATTTATTTATTAGTCCCCTTGAAATATTCAATCTCTTATGATCGTTGAACATTGAATTTACCCAAAATTATCATTTTCATTTATCATGAATATTACAACATCATAAACCGTTTACCATTTGACACACGGTGTATACTTCGAAGATTATTTAACTATCTAGGATAATATTTATAAATCATTATCTCTTAACCCATACAGATATTTGATAAGGTATATTGATAAATCAATTATTTGATATATGGGGAATGTTTTGGACTGGTACGACATGGGAAGGGCCTAGTTATAGATATCTCCTCGATGCTTTGGTAGTCTTATTGGATGACTCATTTGGCTAGATGCCTAAGATATGTTTTTAAAATAAATTTTATAAACTATGTTATGAAATATCATGATGTTAAAGGTACCACATACAAATTAATCATGGAATCCAATAAGTAAAAATTTCCTCCATTTATATTATGATATTATTCATCCATGAGATTTTGCATTGACATGTCTATGGATGCATTTTTTTGGATTCACTTATTATTCATCCATGAGATATTGTTTTAACATATTTATGGATACATTTCATTTTAATTTTATTGAATAAATGACATGTGTTTAAGTTTCCATACCTACTATATTGATATTTCCTTATCTAGTTATTTCAATGGAATGTGCTTCTATTTTTTACCTTTACATATTGATAATTTAATTTCATTCAGTTTATTGATTACATGGAATGTGCATTTATTTATTAACCTTTACCTATTGACTAGTCTGACTGATTCATTATTTGGCCTAATATATGTTCCCTTACGAATCATTTGAGCTCACCCTTATTATGTTTCATCCCCTAGGAATCTAAGAAGCATACTATGAATGATATGAATGGATTTACAAGATGTATTAGAGTTATCCTCACAGTTACTAATTTTGAAATAAGCAAAAAATTATGTTGTAATAAATGTATTCATTTGTAATACAATACTCATTTATGTATCCGGTTTATCATGACTGTTAACTAATCAGTCCTTTGGGGCATGATTCCTTGTAATCATGACAATATATTTAGTAGCAGACACCAGCTCAAGGCTATGAAGGGATGGGTCACTACAATTGGAATCCAAGGAAGTATAGTAGAAACATTGGGAATTAGATTTAGAAAAAAGTAGGTTAGATAACATTACTCTATGGTAGAATTAGAGGACAAGTGTATATGAAAACCCTAGAATTTTGATAAAGTATTGAATATGTTGGTGTTCCTAACAATAAAATCATGTCTGGATACTACATGTGGATGTGGTTCTCACACAAATGTATATAATAGTAACAACTCAGAAAATGTGTTCTGGGATTGACTAGGGTTAAACTAGTACATGACAACAGGCCTTACTGCACACCTAGTTTGACACTCCTATGGGATATACATAGGATAATCCTTTTTTTTACTAAACATTATAAATAATTTGAAAGGATTTTGACAAATAATAATAAATGTTAAAGATAAGGTGTTTTAGATTGAAGTTAAGGTGTCGTGATTTACAAATCCAACTAATGATATTATAGATAAACCCTAGACCAGGGAAGAACCTATGCGGAAATAAAATGGATGATGTATATTTGTATTGAGGTTGTACTGGAAACCTATGTTAAAATTATATTTAGTGATTAACCAAATTTCATGGATATCCATCATATATATTTTGGAAATTATATTAATATAGTTTTATAAAAGAAAAAATTGTAAGATGGATGACAACCAATCAAATACGGCAAGGCTACGAGTCTCGAAACCATGATTGAAGGAAAATAAGGGATTCATGCCAACCACTAACCCATGCAATGTCTTTGTTATTTTTCATGGATTTTAGTTAAAAAATTTAATAAATAAATATTAAATATAAATTAGTAGTAACACTTTTCAGGATTATAAATTAGTTAATTAACCATATTTATTTTGGGAGATATTTATAGAAAAATAATAAGACTTCTCACACTTTTATAGGCCGTACGATCTATTAAATGTTTCTTTTAGTGATTCAGGAATTAAAAAAATCATTTTAGGTAATTTTTTTGGGAGTAAAGGAATGAATTATAATTTTACCAAATAACAACCAAATGTAAGTATTTTTAAAATTATATTGAAACATATCATGTAAGAATATTTTCTTATATTATTAGTCAGTAAAAAAATTAACCAACATTGCTAAAATGACTTAAGAATAATTTTTTTCCAAATACCAAAATTTATGTTGAACTTATGGACTTCTAAATCATTAATTATTTATGGATTTGAGGCCTTAAACATTCTATAGATCAGTCACTTGTTTATGTTTGATGAACTCATTCAATCCATATAAATATTTATGATTTTCCTCCAAGTATGTATCTCAACATGCCACTAATGATCTTCTACATAGAGACCTATTTACATGGTATTCCATGTAACCTTTTTTACATTCAATTCTCTCTTTTCTAGAGGATGATTCATGAACCATTCTCATGATGTGGATTTCAATCATAACAAGTATCAAAAAATATATCCCCATGATTGATTATAAATTGTGAGGATGATATTTAAATATTGTGTGGAAAATATGATGACAAAAAAAACTAAAGTAAGAACCTTGTGTTCAATAGCGTGTTTGACAGGTGACAGAAAGCATGTAATTTAATATAATATCCCCTACATTATAATATATTTAATATATCAAATATATTCTATATATTTATACACATGAAACAATGATTTTTATTTCAATGCACATGAAACAGTGTTATTGTACATCATACGCAATGATGAAGTTCCCCTACAGCTTGAGTTACATGAAAAAGTGACCCTCTTCGATGGCTTAAACTTTATGCAATACCGAGTCTTATGAAGAAACAATCTTTAAATAAAACATTATTATTTAATCTAATAAGACATAAACTATCTATTATGAATAGTATTAACTAACATATCAAAATATATAGTTTATAAAACTATATCATTGGATACAAATACATTATAAATGAATATAATAACCAATTGAATATAAAAATTATGTATTTATAGATACCTATTTTTATGCTCATAAAGTTAATTTACACTAATTTATTAAATTAATTACAATTATTATGTTATATTAATGTAATAAATATGTTACATATTCAATAAATTATATTTTATATTCATCCAATAGATTTCATATGCATAAGATAACTGAAAACCCAATATTTAACGTAAAAAACAATATTTTTATTAAGGTGTTTTTAACACGTTTTAATGGTGAACCTATTTAAAATATTAATTTTTAGAAATTTGGGAATTTAATTTGATGAGAAAAAATTAATTTAGAATTCACTATTTCAATATCAAGTTAGGATTAATTTTTGGGATTTTTCATGAAAACATCAATTTTTAATGAATAATTAAAAATAATGTTTTTTAGATAAAAACTACGTTTTTCATTAAATAATTATTAATGATAAATTATATTCTAAATTTATTTTTTGGTCAAAATAGATCAATTTAACAAATATTAATACAATTTAGCTCATTTGACTCAATATAACGTTTATATTGACTATAAAAACGTAAAAATCTTTTGAACATTTTTCTACTAAAACCAGGTAGTCCTTCTGTCTCCGAGAATATCATTAATTATAATTTTGTATAATATATATATAAATATATATATATATATATGATATTTTTAAAATATATTTACCTTTTAGTCAATATATCATATATATCTTTTTACCTTTCATTCTGTATGATATTCTACAAACACATTCGTGTGTAAGCCAAACTATTACCATGTGAAGCAATGTGATTCTTCTTTCACTAGCGCATCATACGGAAGGTGATAAACATAAAGTAAAAGAATATATGTGATATAGATGAAATAATTAATAATTCCATGAGATATTTATCATTAAATAAACATCATATATATCACATTATATACTTCGTTTTAAATCACGTATATATGTAACATCATTTGTGTACGTGTGGACTGCCGCCTTCCTGACGCGATGTGGATCTCTTTTCATCACCATACCAAATGGATGATATATATATATATATATGTATATAATATCATTTTAATGATATTATTATCATTATTGAATTGTAAGAACCAAGGTTTTAAGCTTGTAAGACTTTGAAATTTTCTTGATGTTATTCCAGAGAAGGGCATTCAGAAGGCGTGGGATTCCGAGCCCCGGTGTGGCTGAAATTAAATTTTATGTGTGTTTACTCTAGACATGCCTAATAAACAGAATAACTCCTCAATGGTTGCTCATATGGGAAAACCAGGGGAACTGTTGAGTCCCAAACATGTCGTTTACCCTAGGAGGGGTGTATCTTTAATGGGCGCGACCCTTCTGTGGAAAATGCCACTAGGGGAATTTTCGTAATTTAGCGGCCTCAGTCATGAACTTTACAACATCCAAACAGAGGCTAGGATTAAAATTCAAAGACCATCATTGCACTCAAAATGAGGTTTTCACACTAGAGTGGGGGTAACATCGACCCCGCCGAATGTTCGAGCACAGAGCCTACTGGTGGACGTTTAAGTGTTTCTCTATTTAAACACTTCTCCTCTCCTCCTCCTCCTTCCCCCCATTATTTCTCCCAAGAGGATTCAACCTATGAAGAATAAATGGTCTCTCCCTTCCTCTCCAAGGAGCAATGGCTCCAGTGGATCATCGGCGAAGCTACGGGCTACACCCAGTGAGGTAGGAGTTGCGTTTTCATTTTTTTTAATTATGCATTTACCTTTGAACTCAATTTATTGCGTCAAATTTCTTTCCAATTCACGAGCGAGGGCCATTTTTTGTATAGGGATCGATGTGAGCTTCCTAATGATCCTTTTTGATAGAATGTTCAAGTCTTGGGGTGTCAGGGGTGACCCCGAGACGTTTTTCGGCCATATTTTTTTTGGAGGCTGCAGGGGTTTCTGACTGCCGGTGCACCAAGCTTCAGGCGGTCCGGGATGGCATTGCGACAGCAAGCTCCTCAGTGGAGGCGGCAGGCTCCCAGGTCACCGGTGTCGTGCGTGACGGGGTTTTCTACAGGTGACCCTGCATGGAAGACAGAGACCCGCCGAAGGTGGGTCTCCATGCGGTCGGTCCGCGGGCCGGTGTTGTGGGCAGGGCCGGCTGGTGCGGGCCGGCCCTGGCAGGGTGGACAGACCGGACCTGGCCTGTCTAGCCCAAAGGGTTTCGTCCCCTTGACTTCAGACACTCGTAACTTCAACTACGAGTGTCCGTTTTTCATGCCGTCTACGGGAGAATGATCCTCGACTCAAGACGAAGATTTTGAGATGGTATTAGGAATTTTTTAATTCAAAAGATGGGGGCACGGTGGCACGACACGCTCATTATGTACCTCGCCATGATTCTTCTTTCGGATGTCGCAAACACATCCAAAGTCTGTTTAAGCCACCATCAGCGGCATTTTCACCCTAGTGTCGAGATAAAGATGTCTAGGGTGGTTCCAGGCATTGAAGACGGAGCTGAGGCGTGGGCCCCACGGGCCGCCATTTAATTTGTGAGTAGTGTTTTGCGAATTTTTCATCAAACATTCGTTCAGGGAAAATGAGTAGTCGTTTTGACGTGTTTTTCTGAGAGCATCATGATGGCACAGTTCACCCGACATATTTTGGGACCGAGTTGTGGGACCCACGAGTAGTCGTATGGGCATAAAGCGGTGTTGAATAACTTTTTCATCATGAGTCTGTTTCTAGTGGATATGTAGTCTATCTCGTGTCTTTTTCCTTAAGGATTATAACGGTGTAATCTGCTTGGGTGTGTGAAGCCTCTTTTGAGATCTCATAAAGTGTGGAAACATGAAATGGTGTCTGTCAGAAGTTCCTTTGAGGAACTCCGAACCAACACATGATAGCGATGTTAGTGCCACCCAGTGATGGCACGGGCAACGCAGAGTTATCGGGCCAGTTTCGGGTTTACCCTCCAGTGGGGCTGGGCAATGGGTTACCCACTGGCATATTAGGGTTTACCCTCCAGCGAGGCTGGGTAGTTTTTTACCCGTTGACCGTAGGGTTTACCCACAGTAGGGGTGGGTAGTGGTTTACCCATTGACTTTAGGGTTTACCCTCCAGCAGGGCTGGGTAGTGGGTCACCCGACAACCTTTTTGGGTTTACCCTCCAATTGGGCTGGGAACATGGTTACCCGACGACTTATTTTAGACTCAGCCCTTCCGATGGGGCTAGTTAGTTGCTTTTCTCCATGATTATAGGAGTGTAACTTTGGGTGGTACGATTTAGCGATGAGGAAGCTTTGACATGTGGGACATTGGGTATCAGTGATGGCTATCCTTAGAACTATTGACGACTTATCCTGGGATGAGATTGGAGAAATAGATCCCCTTACGCACCTGTTCGGGTGTCTTGTTGAGGATATACATATATATACACCCTACTTTTGTTCCCAATCCTTGGGTTCAGTTACTCTCCTCCTAGGAGGGGAGAAGACACATGGGGTATGCCATGTGCTTCCTGTGTCTAGCTCCTCTTGTTTGGGACGAGTCTACATTCTTTCTTCTGTTGGGTGGAGCTGCACTCTTTCTATTGTACTCTTACTCTATTCATTATTTTGTCTACTGCTAACCGTTTTACTACCTATTTTGTTGCTCCCTCGAGCATTCGGGGCATCCTACTAAGTATCTTTATACTCACCCCTGCTTGGGATTTTTCCACACATGATGTACCCTTAGAGACAATGGACAGGTCGACCGAGACTATAGAGGAGCATAGAAGACACATGAGCTGGGGTTGCATTCAATGTCCGTAGTAGGACTTTCAAGTGTGAGACTCACTAGCTTTTTTCTTGGGATTATATTATTGGAGTTGGTGTCCTAGAACCAACTACTTTGTACTTTATTCATTAATAAAATCCTTATCACATCTTGTTTGTTCTTCTGCATGACAATGCATGCGATAATGTCGTAAGGTCAACTGTTGCATTAAAGGGTCATAGTGGATCCCTGTTATGACGAGAACCCAGAAGTGCCATAACAATGTTCTTGAATATATGTTCTATGGCCGGATGATGTTATTTGATGGTAAAAAATAATACAGGTCATTAGGGGTGAGGACTCATAAATCATCGAGGCACATTCTCATAGTGTGTGCCCTTGGTAATATCCAGGAGGATATTATGAGAAGGAGACCCGCCAGTAGGAAATCCACATTTCATAGTGTCATTGGATGTTCGTATCTGCGGATGTGTGTATTGGTCCTTAGACTTTAGGATAATTATTAATGTGGATTAAAACTCATGCACATAGACGTATTGACAAAAACCGGGACGACACACTATTCACAGCAAGGTAGGATACGTTGGGTGCGTCACGAGTAATACTGCATTAATAGATAATGCGATAAAGTATTTGTCCCTTTTGTTCCATAAATGAAGTAGATATCTCAGGCCCTTTGATAGAATTGATATATCCTAAATAAATCCATGGCCATGGTATGGTATGGGCCAATTCAGTTCTAGGAACTCAAAGAAAAAATAATCTAGCACATGGGTTTATGGAACACATTAGCATGTAACTCGCTTGATTAGAGAAATCGAGACAAAGGGATTATATTACACGGTAAGCTTTTGTAGGAGGTGACACATCATTGCGGCGTTAACCTATTTCTCTATGGGTGCCTTGGCGTGTTTCTAGATGCTAACCTTGGACATTAGGCAGGCTCCGCCTAATTCCCCTAAGAAAGAGACCTAGAGGGTTACACACTAAGTGTGTCCATGTATCTCAGTTAAATATTAATTTAAAAAGTTAAATAAATATTATTCCCGACTATGGTTTAATAATTATTTAAGGATGACTGATTGCATTTATTTTTACACTAGTTATTCTAGAGAATATATTGTGGGAAAAATAATATTTTTATTAGTGAGAAATGCAATTACATTTATTTAAGAAATAAATAGGCATTACTCAAGTTCTAATAAATTTGGTGGAGAAAAATGAAAATAAAATTACACGCTGTGTATAATAAATATACACGCCGTGTTGTTTTATGGAAAACAAGTACACACCGTGTATTAATTACTACACGCCGTGTAGTTTTCCAGTCGATATTTTGAGGACATAATATTGTTTTATTAAATGATATTAATTATAATCAGTGTGGGCGCATGTCAGGGAATTAATAATTCGACATGGGGGTTTCAATAAGATTTAATGATATAAATAAAATGCGTAACGCGTTTATTTATTGTCATAACTCTATTAACCTCAAATCCGATTATAAATATCCTCACAACCCCAACACTTTTTCCACAAGATCTATTGTTGTGCACAATTGATTTGAAAATACTCTCAATCCAAGAGATAATTCCCTTTCCACCAAGAACGTCGTCATGTTATGAGAGCGGGATCCTGCACTGGATCAAGGTGGTAAAAGGAAGACATCGCAAGAGAAGGTTCTTCTGCCCTAGAACCCGGAGATCCCTTCGGCGACGTCCAGAGATACGTGGAGAACGTGTGGATCACTACTAGAAGAATCCTATACTTGGATTCTACAATGCAACGACGGATCACATGATCGTGACCGGAGACATTGACGATGAAATAATTCTACCAAGGAAATTCTTTTGAATTAAATAAATTAATTATAACCAACATATGATGATCCTATCTCAATGAATCTAGGAATATTCTTTTCTTATTTGTTCTTCATTATATTCCGAAGATCCGGCATTTTATATCGTGACAGATCTCGGATTGAATGTTTTTAATGCTAAAATTAAATTTTGGAAATCCCACAAACACGCTTCCACTACGCCCAGAACCTACAAGTTGTATCAGAGCAGTCATATCATTGATTATAATTATTTAGTATTTCATTGGTGAATTATGCATTTAAAAATTTAGTTATTTCAATTCATGATTAATCGTTCTGGAAATTTTAATCTCGAGATCTATTCCTCCTCCCTCATTTCTCGTTCACCTCACAGAAACAAATTTTTCTTCTAATTTTGATTAAAATAAAATAGATAACTCATCCGGAGGAGCAAAAACATTTCTGGCCGTACAACACCAGAATACACGGCGTGTATTCGGAAGTACATGCCTTGTAATCTACATTCAATGCATTGATTGATGCGCCAAATCTGGCCGTGTATTGGATTCTTTCTATGAATTTAAGACAACGTGTGTTGACCCGAAACAGGTGGCACACAGTTTCTGGATTACACGCCATGTGGTCCCATGAACACAACATGTGGTCCCTTCAGGTTAGGGTTGGGATGTGTACCCCGTACACGGCTTGCCCGGCTGGAAACCTGGTAACGTGAAAACTACATGGCGTGTGTCCCAAAGAACACGTTGTGTACTCCGAAAATTTCTGAAGTACATTAACACGCCATGTACCCGGACGTGTACTTTGGATGGATGGTAAAGAAAAGTACACACCGTGTAGTCGGAACTACATGCCGTGTACTCACCCAAAGTACTCAGATTTATTAAAATTTATTATTATATTATACAAACCCTTGAGACATGTACCATGGTGCAGGTGTAAAGCTGAGGCACAAAACGTGATGGGTGTTTTATATATATGTGTTTAATTTAACATCTGCGTAATGAATGGGAATTCACCAGGTTGCCTCCAAGGTACAAGTTACGTACAATGATAATTTTAAATGAATTTATTTGTTTAAAATTATGATGTATGAGGATCTCAAGGATGTTCAAAAAAAGGTTTATGATAAAAGGATTGATTAATTAAAGATAATTAATTGATTCAAGTGTGATTTATCTTAAACAAGAACGATTAAATAATTGAATGCTAGTTTTATTTATGCGTAAATATCATTGCATGTATGGATGATCATTAGCTAGACCGAGACCTTTTTATGTGAATGGTTTCTTTTAATTTATTTATTTAAATTAAATTTGTTGGCCAGCGAGCCACCTCATTAATATGTAGGGCCTGCACGCCCAAGGATTATTTTATGTAAAAACCCTTTTTTCCCCTCACCTGCATGTGAGATAAAAGCCTATGTAATGGATGGAGCTCCTAAGCTAGTGGAGGAGGCTCAAGTCAGGAGCCAAGGTGAAACCAATCCATGGAGATACAAAGGTTGATAGGTGTAAAGCTGTAAAAACGAACCCGAAATGTTCAAGGTTTTTCTCCCCTTGGTCATGGTTTAGTTTTTCAACCACTTGATAAAACAACTAATAGAAAAATCTCATGATTATACAATTTATTTTATTTATGTCAGTTGCATGGTTTATTTATTGTGGGTGTGTTGTCATGATCACACAATTAATGAATTAAATGAGCATGCCAGATGGAACTAAAATAAAACCTTCTTATATGTGAATATTATCTTTGACATGGCTAATCACTTAAGTAAATCCCACTTAATATTAAAAATAATTTAATAAAAGATAATAAATTGTAAATTTAGGTATAAGTATAAAATCCCTCAAAAAAAATATTATGTCGGTATAGCCTTCCATAATCTTGGTTAGAATCAAACCATAGTTCAAAGTGCTTGACCAACCCTAGTTGGGGTGCTTTCAATTATCGGGGAATTCTAATTCAAGGTTTTGGGTTGAATTGACTTGGTTCGCATCAAGGGTTGACTTCCATAGTAGGACATGGTTTAACCAAGAGGCAAAGGTTGAGGAAATATAAAATAAAAGGATTTCAATATTGGGGAGTCCACTCAGCGGATCAAGGAGATGCGTGTTAATGCAGTTGGAATTTAGAATGCTTAACTAAAAACCTTCAAGTTGCATGACCAACCCTAGTTGGGGTAATGCGAAGGGAAATATGGATCCTTTCCACTAGAATATTCAGGCAACAAAATATTCCGAAGTAAATGGTGAGGGATACTGGATTTCGATAAAATAGTGGGAGACTAATAAGTATTAATTTATTTATTTGTCTCAGTTTTGTAATAAAGTACTAAACCTTTGAGAATATTAATTTGTAGAAATGGAAAGAAAATGTCTTCAAACAAATAATTGTGAACCATACTCGAGAAGGAAAACCTTCTCACCGGCACCAATTTCCTAGAGTGGCAGAGGCATTTATGCATTATCCATCACTACAAGAGGAAATTGTATGTGCTAGAAGAGCCTGTTCCAGTTACACCTAGATCAGAACTTCTACCCTTAAATCACTAGGTAGAAAAGGACATGGGGAGTGTAAAACCTGTAGTCCTTTTGGTGAAAAATAAAAGGAAGGACAAGGTAAAGGGGAAAAAGACTTATAAATGCTATGAATCCCCCGAGCACCGTCCCTCCAAAAAGGGGAAGATCCAGAGGTAGGGAAAGGAATGGAAGGCATTGTGTTTTGCATGTGGAAAGCAGGGCCACTGGAAGAGGAACTGCACCCAAAAGTGTGGGGATGCTAAAGGTGCTTTTGTTATCAAGTTAAATCTTTCTATTTCTACACATTGGGTATTAGATATAGCTTTTTGGGCTCAATCTGTATTCAAATGTAGGAACCGAGTAGATTAAGAAAGATCACCAGAGGAGTGGTGGATCTTCGAGCTTCCAATGGCGCAAGGCTGGCTGTGTTGGGTATTTGCGATTACCACCTCTCATTGCCAACTGGGATGATTTTGGTTTTACGTAACTATTATTATGTGCCTATTATTACCAAGAACATAATTTCCGTATCTTGTTTGGATATTGATGGATTTATTTTCACGTTTGGAAATAAGGGTTGTCTCTTTTATAAGAACAACATATGTTATGGTATGGGACATTTAAATAATGGTTTGTATGTATTAAATTATGAAAACAAAGTGTTGGAAATCGATAATGAACCAAACTCACATGAATCATACATCACCTAGTTGTGGCATCACCGTCTCGTACATTTGAACGAGAAGCACTTGACAAAGCTCTGCCATGATGGCTATTTAGAATATACTGAGCTAAAACCACATGATAGATGTCACGCTTTTTTACATTGAAAAATGACCAAGCCGCCTTTTGGTGGACAGGGTGAAAGGGCCACAATGCTTCT